>OY728137.1:529448759-530073759 GCA_963277665.1 Viscum album
ATAGTGGCATAGTCTCTTATAAAAATTCCATGGATCCTTATAAAAATAACTTTGATACGAGAAATTTTTTAGCAAGTAAATATTCTAAATATACAACATAATTATATTTGTTTTCAATGAAGTAAATTCTAAATAATATTTAGAAAAATAAACTTTATAAGAATTTATTTCAAATTTTATTTGAAAAACCACATCACATAACTATGAGATTTTAAATAGATTTTATTGTAATCCATCAACAAACAATACTTTAGAAATTATAAAAAATTTAGAATTACTGATGTGGTAAAGGACAATTAATATTCCATTTATAATATCAAAAAATTTGAAAAGTAAAACATAAAATGGTATTAAATTAGTAAAGGATTATTAATCCCCATTAAGATTTCTATAATATGCACTATACATTTACCATATATTTTATCAAACTTCTTCAAGTAGGTTCCCCTAAAAAAAATCTTATGAATGATGATGTTTGTACCCATATATTTTTTGGTCTAAAAATGTCATTTATTAAGGTTCAACAAACCCAAATTTTAAAAATGAGTTTTGTATAATAATATAGTAATCTATTCGAAATGAAAATATTTTTAGTCCGGTTGAATGAAAACTATAATATGAATCTCTTGATTTAGATTTATGAACATAGCTATTATTGAAAAATTGTTATTTTTGCACATTGATAACATAAGTGAGTAATTTAATATGGTTCTACTTATTTCATTATAATTTAAATTAGAGTATTTATAAAATCAGTAAATCTCTATGAGTAATTATTTATTTTCTCATTAGATAATTTTAATTTAGTATTTCCTTTAAACAATTGATCATTTTTATCTATTTCTAAGGAATGATGAGATTTATATTTAATAGCTAAATCATATTGTTTGTTTTAAATTTAATACTTATCTATAAGATCAATAAATGTGTCATATTTCATATTTCAATATTCAAAAATATCAACATTCAAATATTTTCAACAATATATTATTCTTTATAGTGTTTTAATGTATTTATAGGGATTCTTATAAAACTATATGATACAACATATGTTTTTTACAAGAAAAACCTATATTATTTATATTATTTTTTCATATGAGTCAAATATGAGTCACATGAGATTTCATTAGAATTAATCAAAGTTTCTTCTATGTATTTATTTTACTTAATATCATTTTCATAATTTATACTATTCTACTTTATGTTGTTATTGTAAGCATTTAAATTACTATTCTCTTACATTCATATCATATGATCAAATTTTAACTATCTTCCCTCATCCATTCCTTTTTAATATTTCCTCTCGTAACATATCTTCTATTATATTATGGTTTTATACAAATTTATTCTTTATTTAGACCATATAATCCTACTTGAATGATGGGTCATCTGTTCATTATTTCGAGCTAGTTATTCATCAACAGTAAAACATTAAATGTGAGAATTTTAATTACATTTCATTTTGGTATTATTGAATACTATAAAATTCCATATTGGTTGATCTTCCACATATAGGATCACGTTTTGTTATTCAATGTACATCAGTAAAATTCTAATCAACTCATTATGTTTCATTATAAATATATCATATTTAATTTTATAATTATTTACTATTATCTCAATCACATTATTTTATCCTTCATGAGAAAAAAATAATGTTTTCCAAAAATTATATGTATTTTTAAAAGAAATTATTATATTTAATTATTAATCATATAGAGAACAATATAGGTAATTTTAAAATTTACAATTATTTTTTTAAGTATTTTTGTAATATCATCCCATGTATTTTTTCATTCTATGTAACTGATATTTATCTTATAAAAATGAATATATTTCAAACCCATAGTTCAAATATGAATTTTCAAACATATTTTCAATTAACCATAGTTATTTCCATTTAAAAAATTGGAATTTTTTAAGTAGAACCACCTTTCTCATTATACATTTAAAGGAATATATTTAGAACTAAAAATATTAATGATCTTAAAAACACAACCAATATCAGAGTTGAACATTTTATAAAAATCAATTGCTATCAAATGTTGGTCAGTGTATGTTTTTCCATAGTGGGTGAATTATTTTCTAAATAAACATTTTAATTATAATAAAATTTAATAAAAATCGCCAAAATTAAAACATATATGCCTACTTAATAAAAATATTATTTTAATATTGTATTTAGTCTTTTAAAATGTTCCTCAATGATTTAATAGTGATCAGTTAAAATGAATTAAAAATAATATATCTTTTGAAATAATTTACATAATCAAAAATTATATATACATTAATTATGATTAACTATCAAATTATAGGTTTTTATCACAATTTAATGTAATGAAAGGACTAAAAACAAGTGAAATATAAAAGTGGTTCTATCTTAAGAAAATACTTAATAAAAACCACTTTTTAATCATCTACTTCAATTAAAATTATATAAAAATAATTAATGGAAAACATGGATATGGGTCTATAGACAATAGATGACAAGCTATTCAGGTCACATAAGGTCCTCTTCCACAATAACTATGAGAATAACAAATACAAGCTACACATGGAGGCCTACCACAACAAATGTGGGTATATAGATTATGATATAGAGAGATGTTGATGATATATAGTATTCACTTGTTTTAACACATGAGATAATGTGAATTTATAAAAAAATGACACACTGCTAAAAAAATGAAACCAACTAAAACAATAACCATTATGAAAAGGAAAAAATAATGTTTCATATCATGATTTCCTATATATTTTTAATTCCCCCTCCACCAATGTGGATTAGAGATGATATCAATTCATTTAATTAAAAATATTAGAAAAATTTATTATCTTAGGAAATTATTTTTTGACTAGAAGAAGGGATTTAGATTCGTAATGTACTTCTATCATCTAATGTGAGAAGAAAAAAATTAAATTTTCATGTTATCTATCATGTGATACTCCTTTTAGTATTCTTGTTTATGAATTATCAAAACTTGAAAAATGCATAAACATTGTATTATTTTAAAAATATATAGAATTAAATGATATAAATACAATTTAAATACAATTATCATGTTTTATTCCATACTTATATTGGGCTATTTCAAAGAAATTAATGTTTCCCTATAATAGATAATAATAATAATTAAAATAATTCCCATTGTCAATATAAATAATATATCCATTATTGGAACACAATTAAATTTTTTCACAATAGAGTCATCAGAACAAGCAGAATGTGACTAATATCATGTGATAAGACAATCCAACAGTGATTCTTGGTGGTGATAAGTCATCTTACAGTTGGTTTCGTCATGTAGTTACACATATTCATTAGTGACTCATGCTTAGTGGTGAATTATATAATGGTAATTAAAATATAATGGTTAGGCTTTATCAATGGTGATTTATTCACTATGGTGACACATTTTAAATGGGGATTCATTGTTGATGGTGGGTCATCTACACTAGTCTATAATGAATAGAAGTGAATAAACTCTAATGGTGAGTATTTTTTGTGGTGACTCAACCCCTATGGTGAGGGATTTTTAGCTTTGAATCATCACCCACAATGATCCTTTCATGGTTGTAGCTTAAGTCTGATCGTAGGCCTTTTCAAAACATATCGAATATTTCATGAAATTGGATCACATTATAAAATTCTATCATAAAACAATAAAACCATTAAAATCTTAATTATAATGATTTTATTAATCATTAAATCAAGGGTGGAAATAACATCTAATATTATTATTGGAAAACCTCATGACATTGTAGAAAGGATATATCAATGTAGGGAACAGGTGGGGGAGTTTTCATGTTCCTAGATAGCTTATGTGTAATGAACCACTAAGATTCCATTGATGAGATCTGTGTTAATGTTTTATGATAATTTTTTCTGTGTTCATGAAACATTTCATGACACATTGGATCCAATTCCATATAAATACATGTTTTTAATGCTACATATGAGTCCTTTAGTTTAATTTATTGAAGGGAATTTTTTTAGTGAGATAATTGTTTATTATATTGTGTTCTTATATATATGACTGTGGATAAAATGTTCGGATGGAGACCATAGTTACTGATTGGAGGGACATAGATTTTATTTTGTTATTACTCATAGGAATCCATTGTGTGATCACAAATACATTTTGTGATGTGTATTAATGAATATTATTTCCAAAATAAATGTTTTTTATATAATATTTTATAAGTATAATACTCAAGGATAACATAATGAATTTAAAAAACATTAATTCAATAAATAAAATCATTACATTAATCAATTAGTAAACCCATTAAAATTAAAAATATTAAAATGGTAAAAATATATAAAATATTAAAAATATAATTTGAATATTTGGATCAACTTGATTAGCAAGAATAATCCCTCCCAGGAACAACACTGTATAAATTAAAAAAATATTAGTAAACTAATAGAAATTGTAGAAAATAAAAATTTAGACCCTTCATATGAATTTGGATGAATGATGACTAATGTATTATAGTGTTAATTATAGTGTGAAATGTGAAAAGTAATAATACTTATGTGACCACTTTAATAGTATAATGATCATTAGGAATCTAAACATTATTGTTGGGAATAGTAGCCAGGCTTCTAGAATAGTAATTTGAGTTTAAAATTAAATTAAGTTTAATTAATATAAAATATTACTAAATTTAAGTAAATATAAATATTATAATCAAATATTATAAATATCATGAATTAAAAATTAAATAATAATAATAAGAAATATTTAAATAATATTTTATTAAATTTATTTCTTAAAATTCATAGAATTTATTATAAAAAACAAAATTTCTTATGATATAAAATTATTTTGTCCAAATTAATGTCATTTATTATATCAACATGTCAAAAATTTTTAAGGGTGATTTTTTTTAATTTATAGAAATACATAAATATTTAAATGAATAGTAAAAATACAGGTTTTTCATAATTGGTGTATCTTAAATTATATCATCAATTTTGTAATAATGACCTAATAATTTATAAAACTCAATGATTGAAATTTTTTTAAATTTAAAAAATGATTTATTAATATAAAATAAAACAAATTCACATCTAAAAATAAAATTCTGAAACATAAAATCAAAATTAGATTTCTAAAAATAACAATTTTTCTTTTTTCCATATCCATTTTTAATTAATGTCTCGAATTCGATTTATGAAGAAAATTGAGGTCCAAAACCAATATAGTATATTTATATATGATATATGTTTCAAAAAAATCACTATTACATTATTTACATTGGACATTATATTTTATTAAATACTTATTCCAAAAATACACCTCTCAAAGAGTATAAATAACCCCTCTCCCTCCCCAAGAAAAAACAACTAGTACCAAATTTTCCAATAAAAACAATTTATGGAATTGTCTTAATTAAACCCATTATATTCCCTGTAATTTTATGGAGTATAAATATGATATCCTTTATAAATTTAAGGGCCATATAAAATCAACCATTTCAAGGAAGAGGTAATATCTTTCCATCTTTTTATTTCTTTTTCTTTTTCAAATTTCGTATCTTCCAAATCCATTATAATAAAAAATAATACAAAAATTTTAAAATATGACAACATTATTATATATTTTTCTTATAATAATTTTTTTAATATAATCATATATTATTCATCTTGTTCCTCCAATACAAAGAATTTATCATTAACGACCGGATAACCTCCAATGGAAAATTTTACATTATTTTTAAAATCACCAACCTTGTGAATGGTTATAATAATTTAGTTATGATATAAATATTTATATATATATATATATATATGTTGATCTTCTATAATTAAATCAACATATTCATATATGACCCTGCTCCAAATTGAAAATTCAATGGACAAATAGAAATGTAATAAGTAATTCATGTTATCATCATGCATTAAAATTAACAAAATAAGTTTAAAAATATAATATAATTATTATATTTAAAAAATTATTAGATTAAGTAACATAATTCAGTTATTTTTCATTGTTTTAATAAATCGATTTTTTTATTCATCATGGCAGAAATGTGAAAAAATAAAGAGGAATCTATTTTAAGGGGATTCAGGAATCCAACTTCCTTTTTGTGGGGTATACCAATTTCATGTCCTTTTATTTTTTAAATTCCTATAATATTTCTTAAATATCATGACCCAATTATTCCTCTCTAATTTATTGATATACATGTTACAACCATTTTTATAATCTAAAGACATTAAGTTTCAAAAAATAATTTTTTTCAAATAATACATCTGTTACTCCTCTTGACTAATTTTTTTATTAAATATTGAGTGATTATTTTTATTCCAAATATGATTTCCCATTGTTATATTGGGGCCTTATGTTTATTCATAAATGTATTCTTTATGAATTTCTTTATGAAACTGTTTCCTTTACATGTGTTATTTTATTACTATGATTGTTATAAGTTTTATGTGGAATGAATTTTATTTAATTATTATGATATTATGGGTGTGTGAATAATCATATATATCTCCAATTCATTGGGTAAAATGATGTATCTCATGGGATTATATGTATTACTTTTAATATGATTTTTGAATTTTTAATATTGATGGTGTTATGAATTAGGAAGTTATGTTATGTGTCGACATGATTCTATCATTGTTCAATGCATTGGTGGTATTTTACCACTATGAAAAGATTTTTCATTTTTATAAATCACTATATTCCAAGAATTTTTCCAAACTTATCCACATTATTATGATGATGATCTTATTCTGATGGCATAATTATAAAGATTATTCTCACTCAAGTCCTATAAATTCTTATCTCTTATTTTTTCTATGATACTTTTCCCCTTACTAGTATTTTAGTTCACCCATTTCATCGATATATATCCTTAGGTGACTATATGTACTATGTAAAATTAAATATCACTAAAGTTTATAAGAAATATGAATTTTAATTTTATCAGGATTTACTATGTTTAAGTGATGTATGCTCTAAATATTCCCATGATAGTAAACATTTTGATCTTATAGAATTTCAATATTATGTTTCTTATATTTTAAGAAATGTAATATTTTAATAAGTAAAATTTGGGGCTATATAATTTTTATTACCGATATGGATTAGTTAAATCAGGAATTATTATTAGATAATATGATTGATAACCGTAAGGATAAGACTGATTATAGGTAATCAAACGTCATTATTTGTTTTAGAATAATTATAATTAAATGGATTGTCATGACCCCCTCCCAACAAAGATGCCCCTCCTGAGCTGGAAATGGTGAAAGGGAGACAATGACCCCCCGAGTCTCGCCTCTAGTAGGCCCCGGAGTGGTGACTAGCACCAAGGGTATGAGTTTTCACAAATATGGGAGGCATTACCCTTTTTATTATCTAAGATCGGGAAATAGGATGAGTCAAACACAAAAAAAGAAAAAAAACAAGTATGTAAAAATAAATCCAAACCCAAACCCATAAGAATGTTTTATACAATAATGAAACAA
Organism: Viscum album; assembly: GCA_963277665.1. Classification (NCBI taxonomy): domain Eukaryota; kingdom Viridiplantae; phylum Streptophyta; class Magnoliopsida; order Santalales; family Viscaceae; genus Viscum; species Viscum album. Next base: position 529,456,249 of record OY728137.1, read on the forward strand.
AAGTACAAGTATAGAAGAGCTCCAAAGTATTGTTCCAAAAAGTAAAGGAAAACAACAACAGCAAACAGTAGAAACTCCCCCAGCCTGACTAGTAACATCCTACACAGTCCCTATAGTCCTTCTGAAAACCAGAAAGCAAACGTAGTGTGAGCATACAAGTATACTCAGTAGGGAACCTAAATATCTCATTCACTAGTGGGGAGACATCTTAATGCCCCGTGAGAAAACAGAAGAACCAAAACCTAGCAAGGAATCTATCCACCCAGCCTCACCAATCACACTCCCCAAGTAACACAAATAAGTAGAATGTAGAATTAATGTTATCAAAGTATGTATACCCTGCATAGTCTTCCCTCTGGATACTTCTCAAGCCCTCATGCCTAATGCTCTGATGCTTCCCCCTCTTCCAGAGCTAGTTCCACAACTTGGCCATACGATGCTTGAGCTAGTGTCACAACCTATCCACACGAAGCTCATAGTAACCTTCCAGAACACAATCCTAGGCTATCTCAAATCATATCCCGCAGTCACGCAGTCCTCAACCAAAACCACATCTCATCCTGAAGACACCTGGGAACATATCACACCTCATCCCAAAGATTCTTGGGAAACATCTGTCGTAACCTGCCCGAAGGAACTTGTGTTATTGAACATGGAAGAGGGAGCACATGGAAGAACAGTAACCAAACATCCATTGGATGTTTGAGAATCTCACCCCCCCCCCGTCCCACAGGTGTTCAGCACGTACTGCTCGACATGGGTGGGGTGTATAAAGAAACATAAAATGTACATATTTACCTAAGTATAACAACCACTCAACCCATCATACGGCTTCTACAGAAATATCGGAGCATGTTCCTTAGCACTGCTACTTCAAGAGTATGAACACAAAAATCAATCCCAAAACCCCATTTAATGTTTTCATGTTTCAACATCTTTAGTTATCAGTTTCTTAACTACCGGGAAACTATCAACAACCAAACTGGATCAAGAGTTCATAAAACATATACCTTCCATCCAAAAATTAATTTAGGAAAACACAAGCAACACAAACAAGTCCCTTCTTATTAACCAACCATCCCCATTGATTATTATTCTCGTTCCATTACCATGCCCCACCATTCATTAATTCTTCTACTTTTATTTATTATTCACAACCCATAGTTCGTTCACATTCAAATCCATCCCTGCAGCCCCGCTGCAAACCACCATAACCAAAAATCACACTGAAACACATACATCATCATTCCTTTGATACAATTTATCATATCTCTGCTGCCCATCACCAACACAGCATTCACACCAACCCACCACCTTGCCAACCACATCCCCACAGCTCACCCTATCCACAACAACCCACAAAACACCCTCTTCACATAAATAAACCCTAACCAACACCCACATGTTTAATATTTCAGTTTGTTCAATCGGGATGATCACACAAGGGTTCCAGGTATTTAATCAGCCAACTTTACATGATTGACCAATTTCCATATTCAATAAAATTTACATTCATAAGAAGATACATAAGGAGAGTGAAACATTTAATTGCGTAAGCAAAGGCCCTCAATGACCATGATTTTCAGTAGGTAGAAGCCCATTCAATTCGCAAAATAATATCACAAGATATAAAAAAATGTAACTAGATTCCAAAACATCCCATCCCCATTATTTAATCCAGTTATTATCTTTATTAAACCGGTTCAAATGTGTTTCACGTAAACAAGAGGACACCCACCCCGCATGATGCACAATTTAGAGAGATGAAGGTAAGATTCCTACCTCAACATGTTCTGATGTCCTTCTACAAACACGACCTCCACGATTACAAGGCTTATCCCATAAATACTTCACCCACCAAGGACATCGTGGCACCATCGAATAAAAAACACAGGAAACTCCCTCAACATGGAGATCACATGTAGTAGCATGGAATGAAAATAGGAGAAGTAGGATCGGAAATAGAATACAAGAACAGACATTTAACATATCTTTTTAGAGTCGTTCTTAAAAGACCATCATTCCTCTCAATTATTAGTAGTATCCTCAGTTGGAAACTGCATAGTGGAAGTCAATGAAGGGGGAACAGAATAGGGTGTACGATGTTCTCCTCACTGACATGATCTCGCATTCACTGACGGATCGACGATCAGAGTCCGGGTGAAGAATTTAGGAGGAGGGCTTCTAGGTCATCCAGGAGCGTCTTTGTGCAGAGAAGAAGAGAGGTCCATAAATAACATGTGGCCCTCTCTTATATAGGAAATGAAAAGGTAAAATGGTTCTCAATGTGTATTAATGAATACACAATGTGACCATACAACTGTTACATTGTTTGACTTGTCAACACACAACACATCACGCAGTTTCCATGCATTTAATGGAAATAATAACTTCAATTAATAATAGTTGTTTTATTGACCCGAGACATGAGTCATAAAAAGGTATTCATCATTGGTCTTATAATTACCTTCATGGTTTCAGGGTTACTCTGCCACTGACGTTTCGTCAATCCGATACTATATGAGGGAGATACGTTGGATACAAGATCCCGTAATAATAATGATATTATTATTATTGGCTGTCTCATGGACCTGAGCCACAAACCATAATTTAATATCCAAAATTCGACTTTAATTGACCTTATTAATGACAGGATCACATCGCTACTGATGAAAAGTCAGTCGGATGTCGCACACGGGTGTTATGATGGGTCGAATGTTTAATAATAATACTAAATCTATTAATTCACAAGCGTTTCGGGTACCCGATATGAAAACCCAAACAAGACATCCAATATTGGACTCAAAATTTTCTTCTTGAAGTCAAGGTCACACTGCCACTGACTGTTCATAAAACCAAGGTCGCACGAAGAAGTAATGGATGAATTATGGTTTTGAAAACCATAAATATTATTATTATTATTATATTATTATTATTTCATTTCATTGAAAAGTTATCTCTCCAATATCATTTGAGATTCACGCACAAATCACTCTAATTTGGTGTGCATCACCCCATTCATGGGATTCTCTCTGTTTTTTTATTAGTTTAAAATTTTAATTTCTTTCCTTTAAACATTTTCTCTCTCCAATCTAACTCTTTCTTCCATGATTCTATCCCACTCCACCAAAAGTGGCCCCTCCACTTTCCTTTATACCATGTGGCATGCCCCAAACCTCCATTCTCACTTCAATGTCATTATTAATAAAATAAATATTAATAACATCCATCATTAATGTTCTAATTTAATCACATTAAATTATTTTATCATGGTTATTCTCATATTAAATTGAAACCATTCCATTAAATTAAATTATATGATCGAACAAAATTAATATAACTTACATATTCAACCCCTTTTTAATACATTTAGTTTCTTTAACCTCTCTCAAATAGTTTTATGCCATCATTGTTATTTATTGTTTTTCAATAATAATAATAATTCATCAACTTATTTTATTAACTCAACACCGTTATTATTTTTTAATAGTGATAATATTTACGCTCATCACATTGACCATGTTAAACCACCCCGTTGGATATCTGAATCTAACCACGCCACGTCAATGTCACATAACATCCATCAATTTAATTATTTAATTCTATTTATTTTTATTTCACACTGATTAAATTGAAACAACTTTTATTACATTAAACCAATTCAATTTAATTAAGCCAACATATTTTTACGCCACCATTATTATTATTATTTAACATAATAATAATAACGAACTCACCGTTAATTTTATTAAGGCACCACCAAGCTTCCACTGTGCATATTCATTTATTTGTTTGTAATAAATACCATGACTCATTTCATTAATTTCTCATTATTATTAATATTATGAATAATATTAATAACACAACACCCATTATTATTATTCAAATTTAATTTCAACAATTACTCAATTAATAATAAACTACATGTTTCATTTATCAATGTCTAATGGGTCACATACCTTACCAAATCACATAATTAATAATAATAACACCCATTAAATCATTTTATCATGATTATTCTCTTTTTAGTTTAATTAATCACCCAATTTATATCATCATCATTATTATTTAACATATTTTTACATTATCATCAGCATTAAAAATTATCATTATAATGTGCGTCATGTTGACCATATCGATTTCAACAAAGGAATGGACCATAGGGGTCCGTTCCATTACATCAGATACCTCTCAGAACATTCTCGTCCTCGAGAATTAAAAACCAACCCAGAAGAAAGAATGGATCCGAACAACCACTCCGCTAGATACCTCTCAGGGCTCTCATCATAATAGGAAACAATCGACAACCCTAATTATATGAGTTAGAAATTCCTTCTCTCATATCAAGATATTATCCTCTTTAAGCGGCACTGACTCACCTGCATGGGTTTAATCGCATCGACATTAATGCATCTTGATTATGAATTAGGTCTTCCGACTCCCATATATTAGGATTTTCCATACTTACACTACCCCCAACACCATACAAAACAACAATAAATTTCCCGAAGACATGGCTTGAGGAATTCCTTCTCCTATGTCGAGATATTATCTGATTTAGGCGGCACTGACTCAACTGCACGGGTTTAATCGCATCCACATTAATGCATCTCGATTAAGGATCAGGTCCTCCTCTACCCACATGTTAGGACTCTTCACACACATTTAAAGGAAAGAGGGAAACTACATATCATTATCGACTCATGAAAAACAAGGTCCATACCAAAAGCATGGGTAATAATGAGTTTCAAAAAAAAGTGTGACGCTCCAAAACATAAACGAGAGAATTTAAGTAAAACCGAAAACATCTCTCTTGATCTTCGGCCTTGCTAGGGTTGCTTCTTCTGTTGCGTTCAACTATCTGGTCCCCACTTTTCTGCCTATCTATTGACGTCCACCTCCTTGAACATGTCTCAGTTGGGGTCCTTGAGGAACTCCCTGTGGTTGTCCACCACATGCTCCAGCTCCCCTTGGAGGGACTAGATCCTGTTGCTGCAGGAAGGGTCAGGCTGGGAACTACTGTTGGGGCTGGGGCTGAACCATGCCAGTCCCTCCATACTAAGTCTGAAAACGGAAATTTCTGCCAAGATTCCCATGATTCCCACATGCAAAGCACCTTGGTCCCTAAACCATCAAAAATGGGAGGAAATTGTGAGATTGGTATGGGACCTGCTGAAGTCTGATCCCTGCTGGTTGAAACATGGAAGGTAATGTTGCTGTTGATCTAATGATGACCGCCTCCTTCTTGGAAGAACTTGGGTGACTCCTCTCTTGCGGTGGACCTAATCACGAGTGCATCCTCTCAATTATCTCCACGTTCTTCTATACTTCTTGGTACGTTGGTAAGGTGAAAGGGGTCACCACGCACTGAATAGTGGGGTGAAGTTTCTCCTCTAAATGTCCGACTCAGGAATCCTCATCTAGAAAGAGATTTAGGGAAAAACGGAGGAGATACTTGAACTTGAACCCTAGTTCCCGCACTCACATGCTTCTTTGTTGGACAGACAACAACTCCTGCCTCTTCTCGGCCTTCCTCGACGAGGAAATAAATTCCTTGCAGAACTCCTTCTTGAAGTTGGCCCATATAACCTCTATATCCTTCCCCTCCCCAAGGTAAAGCATCCTCCACTGACGTGCCACTCCTCACAGCTAGATTACTGCTAGAGGAACCCAGTACTCTGATGGATCCCTGATCATACCAAAGGTGATCTCAAGTTCCTCCAACCAACTCTGTGATTCTGTATCTGAAGTGTTTCCTTCATACTTATTCAAGCTATATCGCCGGAAAGCACAAAGCATGTGTTGCCCCATGTCATCTTCCTCCTCTCTGTCAATCCTCAGCTGATCGACCGTCTGAATCTATTGGGCCTCGATTTCCTGAGTCACCCAGGAACGACGTTCATGTGCCATAGATGTATGGTAAACAAAAAACCCCAAAGGCAAAGTAGCCAGGAAATTGTCTCAAGGTTTCATTTTATCATTTTATTTTGATTTCTTCCCCAAAACACCCAAATCATGTAAAACACAAACCATGATGATGCATGTAACTTTCCTAGGGTCTCTAACCTATAATCAATGTATTCTTACTTGGTCGTTTGGTAAGCTCTGAGTCCTTGCATCGGATCATGGGGGGACCTAAAATATTGTGTCCTAGCCAGTCTTCCCTGGCCTATGTCATACAACAAGATCAGCCATCACGGTTTCCCTACCATCCCATGCAATCCTCATTGTTCCTAAATCCATACATCATCCTATCTCTTAACCATAGCCTCTGATACCATTCTGTCATGACCCCCTCCCACCAAAGATGCCCCTCCTGAGATAACAATGGTGAAAGGGAGATAATGACCCCCGAGTCCCACCTCCAGCAGGCCCTGGAGTGGTGACTAGCACCAAGGGTATGAGTTATCAAAAATATGGGAGGCATTACCCTTTTTATTATTTAATATCAAGAAATTGGATGAGTCAAACACCAAAAGGAAAAAAGAACACGTAAGTGAAAATAAACCCAAAACTACACCCATATGCATGTTTTATACAATACTGAAACAAAAGTACAAGTACATAAAATATCTAAAGTACTATACCAAAAAGTAAAGAAAAACAACAACAGCAAATAGCAGCAACTCCCCCTTCCTAACTAGTAAGGTACCGCACAGTCCCTGTAGTCCTCCTGAAAACCTGAAAGCAAATGTAGGGTAATCATACAAGTATAGTCAGTAGGGAACCTAATGCTCTCTTTCACAAGTGGGGAGACATCCTAATGCCCCGTGAGAAAACAGAAGAACCAAAACCTAGCAAAAAATATATCCTACCGGCCTTACCAGTCACACTCACCAAGTAACACATGTTAATAGAGTATAGTAGTAATTTATTCAAAGTAATGGTAACCCGCACTACCTTCCCAGTGGATACTGCTCAAGCCGACATTCCCAACGCTCTGATGCTTCTCCCTATTCCTGAGCTAGTGCCGCAACTTGGCCATACGATGCTCAAGAAAGTTTTACAATCTGGCCATACGAAGCTCATAGTAACCTACCAGAACACAATACTCAACCATCTCAAACCACATCCCGTCGACACACAATCCCCATCCATAACCACATCTCATCCCGGAGACACCTGGGAACATATCACACCTCATCTCAAAGATTCTTGGGAAACATCTGTTGTCACCGGCCCAAAGTAACATTGTCTATAGAACCTAAAACAGGGAGCACAGGGAAGAACAATAACCATCCATCCTTTGGATGTTTGAGAATCTCACCCCCCCCCCCCCCCCGTCCAACGGGTGTTCAGCACATAGTGATCGACATGGGTGGGGTGCGTAATGAAACATAAAACCTACAGTTTTATATAAGTATAACAACCACTCAGCCCATCCTAAGGCTTATACACAAATATCTGATCATGTGCCTTAGCTCTGGATACTATTAATGTTATCAAAGTATGGGTACCCTACACCACCTTCCCTCTGGATACTGCTCAAGCCCTCATGCCTAACGCTCTGATGCTTCCACCTCTTCCTGAGCTAGTGTCGCAACTTGGCCATACGAAGCTTGAGCTAGTGCTGCAACCTATCCACACAAAGCTCATAGTTACCTTCCAGAACACAATCCGAGGCCATCTCAAATCATATCCCACTGTCACGCAGTCCTCAGCCATAACCACATCTCATCCCGAAGACACCTAAGAACATATCACACCTCATCCCAAATATTCTTGGGAAACATTTGTCGTAACCTGCCCGAAGGAACTTGTGTTATTGAACATTGAAGAGGGAGCACAGGGGAGAACAGTAACCAAACATCCTTTGGATGTTTGAGAATATCACCCCCCTGTCCCACAGGTGTTCGGCACGTATTGCTCGACATGGATGGGGTGCCTAAAGAAACATAAAATTTACAGATTTACATAAGTATAACAACCACTCAGCCTATCCTACAGCTTCTACACAAATATCGGAGCATGTGCCTTAGCACTACTACTTCAATAGTATGAACACAAAAATCAATCCCAAAACCCCATTTAATTTTTTCATGTTTCAACAGCTTTAGTTATCAGTTTCTTAACTACCGGGCAACTATCAACAACCAAAATGGATCAAGAGTTCATAAAACATATACCTTCCATCCACAAATCAAGTTAGGAAAACACAAGCAACACAAACAAGTCCCTTCTTATTAACCATCCAACCCCATTGATTATTATTCTCATTCCAATACCATGACCCACCATTCATTAATTATTCTACTTTTATTTATTATTCACAAACCATAGTTCATTCACATTCAAACCCATCCGTGCAACCCTACTGCCAACCATCGTTACCAAAAACCACACCGAATCTCATACATCATCATTCCTTTGATACCATTTATCGCAAATATACTTCCCATCACCAACATAGCATTCACACCAACTCACAACCAAGCCAACCGCAGCCCCGCTGCTCACCCAATCAACAAAAACCCAAAAACACCCCCTTCACGTAAATAAACCCTAATTATTTCAATTTTTTCAATCGGGGTGATCACACAAGGGTTCCAGGTATTTAATCAGACAACTTTATGTGATTAACCAACTTCCACATTAAATAATATTTCCATCCATAAGAAAATATAGAAGGAGAGGGAAACATTTAATTGTGTAAGCAAAGGCCCCCAACGACCATGATTTTCAATAGGCAGAAGCCCATTCAATTCGCAACATAATATCACAGGATATAAAAAAATGCAACTACATTCACAAACTTCCCATCCACATTATATAAGAAAATTATTATCTTTATTAAACTGTTTCAAATGTGTTTCACATAAACAAGATGAAACCCACCCCGCATGATGAACAATTTAGAGAGATGAAGGTAAGATCCCTACCTCAACAGTTTCTGATGTCCTTCTACGAACACGACCACCACAATCACAAGGCTTCTCCCAGAATGACAGCACCCACCAAAGACGTCATGGAACCACCTAATTAAAATCACAAGAAACTCCCTCACCATAGAGATCACATGCCGTATCATGGAAATAAAACAGGAGAAGTAGGATCGGAAAGAGAATAACAGAACATAGGTTTAACATGCCTTTTTAGAGTCGTTCATCAAATACCATCGTTCCCGTCAATTATCAGTAGTCTCCACAGTTGGAAACTAAAAAGGGGAAGTCAAAGAAGAGGGAACAGAACAGGGTGTACGATGTTCTCCTCGCTGACACGATTCCACAGTCATTGACAGATCGATGATTGGAGTCCAGATGAAGAAGTTTGGAGGAAGGCTTCTAGGTCATCCGGGAGCATCGTCGTGTGGAGAAGAAGAGTGGTCCGTAAATAACACGTGACCCTCTCTTATGTAGGAAACTAAAAGGTAAAACGATACGCATCGTGTATTAATGAATATGCGATGTGACCTTACAACTGTTATATTGTTTGAATGGTCAACACATGACACATCATGCGGTTTCTAAGCGTTTAATGATAACAATAACTTCAATTAATTATAGGTGTTTTATTGACCTGAGACATGAGTCATAAAAAATTATTCATCCCTTGTCTTAAAATGACCATCATAATTTCAGGGTTACTCTGTCGCTGACGATTTGTTAATCCGATACTGTATGAGAGAGATACGTTGGATACAAGATCCCATAATAATAATGATATTATTATTATTGGGTGTCTCATGGACCCAAGCCACGAACCATAATTTAATATCCAACATTAGACTTTAATTGACTGTATTAATGATAGGATCACATCTCCACTGATGACAAGTCAATCAGATATCGCACGTTGGAGTTATGACGGGTTGAAGGTTTAATAATAATATTAAATATATTAATTCACAAGCGTTTCTGGTACCCGATCCTAAAACCTGAAAAAGTCATCCAATGTTGGACTCATAATTTCCGTATCGAAGTCAGGGTCCCACTACCACTAACGGTTCGTAAAACCGAGGTCGCACGAAGATTTTACGGACGAATTTTGGTTTTGACAACCATAAATAATAATAATAATAATATATTATTATTATGATTATTTCATTTCATTGAAAATTTCACTCTCCAAACTCATTTGAGATTCACGCACAAATCACTCTAATTTGGTGCGCATTACCACATTCATGAGATTCTCTCTCTTTTTTATTAGTTTAAAATTTTAATTTGTTTCCTTTAAACATTTTCTCTCTCCAATCTAACTCTTTCTTCAAGGATTCTCTCCCACTCCACCAAAAATGGCACCTCCCCTTTCCTTTACACCATGTGGCACAACCCAAACCTCCATTATCACTTCAATGTCATTATTAAAAAAATTAATATTAATAACATCCATCATTAATGTTCTAATTTAATCCCATTAAATTAGATTATCATGGTTATTCTCATATTAAATTAAAACAATTCCATTTAATTTAATTAAATGACAAAACATAATTAATATAACTTACATATTCAACCCCTTTTTAATATATTTAATTTCATTATCCTCTCGCACATAGTTTTACGCCATCATTGTTATTTTTTGTTTCACAATAATAATAACAATTCATCAACTTATTTTATTAACTCATCACCATTATATTTTTTTAATAATGATAATATTTACGCTCATCGTATTGACCACGTTAAACCACACCGTTGGATATCTGAATCTGACCATGCCACGTCATTGTCACATAACATCCGTCAATTTAATTATTTAATTCTATTTATTTTTATTTCACACTGATTAAATTGAATCCACTTTTATTAAATTAAAACCATTCAATTTAATAAACCAACATATTTTTATGCCACCATTATTATTTTTATTTAACATAATAATAATAACAAACTCACCTATAATTTTATTAATGCAGCACCATGCTTCCACTGTGCATCTTCATTTATTTGTTTGCAATAAATACCATGACTCATTTCATTAATTTATCATTATTATTAATATTATGAATAATATTAATAACACAACACCCATTATTATTATTCAAATTTAGTTTCAACAATTACTCAATTAATAATAAACTACATTTTTCATGTATCAACGTCTAAGGGGTCACACACATTCCCACTTCACATCATTAATAATAATAACACCCATTAAATAATTTTATCATGATTATTCTCTTTTTAGTTTAATTAATCACACGATTTATGTCATCATCATTTTTATTTAAAATATTTTTACGTTATCATCAGTTTTAAAAATTATCATTATAACAAGTGTTGTGTTGACCATATAGATTTCAACAAAGGAATGGACCGTAGGAGTCCGGGCCAATACATGGATCCCCTAAGATATGATTGTATACATTTTTCACATATAAATAAATTATTTATTCATGCATTATTGAATAAAAATAATTCTAATCATTTTATATTTTATAAAATGGTGGTGTGATGGAGAAACGAAGCCAACAACACTTGTGAGGGATGATGGAACAATTTTTGGAATAACATCCCCAATGTCATGGGAGGTGGAGTAAAAAAACAATAGTGATGCATATTGAGCTATTTAGGAAATGAAAAATTACATAAACCACATAGAATGTACTTTTTAAACTGTGAAATAGAAACTAATCGTTTATTCCAATCTGTGGAAATAACCATTGATGATTAGTGCATCTTCAGATCCACATTTCATAGAATTATTGGTTAAAACAAATGAAAAAATATTTTCTATTATCTACTATGAGGATAATGTGAAGGTGAAACTATCCATATATAATTTTGATTAAGAACCTGATCGATGGTGAGAATTGACAATGAACCTAAAGTCAAATGATTAAATTTCAGATATAGTGTGTGAAGAAGTTAAGAAAGTATTTCTTAACGTGTATTTCCCCCAAAATCATTGAAAAACATGGAGATATAATTATTATAGATGAATCCAAATTAGGTTGAATATATCATGGATTATGTGAAAAAATCAACAAGGAATGGAAGGTAATCATTATTTTTTTTAATAATAATGATGGAAAAATAAATATATTCTCTAGTGGATTAAAATAAAACACTCTAATGTGTTTAGATATATAATACATTTGTGGTTATATTGAAGTTGTTTGATGTTATCTCAAATTAGATATGGAATTTTTATAATAGTACCATGGTTATAGAGAAAAGAATATTAAAATGGAGTAAAGGGGATCCGACCACCCACATGCCAGAAATATGAGAAGAAGTATCATGGTAATTTCCTCAAATGGAGAGGGAAATGCTTCATTTTTGGGAGATAATTTTACCAAGATCATGTTTTTCAAATTGAAATGATAATTTTTTCAAAAATGATGGAGGAGAAAAGAACCTCTAAATTCACCACCCATGGTTCACTACTTAACTTGTAGGGAGAAAGGGGACATTGCCTGATATTACACTAATCAAAAATTCCTTGAGTGTAATCGTCATCAGTAGACACCAAATAAAAAGATTAAAGTGAATAATTATTATATCACATTTTCTAAAGAGGATCAGGAAAATTAATTAAATAAAATTAAAAATAACATCAACTTTTTATCCTTAATATATTTATTTGATTCTTATAATATGAATTCCTTTTTATCCTGAATGTTTTCTTGAACTGTAAAATTAATTATATGATACCATGAAGTATAGATATCTATAAAAACATAAAGTTCATGATCATTTAAACCCATGTGTTGTACTCAAATCATGTTAGAATATATGGTTGTATTATTAAATGAATCACATTGCAATTCAATTGCTGAAATTTGATGCTATATTGTGAATGGAATGGATATCATTATATAGGACATTCATCAATTTTCTGTAAAATGAAATCTCTTTATATATTCCAAACCATATGATACTCATCTAAAAATTAATTGATGATCATGAATCTTCATTGGAGAATCCATAAATGTTTTATGTTTTGATACCCTCTGAAGAATCATGCCTCATATAAATGGTTTAACCAAATTATGGAAAAAAGGAAATTGCATATGGGATGGAATGAACTTATATATCTCCCAAAGAGTTACTCTATCTTCCCCCATATCATGAGGTAGAGTTCTTAATAGAACATATACCTATATAAATACCTATCTCCAAATTCCCCAAGAGTATATCCCATATCGATCAAGAGGAGATAAAGAAATAGATGCAAGAAAATTTAGATAAAGGGTTCATATGTAGAAGTGCATATTCTTTGGGTTAAATGATTCTATTTACAAAGAAGATGGTTGTGTTAATGTAGTTGTGTATAAATTATTGGGAGCCTAACAAGATCACTGAAAATAAAAAGTATCCCCTTCCAAAGATTGATGATTTTTTAACAACATATGGAGCTTAAAACATCTCATTGGTGGATATTCATTCTGTTTATAATCATCTGAAGGAGTAGAAGTAAGAAATATAGAAAATGGCCTTACATTAAATGTATACACATTTTAATTTCATTGTGATTCCCTTTAAACTTAAAAATTCCCCATAAATATTTTGGAACATGTTTGAATAGATTCATTAGAGTCTACCTCAACAATTTGTTGGTACTATTCATCGATGATATAATTATTAACTAAATGTGGATATAAGAACATGAATATAACCTCAGAATTATAATGGAAACGTTATTGAATGATAAAATATATGATAAGTTTATAAAATGAGACATTTGGATGTAGAAAATCATATTTTTCTATAACTAGATCAAAATGAGTGAATTTCATAGAACCATTCCATGAAAAATATAATTGAGGAATATAGAAAACCAACAAGATGCTTGGAAATTACTAGGACTCATATCTTATAAGTGTGCTAATGATATTTTTTTTAGAAATTTATCATGATTATCGTGCCCACTATCAATGTAAATAGATAATGGGGTATTGTTTTTATGGATAAAATAATGTTAGGAAACAATTAAGATGATCAATGAGAGGCTATTCACTACACCATTAATCAAACTACAAACAAGTGGAAGATGTTTTGTGATATAAAATTATACATCGAAGAATGTCTTGTGTATTTTCGTCAAGAATAACAAAAAATTGATAGACTATGTTTCATGATAGTAGTTGATTAATGTGAAAAACTACACCACACATGATTTTCATATAGTAACTGTGATATTTTCCTCGAATAATTTGTAGAACTAAATTTATGGAGAAATGTATAAGGTTATTATGTAATAAAATATTCTGAAATATATATTCACTTCATTTGTGCTCAACATTAATCAATGACTATGGTTACAGATAATCAACGATTGTGATTTCCATATTCACTATCATATTAGAGGGGGTAACAAGGTATATAATTCACATAGTTCAGAAGAACCTAATACATTATCCATTATGGGAATTGAGAAATACCCTACCTTGTTATATATACAAAAGATATATTTGTAGATCATAACAACATAGAATACATAATATCATTATAAAAAAAATTCCCCACCTTCATTCAAAGGGAATACTAATGAATAAAAAAGGAATAATATATAGATTTAAAATAATCTGAATGTAGTGAATGAATGAATGATATAAAAGTTATACATTAACTATAACAGTTTCATTCAATTTGAATGTAATCTATGTGTGCATGCATCACCTAAGATAAATAAATATCTATCATATAATGTGTATAGTGCATCATTATACATCCATTCTAGAAGTACAAAGATGTACCATGATTATCGAGGGCAGTTCTCATGGGAAAACATAATGAATCGGATTTTTTATATCTAAATATTCTTTGAATTTTTGAAAGTAAAAGTACAGAGACATAAGTATAAGGGGATAACAAATCCATTGCATTGAACAATGTTATAATGGGATATCATTAAAATGTAATTTTTAACTATATTCTAGCTGAAATTCAAGAAAAATAATGAGATATGAGTTTTGGCTGTTCAAATCAACAAGAATAGGTACTTCATCACTATTCAAGAAGTTTTCTCCATTGAAAAAAATTCCAGGATATTTTTAAAGTGTTGAGGCTGCATTGGGTACAAATTTTGATCATTTATTATTTTGATAAAATGTTAAAATATAAATTTTGTTTTTATATTAAACATGATATGAATAATAAATTTAATTTCTTTATGGACTTTCACGACCAAATTACGGTCAATCTGAATGGACAATTCAGACACTTGAGGACATGTTGAGAATTTCATCAATGGAATTTCATAGTGTATCTGATAAACATATACCTTTAGTTAAATTCTCATAAATTAGTGGATTGCAATCAAGTATTAAACTAGATACACATAAATCATCATATGAAAAGTGATTTTGAACTCTATCTTATTGGGATGAAGTTATCAAAAATATTACACAGACCACATCTGGTCGAAGAGAATATAGAGAATGTTTAAGCCATCCAAAATATATAAAATCTTCTCAGAGATATTAAAAGAGCTATGCTAACAACCCTAGAAGTGACATTGAGTTTGAAGTTAAAGAAAAATATTTCCTTCCAATATCATCTTGGAAGAGATTCATTATGATTTTAATGGATATGAATTATAAAATAAGGTGCATTATCCCCTTTGAGATCCTTTACCGCATAGGGCAGTGGGCTATTTTCTTTCACATTAATCAATAATAGATCGTGTCTAGGATGTGTTAAATGTACCTCTCCTGAATAAGTACATAACTGAACCCTCGCATGTACTAAACCCATTAGAGGGACAATTGGTGAATGGCCTCTCATATGAGAAGAATCTGGTAAGGATCATGGATTATAGAGACAATATTCTATTCCAGAAGACATCATTCCTTATTAATGTGTTTTTAATGAACTATAATATTAAAAAGGTTACATGGGAATAAGTTTAAAAAATGAAACAAATTTACCCTCACCTATTTCTTTTTAATAATATGGGTTTAAATTTTTTGGAAGAATATTTTCAATTGGGAAGAATATCATGACCCATAATTTTTAAATGATTATTTTTTCATGAAAAATTCAATTTATATTATATTATATAATTATTACATGAATAGTGATCATAGAAAAACCCAAAACACAGTAATTATTTGATGAAAATAATAACATTAGCCAAAAATAAAACCCATTAAAATTAATGAAGATATAAGTGGGAAAAAATATCAAATATCAAATCTATAAAAAAGAAATGGATCTCCATGATCGGCTAGAATCATCCATTCCATGAACAAAATTATATAAAGTAACATGATATTAGAAAACCAATTGACATTCTAGAAAATAGAAATGTAGAACATTGAAGGGAATATGTGTGAATAATTATTGATAAAATTAGTTATTATTTACAAGATGAAATTTGACCATTATAATAGTAATGTGACTATTATAATTCTAACATGCCCCTTGAGAATAGTTACCCTACAATTGGGAATATGAACCTTACTAATTGAATATTGATTTAAACTAAAAATATTAATATGAAATGTAAATAATATTTATCATGAGTAAATTTTTGGGGAATTGAAATATAATAATACCATTAAATAAATATCAGCAACAAAAACTCAAATAAAATATAATAATATATTTAAATAAATTTTAATTTAAATCATTTCATAATATCATAATTTTTTAAAAAAATAAACATAACTATGTTATAAAATCAGTTTGATAAAATGAATTTCATTTTTTGAAATCAGCACATCAAAATTTTCCAATGATTATTTTTTATAATTTTAATAAATAAATCAATTTTAATGTTAATAGTAAAAATATTTTTTCACTTAACCGATGTATCTTAAATTACATCATCCATGATGTAATAGTGACATAATAATTTCTAAAACATGTGGATTTTCTAAAAAAATTATTTCATGAATGATACATTAAAATAAAATAACAATATTTCAAAACATAAAAATAATTTTCCAACTCCTAAAATAAAAAATTGATTCCTTAACAAATTATTATATTTTCATGAATACTTTTTAATAATGTAATTTTATTCAAGTTATAATGAGGTTTAAAATTAAAATAACAATAAATTATATTGATATATGAATTATATATTTAAAAATAAACTATTACATGTTTTACCATTTCTTTAATATTTTATTCAATATCTAATTTTAAAAATACACCGCTCCTAAATAATAAACAACCCATGTCCCTCTACATGGAAAACCACTCCTCCCGTAATTAAAAAAAATAGAACACAAAAAAAATAATATTTATATATCCCATTATAATCCATTGTTATGTTATAATGTAAAATAATTAAATATGTCAAGAACATAATGTTCATAAAAAGAATCTATTTCATGAAAGAGGTAATATCAATTAGTCCTTTTATCATATTTTCCTACTCAAATTCCTTATCAACTTTATCTTTTGTAATTAAAAACACATAAAAAATTAGAAATTATGTTAATATGAACTTGATATTTTTAATATACTATATAAATTTTATTTTCATTATAATCATATATTATACATATTATGCCTCTAATAAAGAAAATTTCTTGTTAACGATCAGATAAAAGACAACAATAAAATTCCTAATTTGATTCATATCAGCCACCGTTTAAAGGGTTATAAAAAATTATTTAGTATATATAAATATATAAATACTTTTTTTATGTACATAAATAATTAATTATTCTTATGTTTAGATGACATTGAACTAAATATAAAAATCAATGAAAAATGGGGTTTTTTGGAATTAAAGATATCAAAAAAATTAACAATAAATAATATAAACTAACAAATATAGTTCAATTATAAAAATGGATAAATAGATATATAAAATTTTATATCATACTTCTAGGTAAATGTTCTAATAGGTCTAATTTTCTTAATCGTTAAGGGATATTTGATGAAATAAATCACGATCAATGTTAAGGGGAATCAAGAACTAAACTCCCTTTCTTTAGGATGTCCCTCCTAAACATAATTTTCAATATGGATATTCATACAATGTTTCCTTAATAAACATTCATTATTATTCCATTCTATTTCATATATATACATGTTAAAACCTTTATTTTTTATTTAAATACATTGATTTTCTAAAAAAATCCTTCCATGAAACAACTTTTACTTCACTTGAGTTATTTCTTCATCCCTCAAGAATGATTATTTTCTTCAAAATATATTTTCCATTATTAATTTAGGAATTCAATTATTATTGATGAAAATATATTTTATGAAATCCTTATGAAACCCATTCCACTACATGAGTCATTTCATAACAATAATTGTTATATGTTCTCTGTAACATATCTGATTGTGTAACTATTTTGATGTAAGAGGTGGTCACATAATTATATATCCATCTAATATAGTTAGTAATTTGATTTATCTAATGTTATTATGTATATCATTCCAGAACATAATTCAATAATTGTTCACAAGAAATATTTTATGATTTATCAAATATTTTATAAATGGACATGTTACAATATTTTTCCCCAACTATGTATTGAATATGAAAACAATGGAATGAATTTTCATTTTTATGCATCACCGAATTACATGCATTTTTCGAAATTGTTTCTCTTTATTTTGATGATGATCACATTAATGTTACATTATTATGAATATTATTATCACCCAGGTACTATAAATTAATGTCTCTTATTTATGATATGTTATCATTCCCTTTACTGGGATTTAAGCTCACCACTTTCCATGATTTATTTCTCCATATGACTTCATATAGTAAGGAAAAAAATGAATAAGGGATGTATGATCCTAATTGCAACATGATATAATTCCATTTTACCATTGAATATACAGATATATTTTTAACATTAAAACAATTTAACATAAATGAAGAAAAAAATAGGGAAACTATATCGATGTACTCTTATAGAACTACTAGTTTGGTAGGGAGGGAATAGTCCCATATGAAATATATTTCATTATCTACAAAGATATGTGTTCAATTATCTTTATTATAATTATTATATAGTTACTCTATTTCTATTGTTGCAGGGTCGCTTTAGTGAGAACAATTTATCATAGTTTCTTTCTTAGGCATATGAGATCATGTCTACATTAGAATATATTCTATGTTTGAACTCTAGTATTCATCATCCATCTATGGAACTAAATGAAATTAGGATGATTAGTAATGGGTTGAAATAATTGTGGTAATCATTGGAATAGTAGGGAATTTCATGTGTCGTCATGTTATGATAACAAATTTCTTACCACAATTGTTACCCAATCCCAAATGTGTACAAGATTCTTTCGTAGACATGAAATACCGGTTATATTACCCTATATGTTACCTTACCTTGATAAAACATTGTAAATAAATGTATATAATCTTCAATGATGTACTTTTATAGAACTACTAGTGTGGTAGGGAGGGAAATTTCTAAACATTGTTGAAGCTCACAATGGTTTCTATAAAAGATATGATTCATTTAAATTATCAAACGGAGAGAGGTATATAATGGCGGGATAATGGGAACCTGGAGCAGTGATAGTTGTTCGAGACTTGAGTCTGGTTGAGATGACCAAATTGTAGATGACATGATTGGTTCATTTTATTCGATCAAGGGTAACAACATCATCTTGATTTCTACTCATATATCCCTATTAATAAATAATTTCAAATGAATTCATATTTATTCCTCGTAATAAAGGAGCTAAATTTTATAGTGATATTTTGTGGTGTGTTTATCCCATTTTGATACCCCCTTATCATACAACTCCAGCTGTGGTAAATGATATTATAGTGAATCATCCTGTAATAGAGTAGACGTGATTTATTGAGAAGATTACATCGCCATTGGGTGAACCTATCTGGTTCTCTAAGAAGGGGAATAGTAGTTTTTGACTCTGTATGAATTAATTCAAGTTTAATAGGTTATAATAAAGAATATATATAATTTTACTCGGATCAATGTTCTTTTCAATTAATTATGAGGAGACTTGGGATTCTCTAGGATTTATCTACGGCTGGGATACCAATATTTTTAGGTTGTGGGGAGTTATGACAAAATGATGGTGACTTGATAAAGGTTTGCACTATATAATTATTTTGAGATTAAATTTGAATTGTCCAATGATTTTTTCTACATTGAACTTAAAAAAATCTATCATTCATACCTTGACTAATTAATCATGGTGATCATTTATTAATACCTCATATATTTAGTGACAACATAGAATAATTTTTGAAAACTTGAGATTGTCTTGAGAACACACCCACAAATCAGCATTAGGACTTGATTTTAACATGTAACTTTTATATTAATGAGGAAATATTATTAGGGAAGTTGGTTTATAATATAGATATATTTTTGGATAGAGATTAATTGGATATAATAATTTCCAAGACACATCCCCAAAATATGATTGAGATTAGAGTGATTATAAGATTATCTAGACACAATCATTGTTTTAAATAAGAAGTATCTAATTTATGAGCACATATTTCATAACTAAAGAAGAAGGGAGTAAATATCCAATGGGTGGAAGAATGTGAATAATCATATGAGGAGATAAAGTGGAGGTTGACTACATCACTAGGGTAGATAATTCATCAGCCAAATATCGACTATGCTGAATTTCATGATGAATCAAAATGTTGTATTGGATGGGTTTTTATGTAGAGGGAGTAATTAGTGGATTAAGGGTTGTTTCTATTGTGACCCAATTAGTGTAATAAAATAATCATGACATGTAAAGGGTAATCATGTTCTATTATTTGATGTATTAGTGAAACGATATCATCAATAACTATTTTTTCACACACTAAGTATAAGGTACTCTCAAATATATACACATTGTGAGAAATCAATCTAATGAATAGGTTCTAGTAATATCATCATCATATGATTGAATTAGATATGTACTATGAAATAGGTAAAGTTAATGATATTTCATATTCTCTTAGACATAAGCCATAGGTTGAACAAAATCGTGATGTGCAACCGTTCAAGTAGCTCTAGAGCCTGATGAGATTGATGGAAAATTGGATGATAGATTCTTCTAAAAAAATATGTATAAATTAAATTTACTGCATTAGTTGGTACAAATTATCTGTAATAATTTGTAAATTCAATACATGACACTATCTTAGAGTGTGTAGTGATCTAATAAAATCTATGTTGGGGTGATCTGACACTGATGTGGTTGTTGGGTGGTGATGACAAGATAATTATTCCATAAAGGGTAGAATCTCCTTCATCTTTTAGAAATTAGAAAATAAGGTATATTCAATCCTCTACTGGGGTGGTACAACCTTTTGTGATAACGATATACCATGAAATTTTATAAAAGTTATGTTGTCCTGGGTTAAAGACAAAAATAATTAGTTTTTTCCTGATTCCATACATTTGAGAGGGTAATGGATGATAACTATTATCTCGTAACAGTTCTAGGATTCCATGATTGTATTTTTCATCCGGTTACCTAGGACACTAATAATCTAGGACACTTTCTATATGTTTTTCAATCTGCTGATGAATGTTTCTCACTTCTTGTCGATATGATAGAAGGACTTAGTGGATGAGACAAGAATGTTTTATATTTGTGAGATATAATTGTTACAAGGATTACCCATGAGTATAATATATAAAATATGTGTTTTTTAAATAAAATTATTTTTGTATGGATTAATGAAATAAATAGTGTCTCATATATGATTTATCACATCATACAATATTTAGAACAGCATAGAATGGAATCAAGTGATTCAAAAATTATCTGTTATGAAAAAATATTATGTTCTATTCTATAGTAGAACATTTGATGATAACCTATCCTTAATTGAATTTTATTACCACAATAGTTTACAAGTATATATATATATATAGAACCATTTCATGATCTCCATGGATGGTTATGAAAATAATATCTTTGTTGGCAAGAGGCAGGTGAGACAGTAGTTTTTGGGCATAGTATGGTGAAAAAGAACTCATAGTGGGTGAAGTTGGTTAAAAAGAATATAGTGATCCCTACGAACTAGTAGGTATCATATGTAGACTCAAGAATATGACCATTGAAGTATTATATTGGTGAGTGGGGTTTCTTTTTAGTTTCACCTCATTTATGGAATCATCATTTGTGGAATCAAGGGAAAATTTGTCCATTTTTTGGACCCTGCAAGGTCACTAAATAGATCAGGACAATTACATACTATCTTAACCATCCAATACATTATCAAGTAATGCATGATGTGTTACATCTCTCTTATCATCACAGGTACATTCCAAATCCTACCCATGTTATATATTGTGGGGATGTTGAGTTGGAGTTGGATGTATATTATGAGGAGTTTCCAGTGCAGATCACAAACCATAATGAGGACGTCTTTTGAGGAAATATAATACCAATTATGAAGTTCCTATGGTATCATGGATGGATTAATGAGTAGTTTTTGGAGTGTGAGTAATATTATTGATCTTATAGTAATCATTTTCTTTAGAATTGCTATTAAGACACTTATTGAGGATGATAATTCATTAGTGTCATTACCCAACCTATATAACTCTTGAAACATGAATCTAAACCCAATCAGTAGTGATCGAATTGGTATTAAAAATTCATATGTGTTGGTGACTAGAAATCTTTCATAAAACAATATCCATAGTGAAGGAATCCCCGCAAATTGAAAGAAACTACAAGTTATATATACATATAAATTATGAAAATAAATAGTGAAAAATAAATATTACATAATTAATGAGAAATAGAGGTATAGATACCACTCAAAATATAATTAAACCACTATTATATGTATAAAAGTATGGGAATAAAAACTGATTATATCAAGAAAAAGTCGATGTTATATGTGGAAAATATACCACTCAGTTATTTAGACCAGAGGATAAAGGATCACAGGAACACCCAATATGTCAACACATCAACAACGTCTATATATATTATTTGGATCAACTGGAATAGGGATTATAAGAACCCCAAATGAATGAATCCCTAAAAAATAAAATGGATGATGTCTAACTATACAATTTTCAAAAAACTACCAAATTCATCCAATGTGAAAAAGTTATCAAATCAATTTCCATGGGATTCACATTTCACAACAAATTTAAAACATACCATTATTCCATAAACAAAATTCTATGAAAACCCATTTTACAATCTATTTCAAAATTATTTTTGAAAACTATTTATTTTACCTAGACATTGGAAAACACATCATTTATCACACTCCATTTATAAAGGAAAATAAATCATGACATTTTATTTCTAAATCCTAGAGAAATTATAGTTCATCAAATATAGGCAAGATATAGAACCACCTTCCCAAAAACAAGGTCTCACATTAAATGCAAATTGATCCACACACAAGGAGAAATGAAAAACAAAAAAAGAGGCCCTAATATTGATTACCACATCTTATTATTGATTCCATAAATGAAATTGTTAAAAGAGATGATAAATCACAATTAACAATGATGAACAGACATTTATTAATACAAACAACACAAGGGATATACCCCAAAAGCCTATTTCTCATCAGATTTAGTAGGGAATAAAATTGAATTATCAAATAACCAATATATCCCAAAATCAGAAAATACTACTACCACAACCAATTTCATTGAATAAAAAAATTATCTTATTGGAATAGAATTTACACCACCTAACTAGAGGTATATTGGTGAATTAATATGTTCAGAAGATATAAAGATGCACATAATTTCCAAGAAGGAATGTAGGTCTTGAGAAAGGTGTGAAAATAAATGAATCAGATAATCATCACATGTGTGGTTCAATAAAACCCATCATGAATTAGGGGTTCACTTACTAATGGCATGACCTATAATTTATGTTTCCCACTCAGCATTTACACCAAAACATAACATTTCCTTAAGATAAATTACCCCAAAGAAATGATTTTAGGAGTAAAAATTGGGATTTCTATATAGAATTTATTATTTCCCATAACAATTTCATGGATTTCCCCCATTATAGAATGTTTTCTTGAATATAAGTAATTTATTATGTAGATGTGCCTTGTATGAAGAACCCAAACCTGGTTATGCATAAGCTCCAAAAAAATCACAGAACCTTATCCTATTTTTTCAAGATGTTAGTAACAAACAAATTTTTTTTTCATGAAATCACAGTCACAGATGAATACATAGAGAACAAGATAGGTTCACCCAATGGCGATGTAATCTTCCTGATAATTTGTAAATTATATACATGACATTATCTTATAATGTGTAGTGATCTAATAACATCTGTGTTGGGGTGATCTGACACAGATATGGTCGTTGGGTGGTGATGACAGGATAATTATTCCTTGGAGGGTAGAATCCCCTTCAACTTTTAGAAATTAGAAAATAAGGTATATTCAAACCTCTACTGGGGTGGTACAACCTATTGTAATAATAATTTACGATGAAATTATATAAATGTTTTGATGTCCTGGGTTGATGACTGAAATCATTAGTTTTTTCCCAATTCCCTACGTTCGAGATGGTAAAGGATTATAACTATTATCTAATTAAAGATGTTGGATTCCACGATTGTATTTTTCATGGGGTTACCTAGGACCCTAAGAATCTATGAAACTTTATATATATATTTCAATCTGATGATGAATGTTTCTCACTTCTTACTGATATGATAGAATGACTTAGTAGATGAGACAAGAATGTTTTATATTTGTGAGATATAATTATTACACGAAGTACCCATGAGTATAATATATAAAAATATGTTTTTTTAAATCACATTTTTTGTAGGGATTAATGAAATAAATACTGACTAATATATGATTGATCGCGTCATAAAATATTTAGAAAGGCATAGAATGGAATCATGTGATTCAAAAACATTCAGATATGTAAAAATATTATGTTCTATTCCACAATATAACATTTGATGATAACCTATCCTTAATTGAATTTTATTACCACAATAGTTTACACATATATATACAGATGGAACCATTTCATGGTCTCCATGGATGGTTATGAAAATAATCTCTTTGTTGGCAAGAGGCATGTGAGACAGTAGTTGTTGGTCATAGTATGGTGAAAACAAAATCAAAGTGGGTGAATTTGGTTAGTAAGAAATTATTAACCCCTATGAACTAGTAGTATCACATGAAGACTCGAGAATATGACCATTGGAGCATTATATTGGTGAGTTGGGTTTCATGTGTGTTTCACCTCATTTATAAAACCATCATTTTTTGAATCAAGGGAAAATTTGACCGTTGTTTTTTAGACCCTGCAAAGTCAGTAAATAGGTCAAGACAATTCCATACAATCTAAACCATACAATACATTATCATGGATTTAATGATGTGTTACATGTCTCTTATCTTCATATGTACATTCCGAATCCTACCCATGTTATATATTGTGGGGATGTTGAGTTGGAGAAAGATGTATATTATGAGGAGAGGCTAGTGCAGATCACTAACAAGAATGAGGACATCTTTTGAGGAAATATAGTACCAATTATCCAGTTCTTATTGTATCATGGATGGATTAATGAGTAGTTTTGGGAGTGTGAGTAATATTATTGATCTTATAGTAATCAGTTTCATTATAATTATAGTTGAAGACACTTATTGAGGATGATAATTTATTAGTGTAATTAACCAACCAATATAATTCTCGAAACATGCATCTAAACCCCATAAAAAGCCATCCAAATTGTATTAAAAATTCAAATGTGTTGGTGACTAGAACTCTGACATAAAAAAATATTCATAGAGAAGGATTCCCCCCATATTGAAAGAAACAACATGGTGTATATATATAAATGATTTAAATAAATAGTGAAAAATAAATATTACATAATCAATGAGAAATAGAGGTATCGATTCCACTCAAAATATAATTAAAACACTGTTATAGGTACAAAATTATGGGAATAAGAACTTATTTTATCAAGAAAAATTACATGTTATTTGTGGGAAATATACCACTCAATTATTTAGAACAGAGGATAAAGGATCACTTGAAAACACAATATGTCAACACATAAGCAACGTCAATATATATTATATAGATCGACAATAATAGGGAGTATAGGAACCCCAAATTAATGAATCCCTAAAAAATAAAATTGATGATGCCCAATTATACAATTTTAAAAAAATTACCAAAGTCATCCAGTGTGATAAATGTATCAAATCAATTTCCAAGGGATTCATGTTTCACAAAAAATTCAAAACCTACAATTATTCTATAAACAAAATTCTATGAAAAACCATTTTAAAATAATTTTCAAAATTATTTGAGAAAACTATTTATTTTACGATGACATTGGAAATCACATCATTTATCAAATTCCATTTATAAAGACAAATAAATCATTCCAATTTATTTATAAATAATAGAAAAATTATAGTTCATCAAATATAGGCAAGATAGAGAACCACCTTCCCCAAAACCAGGTCTCACATTAAATACAACAGGATCCACCCACAAGGAGAAATGAAAAACAAAAAAAGAGGCCCTAATAATTATTACCGCATCTTATAACTGATTCCATAAATGAAATGGTTGTAAGATATGATAAATCACAACAAAAATTGAAGAACACACATTCCATAATACAACCAACACAAGGGATATACCCCAAAAGTCTATTCCACGTCAGATTTAGTAGGGAATAACAAAGAATTATCAAATAACCAATATATCCAAAAATCAGAAAATACTACTACCATAAACAATTTCATTGAATAAGGAAAAATTTATGTTACCGAAAGAGAATCTACACAACCTAACTAAAGATATAATGGTGAATGAATATATTTAGAAGAGTTAAAGATAACCATAATTTCCAAGAAGGGATATAGGTCTTGTAAAAGGTACGAAAACAAATGAATCAGATAATCATCACAAGTGTGGTTCAATAAAACCCATCAGTCATGAGGGGTTCACATACTAAATTCATGACCTATAATTTATTTTTCCCACTCCATATTTACACCAAAACATAACATTTCCTTAAGATAAATTACCCCAAAGAAATAATTTTATGAGTAAAAATTGGGATTTTTGTGTAAAATATTTTATTTCCAATAACAATTTCATGGCTTTCCCCCATTATAGAATGTTTATTTGAATATCTCGAATTTATGATGTAAATGTGCCTTGTTTAAATCACCCAAACATGGTTATGCATAAAATCCAAAAAAATCACATAACCACTAAGCCTATAAAAAATGATCATTATCATTTAAAATAGTGTACCTTTTATAAATGAAATTACAATATCCCAAGAAAAAATCATTACAGTCTATTAAATTTAAGGAGATGATAAGTGCTCTAGAAAAAGTTGAGTCCCTTGCTCCATCACTAATGAATAACTCTCCAATATATCATTAGATGTCAATTAGTGTCTCCATAAATCTACAACCATTATAGTTGACATAAAATGTAAGAATTTCACAGATTAATCAATGATAGAACCTTTATTCTGCACAAAAAACATCTATATCCAACTAAATCTTTTACCTTTTTAAAACATGATAGGGATCATTATATTACTTCACGAGCTAATATTTGTGGAAAACATAATTCATAAATATGAACTAATTTAGTAATAACAAGTACTATGAAAATATCCTATATTTCTCTCTAACCTCAAATGGTATAAAATATCTCATAAATATTTATCCTATTTTCCCATGATGTCAGTGACAAAAATAATTTTTTTTTTCAAGAAATCACAGTCACCAATTAAGACACAAAATGAATATGTAGAAAATCTAAATACACATCTGAATTAGTTGATGTTTTTAAAAACCTTTTACATATGTCCTATATCATGAATGATATCTTTTGAATGAAAATAATAATAAAAATTGAGGCCTTGTGAACCTCTTCCCAAAAGAGAGGTGTTCTACACTGTAGACTATACAAGTCCTCTATAGGAACCATTCTGATCATTGACTGTTAAATATTTTATATTCAAATATAACTAGTCCCACATGAATATTCCATGATCTAGTAAAATCCAAGAGACATGCAATGAGTATATCCTCTAGAACCTATATAGTATGACTTGTCTCACTATATTTCATTGAATTGTAAGCTATATTATTCATAACATGAGTCTTCATCTCCTCCTACAGACTCATCCAAAATTCAGATGTGAAACTAGGATCCATGTCCATGATAATAAAATAGGTAACACAATGAGACCTTATACTCCCTTATACATATAGATTACATATAAAATAGACCTTTTTATTATGCCTAATTAGAATTATATGGTCCAATTTCTTCAACTAATCGACCATTGCATAGATAAAATTCATCCCACAGAGAGTCCATGGAAATCTATCAATTAATTCCTTAGACCCCACATCACATTAAAAACATGAATCAAAATTAATAGGTAAAAACTAAAAGGATTTTTATTCTATATGTTTGTCTAATAGAAGGTGTATGTTCATGACACAAAATTGGCGATTATACAATTCAATTTCAATCAACAGAATCACAAAATTATTTCATTATAAATCATCATAGTGCTCGGATGACAAGACCTTCAAGAACATTTATAATCCTGAAATACTAAATTTCTCAGAATATACGGGACAATAATCTAAATCCCAATATGTAGAATACCATCAAGAGACAGATATCAACTATGAAGAGAATCCCCACTATAAAAGGATTTCATAATTTTCGAAAACTCATAAACCTACTATTAAACGTGATGAACAGGAACAATGAAAGATGATTATATCTAACCACTATTCAATACCGTAGAAAAATAATCAACCTATGATTCTATTTGAAACTAATCGAAGGGTCCCATCAGCTTCCCCGATTAATTAAATTACAAGGCATCCTTTGGTGTAACATTCCTAATGATATTATTTTCGAAAACATTACCCTTCCCCAGGCTGTAGGTAAGGTAAAAATAAAACAAATTTATGATATTCCACCCATCGTATTTGTTTAATATTTTTCACCTAATACAAAAATAAATAGATCTATTTCTTTTTATCTATATAGATAGATAATATCTCCTACAAAACATAGATTCTCAAACACTTAAACGTATGCATAACCAAAAAATATATAAATCATGAATAAGGTTATTTTCCTCAAACTATTTAAGGTGATGAGATCCATTTATCAAAAATTTATCACCATTTATATAAATGAAACCCAAACCAACCCAATAGACTCACAGAATACAACTTAATTATAACTAGGTTTAGGTAAGATCAAAATAGGTGCTGATGTGAGAAGTCATTTGAGATCATTAAAAGAAGCCTGGAATTTATCATCCCATGTTATTTTCAACCATTAAACTGTAATATTAGACATAGTTGACACCAACCTCAAAAAATCCTTGATGAACTACTGAGATAATCCAACAACCATAAGAATGATTTTTTACCAAATAATATTAAATGGTTCAGTCAATGACAAGTCCACTTACAGAATTTTAGTATTTAAAATAGTCAACAATCAGAAATATTGTTCCCCATGAATATCACTTATTGAATAATGGAATTAAATTTTGAATAATTTACACAAATTAATTGTATTCTCATGATTCCAAAAACCAAATTTAGAAGTTTTACACTCTCAATATCCAATCTCAAATAAACCAAGATATCACCCAAAATAATAATAATAAATGATTCAAGATATTGATGGAATATAGAGGTCATAACTTCTATAAAAACAATCAGATAATTGCTTATACCAAAAGGAATGATAATATTTTCCTAATGGACATACATTTTTTGGAAAGAGAAATTTTTAATATCATACTCTCAAACCCAATGCTGATGATAACTAGTCTAGGGATTAATTTTTAAACACTAATTCACCTTATTTAACTAATCAAAAAAATCAACACAATCAATAGGGTATGTCTTCATAAAAATAAATGACATAAAATTTTGATAGTCTAGGATCAATTAAATTGAACTACCAAACATATTGGAAAAATGTATTATGGGATCCCGATTGTGGAAAACTAGGGTGAAAAAACCTTCCACGATCAGATCGGGCCACTATATCTTGAGGTCATTCTTTTCCGTCGGTGCCTTGTGATGAGAGGGTATCTATATCATCTCTATACCTGAAAGAAAATCACGAGATAAATTTATCTCACATTAGGAAGAATACCAAAGAATTATTTTGGGAACAAATTATCCAAGTCCTATGTAGTTATATGATGATCACCAAAAGAGTAAATTTCCTTAGTATCAACCATAATGGTATATAAAAAACACCTTATATATTGTTTGAGAGTTAAAATATAACCAAACCTCATATACCATTTTCCTTGATCAGCCAATTATCTCCCATCAGTGGTGATGAATGAAATACAACATTGAAAATGGTCCAACTGACCACTATGATACACTACTGATTCCATCCCAATGATTACATCAAATATATCTTTATTGAGAACCATGAAATGCATGGATAACTCCATGTAATCTATCTGTAAGGAAGCAATTAAATCAAAACCCCAACCCCATCATAATTCTAAGAGGATACACCATCTCTAAAGTAATAGAAACAAACATTATTGAATTTTTTAGAAAATCAAAAACATTATCCAATAAAAATATGTGAGAGGATCCTATATTAAAAAAATTAGTTTCAATAGAATATGTAAAAAATTTACATCCCACTATCATTATGACTACATCATCCTCTATCATGAACTCATCCATTAAATAAAGGTCCACCAATCTTGATGCATGTGGAATGATAGTTTTGGGATTTGATGCTTCTAAATGCATTGTGCTATCCTTTAGAGTCAATGATCCATAACCATAACAGGTCATAAACATAGCCTATAAGAACATTTATAAATGGACATAGTGCCCCTATGAAATTAACATTTTTATGAGGGTAGGATAAGAATGTTGAGTATGCCTATCCTTTTGTCACTAGTATAATGTCATGGCAAAATTTATAAATTCCGAATATGGGGTTCAGGAGTCTCACTTTTATGAACCACCTAAAATTACCATATGATGATCATGACACTTTATTTGTGTTGCCTAAATGTCATTAATATTGGCAATGGGTGCATGGAAAGGGGTAAAAAATTATATCCTCCCTACTATGTTCATTTTATTTATCATTTCCTTGTTATCTATGATAGAATATGTGGAAGGGTTTAATATAAACACATTTGATTGAATTTCTAGTTAAAAATTTTAACGGTACATCTATGATTTTACCAGATCTTTACTCACCATCTTCACAGAAAAATACAAAATCTTTGCAAAATGATTTTGTACTCTAACATCAATTTATCTCTTACTACAGATAATGGAACAATAGATACATTCAACCCATCAAATATGTTAAGTAGAAATGATTATGTAATAGTGTCTTCAGCCCCAAATAATCGATTACCACATGTATATCTTCCTATACCATAAAATACCACCATCACTTGTTAGGTCCAATGAGGCTAAATTTCATAATATATATTTTGATAATCCAATGTTTCTACAAGAATTCATTGACCTTATCGATTATTTCTAACAAGTCCTCCACCCCTTGGGGTTCTTTATTACCCATAAAGGACATGATTATCTAATGTAAGAACTCTCATGATTACTCTCTATCACATCATGATCATTGATGTTCCCTGACCTCATCAAACTAAACATGTGGGGTACTCTGATCCACAAATAAAACAACCCAAATGATAAACACTATAATATTCTAATCCAGATGCGGATTCCCCTATAGAGAATCTCTCACCTACATCATCCTTTGTAAAACGTGGAATACATCTTAGTGGAATATTTATACGCACTGAAAAAAGTGGAATATTGTCAAAATATAGGGTAATAATAGTTCAAAACATAAACCCAAAAAAACATACAGTCAGCTCCAAAAAAAAAAAGAACACACATCCCAACATCTCAGGGAATCATGAGCTTCATTAAGGATATATATGTCTATGAGATAAACTAAGGAAACTCTATTTTCCAAGAAGTCTTATATCATTTCATCTAAATTCTTAGGACTGATCATAACCATGATCTGATTCTAATATTTTATTGATGAATCTTGGCTAACCCTATACACTATAACATGATCCAAATCACTATAAACCAAAAGGGAATTCCCAATCCCCATAGGCTAGTTATTAGCACGTAGTCATCAATAAAATACTAGAGTGAAAAATTTTCCCCCTCCCTGAAACAAATTTTATAAAGTATATATATTTATTGGAATTAAATAATAGAATAAAAATTTACCATAATAAAATATAAATAGTGGTACATATAAAACTATATATCCAAATAAACGAAAGTTTGAGGTCCAATAAAACCATACGGATAGCTTAAACTAGTAACCATTAATCAATGTGATGTGCAGAAAATATCTCACAATCTCATAACAAACTACATATACCCAGATAACATAAACCTCAACATCACATCACAACACCTTTTTATATAATTATTAGATGATAATACTAGGTCTACACACCACCGAAGTGGTATGTAGGGTGTGATCTAAATAGTCTCAGTAGGATCCCACCTAAGTGTTCTATATTTAGTCATTAGTCATGTATTCCAAACATTATCATGTGTAAAGAAAACATGTAATGATAAGTAGGAATGTATTTTCATATTAAAATAATGATAAATATTTAAAATTCTCTATATTTTGAAAATAATCCAACTAATAAGACTCAATGAATAATTTCCATAAATATATTTCAACAAGGTACACAATTCTATATGGTAAAAATATAACGAAAATTGATAAGCATTCCATGTACAACAGCATGCCATGCTAGCAGACTACTCATACCAAAATAATTGACTAGTAGACAATTAATTCCTTATAACAGATCCCTAAAGATCATAGGGACACCCCATGAGTGAACACCCCCTGACAATGTAAATACCAAGTCCCTATAACAAAATACCAAGGTCACAGTGGAAAATACCATGAGGGTACCTCCCAAAAATAATATGGATGAGTCACAATGCAATAGAATCCACCTAAGTGCCCATGGATTCCAATGTGTTACAAATAACAAATAAATAGAAAATGGATTCATGTTTCCAAAATATACTAAACAAACATTTATTTGAACAAAAACAATCCTTGACAAGAAAGTTCACACTAATTATAAAAGACTTTTTCATTTACAAATATAAGTGAAACACCATCTTATATTAGAAATCCATTTATATACACTAATCAATCATTCCAATTTATTTACAAAACTATTTATTTAATAATGAAAAATTATAGATAAATAATATTGGATAGGGATAGAATACCCAAACTTATTGTTAGGTCACACACTACCCACAATGGGATCCACAAAACAAGAATGTTCACATAATAGTAAACAGATAATGTAGAAATTATTATCATAACTTATAATCATCTCTATAATTGAAACAAATAGTGGAGAGTATTGATCACAAGATAACTAGAGTAAATACCTTGCCATAGCACAACCAATTAACGGTTGTTCACTTTAAGATAATCACAATAATTAATATATAATGGATTATGAAAGAATTACCATGTAATAAATATATCAAAAAACCAAGATAATGCTGTTAACAAAACAAAGATCAATGAAGAAGTAAAATGAACCTTACGTGAAGATAATTATCAAAATCATACTAGTGGTTGAGTTCTAAACATAGTGATCTGCAAGAGGAGGAGACCCCCAAAATAACATTGAACGAATATAGGGCTCATTTTAGTAATGAATAAAGCTGAATGAGATAAACATAATTTGTATGTAATGAAAAAATACACTACGCGTGTGGTGTGAATTAGTAATTAAATGATTTACATAGTAATTTATTCATTCTATTTTATTCTATAAGCCACATTAAATTTAGCTAAATTACACCATGACAATTATTTTAGGATGTAAATTTCATGTTTAACATGTAAAAGATTTTATAACCTAAAATGTATTCATGTATTGTTCTCAGTACATAATATATGTTTTAAATAAAAAATTTATTATTAAAATTCATCCTATAGTATATGCATAAGCTAGATTATACATAGAATCAAAAAAACGTTTCCATGCATTCAAAGCCCAATAAACAAGATCATAATCATTTAAAAGAGTGATGTAATTTTATTTAATATGTTTCAATCTCACAACCATCATACATTTCACATATTTGAGGTCATGTAGAAGAAGTGTTATTGAGAAAGTGGTGACCAAATCGTACCCTCACTAGTGAATAGAGTTTCAATGTATCATGAGAATATGATTTGTGTAAACATGACACTTTAACCAATAGAATAGTTTACCCATGAACTACATTCCCCTATGAATCAAGGATATCCACTAGATGATCTCTAAAAAATCTATAAAAATCCAATTCAATCATTTCCATACATGGAATATTAAATGGATTAGGGTATTTTTTTTACAAGAAATGATTTATGTAAAACATTATGGATACCAATCAATTGAACCGGTAAAAAAACTGATATGTAACAGGACCAATCCACTAAATGAACTCAAGAGATCCAAAATATATCAATGAAATCATTTACAATTCTACATGCCTATGGTGACCAAATTTTGGAGAAACATTCGTGAAATCCCAGTCAGTATAGGAAGACTCTAAAAGACAATTTTAATGATCCACATATTATTTTTCCAACTATGTACTATTATTATAAATCGATATATATCCTAGATAGAATTCCTAAATCAGTTGAAAAAGGCATGATTCTACTAGTGAAGTATCACCAACTTTTTTACAATAATGATTTTACATGTACATGTGACCATACAAAGCCTAAATAGCCTCCATTATGATTGATGATAGGTAACAATGGTTATACACAAATTAAACTAGTCTCAATTAAATATCCCATGTTCCACTAAAATAAAAGATGTATTCATGGAGAATATATTCCAGAATCTGAATATAATGCTCTATATATCAATCATTCAATGGATCATAAGACGTAATAAGCCATAATGATGTCCCCATCAGCTCTTAGATACTCCTCCAGATTGTGAAATTCAACCTAGGATCCCTGTCTAAGATAGTGGATAAGGAAACCATACGAAGGAAAACAATACTCTATATATGCAGGTTGCAAAAAACATCACCATGTCTGTGTCCTTGATCGGAATGAATGTCTTCATTTTTTTCAGCAGGTCAACCACAACCAAAATATCATCCTTACATTGAGTAGTTGATGGAAATACAATAACTATGTCTATGGAAAAATCAATTCAGTTTCAAATTGGTACAAAAATATGTTTGGGATAACTAGAAGGTTTCATATGTTCTATAATTATTTGAGAGTAGGTGTAATAGTGGGATAGAAAATTGCTGATGTTGGGATGCATAATTGGTCTCTTGAGCCACTACCTCATGTCATAATAATTTTTTGTAATAAAAAATTAACGTAACATGAATAAATATGATAACCATGAAATATTTAATTCTTTATAGATTATGGTATAACAAAAAAATTTATGAAGAATAGTATACCATCAGAAGGGAGATACCAACAAAGGACACTTTCCCCATTATAAATGATTCATTGATTATAATATACTCATCATCCTTCAACTAACTATATAGAAAAATTTCAAGGATAGTTGAAAATCACTGATCACTTGGCAGAACCACAGTTGAATCATTCCCATTAGTGTCTAGATTCACCATAGCTAGAAGTTACAGTTGGTTTTAATATTCTTTTGAATCCATTACATCATACTCTGTAACTTAACTACAAAGATAATTTATGATAACATTCTCCATCCCCAATATATGAGATATATCAACAATAATTTTCATAATACATTCCATATAATGGCCTTTTACCCATACATCTAAAACCTATGCAGTAATACATAACATTTTATTTCCATATTATGATTCCCATATTTTTGTGACATATTTTTTCATCCAAACCATATAATTTTAAATGGATAACATAAATCACATAAAATTTAATAGAACTTTTAGGTTATTTTTTTGATAATAATGAGAAAATCCTACATAAACAATTAAAAAGTCTTAGAATGATCACATATCCCATTTAACCTAACTTTTATTATTTCCCATTATGTCATCAATATAACAATTGTTAAATACATAATGGAAATAAATCATTCCATCTCATTATTTATAACGTTGGGAAAAGGAAAACATAATAATTTTGAGATCTAATTATCAATAAGGGTTAATATAATCATTAACAATTGAATGTCATAAATGAGAATAAGATTAGATAAGTCTATGATGACATAATAAATTTTCATTGGTGAATAATAAAATAAATCATCCCCATCAATCCCTAGATCATAAAATATCAATACATAGAAATGTAAATAGTAATCATAATAAATACAAATGATCCATGTTATATCAATATCGATCATTGGAAGCGTTATAAATCCACAGAAAGCATAATAAAAATGTGTACATAACATGGACATAATATTTACATGACACCTTTTGTAGCACTAAAAAAGTGAATAACCATATTGTGGAATTTCATCCCCATTTCATTGAAAGGATATCATCGACTCACCTATCAATATTTTATCATGTTAACACCCACTATTGGATTATCATGGAACCACCTATCATTGGTTTACAATATAACAACCCATAAAATTACCATGTTCCATTACATTATCATAACACATAAAATATTTAATTTCACCTTGAAATAGATGTTACATCCATTTTCCATTTCATTACATTATTAACTACTATAAAATAAATGTGTTATTTAAAAATATTATTGGAATATGATTATCCCATGGAAAATAAATAGGTTACAATATAATCTCATCAATGTTATATTTAACCATCCCGAAACTAATTTGGATGTTGTAAATAAAATATATCCTAGTGATGGATAAGTACTATAAAGGTATTTTAATGTTTATTAATAGTGACACTTTTAAAATATCATTAACTTTTTTTTGGAAAATATACTTTTTATTTTGATACAAAATTTTTAAAACATAAAAAAAAATTGAAAATGATTATCATTAAAAAAACATTAGAGAATATAAAGGATTTTTTCTAGAAATAATTTAAATATCTTAATGATGAAAATATCCTTCAATATTTGAAAAACACTTTTTAAATTGTTTTTTAAAACATTCTTTTGGATGATAATAGTTTTTGACCGAAAAAATTATTTTTAATAAAATATTTATTTTGAAATGTTGATTAAATAAAGAAATAAAACATAAATGTAAACATGTATTCAAATTACATAAACATATTGTAACAAAATTAAAAATAATTATTTAAACTTATTTCATAATATTTCTCACATTGTAGACTTAATCCCAATTATGTGTGACAATTGATTAGATTATAATATGAAACTCTTATTGCATTGGTAAAATTAAATTGTTATCCCCATGATTGTATTAAACTAAATGGAACATAAATTACAATTTTATTAAATATATTAATTGTATTAAACTTAAAATGGTATTCAGATACACATCAAAAAATAATATATGTTCATAACATGACATATGTCTCAAAGATGGAGAATTATGACCAAAATGTGTTACTACTTTGGTAAATTTGAAGGTGTAAACCCCATTAAATAGAAAAAATTATATGTATTACTAAATCCCCATTAATATATTAATATGAATAATAAAACACATTCATTTGAATTATATACACAAAAAAATACTATTTAAATATGGAATATATCTCCCATAAATACAAGTAATATTAGAAAAACATGTACTACATGAGTGACATTGAATCCTGATATCCAGGAAATAATAACATAAATTTAAAAAATTTATCTCATTAAATAATAATTTTCATTATATAACATTTCATAGGTCATTATATAAAGCACCCAAAATAAATGAGTGGTGTATATGGCATATGTCTCACAGAAATAAAAGTGAGACTTGAAATCTACTAACCATAACTCTATACATTAATTGTACCTATTCAAACATCTATTATAATAAATGTAATATTATTATAAAAAATCATGGAACCATTATCATATATATCATACCATATATTATTTTATACATAATTTTTATTAACTGTTTATTAACAATTCCCTGTGAATGCAACATTTTTTGTAAAATCTAGTTTATTTTTTGAATATGATTTGACCTTCTATTTTTTTAACAATTAAATTTATCATTATCAAAAAAATTATATAATGAGCATATTAAATAAATATCATATATATTCAGTATGTATATATATGTTAACAATAATCATTAAAATGAAGAAATATTAAATGAAATAAACCATTTATAGAGACATTATTCCATACATATGCATGAGCAGAGGTTCTATTTTCTTATAATATTTAAATAATGAAAATTAAATGATATATATATATAAATTATAATTATAACATATTGTATATCACATATATCTTTTACAACCATCCTTAATACAGTCCACGTAGAGAGTGAACTAATCACATCACTTCATGAGGTGGTAGCCCATAATGATCACGAACAACATTATTATATTCTAAAAAATTATAAATCACGAAGGTTTGTGTAATATAATTATTTATGAAGAATAAATGCATAATAAATTTAATATATATATATATATATATATATTATTTATATCATGTACATCATAATCTTGATCCTTGAGTGGTGGGAATGGACGAACGAATGACATTAGTTCACAATGTGTAAGTCAACCGTACATACGAATAATGATTACTTTTCAAATTTGATGAATGTGAATGAACTCATAGGTAAAACCCTTAATAAAAAATTTATGTATATATAATATACTCAATTTATTATATAAATATTATAATAAAATAATTAAATAGGTTTAATGGATTGATAAAAAAATAAAAAATCATTGTTGAGAATTACCAAATCATTGGGTAAGTCCATTTTGTTTAAACTAAACTCATTATTTTGTTTGAATTAATACAACCTATATACATCTAGGATAAGAGTATGTATGTTGGTTCATAATTTTTCTAGATTTGGTAAAAGTCAAAACTTTTGATATGTGTGAAAAATTATGGAATATTAGGGATTTTTTATAATAGACGGGGAATGGGGTTATTATCAATACCAAAAGGAAAAAAATATTTTGATGCATAAAATAACTCATGTGCCTATAATAATGATCAATTTTTAAAAAAATTGATATATTTTGTATATATTTAAATAAAATCTGTTTAGGGAATGTTTCTAGGCTATTTTCACCTTTGGATTAATGAATAACCACTAAATAAACTGATTTATACTTGAATCAATGTAATTAATTTTCACTTATTTCGAAAATAATTTTTATTGGAAAATATTCTAAAATTTACAAACTTTTTTATTTATCATTATTCCAAATATTGAATCAATTTTCCAATTTCAAATTACATAAGGGAAACAATTGTTTTTAAAACTATTCTCGCAAACGGAACGTGGAAGCCAATTTTTAAAGATAATGAACCCAAACAGTTATTATTTCATATATAAAACATCAGTATAATGATTTTTGAAATGACCAAAATTGTATTGACATATTTATTAGGGAACTATTTTTGGTTTAAAACTAATTAAAAATATAAATTACTTAAACAAAAATATTTTTTTCAATTAAAATTCAGAATTTTTTCACTATTCATCCAAATAGAACATCATAGAAAAATAGAAAAGATTAACATGGTTATCAATGGATAACCATTTTTATAATTCATTTATTTATTCCCACATAATTGAAATTTAATACATAAAAACACATAAAATCTAAATTGGAAAACAAAATTTCCACCTAATGATATGCATAACTAGGATTCAACAAAAGAGAAAATAGGTGGGGATTGAGAAAATATTTAATGAATTATTATTTTTGAATAAGACCATTGATCGCAATGTTGTGAATGATCGATGAAAATTTAACGTCCTAAATACCATAAATCAGTGATGATCTAAAAGGGAATTGGATCACAAGAATTGAATGTTAGTTTATAATACATTTTTTTCAAGATTATTTTTCCTATGGTGGAGGAATTATTATACCATATAAGGTATGATAATGTGGAAATATAGTTAAAATATGAGTATAATTTCATCATGGAATTAATTTACATCAAAAATATATTATTCTCAAAATTATTAGTATTAAGGATGAGTATTTAATCCCTAATTCACTAATAGAAACATTTAGTGAATCGATAACCCTAAAATGGGTAATATTATATTACACATGTATTTGAACATTAAACCAAAACTAGAATGGTTACAATATGGTATGATAAATACCAAAATGAATAAACTATCATATGATACAATAATCATCAAAAGCCAATAGTAATACTCAATGATCAAACAGAAACATTCAATATATTAGTATCCATAAAACTACTACATAATTTTCTTATTATGATTGAAACCCAAGGGATTAAAGGATTTGATAATGGATCAACCATTATAAATCAAAAAATCCCATAAGTTTTTTTAATTAACAGAATATTAACAATTAAAAATTTCATACTAACTAGAAAATCATGTAGGCCAATGGTAGGCTCCACACCCTTGTCTCTCTTTAGTGGTTTGTTTAGGCCACACAACCATTCCAGTTGCAAAGACCTATCACCATGCCTTTGAGTTGCCCTTTTTTTCCACTTTAATCATAAAAAATGACTTCCACCAAAAATAACACATCATGTTGATACTGTAGATCACAAATAAACAAAACCTATAAAATATCTATAAAAATTCATTAATCGCATGATGATCACATTTCATAAACATCATGGTGTGTCTATGATATTGAACTTATGATCCACCTTAATATTATAGGCCTATGACGCTTATAATAAATCATAAGATAAAAAAACATGAAAAAAATTAGTCACCAAATTAATCTAAACCGAACATTGATACCAATTATAATAGCTGAGGACACACACACTTGGATATAATGTTCAAATCCATGACATTAAATTTCTAAATATTATACCGATAATAGTGATCAACTTTTTTTAAACTAAATATAAAAAATCAATTGGAAAACACAGATCAGTTTTATTTTTTAGGATCATTTTGTTATATATTTTCAGGGAATTAGGAAAAAAATACTGAATAAACAATTGTGGAATAAACCTAGCCAGGTCATCATACATTCCAGTGCCTAACCTGGTTTGTGGAAAGGCATGAATGTTGTTCTATATCTCCATAGGATAGAAAAAGTTTCATTGTATCATAAATAATTCTTTGGAATGATATACACACATTTTAAAATAATAAAACAACAACCAATAAATAATAAACAAAATATGAAAATTTAAAGCAATTATTCCATAACAATTTTTTTGAATTGTGTTACATTGATAAAAATAAAATCCAAAAAGGTTACAAACAAATAAAAGAATAGAATAACGCAAAAACCACAATATGGTAAGCGGAATCACCCATAAGACACCTCCACAAAACCGCACCAAGAATGATATCGAGAAACCCGATCCCCCATCTCTGTAAGCTTTACGGTAACCTATATCAAACTTTACCCAATATACTTACAAAAAAAGGTGAAAGTAGGTTGTGAGATAGGACTCAATAGTATTCAACATAATAAAACATTTTATACTATAAATATTATTAGGCAAATCATTTGGATTTTTAAAAAAATGGAAATTCTAGAAATGAATGTAAGTAAAACATATTTTAATGAGAATAATGTATTTTGAAGGAACATTAAAAAATAAAAAATTTAAAAAATAACAATTTATATTGAAATTACCAAACTAACATACAATATGATGAATGTAATTGTGATATAACCAATGATCACTTGTCATAGGAAACAGCCCTACGTACTAGCTAACAATTTGACACTAGGTACATCGTATCATAGATAAATTTGGCATAGAAACCATGGCCAACTAAATTTTCATGAACGATCCACTAGTAGGGAACACAACCATAACCTAGTGGTCCCCAATAAATAATCAATATTTAGATAATGTTGTCATCATCAATCCCACTAAGTGAAACCGAGCCGCATAAACTTCTGAATCATGAGCATACTAGTCCTGTTCCTCCCACATAGATACATGGGCTGGCATTTTGTGCTCAATAAATTTCTATAGGTCACATAACACCACTTTCACATCCATGGTCAATTTAAAGATAATACTCACAATAAAATTATTTGAGAACATATTTTTCATTTTCCATATCATTTAATAAACCATTAAAAAAAATTTATAAAAAATTTCAAAGAAGTATCACATGGATTTACACACACAAAAACTGAAAATCCACTTTTATGATCAAAAGAACACGAATGACACAACAAAACACAATTCTCAACCCCTTCATAATTTAATTAATTAATTTCACAATTTCTAAAACCCATCTGTGTGTCAAAATCAATGTTAGCACGAAAAACATACCCCATTTTTTATAAACCGGAATATTAAAAACCCAATACATATCAAACTCTTTCAAAAAATAGTTTCTGTACACAATTATTAATCAAAGTACCTAATAAATTAATCAATCAGGAGAAAAAATCATGAAATAATGCTTATAAATGGATCCACCTACCTTTTTGTTCCTTTTTTGAAAAATAAGTTCTATTCATTAATTTCTCCTCAACCACACCTCTTTCCAGATAAATTGAACCCTAATTCAAGAAATCAAACCAAATATCATTATTAAACCTATCCAAAAATCCCAAAAGGGGAACAAAATACCCACAAATAGGATGATAGTTTTACCAGTGTATATCACGCCAATAGGGACGTCGCACTGGAGGAGTTTCACGAACAAGGTGGTTGTGACAGAGGGAAGGCGCGCAAGATAAGGGGAGTCACTGGAGATCTTATCGAGAAGGAGGGCGGTACAAGGG
This sequence comes from Viscum album, assembly GCA_963277665.1. Classification (NCBI taxonomy): domain Eukaryota; kingdom Viridiplantae; phylum Streptophyta; class Magnoliopsida; order Santalales; family Viscaceae; genus Viscum; species Viscum album. The sequence goes on from OY728137.1 coordinate 529,498,990, forward strand.
CGATGTTAGGAAAGAATGAGGGGATCCAGGGAGGTATGGGGGTGGTCTCCATAGTAGAAGACTAGAGCAAGGTCGTTGAAGGGTGATAGGCGCACCGACCAAAAATGGGAGGAGGTTGTCACAGGAGATGGAAGTGTGCACATGAGGTAGGGAATGATGATAAATCAGGGGAGGATAAAGAGTGAAGGAGGAAGAGTTGAAAAGGAAAAAAGAATAGGGACAATTAAGATAAAAGGGAACCAAGAAAACCCCAATATAATTACCATAATAATAATAATAACGTAATTAAAATATTAACAACAACAATAATAATAATCATAAATAATATAATCAATATCATTTTTATTGAAACAATTTTTATTTCATTTTATTTTTCATATTTAAATTTTTTTACTTTATTATTCAACATATTAATTAAATAATTGATTTTTTTGAACATCGGGTAAGCCTTATGTTGACCTGGGTGAAGCCACATTGTTTTGATCGTGCTCTACTAATCGCCAGATGTTGTCAAGCCGAAAACATTAATTTATTATAACAAATGCTGAATTTAATCTAAGACCCATCCCAATAATTTACAATTGTATTAAATTCCATGAAAATTAATAAAATAAAATTATTTCAGGAGTTAGGGTGTGATGATTCTCCAAATAATGAAATCTTTCCACCATCAGAATGTAAACTGAAAGCCTGATTAGAGAATAAAAAATGGATACACTTTATCTACCCATTAATTTGCCTCTAAATCACATGTACATCATTCCAATGAATCTAAAGGACACAAACCAGTAGAAAAGACATCCGAAGAGGATCTATCTCTTAGGAATCCACTATATGTACTTGCCATTTAAACACTGATTAATCGTGCCCTATCTCCAAAATTCACAATTTAACACATGGTAAAAATCCCGATTATAATTCTTTAATTAAGTGACATGAAATATATTATGAAATGTTGTCAACTGATAAAGAAATTATAAACATTATGCCACTTTTCCAATCCCCTTGATGATTTCTATAGGCCCGATATACCTTGACTTTAACTTTCCCATACAACGATGACCCAAATGAGGGGCCACATTCAAGAACACCAGATCACCAACAGAAAACTCAAGATATCGACACCTCTGATCAGCATAATATTTGTGAAAACTCTGAGTGGTCAATAACCTATACCTGACCAACATGACTTTCTAAGATGTCTCTTGCACAAGACTTAGTCCCAATGTATAGTATCACCTACCTTATCGCAACAAAATGGGGACCAACTGGGCTGACCAGAAAGCGCTTCAAAAAATCCATGTTAAATAAACTCTTGAAACAATTTTTATAATAAAATTAGACCAATCCCAAATGACTAACCTGCGGTCCTCAAAAATCTATATCACATGAACAAAACATGTCCTCCAGAATTTGATTTTCCCACTCCGTCTAACAATCCTTTTGAGGATGGTATGTCGTAGTCATCTTAATTTGTGACCCAAATTTCATTTGAAGGCTGTCTAAAAAAAGATGTAAAACATGGGTCTTTATCTAAAACTACCACATAAGGCACACTCAATGAAGTATGACCACTTCCTAAACATAAAATCAACTATGATCGTCCTCTTTTACTGTAATTCTGATCACAATGATGTGGGATGATTTGGGAAAACAATCAATCACTAAAAAAATAGCATTCCGTCCATGAGGTGTTTGAGGAATGACAAAAATAAAAACTAGGGAAACCTCAACCCACTTCTAGGTCATAATGGGAAATGGATAAAGCAAAACAAAGTGCATTTGATGCTCTGATTTTACCTTCTGTCAATTATATCACCACGTTATGAAATTATCTATGTCCAACCTCAAGCAGGGAAACCAAAAACTTATGATGAACATCATAATATTTTTTTAGTAGCCACAAGATGAATGATATATTGTGATTGGTGCTTATCTTGCATCCCCACTATCTTTAGAGGCAATGGAACCAAAAAACAGCCCTTAAAGCACAAGGTTACAAATGGATACAATGACCACCCATGAGATGTGTCCCCACACTGAAGGAACTGCATTGATTGCTGTCACAACTCATCATTGTGCTTCTCCAGACAAATTATATTCATATAAGTGGAATTCAACTAAACACTCAACAAGAATGCACTTCATCTGTGCTCATGGGTCTCTAAGTGCATCATGTAAAAGAACCCCACCATGGTCTATTCATCACTAGAAATTCTCAATGCCTACATTGGCACATTTATACTCATGGAATCAGAAACCACATTACCCTTTCTACAGTTATAGGTGATATCAATGTTAAACCCCTACAAAAACTCAATCAAATTGTGCTGTCTCATGTTCAAATATTTTTGGGAGAATATGAAGGCTATGATTTTATGGTTTGAAAGAAACCAAATTTTCCCCAAAAAAGATAATAACTCCAAGTCTTCGGGACAAGTATCACCGCTACTAACTCCATGTCATAGGTCGGCTAATTATTCACATGTGGTCAGAGTTGGCGAGTACCATAAGCCACTACATGATTATCTTACTTGAGAACACACCCGAGGCCCAAACATCACTACAGGAAATGTGGCCATTTGTGATGAGTCATTTGCGACAGGTCAGTCTGCTGTCACAAATTGTCCATCAAAAGGGTTTTTCTGCAATGGGAGCCCCATCCTATTGAAAATAATAATGTTTTCATGATGTGGTGATGGTTCACTTCATAAATGATTTGGCACGCAATGAGCTCCAATCCGAGGGAAAGGATATTTACAATGAGATATAATAGCCCGTCGTAAATACGTGACGGCATTTTTATTAATTGGGACGATATATAAATATTGTTCCAAATTCTATGACGGAAGGCTGTCTTTTGCGATGGGACTCATCGCAAAACAAAATTGCACCACCGACCCTAATTAATAGGGGTGGTGGACATTTGCGATGGGACCCGCCAAAAATAATCATGTCATTCTTAATCTAACCTATGTTTACCCGCAGCCATTTTTTCTCGTTTACCACAATTCACTCCTCCCCTCTCTCTATCTAGTGGAAAATTATCTCCCAAAAAAATTCATTGTCTAAAATTTTAATTTGGTGCATTATTCGAAACTTATATCCTTTGAAAGATTCAGTTTTAGGATATTTATCTATTTCTTCTATTTTTACTTAATTAACTTTTTATTTATTATATATAGTTACTGATAATTAGTTGTAGTAAAATTAAATTAGAATTAAAAAGTTTTATCTATCTTCTTTCATTTTAATTTTTACAAATAATTATGTGTTCTTATTATGAATATGTATTAATTAGTAGTTATTATATTTATAATTATCAATTAGCATTGAACAATTATAAATTCTAAAAATTTGTATTAAATTATAATAATTAATATTAAATTACAATAATTAGTAAAAAAAACTTGTAATATTTAGTAATAAATCGAATTAATTAGTAACAAAATTTATACAGTTATTAATAAATTGCAAAAATTAGTAATAATTATCAATAGATTATAAATATTAGTAAAAAATTATAATAATTGGTAATAAATTCCAATTATAAATAACAATATGTATTAATTAGTAATAATTTAGAATAATTAGTAATAAATTGAAAAAATTAGTAATAAATTGTAATAATTAGAAATAAATGGAAATAATTGGTAATATATTATTTTAATTAGTAATAAATTTTAATATTCAGTAATAAATTCTAATAATTTGTAATAAATTATAATAATTATTAATAAATTGCAACAATTAGTAATATCTTGTAATAATTAGTAATAAATTGAAAAAATTGAAAATAGAACAGAATGATTAGTAATAAATTTCAAAATTTAGTAATAAATTTTAATAATTTTTAATAAATTAAAATAATTAGTAAAAAATTAAAATAATTTGAAATAATTTGTAATAAATTTGAACAATTAGTAATTAATGTCAATATTTCAATCTAAATATTAATAATTTTTATAATTTTTAATAAATTCTAATAAATTCTAATAGTTAGAAACAAATTGCCAGAACTAGTAATAAATTACTACAATTTTGAATAATTAGTAATAAATTTTAAGAATTAGTAATAAATTATAATTATAATTTTAAAATTAGTAATAATTAGTAACTAATTATAATAATTAGTAAGAAATTGTTTTAATTTGTAATAAATTCTTGTAATTAGTAAAAAAGTATAATAATTAAAAATAATTTTTAATAATCAGTAATAAATTGTAATAATCATTAATAAATTCTACTAATTAGGAATTATTCTATGAATTATTAAGAAATCGTAATAGTTATTAATAAATTTCAATAATTAGTAATAAATTGCAATATTTCTTGAATATATAATATAAATATTAACAAATTGGAACAATTAATTATAATTTTCAATAATTAGTAATAAACTACAACAATATGTAAAAAATTACAAAAATTGGTAATAATTAGTATTAAATTGTAGTAATTAGTAATAAACATTAACAATTACTAAAAAAAATTATAACAAGTAATAAATTTCAATAATAATTATTATTTATTAATAAATTCTCATAATTTTCGTAATAATTAGTAATACGTAATAGTAATTAGTAATAAATTGAAATTATTAGTAAAAAATTGTATTAGTAGGTAATAAATTGTAATGAATACAATTAAATTGTAATAATTATTAATAAATTATAATAACTAGTAATAATTAGTATCAAATTTAAATAATTTGTAATAATTATTAATAAATTTCAATAGTTAGAAATATATTATACTAATTAGTTTTAATGACTGTTATATTTTAATAATTATAAATAAATTCTAATTTTTTCTAATACTTAATACTAAATTTTAACAGTTATTAATCAATTATAAGAATTAGTATCAGTTCTAATAATTAATAAAAAATTGTAAAAACTAGTAATAAATTGTAATGATTAGTTATAAATTATAATAATTAGTAATAAATGTTCACAATTAGTAATAAATTGTACTAACTAGTAATAAATTCTAATAATTAGTAATAAATTACAAAAATTTGAAATAATTAGAAATGAATTCAAAAAGTATATGTAATAATTAGTAATAATTAGTAAGAAATTGTAATAACTAGTAATAAATTATAATAATTAGTAATAAAACTAAATAAATAGTAATAAATAGTAAAAAATTGTAATAAATTCTAGTATTTAGTATCAAATTCAAATAAATAGTAATAAAATGTATCAATTAGAAGTAAATAGAAACAATTATTAATAAGAGGTAATAAATTATAATAATCTATAATAAATTATAATAATCAGTAAAAAATTATACTAATTAGTCATATTTTATAAAAATTAGTTATAATTAGTAATCAATTCTAATAATTAGTTATAATTATTAAAAATTCTAATTATTACTATTAATTACTAATAATTTCTATTAAATTCTAATAATTAGCGATAATTACTAATAATTAGCAATAATGAGGAATAATTAGAAATAATTAGTAATAAATTCACATAACAATTTATAAGTTGTAATAAATTCTAAAAATTGGATAAAATTACTAATAAATTCTTATAATTTGTAAATAAATCAAATAATTATTTTAAATTTATAATCATTTATACTAATTATTATAATTAGTTATAATTAGTAATAAATTATAATACATATCAATAAATTATCATGATTAATTATAATTAGTAATAAATTATAATAATAACTAATACATTCTAATAATTAGTAATAAATCCTAATAAATAAATAAAATTAATAAAAACAAATAATTAGAAATAATATTCAATAAATAGTAATAAATTCTAATAATTTGTTATAATTAGTAATAAATAATAATTATTAGTATTAATTTATAATAATTACTCATAATTACACATATATTAAAATAATTAGAAATAAATTCTTATAATTAGTTAGAATTAGTAATAAATTATTATAATTTTTTATAATGAGTAATAATTTGTTATAATTACTAATTACTAGAAATAATTAGTAATTATTAGAAATAATTATCAATAATAGGAAAGAAATTATTATAAATTACAAGAAATTCTAATAAATTGGATTAATTATTGGTGGATTACAGGCTCTTTTTTTCTCGACACCTTAACTCATTGTAATTTTCTCCCACTAAAATCACTATAAAAACATTTCCTCTTGTTCGGATATCCATTTTCATATGAATGAGATTGTAGAGAAGAGATGTGACACCTTCTTGATCTCCATTCTTGTGTATACGAAAACGGATAAGCATATGACAGATAAGATATATCATACTGATTTTAGTCAGAGAAAGTTGTAAGGTGATGGGGTGTTCAATAAAAGAGGCTCTTTTTCCTGACAAATCATCCCCTTATATTTTTCTTCTATTTAAATCACTAAGAAAAATCTCACCCATCATATGAATATCTATTTTTGTATGAATGATAATAGAGAGAAGCTTAGCGAGGCATACCTACTCTCCATTTTTTTCATACATAAACAGATATCCATTTTTTGGAGCATATCTTTCATAGTGATTTCAGTCAGAGAAAATGTAGATGTTTCATTGGGAATAATTGCTTCCACCAATCCACTGGGAATTGTGTCTCTAATATATATAGATATTATATATAAAATATTCTATAATTAATAATTATTAATAGTTCTTAGTATAAATTACTATAGGTTGGTGTATATTAGTATAACAGTTTATAAATTTACTTGAAGTATATATGAAATAATATAAATTATTATAATTTGATAGAAAATGGAATTTAATTTTCTTCAATTTTTGGATAATGTTTTTCTTATATCATGTTATACCAAAAAATAATTATATTATATTTTTTAACCGAAATGTGGAATAAGTTAGACATATACATTCATTATTAGATGATCGTCCATGTATAAATCAGTGCAATAATCCAAATAGTTATGGTTTTAATCATGTATATATTAAGGGTGTAGAAGCATTATTATCATTTTCATCCTCAAAACAATATTGTTTTCATAAGGTAAAATTAAGTGTACTTGTAAAAAATGTGTTATGGAAACTTTTAACACATTTGACAATATTGGTGGTCATTAATTTTGTTTTACTTTTCGAGTATATTATGTTTTTTTGTATGAACATATTGAACATAGTTCTATAGAAGACATTAATAATATGTCTTTGAATCTATCACAATTTTAGAGTCATTACATGATGTGAAAGTTATGCCTTTTCAACATGATAAAATTTAGGATGATATTATTTTTACTCCTGAGTTGGAAAATTCTCATTTTTTTTATTTATTGAGGTCCGCTGAGGATGGATTATATATTAGTTGAATGACAAGAATATATGATGTAGTTGCTATATTTATGTCTATTAAATAAAATAATGGAATTTCAATTTTCTATTTTCATTATATATTATCTTTTGTAAAATCCCAAATACCTGAAGAAAATGTGTGGCCTTAAAATTTACATGAATTCAAGAGGGAAGTTCATAATATGGGTCAAAGTTTTCAGAAGACTCATGCCATTTCAAATAATTTCATCTTATATTATGGTTAAAATGTGTCGTTGGATAGTTGTACCACATGTGGCCAATCAAGGTATAATGAGGCTCAATAAGGGACATGTGCATTGATTCCTGTAAAAAAATTGATATATTTACCACATACACCTAGATTGGAGTGTTTAGTAATGCCTCAAAACACAATGACATTGATGTCTAGGAACAAAACCAATAATCCTACATGTAAAACCTTAATCCATTCCTCTTATGGTGATTCATGGAATCATTTTGGCAAACTACATCTATCTTTTGTTATAGAATCCAAAAACATCTGATTGGGTCTTTCTATTGATGATATTTATAATCTTTATTCTTATAGTAGTTAGTATTCATGGTGGCATATCTTTATAACTCCATAGAATTTACCTCCTTGTATTTTTATGAAATAAACATATATATTTTTTCTCTTATTAATTTCATAACATTAAAAACATGTTATTGTCATTTATTTGTATTCATTCATTAATGAATTACTTTTTTGTGGAGTAATGTTATCAGAACCTTTAATGTTGGTGAAAAACATAATTTCATGCTATAAAATATTTGATGTGGAATATTAGTGAATTTATATCACAAAGAATGTTATTTGGCTAGAGTATACAAGCTCCAAAATCATGTATGTGTGGTATAAGAGAAATCGAGGCATTTATGTTTGACAATGGAAAAAACCTTGTTTTTTGACTATCCGGCCTATTACTTCCAACTAATAATTTTTTAGGAGGAAAAAATATCAATTCAGAAAGGCACAATTGATAGAGATGAACCTCTAACAATAATCTCATGAATAGATTTAAAATAAATTGTCTATTCATTTCCTCTAAAAAAATTTATACAGGGAATAAACCAACAGAAAAATGATGGATTTTGTAAAGAACACAATTAGATAAAACAATGCATTTTAAGGGATATTCCATATTAGTCTTATTTTCTCATCCTCCACCTGATTGATTTCATTAATATTGGGAGGAACTATTTTGATAATTTATTTAATATAGTTTATGATACAGGTGGTACGAAAAAAGATATTGACATGGAACTTTTAGATCCTTCCCAAATTTGCAGGCAACCATAACCTGAACTATTTGATATTGTCATATCAAATAAGTAAATGAATCCAATAGATGATTATACACTATCCAAGGATAATCGGTTATCATTTATTCAATGTATTTTCAATTTTAGACTTCCAAATGGTTGTGATTCCCATTTGGGCAGATGTGTTAGAAATTGTCATATTACCAGATCAAAAAGTAAAGACTTTCCTGTTATAATAGAAAGACTTCTACCGAATTGATAAATAGGTTTTCAGAATTATATGATTTGGTATGTCTTAACAAACATATCATATTTTTTCCAAGACATTTATTCATCAACGAGGGATAAAAATTCCTTATGATGACTACAAGAATATGTTGTTTTAATTTTATGTTAACTATAAAAAATCAACCCTCTTTGTTTTTTGAATCAATTAATCAATTGTTATTCCATTTTCTTCATAATGAAAAATGTAGTGGTCTGGAATAGTTCCTATGGTTGTACCCATTCAATAGATTTTTGAAGAAATTGAAGAAAAAATTAAGTATCAAGGTATCAGTTGAAGGTTCATTTGTAGAAGATTATTTTCAGGAAGAAATTTTCTTTTTTTCTTCTTCCATTACATTAAAACATAATATCCATCAACAAATAAATTTAGGGGGCATAATGAAGGAAATGATGAGGGTAAAATGGGAAATCAATTAGTAATTTTCAATCATCGTGAACATGGATTCAGTGGAGTTTAGGAATGATGGATTTCATATGATGAACATCACATAGTTCGTATATATTTTCTCTTCAACTATGATGAAATAAAAAAATTATAGATTGAGTTCTGCTATCAATTTTTATATATATTTTTTTAATTTAAATCAATATAATTTTATTTTTAGGAAATATAAAATTCATATCAAGATTAAACTTCCACAATTTACATCAACTGATCTTAAAGAACGTCAAAAAAAATTTCCAACTAGTCGAAACAACTAGTAACATTAATTAGTTTTGTTTTAACATATGAAATAAATTTCTATCTTTTATATTTATAATTTTTTTACCAATTTTTAGGTGTCTCAAAAAGATGATAAAATTGATAATTGATTTTGTGCATTGAGTAACTCGGAATCAAAAATGGATAAATCATATAATGCATATGGGGTGAATAGTGTTATATATCATACATGAGAATATGGTGAATCAAAAAAGAACAAAGAATATTCATGTTCACTTGAGGGGATATAATCATAGAGAAGCAGAAGTTGACTAATATGATATTCTATAAGAATTTTTTGTACTGTGTTATCTAGGAAAACATTACATAACTCTGTTTAAATGTTAGTGATTAGATACTGAGAGAGGATTTCAAGTTATCCTAAACAATGAAATTTTTTCTTTTAAATAGATATGTATTATTATAGTAAATGAAACAATTGTTTTGGATCATAGGGAACCTAAAATTTATTATTCAATATATTATGATACTCTAAATGTATTTTGTTATTGGTGGAGCATAATAAAAATTTAATCTTAGAAAGTAGTGTTTCCTCAAAGTGAATGTGGTTCAGCTGAAGTGGAAGGAATTGAAAATTTTTATATATTTTTCTAAATCCATATTTTTCACAAAGAGACATGATTATCAAGGTTGACACCCCCATGGTTAAAGTTCGATGGTTAAGATGATGTTAATGATGTTGCAAATGAATTTGAAATGACAAGAGATGATGAAATTGAAGCCCATGTGGAAATAGACTATGTTGAGGAAGAATATGAAGAAATTAAAAAATTCATTTATGAAAATGCGTATGAAGATGAAAATTTACATAGAGAAATGTTGGTTATAATCATATATAATATAAATCAATAAATATTTTTTTTTTCAAATTTTTTCAAACAACATTCATTTCATGTTTCAGATGGATGAGTATATGTATCATCTTTGTAAGAAGCTTATCAACCATTGGACGAGCAGAATATTGGATCCTCTGGCCCTCAAAATATTGGTAGTTTAGGGGGAGGACTTTGAGGGTGTGTGGCCTTTTGTGATTGATAATTCTTGAATCTATCCCAAAATGATTTCCACATATTGTCTTTCATCCAAACATGGAGAGGTATATTTACCTGTGTAATTTTGTTAGTTTTCAATAATTTATTTATATACTAATTGTTTTATTTTTTTTTTCTTTTTTTACATATTTTAACAATATAACTACTATAGAGGGGAGAGGTATATTGCCTTATTTTTTTTTGAATAATGGATCTCATGGGATCATATTCCCATTGATATGAATCACCAAATGTTTGTTCATTGGCTGATATTTATGTGCATATTATTTATATTAGGGTTAATTTATTTAATAAATAAATATTATAAATTATTTGTAGGGTTTATGGGATCCCATTGGTGAGAGAATGAGTGAAACTCTCTGGAAGGCACGAATGGGGAATATGTATCAGAATTGGAGTCATTTTTTCACAATTTTTGAAGGAATATAATGGAGAATTCATGACTGATTGTGTTTGATGAGTTTTATTCTGCCTAGCGACCTAATATCATTTCAACCCAGATATGGGAAGGATTATGTTCATAATGATATGGTTATAGTTTTCAAAGGATATCACTGAAAGAATGACATAACTAGGGGTGACATGAGGTGACACATTGAGACGGTAGACATACATTCATTATGCATATGGAGAATATGGCATGTAATTTTAAAAAATATTTTATATAAAATTAAATATTAACTGTTTATTTTTGATTCATATAGGTAGTAACACAACCTGATATTATATAGTTCGATGTTTATAGGAGGATGTACAATGATCCAACCACTATAGAGATTACAGGTTCTTTCTAGTGTTATATTGTGGAGAGTAGTTTTTCTTTACTACGTTAATTTTTTTAAATAATATTTTAACTTTATTATTCTTTTTATCTCAATTGAATGAGTTGTATGAGGATACGACATCTCAGACACAAACTGGGAGTCAGGTCGAGACTGATACATAGACCATTTCCCACCGAATTGAGAAAACATCATGGATACAGGTGACCTAGTATGCCTTCAAGAAAGGAAAATTTGATTGTATCAGCTCCCAATTAACACCTTTGGATTATTATTGATCTGTTGCAATGTCGACACCCAAATCGAGAGGATCTTGTGGAGAGTTACCAACATATGCTGCATATAATCAGGAGTACATACATGCTTGGTGTGATATTATATAAAGTATGAATAAGAAGAAGGATCGTATGCATCAATGGAAGTAGCATTAGTAAGAGGATCCTAAAACAGTATCCCTATCATCAGAAACTACATCAGCATATGCATGATGAGATGTGCTGATGGTGAAAAAAGAAGTATCATAAGCAGTTGGAGTACATGTAGCATCTGACTCGTGGTTAAGGGATGAGGTTTCCACCACCATCTCCTACAAAATCTACAGATCACGCTCCCCCTTAGTGATCTATTTATTTTTATAAAAAAACATTTGAATGTAACTTTCTTATATCAACAATCTACATTTATATATATAGAATTTTTTATATTGTTGTGAATATTACAATTATTTATTATTTATTTCATTTTTTATTATTTTATAAAATTATTTAATTTTTTAGTAATTAATATTTTTGATTTTTTTTTTATTTATTATATTTTATATTTTTTCTGAATATAATGGTTTTCATTGTCTTATAATTTTTATATATATTGGTAACATTAATATTAATATTTCATTAATATTAATAATAATGATATTATATTATCAATATTATTATTATTAATATTATTTTATAAATATTATTTTATTTTAATAATATTAATATTATTATTTCATTATTATTAATATTACACTGTTATTATTATTATTGTATTCAATTTTATAATTATTTATAATAATATTTCAACACGTACCATTGTAAATATAATTTTTGACAGTATATTGAAAAAAATGGTTCCGAAAACATGGTTAGCCTTTTTTGCGAGGGGATGATGAAATATGTTATATAAAAACAACCAGGAAACTACTTGCAAAGGATCTGCATCTCGTTAGAAAAAGTTTCTTTTTTCCTAGGCTCCATGCGAGAAATGGTATTTACGACACCATTTTCTACAAAATTTCATTTACAACGGGGCCCCTTCCCAAAAGGTATTTACAACAGGATCTCGTCACAAATTCTCCATCGTAAATGTACCAATTTCTAGTATTTCTTGAAGCAACTCAATAAGCAATGTAACCCTTTTAAACTCTAGAAATATCAACACAAGTGTGGTAGTCAACCATGACATCCACTCCTCAACGACTCCTACAACTCTGGGATCCATTCAATATTCATCCCTTTCCATGTTAGTATAGTCAAAGACGATGCAAGCAAAAAGTAATCCCAAAAAAAACATCATGTAATAACCTACCATGGCAATAAAATTGTTGATATCCGAAAAATTATTCAGTTGTTCCGATAATATAAATACACTGATCATCTTAGGGTCCACTGAAACCCCTTCCTCCAAAATCATGTCACCCAAATACTTCACTTCCATAATCCAGAAGGTGCGCATTTAATGCTTCACATTATGGTGATGGTCCCCTTGAGTGACCAACATGATCTGAAAATAATCCTCATATTCTTCATCAAATTTGGATTAGATGAAGTTGTCAACCACGAATATCATATCAAAGGTTTCCAGATACAGGATTAACATAGTTTTCATGAGAGCCATAGAAATAATTGGATCATTTATCAATCCTGAAACCATGAACAAATACTCAATGTGGTTGTAACTGCTAGGGAAAGAAGTTTTTAGGATGTCTTCCTCTCTAACCATGACTTGGAGGTTGCGCAAATGATATTCTATCATGGAAAACCACATTTCTCCCTTCAACTGATAAAGAATTTAATTTATTCCGGGAAAATGGAATTTATTCATAATGGTTAACTTATTCAGCTTCCGATAATCAATGCACAACCATAGAGATTTATCAGATGTCTTCATGAACAAGACTAGGGTGGACTAAGAGATATGCTCAAGGTGAATGAACCCTATGTATTCTAAAACATTTAGTTGTATATTTAATTCACTCAAATTGGTGGGTTCCATGAGATACATGGGAAGAGATATCGAATGTGTTCCAAGTTCAAATTCAATCAAGAACTTCAAGACCCGCTCTGGTGAAATGCTTCAAAAATAATCTGGAAATACCTCTAGGAACTCTTCCACAACAGGAATAAATCCATCATGCATAGCACCACAATAATACTCCCATACAAGTGATGAAACTAATAAGAATGATTTCGCAACTCTGGGAGTGGAGGTCTAGCATGACCTTACCGAGAAACCCATTCACCCAGAAATACCATATGGATTACATCGGGTTCTAGAAACTCACAAGTCGCCTATAGAAATCAATATGTGCTTGAAATTGAACTAGATAATCTAGGAAGATGATTAAATAGAAAATTTTCATATTCATGAAAAAGAAAAACCACTCCATCTCAACCTGTAACACGTAGAGTGACAAAGATTAGCACCTGAGACCTTGATCCTTTTTTTACCCAACATTGTTACCATCACCATTAAAAAAGACATCAGATCGGTTTGTTAGTTTAGCATATTCAAAATATTAAGAGGGATAAAATAGATAGACACACCAATAACTATTAAAATATCTACTGTAGAAGATGAAATTGGTATCGTACATTGAACTACTCAACATCCAACATCCGATCAAGATGATTAATTTCTCACAACATGTAGATTATATTCCCCTTCCTATGATAGACTTATCACATGTTGATCTACCCTTTTCTTGTTATTAATATATGATTTACAGGTCTTTCCAAAATGACTACCAAACCAAGATCCTACTATCCAGGTCAACTTTGACTGAACTGACACTCCCTAGAAGCTATAGATCCTACCCCACTCTAGTATGGGCATTCATTATTGAAAAATTATGCAAGTGATCCATAACTCCACATAAATTTCAAGGCCTATGAGGATATATACATGCATGTTAGATTTCCCATGCCTTACAACAGTGATGGAAGAATAGATCATTGGAATTCATCTTGAACTAAAATATCTGAGAAAAGATCATTTGTCAAAAACCCCTTTCAAACCATTGAAACATCTCCTACTCATTGGAGAATATTTTAGGTGCATATCAAACTATCTCTGTAAAGTAGTTGGAATACTCCATCACTAACTGATCCCCTTTAATTTGATCCATAATATCCAATGATCTGAAATAATCATTGTCCTTGTGATATTACTACCCATTGAATATATTATTGAGGTCCTTCCAACTCATCTTCCCATACTCCACAGCATGAAGCACTGAGTCCCACCACATTCTACTAGGACACTCTACCCAAAATGAACTAAACTTTATTATGAATTCCTCTAATGTATCATGAAACTCAAACAATTCATTGGTCCTCTCAATCCACTCATATTCATTTTTAGGCAGTATGATACCTAAAAAATTAGGGGTTTTATTCTTGTGAAACTCTTGGCCATTTTCCATCTTTGTATGAGATTATTCTTCTTTAACTAGAGAAGGAGTTAGACCCGGATCCACAACCTATACAAGATCCTCAATATCCAAAACCAATGTTTTCAACGACCTATGATCTAGACGTGGGGAATAAATCTCGTCATCATCCTCCTGTGGGTGTATGGGAGCTCTCCAGGTAGGCATGCTGCAACAAAAAGAAAACATCACAAGGAAACCCATCATTAGTACAAATAGTCTAAAAATATCAACAAATTAATTCAAATGTAAATAAATAAAACATGTCACAATAAAGAAATGATTATTACACATTACCTCCAACCATTTTCCATGTGCAGTCTACAGTCTGCATATCTGACATGGATGAGAAGTCAAACCATGATCCCAACATCCCATGGATACTTGAGGTCTATCATGGGTAGTAATGGCTAGGAATCCAAATAGAAACCATAACTATGATCCCTGATAGTAATCGATACTTTATAACTAGACCCATCCCAAATAAAATGACCCAATTAGATTAATAATTCCTATGAAAAAATTTTGTCAAAAAATAGGTCGAGTCATCATCCGAACCAGCACCGAACCAAATTTGTGGTTTGAACCAAAGGGTGTTCCTACCCACACGATGGAACAAGTTCTTGGGAGTCATAAATAAATCTTCAAATTGGATTAACATAATATTATAATAATAAAATAACCAAAAATAACTATTAAACCAAATATAAAACAGTATAAAAAATCCTTAATCATTTTTTATAATTGAGTTTTGAAGCTTAAACTAAAACCGAAAAATGTTACAGAAAAAATAAACAACATTTATAACTAAAAAATCACTGCATGGAAAGTGGAATCACCCTCAAGACACCACCATAAAAACACAACAAGAAAGATAACTAAAAAATTTAATATCCATATCTATAAGATTTATCCTGGACTGCATGCAACATTTCCAAATATACTTATAATCAAAAGTGTTTTTAGGGTGTGAGATAACTCACAGTAGGAGGTCCCCCAATAGAAGAATCCATTATATAAGAATTATAAGACAAATAGTTTTCATGTTTTCAAGAAAATAAATTACTATTAATGAGTTTATTGACAATAAATTGGAATGATATGATTTTTTTAAGATGTAACATTAAAGAAGAAACGAAATTAAAGAATGGAAACTTACTGAAAAAATTAACAACATAACACGCCATATGCTTATGGTAAGCGTGATAAATCTACATAGAACAAGTTATCAAAAACACCAATATGAAAAATATATTACGAATTTTGACTTAAATAAATTGTATATAATAGATAAAAATTTATGATAAATGAATTTATATGATCTAAATATAGATATATAATTGGTTTTTTCTATATTTCCTAGTCATTTCCCAATTCATATTATAGTTTAACCACCATGTAATGTCATTTTTACATAAATCATTGTATCTAATTTTAATTGTTTCCAATAATAATTTTCATCCAAAATAGTCACAAACCAACCAAGGTACCCTAGAAACAAAATAGCTATTCTGAACCTGATATATCGATGAAGGGTATTCCTGATCCCCAGAGGTTGGCGACTTTCTCCTGGCATCATACAACTTGCATGTGGGGAGGACTTTCCACAAAACATAATAGAAGAATTATAATCAAGGTAGTATGCATCAAAAAAGAAAAAAAAACTTGGATTAACATGAAAGAATAAAAAAAGAAAACAAATCCCAATGTATGAATACCTAAGTACTAAAATGTGAAACAACCCCAATTTTCTTAAGGACACAACTCACTAAGTCTAATGGTCAATAGATGGATCGAATTCCAAGATATCCCTTCCCCCTTCAAGATAATAGAAGAAGAAAGTCTAGAAACACCTAAATAAAACTTTATTGTTTCAGCCTAAGCCCAATTGGTTACCACAAAAGATTCCAAAATAGATTCCAAATACAGATTACCTAGATAAAATCATTTAATGTTTAAAATAAACAAAAAATTAAAAGGAACATTTAAAAATTAATTCTATACATTTTCAAAATGATTGAAACTAATTTTAAATTTGATGATTTATTTTACAATATATGGAATATATCAAAAAATGGCATAAATAAAAGATTACATAACATTGTTTATGTAAATCTATCAGAGGCATGTAAAGGAGTTTTACAACATTGGCATACTTTTATTTCTCAAATATAAATAAACAAGTGAGAAAAATGGTCTTATAATGAAATGTATTAAAAAATTAACCAGATCTAGAATTACGAAATCTCTATGAGATCTCATCCAAATAGTTATACTCATTTCCACCTAACACTATAAATATATGACTCATTACCCTCTCATCGGGCATTTGACCCGCCACTAGAATTTTTTAGAAAGGGGTAATAGCTTAGAGTTTCTCCAAATAACTTAGAAATCAACTAATACTTTAATGTGATCTTACAGGATGGAAAATTTAATTTAATACCTCATTAGATAATATTAAATCCTATTATTCCATTTAAATTTTTCAATTTTTCCATTTAAAACTAAAACATGTATTAATAAAAAATCAAGCCCCTTTTAAAAGATAAAACCACTATGTTTCTATGAAATAATTTTAAAACATTTTGAAAAGATTAAAATCCTTTCAAATACAATTCCATTAATTTAATAATTCTTTTTCAACTATTAAATTCAACAAATTAACACAAATAATTTACATAAAATCAACATTTCAAATTTAACAATTTAAATTGAACAATTTTCAAAACGTACACCCAAATTCTATATAATTTTTGGTTTCCAAAATTCTCAAGCCAGATCCATTAAAAATATATCAATTAATTAGAATTTGGTTTTATCAAATAATTTGAAATCGAGGTTGAGAAAATCATTATAAATTGTCAATTAACATAAATCAAGCAATTTACGAATAATCAATTTTGAAATTCAAGATGAAACCACCTACCTCTTCCTCCAATTCAATACTTGAAACATCACATATCAATGTTAATGATGGTGTATAAGACCTCAAAACACCACCTAGATGAAATATCCAACACCATGGGGAATAGAACCATTTACTACAAGATGATTCATTGAACCCCAAGGGAAGAGAAAAATAGAAACATGATGAATATGGGAGAACGCTTACTCGG
Source organism: Viscum album (assembly GCA_963277665.1). Taxonomy (NCBI): domain Eukaryota; kingdom Viridiplantae; phylum Streptophyta; class Magnoliopsida; order Santalales; family Viscaceae; genus Viscum; species Viscum album. The sequence goes on from OY728137.1 coordinate 529,517,212, forward strand.
ATATCACCTGCCAAATCAATGATAATTGATCGCTAATGGACTAGATCTGAAAGGGTTGGAAAACCTCAATAATAACAGGGGAAGGATTTTTGTATAATGAAGTGGAATTGGAAAGGAGTGAATAATAAATAAATAAGAACACTACCATCTTTTTTATGCTACCGTAGGGGTGTTACATGATGTTTAATCCATATACAAGTGGTGAATGTTTTCATGTTTATAACGGTGAAGACATTTCGAATTTTCAATGAACATTTAATGTCATAGTATTAAACGATGTGTAATCTCTATTTACATCGTGTGATCCATGATATTATTAAATGACGAATCCTCCATCATTAAACATTAAAAACCTACATGAAAATACATCAATATAATATAAGGTGAATTAATGGAATTTAACCATGATATTTTAAACCTCATGGATTACACCTAGAAGATGTTACATGGAGTATAATATAGTTGAACCACATGTAATATCCAACCTGTCTAGAAACAAAACCGCTTCAATATTGAAAAAAAAACAAAAAATTACTATCATTATCATTATTGGTGTCCTATAAATATAAACTCAACCCTCACCGAGATAATGAAAAAGGAAAACCAAAATATGGTTTAAGAAGTACCTTCCAAATTGGTAATGAGATGTTACAACCACCCAACCATAAAAAAAATTTGTCTACAAAGAACCCATGATGAAGCTTCCATGAAAAAAATATATGAGGCCACTGTTCTATCATCAATAGCTCATTTTACAATGTCTCACGGCTACTAGAACCATGCTTCCATAGTATAAGAACCAAAGTTATCATCCATATATGTGGTACATTGGTTTCAGAGTCAAAATTCTTGATTGACTGCTCAGTTAGTGATAAATTAGGCCCAATGTCAATACCACCCGATCTCAAAATGTGGGATGGATACGATAGATTCATTTTCTTCTATAATACATGGAACACATTATGTATCGAAGTCATCTTTTGTGGTAATGATAAACTATATACAAATTTCCCTACAAGATTAACAAATGTGAAATGTCCCACAAAAAGAGGAGAACGCTTCCCATGAATCCCATGTTTTTTATAAAGCCACCAGGGTGAAACATTCAAGAAAACCTATTCGTAAACTGAAAACTCTGATGGTTTATGTTGTCGATCAGAATAAGACTTATATTGACTCAGTGCTATCAAAAATATCTAATGAATTATCTTAATCATAGATATCATCTCCTACACCACTCTTGGACCAACCAAAGAACCTTCACCAACCTATGACCATCACAATGAATATTTAAAAGGGTGAACATACTAGTCCTCAAAAAAAGTGATCCAAATCATTGATTATTAAATATTCAGATAATAAAACTCAAACAGACCGAAGTTATCATACCATGCCCCGCTGTAATTAAGAACACAAGAGCAAGGCATATAATAATGAATATTTATATCTCTTTCTATCTGAACATTCTACTGTGGATGGAAAACCATTCTGAAATGAAACAAGGACCCAAGTGACTCATTATGTCCTCTTCATAAGAGATATGTAAACTAAGGATCCATATAATATATTATAAATGATGTAACAGTGTTCATATGAACAATCTCTTTCATGTAGAGACTTCCCAACTCATTAGCCATGATTGTATCATGAATGGTTATAAATTGAACTGAACATGATAGCCTATTGATCAAAAACAATTTCCCATTATTCATTATCATGGTACGTGGAATCCTAAACAAAAAATCCATAGATATTTTATCCCACTTCCAGGTTGGTATAGAAAGTGGATGAGGTACACCCGAGTGTTTCTAGTGTTTGTCATTAACCTATTGGTATTTATAGCAATAGGAGGTAATATCAGTGATTTCTCACCTCTTCACTGGCCACCACAACAATCACCACATATCTTATAACAATTTTTTAGTTCATAGGTGCGGCTCCCACTGTGAATTATGGAAATCCCCTGTTACAAACATCAAAGATGCTAATTTCACAATAAAGTGACTACGATAGCATAAAAAACCTATTTAGAGAACAATCACTCTAAAATTGTCTCCTCCCATTAAGGGAGTCCCTAATTATACAGACCATATCATCAAGATATTGATCATGAAGAATCATCTCAATAAGAGACTATGACAACTAAATGATAGATAGTGAAACTCCATCCATTTCTCTTGAACTCCAATATTAAAATGTTCAATGATAGCCCTCAAATTACACTACTCAGACGAGTCTTTCACTTCCTGGTTTGGAACATACTTGCATAATGCATCTACAATAAAATTCCCTTTCCTCGAGTTATAGGCGATGTAAATTTTTTATGACTATAGGTACTCCACCCAACTCCTCTAGGAAAGATTCAAATAATTTTGAGAAAATATATAACATAGGCTTTTGGGGTTTGAAAACACAGAAAAAAATTGTTCATAAAGTTAATGCCACCAACTCTTAAGTTTGTGCTTTAATGATGAATGTAAAAGGTCAGGATAATGGTAATTCTTCTCTTGTTTCCTATTCTAATAAGATCCATAAGAAACTATGTGGTCAGGCTGCATAGGAACACAACCCAATCATGAAGCTGATAAATCACAAATGACCACATAGACCTGTCCGGCCACTTGAAGAGTCTACACCAACATAGTAGTCAAAAGGTTTTTCATCTCAACAAGAGATATTTTACATTTATCGTGCAAAAAAACATCACCCCCTTCTTAGATAGAGATTTTATCAAATAATCAATCATTGGGATGTTCTTCGAGAACCTATGGTAAGATCTATATAATCTAAAGAAGTTACATATCATGATGAAATTATGTGGTTGCTACCAAGTCCTAACCACCTTCACCTTCTCAAGATCAACTAATATACCTAGTTCACAATGCAATTTCCACACTAATTTCCCTACCTATATAAAAAAATAACACATTATAAGATTAAAAAAGATTCAGTGAATTCTCAGTAGACTCAGAACTATTCTCATATAATGCACTTCATTCTGATTAGATTTTGAGTAAATGATGACATAATCAAAAAATACTACCAAAACTCTTTCATGATACTCATGGAAAATAATATTCATCAAATACACAAAAAATGTAGGATAATTTTTCAATAAAAATAGAATATAAAGGTACTCATAAAGGGTCTACATTCTATAAAAGGTAGTTTTCTGAATGTTACATTCCTTTATTCTTGACTAATTTCATCCGGAATAATGTTTGATCCTTGAAACCCACGTCAAACCTTTCAACAGATCATGAATCCTTGGAAATAGATACATGTTATTTATCGTAAATTGATTGAGTTTAGGATTATAAACACATAAGAAAAGAAATCCCTCATAATTCTTAGAGAAGAGAAACAACAACACCCATGGTGACACACTCAGGTGTATAAATACTTTATCCTGAATATCATCCGACTAGGACATCATCTATTTCAGTTCATCTAGTTCCTTGATGTTGGATGGAATTGAAATAGGTTGAGTACTATGCATTTATTAAATAGAGAACTCAACTTTCCTTACTGGTGGCAGACATGATAAATATGAAAAAAAACTCATTGGGAAACTCAACGATGACTAGATGAATATCACTACTCAAATTATACCACTCTTTATCAAAAGATAATGTAGATATCATTTTCCATATCTCTCGATAAGAATTCCCATCTCTACATGACCTTGGGTCTGAATTTCCTAGAATTAAAATAGATGCAACACATGGGGTAGAAAAGTAGACCCATTGAAGGTAACAATCAATCTTGGCATTATAGTAAGTGATATAATCCATTATAAATTTATTTTCAAGAGATTTAATATGAAGAATAAAAAACTCCATGTTCAATAAGAATCTAAGAGAGAGAAGACTCATGAAGGGATATATAGACATTGCTCTCTCTTAGTACCAATGCGTGTAATAATATCCATTTCACATGAAAGTAGCTCAATTGGAATGTTAAGAATATTAACAATACAAGTTGAAATAATTAAAATAGATGCACCAATATCAAATAGAGAAGTCACTAATGATGATTATATATTAACGGTACCTCTCATGGCTGATGGACCCATGAATTCCTCCTATAGAGACTATTCCATATCGTGAAGAAGCATTATATCATATACCTTCTATTGGAACCCTTTTGTACATGATAAATATTGTTTATTTCCAGTTTTAGGATAAGATCATGAACATATTCTACTATATAGAGTCGAAAAATGATGGATAACCTATGTAGCTTCCCAAATTATCCTCATGTGCTATAGTTCGTGGGTGCCTCAGTGAAAACCCTCATAGAAATTCTCATCTTGACATAATGATAGAAATTTAATGAAAATACTCACATCTCAATAAGAGGTATATAATGATTCATCCATTGAAAAATTTTGTGAGAATCATCATAAATAAATTTTCTATTGATGGACCACCACATGCACTGGGAGAAAAAGGTAATCATATAATCCATGATATTATTTCTAGGTCCATCTCAACCATCATTTCCCAATCCAACACATCATCATATGTAGGAAAAGTTTGAAAAAAACCATAGAGAAGTTATCTATCTAATATACTAAAACTATAATTGATCCATAATCCTTTCATTCAATACTGTCTCAGGAGAAAACTGTACCAACCCAGCAAAAATGATTGGAATAATCTATCAGGGTTTTATTCACCTAGTCAGGGATGAAAAACTCTATAGTGTTGGACAACACCATTGACTCTAGATAGAATATGGTGGTGAAAATAACCTTGAGGTATTTCCTCTCTAATACCTCATGCTTTGTAGATTTCACCATCTTGTACCACCATCTATATTTTTTTCCTTCAATTAGGAAGGTGGTACACATCACATTGCCCACATACGATGCTTCTAAGAACTCAAACAGATGTTCTATCTTGCTAAAAATGTATTCATCATATTGAGGATTAGTGTTGACTTCTAAAACATTTGGTTTTTGGTGAAGGAACACTTGAGAATGATTCTGAAGGACACCCCCTGAGGATCCATCACATGATCCTTAGTAGGAACTGGGGGTGGAGACACTCGTAGAGCTTGGATAGTATTCATGATCACCTTAACTAGACTCAGATCCACAATAAGAATTTTTTAATGTGGATTAGGTTCAGCCTATTCCTGGATTTGTGTCATAGGCATTATTAGAGGCATGATATGACACAACATCAGAAAGAAAATGAATACATTAAACTAACATTGAAACTGATTAGTAAGAGATATTTTAATCAACAAAAGGAATAATAATATTAGTATTTCACTCTATCCAAATCATAATAGGGTAATGAATACAACTAATCCACAAGATTTATTTCCCTAAATACCCTAGGCGACTTATAGTTCAATACGGTAAGATCTATCCAAGAACTCAATCACAACCCCCTCCTATGTCCAAAAAACTTTTTAGAAAATCCATACTAACGTCCTAGAAAAATCTGAATAACCTACCTATGATACCACATTGTCACGAACCAGCTCAGGTACACTGGTAACATGATAACAGAGACATCCTTTGTATATCCTGAATGTTATTACTGATCCCCATAAGTTGGAGAGTAGAATGTAGAATTATAAAACATGAATATGGGAATAGATTATCCAAAAAACATAGTGGAATAAATAAAAGAAGTGTAGTAATCATAACAAATGAAATACCACTGGGAGTAAAGTACCAAAATACAACAAGGTATAAAATAATAAATGTACTACAAACCTATTACTAAAATGTAAAAACTTCCAAAAGGTCCCTATGGACAATACGAACCATGTTTAAAGATCCACAATATGATCCACCTCAAAGAAATCCATTCCCCTTAGTCAAAATATAGTAGAATAAATTTGGAAAACTCCTGATGGAAAAAAGTAGGGTCATATTTGGATCCTAGTAGGATACCTCTAAATATTCCATAATATATTCCAAATACATATTATCAAAATAAAAAATTTCAATTTTTAAAATAAATAGGTTTCAAAATATAAAAAGTACATTTAAACAAATCATTATATATAGTTTCAAAATGATAGAAAATAATTTTAAAATGTAAGATATACTTTATAAGAGATTGAATATTTTTAAAACAATGGATTAAATAAAATATTTCCATAAATTAGTATATTTAAATAGAGAAAAGACAAATAAATTAGTTTTACAACATTCTCATACATTTATATCTCATACATAAATAAACAAGTGAGAAACAAGTGAATGTCCCGGGTGCAGCGGCAGCTCGTGGGTGGATGTGCCCACATGAGTTTTTGTCATTAGCAATGATCAATCAGGGATCAATACAATGATAAATGCCAGACTCCATGGATCGAATCATAGAAATATATCAAGAAGAATAATAGTCCTAGAACCATAAATGAAGGATCGTCACAGGTTGATTACAATTAATTTAATTAATTGTCAATAAGTTTCTTTTATGGGGTTCTTTATTCATTGATATTTCTAACCATGTTATTATTTGATTCATCATTTCATCATAGAATCCATGTGTAGACATCCTCTAGCAGTGATCCACACGTGAAACCCATATCTATGGACGTCGCCAAAGGAATATATGGGTGCTAGAGTGGAGAATATTTTTCATGCATTGTCCTCCATAGATTGCCTTGATCCGATTGAGGTGGTTCTCCCTAGGTCATTAGAGATTTCTTGGAGGACGTAGTTCTTTTGGTCCTGATATAATTCTCCATAATTGTTGTGCATAATGGTTCTCAGGAAAAGTATTGGGTTTGTGAGGATATTTATAATCGGGTTTGTGGTTATAGATTTATGACAATGAATAAATGCCTTATGCATTTTATTTACTTCATTAACTCTTTTTCAAAACCCTGTGTCGAATCATTAATTATTTGACATGTGCCCACGCTATTTTCAATAAATATCATTTAATAAAATTATATTATTTCCTCAAAATCCCGACTGGAGAAACTACACGATGTGTAATACTTAATAAATGATGTATACTCTTTCTTCATTGAAAACTACACGGTGTGTACATTCAATGTACACGGCGTGTATATCTTGTATTCATTTTTCATTTCCTTTCTAAAATGAAAACTACACGGTGTGTACATTCAATGTACATGGTGTGTATATCTTGTTTTTCATTTTATTATTCCTCCAAATTTAAAATGATTTAGTCTTCCTTGAATAATTATTAAACAACACATTGGAATAATCATTATTCTACTTGAAATACGTTTATACACTTACTGTGGGACCCTCTAGGCCTATTTCTCGTTTACAATAGGCAGGCTTGCCTAATGTCGAAGATAATTGACTACCAATGGGTCAATTCACATAAGAGAAAGAAGTTGAAGGCTCATTGACGTGTAACCTCATACGAACACTTACTGTGTAATTTAATCCCTTTGTCTCAATACCACATCATGTAGGTTTCATGGTAGTGTCATAAACCTATATGCTTGATCCGAAATTATTTGAGTCCAGAAATAAACTCTTAGTAACACCATAGACATGGAATTTGGGTGACAGTTTTATTTCAATCAAAAGGACCAAGATATCTACTTCCATAAATATGGACGGGAAAAATTCTTCCTTGACTTATCCATTAACAACATGTCATTCGTGATACACCAAACGTACCCACTTCCCTCCAACTGTCTTCATGACAGTTCTCATTAGAAAATCTATGTGAGCGAGTCATGACATTAGTTAATGATGATATTCTAGTCGAAGGACTATTACACACACTCATAGATAGCAATGTCCGATGACACCAATACATGTATAATTACTCCTGGCGGGTATGTTCTCATAATCACAATCTTGGAGATTACCAAGTGAAAACTCCATGAGAGAGAGAGTCTCATCTTCATTACGAGTACTCACACATGAGGGTATGTATACTATGTTTCCTATCATAGTATTTCATCTAACTATATAACATTATTTATGAATATTATTATATAATTTCAAGGTTCTCATCATAGTGGGGATTTGTCGTGACCATATTAATGAAACAAATATTTCAGGACATTATTATATTATAGTCATGAAGAACAATGAATGATATATATAATAAGTGTACATTCATGTAATCAAAGAACAAACAGTTGGTTCTCTGGACACCAACTCTAACAGTCTCCCACTTGGACTAGAGCCAATTGCCTATGACTTGTAGTCTGCTAGACCTCACATGATGATCTTGTTTCTGCTAAGTTAAGGCATTAGTCAAGGGGTCCACCACATTATCTTCCATGGAAATACTACCCATTGCAACCTCACCTCTCTGAGAAAAATCCCTCAAGATATGATACTTTCAATGTATGTGCTTTGTCTGCTGATGTCACCTTGGCTCTTTTGCAAGTACTACCACTGTAGTATTATCACAATAGAGTGTGATAGGATCTTTACTGCAAGGTATTACATCTAGGTCATGGATGTATCCTCGCATCAATAATACTTCTATACCTGCCTCAGCAGCTGCGATATACTCGGACTCTACTGTAGAATTTTCCACCACACCTTACTTTGAGATCTTCCAGCTCACTGCACCTCCATTCAAACTAAAGATGTATCCAGTCTGCAACTTCATGTCATCTTGATCAGTCTTGAAACTAGAATCTACGTGTCCTACGATGACTAGTTCCCCATCTCCTCCATAAACAAGGAACATATCTTTAGTACGCCTCAGATACTTAATGATAGTCTTGACTTATATCCAATGGTGTTCTCCTGGGTCAGCTTCATAACTGCCTACCACACTTAATGTGTAAGAAACATCTAGATTTGTACTGATCATAGCATACATGACCGACCCAATTGTTGATGCTTAAGGGATCCATGACATTTTATTTCATTCCTCATGTGCCTGAGGGAACATTTTCTTGGAAAGATGAATGCTATGTGACACTGGATATAGTCCCCTCTTGGACTATTCCATATTGAATCTCTTAAGTATCTTGTCAATGTATGTAATTTGATATGGGCCTAGAATTCTCTTGGATTTATCATTATGGATCATGATCCCAGGAATATATGATTCCTTGCCCATGTCTTTCATAGAGAATCATTTATCCAACAATTCCATAACTAACTGTAAGATAGGTACTTCAATTCCAATTAGTAGGATGTTATCCACATATACTATTAGGAAAACGACTGAACTTCCATTAAACATTTTGTTCACACGGGGCTCATATTGGTTCTTAACAAATCCAAATTTTCTTACGGCTTCATCAAAATGAATATTCCAAGAACTTGATTCTTTCTTTAATCCATAAATGGATTTCTGCAAAGTGCATACCATGTTGGCATCCTTTGGAGTCACAAACCCTCCAGGTTGTTTCATTTATACATCTTTCGGGAGGTTACCATTAAGGAATTATATTTTCACATCCACTTCCAAATTTCCTATTTATGGTATGTAATAGAGGCCAATAAGATTATGATGGATTTCGGTATCAAATGTGATGAAATGATTTCATAATAGTCAATTCTTTGACGTTGTCTAAAACCTTTTGTAACCAGTCCTGCCTTATAGGTGATGACATGTCCCTCCATGTCCAGTTTCTTCTTGAATACCCATTTATTACCAATAGTCTTTACATCAACTAGAGGATCTATAAAAATACAGACATAGTTTTGGTATATAGAATCCATTTTATAATTCATGGATTATTTCCACTTGGCAAAGTGTGTGCCTTAAAATGCTTCCTTGTAGGTAAGAGGATCATCATTGTCATCCAATAATGAGTCTCCATCCTCGGTGATAGGAAAACCATATTGTTCTGGTTATCTCATCTCTCTCATGATCCTACGTAGTTCTTGTGTCTCTGGAATGGATTGTTCTTCCACGGGGCATAGTAGAATCCCTCCTTGTATCAACTCATGTGTATCTTGGTCCTCAACTTCATCGAAGTCTATCTTGATCCCACTATCTATTTTGGAGATGTGCTCCCACTAAAATAATAGATCGTGTCTTGCCACTCTAACGTTTTTATATGAGGGTTTTAATAGGTAATATCCACTTATTTCCTTGGGATATCCTATAAAGGTACACTTTGGGATTCAGGGTGAAAGTTTGTTACCAAAATATACCTTAACAAAGGCTTCGCTACCCCACATATGTAAATTTGTTAACATGGCATTGCATCCAATCCATAACTCATATGGAATACCATTTATAGATTTAGTGGGTACTAGGTTTAGTATGTGTTTTGCAGTTTGTAATGATCATCACCAAAAGGATAATGGAAGACTCGCATGACTCATCATTGATCTCACCATGTCCAACAGGGTGTAGTTCCTCATTTCACTTACACTATTCCACTTAGGTGTGCAAGGAGGATTGTGTTGAGATAGAATCCCAAACTCCCATAAGAAATCAATGAAGCCTTGATTATGTTATTCTCCTCTTCTATCTATTAAGAGTTTCTTAATCTTCTTTACAATCTAGTTCATGATCTTCGTTCTTGTATTCTTTGAAATGATCAAAAGAATTTGACTTACACCTTATTAAGTAAATATGTCCATATCTACAAAAATCATCAGTAAAAGTTATTAAGTACACGAATACATGACTTGATTCAACTGAAAATGGTCCACACACATCTATGTGAACTAATTATAAAAGCTATGTATCCCTTTCACCTTTCCCACTAAATAGGGATTTGGTCATTTTACCTTTTAGACACGCATGACATACACCAAGTGGTTTTAGTTCGAAAGAATCTAAATACCAATCTTGATTTAATTTTTTCAAACATTTCACATTATCAAGACCTAATCAGTGATGCCAAAGTTGGGGGTGATATGAGTCACATGAATTAACTTTTTCATTGATTTCCATTACTTTGTTTTTGTAGTCTAACACCTAAAGGTCGTTATATAAATGTTCCCTACCAAAACAAATGCTATCGTTATAAAAGATGCAACATTCATTTCCAAACTTGAAGTTGAATCCATCAGTATCTAATATGGATAAGGAAATAATTTTTTGGTTATAGTGTGTACATAATAACATCCATTTAATACCAAGACCATCCAAGTAGGCAATGTGAGGTGGTAGTCTCCGACAGCTACATCAGCGAGTCTGGCTTCGTTGGGTGTTTGCAGATCCAACTCACCTCAGTCAATCATTCTGAATCTACTTGGTTCCTATGTTAGGATACAAATGTGAGAACCACAAGCAGTATATAATACCCAATTGGTAGAAATAGATAGATTGAATTCGATAAAAAATGCACCAGAAGCTTCCCCTTGCTCCCTTGACTGGGTGCTGTTTTTTTTTCTGGCGGCCCTTCTTGCCACATGCGAAACAAACCACCTCTTATTCTCATACCTCCCTTTTGATCTTTCATTTCATGGAAGTCTTTGAAGAATATTTTGTCTTAAAGCTATTCGATTTCCCTTTCCGTTTATTCACCATAAGGAAAGAAGGATTTTCATGCTTCATATCATTATCCCTTTGGCGAAAGACGATAAGAAGATCAGATAGAGACTTCTCAATGTTGTTCATATTGAGATTTACTACAAAGTTGGAGATTATTTTGGTGAGTGATGCAAGAATGAGATCGATACCCAGTTCTTCATGGAGTTCAAACCCCAGAACCTCCATGCACTCAATGTCTATAATGAGGTTGACTACATGAGGCCCAGCTGGGGCACCCTCTCCAAGATTTCTCTAAAAGAGATCCTTGGATATCTCAAAACATTCTTTTTATGCTCTCTCCATATATATACCAAGAAGGTGCTCGAGTGTGATTTTGGAATACATGTCTTCATGAGACTTTATGATCTCAATAGACATTGATGATAGCATCAAACATTTAATGTCGAGTGCATCACTCAAATTTTGATCATAGACCAGGAAATCTTCATCACTCGCCCCATGGGTAGGCGTATTAGGAAGTGAGGAAATCAGCACGTAAAACTTTCATTCATGGTGTATAATAACCCAATGGTGCCTAAAAAATTCCTAAAAGATACTTCCGGTGAGGATATTGTCTTTATCCAGAATTGTTCATAGAGAAGATGTGGTTGACTAGATTGTCATATTAATTCTACAATTTAAAAGATAATATTTATTAGTACTTTCTTGATTACATTTTATGAGAAATAATAAATTTTATTAGGTCTCCCACTATTTTATCATGTCCCAATGGCCCTCACCATTGACCTTGTAATGTCTTGTTTCAATGAAATTCTAGTGGCAAGGATCCATATTCCCCTTCTCATAAACTAAATAAGCATTGGTCAAGCTTTTTAATGGTATTTAGGTAGGCAGGTCTTTGCCTACTGTGATCTTACAATTACTTGATCTGTTGAGAGGACTCCCCAATCATGAATTCCTGACATGAATTTCATAAACACATGCATCCAATTAAGAATTTGTATAGAAAGGGATACATTTATTTATGTAAAATTTTTATTTCAACCCAAAACATTCATAAGATATTCCTTTATAAAAGTAAGTGTCTCAACTAGGGATGGTCAAACACATAGTTTTATTTAGTTCTTCCCTTAATCATGTAACGGAAGGATTGGTTTGACTTAATATGGTATTTAAGAGATTTTTATATATAATTTGTAGTTTCCCATTATCATATTATTGTTAATATTAAGTGATGCTTGCTTAAGTGATTAACCCTATTCTGATAATGTTTATGCATAGTCCAATTTTTTTTATTCCATCTTTTCCTCCTTATTTATTTCATTACCTATGTGATCGCGACAACACATACATAATAAATAAACCATAAAATCAGACATAAATAAAATAATATGGAATGATCATGATATTTTATTGGTTATATTATCAAGAAATTTTGATATGATAACCCAGACCTAAGGAAAAACACCTTGAGCCTGATTATGTGTGTTTTGCAGCTCCCACCTGTCCACCTTTGTATCTTATGGGCTGGGTTTGGCCTCAGCTTCAGATTTTGAACCTTTTTCTCTGGATTGGGAGATCCTCCATTACATGGGGTTAACATTAATGGAACCATGGGCATGCAGTCCATACAATTAATTAGAATAAGGCTCGCAGACTGATGAAAATAAATCAAACCGTACACACACAAATTGTCATTGGTCTAGCTCATGATCATCCATATCATTCTAAAACATTTACTCATATTTACTATTAAAATTCAACTAATAATTCTTTTAATCAAGACAAGTGGTTCTTGAATTCAATTTATTATGATCTTATAATTATTCAATTCTTTATCTTAAATTCCTCTCTGAATTTCCTTGAGATTTTTCTCATCCATATAACTTGTACGGGTCTTTGTACTTTGGAGGAATCCAGGTGAAAATCCATTTTTTGAAAGTACACAGTGTGTAGGATATATAATATAGAATGTATTTGTTTTCACCCATTAACCAAAGTACACACCAGGGGATTTGGCATGTTTATGTACTTTGAAAATTTTTGTGTACACTGCATGTAGACTAATCTAACACGGCGTGTACTTCCTTGATACGTGGTTACCGGCCTAGTAGTCCCGTCTACACGGTACACGGCTTCTCCTTGTACATGGTTTCACCTGGTCCAGATCGGACTACACAGCATGTTGATTCAACATAGACATCGTGTATTCTAGTTTCCATGCACCGTTAGTTTTGGTCAACATGGTGTAATAAAAAGATTACTATGCTCAATTCACACGGTGTGGTTTGGCAGACCAGTACCGGTTCGTCGAAACTAAGTATACAGTGTATAGATTTTACAACATGTTGTGTATTCCTATGTTGTACAGAAAGAATGAGCAGATCCTCTAGATGAGTTCCTCATTTTTATTTTAATTAAAATTAAGATTAAAAGGAAAATTTTGTGGTGGGAATTTTGAAAAAATGAAGGAAGAATAAATCTCGTTCATTCAGTTTTATATAATGATTTATCTTTAATTGAATAAAATATAAATTCATAAATTATCAAAATAAAATTAAATAACTATAATGAATTTTTTAACCTTGCTCTGATACCAATTGAAAGTTCCAGGTGCAGTGGAAGCTCGTGAGGGGATGTGCCCACTTGGTTTTCTGTCATTAGCATTGATCAATCCAGAAACAATATGATGATAAATTCCATACTCCACAAGATCATATCATAGAAATATAAAGAGAAGAATAATCATCCCAGAACAAAAAAAGGAGGATCTTCACATGTTGATGATAATTAAATTAAATAATTGATATGAAGTACCTATTATGGCATTCTTTCTTCATTGATATTTCTGATCACATTCCGATGTGATTCGGCGTTTCATCGTAGAAGCCAAGTGTAGAATTCCTCTAAAGGTGATCCACACGTGCACCCTATATCTTTGTACATCACCAAAGGAATCCCTGAGTGCTATCATGGAGAGTCCTTTTCTTACGTTGTCCGCCTTAGATCACCTAGATTCGATGGAGATGGATCTCTCTCTGTCTTGACAACGTTCTTATGGGACAGAGTTCTTTTGGTCTTGAGAGAATTCTCTAGAATTGTTGTGCACAACGATTCTTAGGAAAATTGTTGGGGTTGTGAGGATATTTATAATTCTGTTTGTGGTTATATAGTTATGATAATAAATAAATGTGTTACATGTTTTATTTATTTCATTAACTCTTATTGAAAACCCTGTGTTGAATCATTAATTCCTTGACATGCGCCCATACTGATTACAATAAATATCATTTAATAAAACAATATTATTTCCTCAAAATAACGTTTAGAAGAACTACATGGCGTGTAATCATAAATACACGGCATATACTCTTTATTCATTAAAAACTACATGGTGATTACAGTCAATGTACATGGTGTGTATATCTTGTTTTTATTCTTCATTTCCATTCCCAAATGAAAACTACACGACGTGTACATTAAATGTAAATGGCTTGTATATATTTTATTTCATTTTATTCTTCCTCCAACATTAAAATTATTTAGGATTTCTTGAATTATTATTAAACCACATACTGGAATAATATTTATTCTACATGAGAAACTTGGATACATATAGTGTGTGACCCTCTAGGCCTCTGACTCATTGTCATTAGGTAGGCTTGGATAAGGTCTAAGATTAATGTCTAGTAATGGGTCAAGGCACCCAAGAGAAAGAAGATGACGACGCATTGACGTGTCACCTCATACGAACACTTACCATGTAATTTAATCCCTTGTTCTCAATATCTCTTCAAGAAGGATTTAGGGAAATGTTATAATCCTATATGCTTTATCTTTCATTCTTTGACTTCCAGAAATAAACTCATCGTAACACCATGGCCATGGAATTTGGGAAAAAGTTCTATTTCAATCAAAGGGCCTGAGATATCTACATCCATAAATATGGGAGGGACAAATTCTACCTCAAATTATCCATTAACAAAATGTTAGTAGTGACACACCCAACATACCATAGTTCCCGCCAACTGCCTTCGTGATGGGTTTTGTCAGTAAATCTAAGTGTGTGGGTCATAACATGAGTTAAGGATAATATTACAGTCTATGTACCATTACCCATGCTCGTAGATAGAAATGTCTGACGACACCAAGACATGAAGAATTAATACTTACAGGTTTGTTTTCATAATCTCCCATCCTGGAGATTACCATGTGCGAACTCCATGAGAGAGAGAGTCTCGTCCTCTTACGATTACTCGCACATGAAAAAATGTATACTATGTTTTCGATCATAGTATGTCTGTAACAAACCAAATATTCAATCATGGAAATGCCTCTTGATCTAATTAAATGTCTCTGTTTGTTTATATAAAATGTCAACTTCTTTGGTTTTATGTTAAGAATTTTGATTGTTGGTAATATAGCCATTGAACAGTGATCACATGATTAGTATAAATATAGGACTTTAACCAATCCAATTTACTCAGACAAAAGATGTTATAGCCTCATCCAGTAGAATTGCTCCATACGAAGCCCATTTTCCAGATCTTGGAAAAGAGGTGGCGTCATTGGGTTTCTCTCTTGACAAAGCCCATGATGAGTTTCATTGTGTCAAGATCAAAAAGGACCATTTATGGGAGAAGTGGAAGATGATAGAAATTTCCACTCGAGCGATGTTATCCGAGCCACCCAAAGAGTATGTGACCATCGCACACCATACCCTTAGGTCTTGTGTTGCTGTTTTAATGGGTTATGTAACAAATCGATAGTATTATGTTCATGTACATTATTTTTTTTACATAATAATGTATATACGTTATTTTCATCACTGATACATTGTAAATAGTTTTTAAAGTACAAATAGTGTTTTTATTTATTATTTAATTAAGAATTATATTTTATTAAATTAAGGGATTTTTGAATTAAATAATATTTTAATAAAATATTATTATAAAATTAATTTTTATTAAATATAAATGATCCTATAATTTTATGAATGCAATTATAATTTTTATTAAGTTTTGAAAGCCATTTCAATCAAAACCCATGAATTTTCGATAAATGTCAGTTTTTATTTTAAAAGTAAAAATTAACATATTTAGAAAATTATTTAGATAAAATAAATGTTATTTCTGGAATCAACACGTCGAAATTATCCAATGGTGAATTTTTCATTATTTTCTGATACAGCCAAATATTTGGGTAAATATTAAATATCGGTTAAATATATAATGTGTTTTATGACATTCTAATGACCAAATAGTGATGTAATAAAAGACTATAATATTGATGTTCAGCCAATATATGTTTTACCATTTAAATAATGTGATTTTGGTTTTTTTGACTTACTTTACAAAGCATTAATGGACCCCTCAAGACATATTAATCAACTTGTCTTTTTAAATTGTTTTTCATGGGAGTGTGACTCACCTCCACATAAGCAACCCTATTATTTTAAGAAGTTTGGACTTTTTCCTTATAAAATATTTTTTTCCTCTTCCCTTTTCCAAAAACCATGGGAAAAAACCATTGAATGGTTTGTGGTTTGGATTAATTTAATATAAGGGGTCTCAAACCTAAATAATAAAGAATTCCCTCACCCTTCCTATATAAACCCACCCAAGCTCCCACTTCCTCCTCACTCAAAGCCTTTGTAGTTCATCCAACCTCTGCCCTACTCTCTCTAGAATCTCCCCACGGTTCCCCAAGCCCCCAATAATCCTCTCTGAAGCCTCTCTCTAGCCTTTGGAAGCACACTTCCAAGTAAGGGTTTTTTCTTCCATGCTCATTTTTCTCCAATTTTCATTATGTTTTTTGCCCTTTTAATTTCAATTATGAATGTTTTGGTATGTTTTAGCACCTCTTTCATACTTCCCTCTTTATTTTTGAATGATGGGATATCCCTTTCTCTCTCATTAAATTCCTCCCATGTGCACCCGTTACTATGCCGAAATTCCGAAAGAAACTTCTCTCTCCTCATTTACATTCAAGCAATACTTTTGTATCATTAATATAAATTTCATTACAATTGTTGGGACATGTATCTATATGAACTCATTAATGTCTATTAAATGTAAATATGATCAGGAACCCCTTTCTATCTCATCAATCATTTTTTATGAATTCTTATGTCACGCTGTTACGTTGTCGAAATCGCACCGATTTTCTAAGCCAATGCCATTGTGTAGTGAATATCATGCCCATTTCTCCATCAAGGGTATTCACATTTATACACATTTACTTATTGATTATAATGTTTCATGTATGAATTCCACATTACTTTATCATGTAAAAAATGGTTATGTTTAATGAATCCATGTTTTATGATCCATGTGGCACACTTATGCATGAAATGAAATGTTTAAGAAGGGTGTGCCCTTATAGCACTCCAATACATTGGGTAAAGTATAGTATTATGATATGTCATGTGCAATGAGTGTTGACTCATGATAATTAAAGTGGAATGAGGTTTTACTCATGCATCATGTGAAATGAGGATTTACTCATTCTTCATGTGCAATGGGAATTGGCTCATGCTAATTCCATGTTAAGTGTTGTTTCCACATTTCCATGTTATGTTTATCATGCTTTATCAAGCCTTTATGTTCATGTTTCACTTGTGATATATTAATATGCCTGATGTCTAACATGTATTGTACTCCTCATGTTATTTCGTGTGTATTCCCTTACTGGGCTTTATAGCTCACCCTTTTTTATGCATGTCCTCAGGTTATCCCATACAATGCTAGGTAAGAGGGAATGTAGTGTTCATGTAAAGGAAGTTTTCCATAAAGATTTTGTATTCCATGTTTCAAGTTTTTATGTAATGATCCTAATCCCCAAATACACTAAACCTCTAGATTTTCTTTGTTTTATTATAGCGAACCTATCTTTTTACACATTACATTTCATGATTTTAAACATAATTCATCATCAGAGTACAAGCCAAGGATCGTTAAGTCTAGTGTCTTGGAAGACTAGGTACATATAACATAAAACATGGGCTAAAAAACATTTCTTTATTTAATCTTCATAATGAGCTCTTAACTTCCTCTGAGCCCTTACATCTGCATAGGGTACCTTGGGGAAAACATGAACAAAGGGACAAGCTAAAATCCCAGTAAGGGAAAGAACATAAGAATAATCTTTATTCACATGAGTTAGGAGGTTTGAAATAATGATATTGGAAGCATGGAACATATGGAATCATAACATATAAACATGGGATCATAAAAACATGGAATAAAATAATCATGGGATCATATAAGCATGAGATTATATAAGCATAGTTTCATAAAGAGGTGGAAGAAACTTTAAACATGCCTTTAGTACGAGTCAAGGATAACCGCCAATATCGTTTCCCATAGTAGCACAAGGCAAGGCTAACCGCCCGGACCGTTTGCCCATAATCTTCTCATGAGACATTAACTTTACCCAATGCATTGAATATCTATCTGGGCACACCCTTCTAGGCTTATTCATGTATATTCTTGCCACATAAAGAACCTCAATCATACATAAACATATGAGTACTCAAGGAATGAAATGGGCACACAATCACGTCACAAAGCATAATAAAAAGGGGCATAACATACAAGTGTCCATGAAAGGAAGGAATTAAATCATAAATAAAAATTAATAACATATAAAGGCATAAATCATGAAAATATATAACAATCTTATGTGATAACATGTAAAAATAGTTTTTAGGAATCTTTGATTCAAAACATTTTTCTGCGGTTTAAGAAAACGTCGAATATCTCTTAGAACGGAAAGCGGCATAATATTTTTTTTAATAAAACCAGAAGTAAACTAGGAGGGTTTTCATAATAAAAAATATGATTTTATAATGAAAAATTTGACTTAAAACATAGGATATATTACACTTGATAATAGGAAAGAATTTGGTAATTTCCCTTAAAACGGGTTCACCTATCGGGAAGTAATGAGGAGAGAATCACATAAAATCAAGCCTATCCTCGAAAGATAGTGATGAAAGAGTCTTGATAAATAAACTTGGGACATGTAAACAACATTTAGATTATTCACATGAAATGATAACATAACATCATTTTGGTAGAAAGGAATATAAGAAAACTTGAAGGAATAAAAGATGTTTGGGTAGAATTCTGTATGAATTATCGGCATGTTATCGGGAGTACGAGGTTCAATTTCATTGTTTGGGTCTGTTTGTTTCATATGTTTTAATGATCGGTTCAATTGTATTTAGGTTCAAATAAATTGTAAGATGAAAGTGGTTGTCCAGAATTTAAGTAATAAGATTAGTGGGCATCCAGTAGTTTACATGGTTACAAAATTTATTTGGTTAATTAGTGTGAAAGAGAACCTTTACATTAAACATTAATGATAAACACTTGAATTAATTTTAACGATTTTGCCCATAATTGACTTGTTTTGTATTATTGTTTTATATCATGAGTGTATGAGGATTAAAGAACCTTAAATAGGACATATATATATATATAACAATCTGGTTCAGCCATAACACAAATGGTTTCATGACCATAATTAAAGATAATCATAGAAATTGATAAACTGTTGTCCTTGAATGTGTTAAATTAGCACATCTCAAATGGTGCATTCATTTCATCCAAATAAAAGGGGTGGGGAAAGGAGGAAAGTAAAAGAAATAAAACACCAGAATGAATAAATTCTAGTACTTGTATGTTACAGGATTTACCATACTATTATGGTGATGGGAGGTGAGGAAAGAAAGAAAATGAAAACAAAACACTTGAAAACAAAATAGGGTTTTTACCCTTTGATCTCCTCTCTTTGAGACTCCTCTTAGGGGCTTTGGTTTTGGACTTTTGGAAAGACCAAAAAGCCATGGACGTGGGGAAGGATCTTGGGAGGGTATTTGGGCAGAATGTTGTCTAGGAACAAGGCTTGAGAGGAGTGGAGAGAAAGGGGTGTGAAGGAGGGTTTTTATAGTGGAGGAGAGAGGGGTTTCCTTAATAGAAAACTCATTAGTTTATTATTTCCCCACAAGACAAGGAATAGTGAGTCTTGGATGACCCATTATATTAATTTTATAATGTAATTCTGAACCAAGTGGTCTTACATCAGCATAACATCACCCATGACTCTATAATTAGCTTATTTAGCTTATTTTTTTGTAAATTACGGTATTTTACTATTCATCAAAAATTCAAGTATTTTAGAAAAATCCAAAAAATTTACCCCAACCATTTTTCGACGTGTAGAATCCAAACATGAATTCTATTTTTCAAAAATAATTTTCTAAATATGATTATTTTAATATTTAAATAAAATAATAATTTATTATCAAAACCAGTTTTAAAACATTCATTAACTCATTCTAAACTATTGGTATATCAAACTTCCAACATGAATATTATTTTTATACAACCATAGGTAAGGTTACTATTCATTAAGGTATGTCACAATTCATAAGGTTATGTTACTATTCATTAGGGTATGTTACTATTCACCAAAATATATTTTTTTATTATACTCCAAAAAACAACTTGAACACAACTGTGTATGCCGGATTTTCGCAATTCCAAACACAGAAGTGAAAAACTTATGTTTAAAGGTCACTTATCACTTGGTATTTTATTATTATGTGATTTTATGGAATATTTATAATAAGGGAATTTCCATTAAAAAATTTGGTCATTACATTCTTCCCCCCTTAAGAAATTTCGCCCTCGAAATTTCATTTTACATTCTTGGCCAAAAACAGATGTGGGTACATTTCCTTCATTGATTCCTCTCGCTCCCATGTTTCTTCCTCAAACTTATGGTTCCTCCACAACACTTTGACAGGATGTGTTGTCTTTTTGCGTAGAACCTTATCTATCTGATCCAGAATCTTTATTGGATGCTCCTCAAACGAGAGATCATCTTCTAGTTGCACCACCTCTGAGTTTAGTACATGTGAGGGATCAGGTATGTACTTCCTCAAGAGTGATACATGAAAAACATTATGAACTCAAGCCATATTCGGTAGAAGTGCAAGCCGATAGGCGACGGATCCTATGCGGTCAAGCATCTCAAATTTGCCAATATACCTTGGGATTAGCTTCCCTTTCTTCCCGAATCACATGACTCTCTTCCATGGAGATATTCGAAGGAAGACTTTATCTCTAACGTCGAACTCCAAATCCCTTGGAAGGTTGTCATCATAGCTCTTTTTCCGACTTTGAGCAACTTTGATGTGTTTCTGGATGACTTGAACCTTTTCTATCATCTCTTGAACAAGATCGGGTCCAAGTAGCTTTCTCTAACTTCATCTCAACGGGTTGGAGTTCTACATAGGATTCCATACAGATCTTCATATAGAGCAATCTGAATACTTGAGTAGAAGCTATTGTTGTATGAGAACTCAACCAATGGGAGATACTGATCCCATCCACCTTTGAATTCTAAAGAGCATGCTCTCAGCATATCATCAAGCATCTAAATAGTCCTTTCAGATTGGTCATCCGTTTGGGGGTGATAGGTCGTTCTGACATTTAATTCAGTACCCAAAACATGTTTAAGACTCTTCCAGAATTTAGATTTGAACCTTGGATCGAGGTCAGAGACAATTGAAAGTGGAACACCATGCAGTCTCACCACTTCCTTCACATATATCTTTGCAACTTGTTCGAGTGAGATATCTTCTTGAATAGAAATGAAATGGGATGTCTGGATTAGTCGGTCAACCACAACCCATATCGCATTATTTACCTTCGACATCTTCGGGAGACCCGTGACAAAGTCCATAGTAACATTTTCCCATTTCCACATGGGTATAGGCAATGGCTGCATCATACCTTGGGTCTTTTGTCGCTCATCTTTAACTTTCTGACATACCAAGGACCTTGATATATATTCTGCAATCTCCCTCTTCGCGTTATCCCACCAGAAGTGTTCTCAGAGTTCACGGTACATTTTGGTACTCCCAAGATGGGTAGAGAAGGTCGAGTTATGTGTATCATTCAATAGCTCTTTCTTTATCTTTGGATCATATGGTACACATAATCGTGTCCCAAATCATACAACTCCTTCCTCGTCAATTTTGAAATTAGAGGTTTTCCCATTTTTAAAAGCTCCCACCCTTTTCTGAATTCCCACAACCTTTCTTTGAGCAACCTTTATTTTCTCCAAGAGGGATTGTTGAGCAATCATTTCAGAAAGTATTGATTACGTTCCTCCCTTAATTATTCCCATGTCCATCCTTTGAAAATCTAAAAAGATCGGATCCTTTTCAATTCTCATCATTGTTAAAGATGTATGATCTTTTCTACTTAGAGCATCTGCCACCTTGTTTGCCTTACCGGAATGGTAGTGGATTGAGTAGTCGTAATCCTTTATGAGCTCTATCCGTCTTCGCTGGAGCATATTAAGCTCTTTCTATGTGAATATATGCTTGAGACTCTTTTGGTCAGTATATATCTCACATTTCTCCCTGTAGAGATAACGCCGCCAGATTTTCAAGGCAAAGATCACAGCCGTTAACTATAGATCATGAGTTGGATAGTTTTGCTCATGGATTTTCAGCTGCCTTGAGGCATAGGCTATCACTTCATCATTTTGCATTAGCACATAGACTAATCCCTTCTTAGAAGCATCACTATACACCACAAAGAGTTCCCCACTAGTAGGGAGTGTGAGTACTGGCGTTGTGATAAGCCTCTTTTTCAACGCCTTGAAACAGTCTTCACACTCCTGTGTCCAGAAAAACTTTACTCCCTTCCATGTCATTTTGTTTATTGGTTTTGACATTCGTGAAAAGTTCTTCACAAATTGTCGATAATACCCGGCAAGACCCAAAAAGCTACTGATCTCCATTACAGAAGTTGGCATGGGCCACTCTTCAATTGCCTTTGTCTTGGAAGGGTCCACAGATATCCCTTTGCTTGTGATAACATGCCCCAGTAATGACACTTCCTCCATCCAGAACTCACATTTACTGTACTTTGCATACAACTTCTCCCTTCGCAAAGTATTTAACACAGTTTTCAAATGCTCCTCATGTTCCACCTTACTCATGGAGTATATCATAATATCATTAATAAAGATTACCACAAATTTTTTGAGGTAATCTCTAAAGACTCTATTAATTAAATCCATAAAAATTAATGGAGCATTAGTGAGTCTGAAGGGCATCACTATGATCTCATAGTCTCCATACCATGTTCGAAAGGCAGTCTTGGGAATATCGTCCATCCTCACCTTTAGTTGGTGATATCCCGACCGAAGGTCCACCTTAGAGAAATAACTGGCCCCACATAGTTGATCAAACAATTCATCTATCCGTGGAAGGGGATTCTTGTTCTTTATTGTGATTTTATTGTGCTCACGATAATAAATGCAGAGGCGCATTGATACATCCTTCTTCTTGATGAAGAGGACTGGAGCACCCCATGGTGATGCACGTGGGCGTATAAAACCCTTCTCTATATCCTCCTGTAACTGCTTCTTTAGCTCTTCTAGCTCTACGGTGGCCATTCTGTAAGGTGTCTTTGAGATCGGTAGAGATCCAGGGATAAGTTCAATTGAGAACTCAACCTCTCGGTCAGAAGGAAGACCAGGCAACTCTTAGGGGAATACATCAGTGTAATCCCTCACAATGGGCATGTCTTCAATCATGATTCTCTCCTCTGTCTCAATCATTTGAGCTAGGTATGCATGCTTGTAAGGAATCAATATCCACACTTGAGACGACGATTCGAAAAGATATTCATCTTCTTCCTTGCACTTGTAAAGAATATGAGGATACTTCAGGATGTGGAGAGTAATCTCCCTTTCCCAGTAGTTGATGTTGGCCTTGTATAAAGATAGCCAATCCATGCCCAAGATAGAATCAAATTCCACTAAAGCAAGTATGAAAAGATTTACTATGAGGTTCAGTCCACAAAAATTAACCAGGGAGGAGTTATAAACAATTGATGCAATAATTGCCCCATTCGCTGTTCTCACAGATAACTTTTCCTCCAAATTTTGAGGTGGTTTTTGAATAGTTCCACTAAACTTGCAAGATATGAAAGAATGTGTAGAACCCGAATCAAATAGTACGTTCGCTTTTCTTGAATTAATAACAATCTTACCTTCCACCACATCATTCTTTGGCTGCACCTCAGCAGTAGTGATAGCATAAGCTCTTGTTGTCTTGTAGGTTTTTGCTGAATGCCACCGACAACCCTCGGATTAGGGCAATTGTTCGCATAATGCCCAAGCTCCCTGTAGTTATAACACTGAACTATAAGATGAGTGTTGATCTGAATCTTCCTTTCATCTTCAACATTAGCCGGATTTTTCATATCCCTTCGGCAGTTATTGGCCAGATGACCAAACATTCTACATTTGAAGAAATTCTTCGTTTCATTCAGACAGTTACCTGGATGCTTATTCCAACAACTTTTTCAAAGGGGGAAGTTGGGATTCTTCCCATCATGGGATTTTTTTGACGGACCACCCATGTTGTTTTCCATCTTCCGCTTCTTTTCATTGGGCTCATGAGACCATTGCGAGTCTCCAGTCTCCATTTCAACCTTGAGGGCACAACAGACAATCTTCTCATAGCTGTCGAAGTCTCGAATCGCCAACACTTTTCGTAAACTCGGCTTTAGTCCGCCAAAGAAGCGATCCACTTTGATTTCAGTGTTCATGAAAAAGCCCAAGGCGTACCTTGCAAGCCTGGTACAGTTTCCTTCATACACCCCGATGGACTCATATTCCTTCTGCTTCAGTCTGAGGAATTATCCTTCCATCTTGAGACATAGGGTTCAAGGAAAATATTTGTTGAAAAAAATCCTCTTGAATTCCTCCCAATCTATAGAATCAATTTCCTCTTGGGACATTGTATTCTTGATAAGTGTCCACAACTGATCAGCTTCTCCATCAAAACGATAGACTGACAGTACCACCTTCTCTTCTTCCGAGCCCTAGAGGATGGTAAATATCTTCTCAATGGAGTTAATCCATTGTTCCACAAGGAGGGGATCAGAAGATCCGCTAAACATGGGAGCCCTTTTCCACATGAAGGATTATACGGAAACTTGCTCTTTCCTTGGAGGAGGAGGACATTTCACCTGATTCAAGTTATTATTCATAACTTGAGCCAGCAAATCAAGTACTGCCATGAAGTTTTGAGCACCCGATTCCATCACCTCAGGCATATCATTAGGGAAATCATCACATTGCCTATCACGTTGGATGTTGGTATGTTTTCTTCTATTTCCCGACATTAACTAAGAGAATGAACATATAAGTAGAGGTCTTGAATAATTAGCTATTGAGCATAGAAATGAAACTTTGAACATTAAAGGATGAACTTATAAAGAAGAAGTACATCCTAACATGGGATTCCTTAGGTTTTTAACTAGGTTATCCTCAATCTATTTCTTAACTTATATTCTTATGGTATTTTTCCCTTAATAATGGTTTGTACTAAGCTTGTGAATCCAAAAAAGCATATCCCCCAGGAGTATCGTAACCAAGATTGCAGCAAGGCTCGTTGTCGTGCACCAGTTCTCGTTCGAGTCTAGCTCAAAGCGGTGTTTTCGGGTTTTACCCCTAGGATACATCTGTTCTAGAGCCACCTATACCTGCTCGTATCCAGATAGGGATTTATTTTCTTGATAAACCACTTTCTCAATGCTCACCAAAATTTGGGAATTTTTTCTAATACTTAGTCTTGTCCTTAAGTTTCTCACTAAGGTTCTCTATTCCTAATCTCCAAAAATAACTAGACCATCCTATGATACCAACTATAGTGACCCTAGCCTTTTACGCATTAAATTTCATGATATTAAACATAACTCATCTTTAGAGTACCATCCAAGGATCGTTAAGTCTAGTTCCTTAGAAGACTAGGTACATATAACATAAACATGGGCTAAAAACATTTCTTTATTTAATCTTCATTATGAGCTCCTAACTTCCTTTGAGCCCTTACATCTGTATAGGGTACCCTAGGGAACACATGAAAAAATGGATGAGCTAAAAATCCCAGTAAGGGAATGAAAATAAGAATAAACTTTTAGCAAATGAGTTAGGAGGCTTAACATAATGATATTGGAAGCAAGGAACATATGGAATCATAACATATAAACATGGGATCATAAAAAAATGGAATAAAATATTCATGGGATCATATAAGCATGAGATTATATAATAACAGTTTCATAAAGATGTGGCAGCATCTTTAAACATATCTTTTGTACGAGTCAATGTTAACCGCCAATCACGTTTCCCATAGTAGCACAAGGCAAGGCTAACCGCCCGGACCGTTTTCCCATAATCTTCTCATGAGACATTAACTTTACCCAATGCATTGAAGCACTATCTTGGTGCACCCATCTAAGCTTATTCATGTATATTCTTTCCACATAAATAACCTCAATCATAAATAAACATAAGAGTACCCAAGGAAAGAAATGGGCACACAATCACGTCATGAAGCATAATAAAAAGGAGTGTAACATAGATGTGTCCATGAAATGAAGAAATTAAATCATAAATTGACATTAATAACATATAAAAACATAAATCATGAAAATATATAAAAACTGAAGTGATAACATGAAAAAATAGTTTTCAGGAATCTTAGAGTCAAAACATTTTAGTGCGGTTTAAGAAAACATCGAATATCTCATAGAACGAAAAGTGACATAATATTATTTTTAATAAAACCAGAAGTAAACTAGGATGGTATTCATAATAAAAAGGCTGATTTTATAAGGACAATGTTTACTTAAAACATAGGATATAGTACACTTGATAATAGGAAAGAATTCGGGAATTTCCCTAAAAACGGGTTCACTTATCGGGAAGTAATGAGGAGAGAATCACTTAAAAGAATGCATATCCCTGAAAGATAGTGATGAAAGTGTATTGATAGATAAACTTGGGAAATGTACACAACATTTATATTATGCACATGAAATGATAAGATAACATCATTTTGGTAGAAAGGTATATAAGACAACCTGAAGGAATAAAAGAGGTTTGGGTAGAATTCTTTACGAATTATCAGCATGGTATTGGGAGTACTTAAGGGGGAATAGTGAGAGAGAAAAGGGAATTATCATCACTTATAAATAAAGAGGGTAGTATTGGGGAGGTGAAAAATCATACCACATGATTAATAATTACACACAACATGTCTTAACATAGTGAACAATCTTGAATAAGAGTGAAATTGAGAGGATCCCTTACCGTAGGCCCGTTGGTGTTCTCCACTTGATATTAATGACCTGAATAGTCAAATTAGGTTTATTAATCAATATATACAGAACCATATATAAAATTATTATATTCAGTATAACCTTTTTAAGTTCATTTATACCCATCTTGGTTGATTACGAGGTTCAATTTCATTGTTCGGGTCCTTCTGTTTCATATGTTTTAATGATCAGTTCAATTGTATTTAGGTTCAAATAAATTGTAAGATGAAAGTGGTTGTCCATAATTGAACTAATAAGATTAGTGGAAATCCAGTAGGTTACATGGTTACAAAATTCATTTGGTTAATTAGTGTGAAAGATGACCTTTACATTAAACATTAATGATAAACACTTGAATTAATTTTAACGATTTTGCCCATAATTGACATGTTTTGTATTATTATTTTATATAATTAGTGTATGAGGATTAAATAACCTTAAATAGAACATATATAAATATATAATAATCTGGTTCAACCATAACACAAATGGTTTCATGACCATAATTAAATATAATCATAGAAATTGATAAATTGTTGTCCTTGAAAGTGCTAAATTAGCAGATCTCAAACGGTGCTTTCATTTCATCCAAATAAAAGGGGTGGGGAAAGGAGGAAAGATAAAGAAATAAACCACCAGCATGAAGAAATTACAGTACTTTTATGTTACTGGATTTACCATACTATTATGGTGAAGGGAGGGGAGGAAAGAAAGAAAATGAAAACAAAACACTTGAAAACAAAATAGGGGTTTTACTCTTTTATCTCTTCTCTTTGAGACTCCTCTTACGGGCTTTGGTTTTGGTCTTTTGGAAAGACCAGAAAGCCTTGGACGGGGGGATGTAGCATGGGAGGTTATTTGGAAAGAAATTTGGCTAGGGACAAGGCTTGAGAGGAGTGGAGATAAAGGGGTGTGAAGGAGAGTTTTTATAGTGGAGGAGAGATGGGTTTCCTTAATATAAAACTCATTAGTTTATTATTTCCCCCCTAGACAAGGAATAGTGAGTCTTGTATGAAAAATTATATTAAATTTATAACGTAATCCTGAACCAAGTGTGCTTACATCATCAGAACATCACCCATGACTCTATAATTATCTTATTTAGCTTATTTTTGTAAATTACGGTATTTTACTATTCATCAAAAATTCATGTATTTCAGAAAAATCCCAAAAATTTACCCCAACCATTTTTCGATGTGTAGAATCCAAAAATTAAGTCCATTTTTCAAAAATAATTTTTTATATTTGATTATTTTAATATTTATTTAAAATAATAATTTATTATCAAAACCAGTTTTAAATCATTCATTTACTCATTCTAAACTATTGGTATATAAATCATCCAACATGAATATTAATTTTATACCACCATAGGTAAGGTTACTATTCATTAGGGTATATCACTTTTCATAAGGGTATGTTACTATTCATTATGGTATGTTACTATTCACCAAAAATTAGTTTTTTTATTAGACTCCAAAAAACATCTTGAGCACAACCGTGTTTGCCGGATTTTCGAAATTCCAAACACAGAAGTGACAAACTTATGTTTAAAGGTTACTTATCACTTAGTAGTTCATTATTATGTGATTTTATGGAATATTTATAAGAAGGGAATTTCCATTAAAATCATTGGGTCGTTACATTCTTCCCCCCTTAAGAAATTTCACCCTCAAAATTTCATATTACATTCTTAGCCAACAACAGATGTGGGTATATTTCCTTCATTGATTCTTCTAGCTCCCATGTTCCTTCTTTAAACGTATGGTTCCTCCACAACACTTTGACAAGATGTGTTGTCTTGTTGCGTATAATCTTATCTCTCCGATCCAGAATCTTTACTGGCTACTCCTCATACGAGAGATCATCTTTTAGCTGCACCACCTTTTAGTTTAGTACATGTGAGGGATCAGGTATGTACTTCCTCAAGAGTGATACATGAAAAACATTATGAACACAAGCCATATTTGGTGGAAGTTCAAGTGGATAGGCGACAGCTCCTATGCGGTCAAGGATCTCAAAGGGGCCAATATACCTTGGGATTAGCTTCCCTTTCTTCCCGATTTGCATGACTCTCTTCCATGCAGATATTCGAAGGAAGACTTTATCTCCAATGTCGAACTCCAAATCCCTTCGACGGTTGTCAGCATAGCTCTTTTGCTGACTTTGAGCAGCTTTGATGTGTTTCTGGATGACTTGAAACTTTTCTATCGTCTCTTGTTCAAGATCGGGTCCAAGTAGCTTTCTTTCTCCAACATCATCCCAACAGGTTGGAGTTCTACATATCTTTCCATACAGAGCTTCATATAGAGCCATCTGAATACTCGAGTGGAAACTATTATTGAATGAGAAATCAACCAATGGGAGATGTTGATCCCATCCATCTTTTAATTTTAAAGAGAATGCTCTCAGCATATCATCAAGTGTTTTAATAGTCGTTTCATATTGGCCATCCGTTTGGGGGTGATAGGTGGTGCTGACATTTAATTCAGTACCCAAAGAATGTTGAAGACTCTTCCAGAATTTAGATGTGAACCATGGATCGTGGTCAGAGACAATTGAAAGTGGAACACCATGCAGTCTCACCACTTCTTTCACATATATATTTGAAAGTTTTTCAAGTGAGAGATCTTCCCGAATAGTGATGAAATGGGATGTCTTGGTCAGTCGGTCAACCACAACCCATATCGCATTATTTCCCTTCGACGTCTTCGGGAGACCCGTGACAAAGTCCATAGTAACATTTTCCCATTTCCACGTGGGTATAGGCAATGGTTGCATCATACCTTTGGACTATTGTCGCTCAGATTTAACTTGCTGACATACCAACCACCTTGATATATATTCTACAATCTTCCTCTTCATGTTATCCAACTAGAAGTGTTCTTGGAGATCACAGTACATTTTGGTACTCCCAGGATTGATAGAGAAGATCGAGCTATGTGCATCATTCAATAGCTCTTTCTTTATCTCTGGATCAGATGGTACACATAACTGTGTCCCAAATCATAAAACTCCTTCCTCATAAATTTTGAAATCAGAGGTTTTCCCATTTTTCACAGCTCCCACCCTTTTTTGAATTTCCACATCCTTTCTTTGAGAAACCTTTATTTTCTCCAAGAGGGATGGTTGAGCAATCATTTGAGAAAGGATTGATGATGTTCCTCCCTTAATGATTCCCATTTCCATCCTTTTCAAATCTAAAAATATCAGATCCTTTTCAATTTTCATCATTGATAATGATGCAGGATCTTTTCTACTAAGAGCATCTGCCACCTTGTTTGCCTTACCGGGATGGTAGTGGATTGAGAAGTCATAATCTTTGATGAGCTCTATCCATCTTCGATGGTGCATATTAAGATCTTTATGTGTGAATATATACTTGAGACTCTTGTGGTCAGTATATATCTCACATTTCTCCCCGTAGAGATAATGCCGCCAGATTTTCAAGGCAACGATCATAGCCGCTAACTCCAGATCATGTGTTGGATAGTTTTGCTCATGGATTTTCAGCTGCCTTGAGGAATAGACTATCACTTTATCATTTTGCATCAGTACACAGCCTAAGCCCTTCTTATAAGCATCACTATACACCACAAAGTGTTCCCACAGGTTGGGAGTGTGAGTAATGGCACAGTGATAAGCCTCTTTTTCAACTCCTTGAAATAGTCTTCACACTCCTGTGTCTAGAAAAACTTTACTTCCATCTGTGTCAGCTTGTTCATTGGGTTTGACAGTTGTGAAAAGTTCTTCAAAAATCGTCGATAATACCCAGCTAGACCCAAAAATCTACGGATCTCCATTACAGAAGTTGTCCTGGGCCACTCTTCAATTTCCTTTGTCTTGGAAGGGTCCACAGATATCCCTTTTCTAGTGATAACATGCCCCAGGAATGACACTTCCTCCATCCAGAACACACATTTACTGTACATTGCATACAACTTCTCCCTTCGCAAAGTATTTAACATAGTTTTCAAATGCTCCCCATGATCCTCCTTACTCTTAGAGTATATCAGAATATCATCAATAAAGACTACCACAAATTTGTAGAGGTAATCTCTAAAGACTATATTCATTAAATCCATAAAAATTGCTGGAGAATTAGTGAGTCAGAAGGGAATCACTATGAACTCATAGTGCCCATACCATGTTCGGAAGGCAGTCTTGGGAATATATTCCTTCCTCACCTTTAGTTTGTGATATCCTGACCGAAGGACCACCTTAGAGAAATAACTGGCCCCACGTAGCTGATCAAACAAGTCATCTGTCAGTGGAAGGGGATACTTGTTCTTTATCGTGATTTTTTTGTGCTCACGATAATCAATGCAGAGGCACATTGATCCATCCTTCTTCTTGACGAAGAGGACTAGAGCACCCCATGGTAAAGCACTTGGGTGTATAAAACCCTTCTCCATATTATCCTATAACTGCTTCTGCAGCAATTCTAGCTCTACGGTGGCCATTCTGTAAGGTGTCTTTGAGATCGGCAGAGATACCGGGATATGTTCAATTGAGAACTCAACCTCTCGGTCAAAAGGAAGACCAGGCAACTCTTCAGGGAATACATCAGTGTAATCCTTCACGATGGGCATGTCTTCAAGCATGATTCTCTCCTTTGTCTCAATCATTTGAGCTAGGTATACATGATCATAAGGAAGCAATATCCACACTTGAGACGAAGATTCAAAAAGAGATTTGTCTTCCTCCTTGAACTTGTAATGAATATGAGGATGCTTTGGGATGTGGAGAGTAATCTCCCTTTCCCGGTAGTTGATGTTGGCCTTGTACAAAGATAGTCAATCCATGCCCAGGATAGCGTCAAATTCCACTAAAGGAAGTATGAAAATATTTTCTATGAGTTTCAGTCCACAAACATTAACCGGGGAGGAGTTATAAACCATGGATGCAATAATTACCCCATTCACAGTTCTCACAGATAACTTTTCCTCCAAATTTTGATGTGGTTTTTGAATAGTTCCACTAAACTTGCAAGATATGAAAGAATGTGTAGAACCAGAATCAAATAGTACGTTTTCTATTCTTGAATGAAAAACAAGCGTACCTGTTACCACATCGTTTTCCAGCTACACCTCAGTAGTAGTGATAGCATAAGCCCTTCTTTGTTTCCTTGGAGGATTTTGCTGAATACCACTGACAACCCTCGGCTTAGGGCAATTGTTCGCATAATTCCCAAGCTCCCTGCAGTTATAACACTGCACTACAGTCTGAGTGTTGATCTGAATCTTCCTTTCTTCTTCAAAATTACAGGGATTTTTCATATCCCTTCGGCAGTTCTTGGCCAGATGACCAAACTTCCTGCATTTGAAGCAATTCTTGGTTCCCTTCAGACAGTTACCAGGATGCTTCTTCCAACAATTTTTGCAAAGGGGGAAGTTGGGATTCTTCCCATCATGGTATTTGTTTGATGGACCACCCATATTGTTTTCCATCTTCTGCTTCTTGTCATTGGGCCCATGAGACCACTGCGAGTCTACAGTCTCCATTTCGACCTTGAGGGCAAAACAGAAAAACAATTCATTGCTGTCGAAGTCTCAAATCACCAACGCTTTTCATAAAATAGACTTTAGTCTGCTAAAGAAGAAATCCACATTGCATTCAGTGTTCATGACAAAGACTGAGGCGTACCTTGAAAGCCTGGTAAAGTTCGCTTCATACACCCCGATGGACTCATCTTCCTTCTACTTGAGTCTGATGAATTCTCTTTCCATCTTGAGATGGAGTGTTCGAGGAAAATATTTGTTGAAAAACATCCTCTTGAATTCCACCCAATATATGGAATCAATTTCCTCTTGGGACTTTGTATTCTTGATCAGTGTCCACAACTGATCAGCTTCCCCATCAAAACGATAGACTTCCAGTACCACCTTCTCTTCTTCCGAGCAGTGGAGGAAGTTGAATATCTTCTCAATGGAGTTAATCCATTGTTCCATGAGGAGGGGATCAGAAGATCCCCTAAACATGGGAGGCCTTTTCTACATGAAGGATTCTATGGAAACTTGCTCTTTCCTTGGAGGAGGAGGATGTTCCACCTGATTCAAGTTATTATTCATAACTTGAGCCAGCTGAGCAAGTACTGCCATGAAGTTTTGAGCACCCGATTCCATCACCTCAGGCATATGATTAGGGAAATAATCACATTTCCTATCACGCTGGATGTTGTTATGTGTTCTTCTATTTCCCACCATTAACTAAGAGAAATAAAATATAATTAGAGGTCTTGAATAATTAGCTATTGATCATAGAAAGGAAACTTTAAACATTAAAGGATAAACTTATAAAGAAGAAGTACATCCTAACCTGGGATTCCATAGGTTTATATTTAGGTTATCGTCAATCTATTTCTTAACTTATATTCTTATGGTCTTTTTCCCTTAATAATGATTTGTACTAAGCTCGTGAATCTAACAAAGCATATCCCCCAGGAGCGTCATAACCAAGTGTGTCGCAAGGCCCATTGTCGTGGACCAGTTCTCGTTCGAGTCTAAATCAAAGTGGTGTTTTTGGGTTTTACCCCTAGGATACATCTATTCTAGAGCCACATCTACTTTCTCGTATCCATATAGGGATTTATTTTCTTGATAAACCACTTTCTCAATACTCCCCAAAATTTGAGAATTTTTTCTAATACTTAGTCTCGTCCTTAAGGTTCTCACTAAAGTGATCTATTCCTAATCTCCAAAAATAACTAGACCATCCTCTGATACCAACTATAGCTACCCTAGCCTTTTACACATTACATTTCATGATTTTAAACATAAGTCATCGTCAGAGTACAAGCCAAGGATCGTTAAGTCTAGTGTCTTGGAAGACTAGGTACATATAACATAAAACATGGGCTAAAAAACATTTCATTATTTAATCATCATAATGAGCTCCTAAATTCTTTTGAGCCCTTACATCTGCATAGGGTACCCTGGGGAACACATGAAAAAATGGATGATCTAAAAATCCCATTAAGGGAAAGAACATAAGAATAATCTTTAAGCACATGAGTTAGGAGGCTTGACATAATGATATTGGAAGCATGGAAGATATGGAATCATAACATATAAACATGGGATTATAAAAACATGGAATAAAATAATCATGGGATCATATAAGCATGTGATTATATAATCATAGTTTCATTAAGAGGTGGCAGCAACTTTAAACATGTCTTTAGTACGAGTCAAGGCTAACCACCAATCTCATTTCCCATAGTCGCACAAGGCAAGGCTAACCGCCCGGATCGTTTGCCCATAATCTTCTCATGA
Organism: Viscum album; assembly: GCA_963277665.1. NCBI lineage: Eukaryota > Viridiplantae > Streptophyta > Magnoliopsida > Santalales > Viscaceae > Viscum > Viscum album. The sequence continues at coordinate 529,552,072 of OY728137.1, forward strand.
GACATTAACTTTACCCAATGCATTGAAGAGCTATCTTGGAATACCCATCTAAGCTTATTCTTGTATATGCTTTCCACATAAGTAAACTCAATCATACATAAACATAAAAGTACCCAAGGAAAGAAATGGGCACACAATCACGTCATGAAGCATAATAAAAAGGGGCGTAACATACAAGTGTCCATGAAAGGATGGAATTAAATCATAAATAGACATTCATAACATATAAAGGCATCAACCATGAAAAGATATAACAAACTAAAGTGATAACATGTAAAAATAGTTTTTATGAATCTTTGAGTCAAAATATTTTAGTGCGGTTTAAGAAAACATCGAATATATCTTAGAACGAAAAGTGGCATAATATTTTTTTTAATAAAACCATAAGTAAAAAAGGAGGGTTTTCATAATAAAAAGTCTGATTTTATAAAGAAAAAGTTGACTTAAAACAGAGGATATAGTAAACTTGATAATAGGAAAGAATTCGGGAATTTCCCTTAAAACGGGTTCACTTATCGGGATGTAATGAGGAGAGAATCACATAAAAGCATGCATATCCTCGAAAGATAGTGATGAAAGAGTCTTGATAAATAAACTTGGGACATGTAAACAACATTTAGATTATGTACATGAAATTATTAGATAACATCATTTTGGTAGAAAGGTAGATAAGACAACCCGAAGGAATAAATGAGGTTCGAGTAGAATTCTTTACGAATTATCGGCATGGTGTCAGGAGTACTTAAGGGGGATTAGTGAGAGAGGAAAGGGAATTATCATCACATATACATAAAGAGGGTAGTATGGGGGAGGTGAAAAATAATACCCCATAATTAATAATTACACACAACATGTCTTAACATAGTGAACAATCTTGAATAAGAGTGAAATTGAGAGGATCCCTTACCTTAGGCCCTTTGGTGTTCTCCACATGATATTAATGACCTGAATAGTCAAATTAGGTTTATTAATAAATAGTTCCAGAACCATTTCTAAAAGTAAAATATTCATTATAACCTTTTTCTGTTCATTTATACCCATCTTGGTTGATTATGAGGTTCAATTTCATTGTTCGGTTCCGTTTGTTTCATATGTTTTAATGATTGGTTCAATTGTATTTAGGTTCAAATAAATTGTAAGATGAGAAGTGGTTTTCCAGAATTGAAGTTATAAAATTAGTGGAAATCCATTAGGTTACATGGCTAAAAAATTAATTTGTTTAATTAGAGTGAAACGGAACCTTTTCATTAAACATTAATGATAAACACTTGAATTAATTTTAACGATTTTAACCATAATTGACTTGTTTTGTATTATTATTTTATATCATCAGTGTATGAGGATTACAGAACCTTAAATACGACATATATATATATATAATAATCTGGTTCAACCATAACGAAAATGGTTTCATGACCAGAATTAAAGATAATCATAGAAATTGATAAATCGTTGTCCTTGAATGTTATAAATTAGCACATCTCAAACGGTGCTTTCATTTCATCCAAAAAAAGGGGTGGGGAAAGGAGGAATGATAAGGAAATAAACCACCAGAATGAGGAAATTATATTACTTTTATGTTACTTTATTTACCATACTATTATGGTGAAGGGAGATGAGGAAAGAAAGAAAATGAAAACAAAACACTTGAAAACAAAAGAGGGTTCTTACCCTTTGATCTCCTCTCTTTGAGACTGCTCTTAGGGGCTTTGGTTTTGGTCTTTTGGAAAGACCAGAATACTTGGACGTGGGGAAGGAGCTTGGGAGGGTATTTTGGTAGAAATTTGTCTAGGCACAAAGCTTGAGAGTAATGGAGAGAAAAGGGTGTGAAGGAGGGTTTTTATAGTGGAGGAGAGAGGGGTTTCCTTAATATAAAACTCATTAATTTATTATTTCCCCACAAGACAAGGAATAGTGAGTCTTACAAGACCAATTATATTAATTTTAAAATTTAATCCCGAAACAAGTGGTCATACATCAGTAGAACATCACCCATGACTCTATAATTAGCTTATTTAGCTTATTTTTGTAAATTACGGTATTTTAATATTCATCATAAATTCAAGTATTTCATAAAAATCAAAAATATTTTACCACAACCATTTTTCAACATGTAGAATCCAATTATGAAGTCCATTTTTGAAAAATAATTTTCTAAATTTGATTATTTTAATATTTAAATAAAATAATAATTTATTTTCAAAACCAGTTTTAAAGCATTCATTAACTCAATCTAAACTATTAGTATATCAAACTTCCAACATGAATATTAATTTTATACCACCATAGGAAAGGTTACTATTCATTAGGGTATTTCACTATTCATACGTGTATGTTACTATTCATTCAGGTATGTTACTATTCACCAAAAAGAATTTTTTTGTTAGACTCTAAAAACATCTTGAACACAACTGTGTATGCCATATTTTCGATATTCCAAACACAAAAGTGAAAATATTATGTTTAAAGGTCACTTATCACTTAGTAGTTCGTTATTATGTGATTTTATGGAATATTTATAAGAATGGAATTTCCATTAAATACATTGGGTCGTTACATGTATCAAGTGACGTTTTATGTATGAAATCATGTTTAAGTTTTTATTAAAAAGAAGGGTTGTCATAGTTGGTATCAGAGGATAGATTTAGTTATTTTTGGGATTAGGATTTTAAAAACCTAGTAATCCATTAGAGACAAGACTAAGTATAATAAAAACATCCCTATGTTTTGGTAAATACTGATTAAGTGGTTTGTCAAGAAAATAAATCCTTGTCTGGACACGAGCAGGTAGAGGCGGCTCTGGCATAGATGTATCCTAGGGGTAAAACCTGAAAACACCACTTTGAGCTAGACTCGAACGTGAACTGGTGCACGACAATGGGCCTTTCTGCACTCTGGGTTATGAAACTCCTGGGGGATATGTTTTGATAAATTCCCAATCCTAGTATGAACCCTTATTAAGGGAATTAAAAAAATATCCCTAAGAATATATGTCAGAAAGTAGATAATGAAAATCCTAGATTGAAGCCTATAGACTCATGAGTTAAGAAAATAAAAGTTTATTTATAAGTCATCAACTTTTTTATTTGGATTACCCTTTATGTGTTACCCCTAACTTTCCTTTTATTCTAGCCAATGGCCGGTAATAGGAGGACTCCGGCTAACAACCAATGTAAAGATCAGTGTGATGATTCTATTAAAGAGATGACCATTCCAATGGGAGCGGGAATTGTGAACTTTGTCATTCTTCTCTCTCAGCTAACTCATGTTTTGAATAGAAACATGGTTCAAGAGGAACATTCAACCCCCCTAATAAAGAACAAGTCACTATTGAGTGCTTCATGAGACAAAGGCCTCCTACTTTTAGTGGATCATCTGATCCCACGATCGCTGAACAATGGATCAACTCAATTGAAAAGATCTTCTCCATCCCTTAATGTTATTAACAGGAGAAGGTTCGCCTTGCGTCTTATCGTATGGAGGGTGAAGCAGATCAATGGTGGATGTTGTTCAAAAATACAAAGCCTGAGGAGGATATCGAGGCGTTGGAATGGAAGGATTTCTGGAAGATGTTTTTCGATAAATATTTTCCGCGCACCCTCTGGCTTAAGATGGAAAGGGACTTCCTTTCCCTCAAGAAAAAATATGAAGAATCTATTGGAACATATGAGGCAAACTTCAAAAGGCTTGCACAATTTTCTTCAGGCTTTGTCGTTACCCCCGAATGCAATGTTGACCGCTTCTTTGGTGGGCTGAAACCTAGCCTGTGGAAAGCATTGGCGATCCGTGACTTCGACAGCGATGAGGAAATTGTCTGATGTTCCCTCAAGGTCAAAATGGAGACCAGATAATCATAGGGGTATCATGGGGATAAGAAGCATAAGGTGGAATTCAATGCTGGTGGTCCGATGGATAAATCCAACGGTTCTATGAAGATCCAACACCCCACTTTCCAAAAGTGCGGAAAGAAGCACCCTGGAAATTGCCTTAAGGGGATGAGGAAATGCTTCAGGTGTGGAAGCGAAGGGCACCAAGCTGTTAACTGTCGACAAGAAAGACTTGCGGTAGTGACAGAGGAGAGGAACGCTCCGTTCTAACCTCAACATGTTTTTCAATGCTACATATGAAACGAACCGGGGCATTTTTCAAATCAATGCCCTAATCAAAGGGTTTTCGGAGGCAACCAAAAACATCCTAGGCAGCAAGGAAGAGCTTTTTCCATCACTTCTACTGAAATGAACCCGAACAACGAAGTGGTAACAGGTATGCTAGTTATTCATTCAAGAATAGAGAACATTCTTTTTGATTCATGTTCTACACATTCTTTTATATCGTGAATGATTAGTAGAACAATCCCAGCACTACCACAAATCATGGAAGTGAATATGTCGGTGAGTATGTAAAATGGGGCAATCATTGAATCCCATGAATATAACTCCACCCCTGTTTTAATCTGTGGATTGAATTTCCCGTAGAACCTCTTCATACTCCCTCTGGTGGAATTTGACGCAGTTCTTGGCATGTATTGGCTTTCCTTATATAGTGCCAACATAAATTGTTGGGAGTGGGAAATCACACTCCATATAAAGAATCGACCCCCGATTCATTACAAATGTAAGGAGGAAGATGAACCTCCTTTAGCTCCATCGTCTCAAGTATGGATATTACTATTATATGAGAACATGTATCTGGATTAGATGATTGAGTTCAAGGAAGAAACCATCCTTGAAGAAATACATATTGTCAGGGAATTCGCAGAAGTGTTTCCAGAGGAACTGCCTGGTCTTCATCCTAAAAGAGATGTTGAATTATCAATTGAACTTATACCTGGTGTATTACCAATATCCAAGACTCCATATAGAATGGGTTTTGTAGAGCTTGAAGATCTAAATAAACAACTACAAGAGAATATGGATAAATGGTTTATAGGCCCATGTGCTTCGCCATGGGGTGCACTAGTCCTCTTCGTCAAGAAGAAGGATGGGTCAATGCACCTTTGCATCGATTATCGTGAGCTAAAAAATCATGTTAAAGAAAAAGTATCCTCTCCCATGAATTGATGACTTGTTCAATCAGCTACTTGGAGCATAATAATTCTCTAAGGTGGACTTTCGGTCGGGATATTATCAAGTAAGGGTGAAGAAAAAAGTTATCCCCAAGACTACTTTTCACACAAGATACGGGCACTATGAATTCTTAGTGAGGCCTTTCAAACTCACTAAATCTCAAAAAATCTTTATGGACTTGATGAATAGAGTCTTAAGATTTTACCTCGACAAATTTGTGGTAGTCTCTATAGATGATATTCTAATATACTCCAAAACCAAGGAGGATCATGAGGAGCATTTAAGAACTATACTAGAGACTTTGCTCAAGGATAAGCTCTATGAAAAGTTTAGTAAGTGTGAGTTCTGGTTGAGGGAGATCTCATTCTTGAGAAATATCATCACAAGAAATGGGATATTTGTGGACACCTCCAAAATAGATGCAATTGAGTGATGGACGAGGCCAACATCGGTAACAGATATCCATAGCTTCTTGGGGTTAGCTGGATATTATCGATGATTTGTGAGAAATTTCTCATGATTATCCAACCCTCCTACCATGATATCTCAAAAGGGAGTAAAGTTTTTCTGGAGTGATGAATGTGAAGAAATCATCAAGGAGTTGAAAAGGAGGCTTATCAATGCGCTCGTGCTCACTTTACCCGCAAGTGGGGAACTTTTTGTGGTATTCAGTGATGCTTCAAAGAAGGGATTAGGTTTTGTGCTGATGCAGAATGATAAAGTGATATATTATGCCTCAAGGCAGTTTAAAATCCATGAGTGAAACTATCCAATGCATGATATGGAGTTGCAGTGGTGATCTTTGTCTTAAAAATCTGGCGGCATTATCTCTATGGGGAGAAATGTGAGATATATACTGACCACAAGAGTCTTAAATGTATATTCACATAGAAAGAGATTAATATGTGCCAGAAAAGATGGATAGAGCTCATCAAGGATTATGACTATTAAATACATTACCACACTAGGAAAGCGAACAAGGTGGAAGATGCCCTATGTAGAAAGGACCCAACGATTCTATCAATGATGAGATGTGAGAAGAATCCAATATTCTTAGACATGATGAAGATGGACATGGGAATCATAAAGAAGGGAACATCATCATTCATTTCACAAATTATTTCTCAACCGTCTCTTTTGGAAAGGTTAAAGGATGCTCAAAAGGATGATGTGGGAATTCAGGAAAAAGTAAATGCTATCAAAAAAGGGAAATCCTCAGAGTTTAATGTTAGTGAAGATGTAATTGTGTGATTTGGGAAAAGACTATGTGTTCCATCGAGTCCGGAGTTGAAGAAGTAACTTTTGGATGATTCACATAGTTCAAATTTCTCAATTCACCCAGGGAGCACAATGATTTATTAAGATCTCCGAGAAAAATTTTGGTGGGATAATATGAAAAAGGATATCGCCGAATATACATCAATGTGCCTGGTGTGAAAGAAAGTAAAGGCAGAGAGGCAGAAGTCTAAGGGGATTATGCAACCATTGCCCATACCAGAATGGAAATGGGAGAACATCACCTTGGACTTTGTCACCAGACTTCCAATGATATCTAAAGGCAGCAATGTGATCTGGGTTGTGGGGGATCATCTTACAAAGACTGCACACTTCATTTCTATTTGGGAGTATTTCTCATTGGATCAACTAGCACGGATATATATCAGGGAAGTGGTAGGGTTTCATGGAGTACCACTATCTACTGTGTCTGACCGAGATCCAAGATTCACCTCTATGTTTTGGAAGATTCTCCAACAAGCTCTGAATACAGAACTGAACTTTAGTATGGCTTATCATCCTAAAACTGATGGCCAATCCAAGCCGACTATCCAAAAACATGGGGACATGTTGAGAGCATGCTCAATGGAATTCAAAAAAGGATAGGATCAACATCTTCCACTGGTTGAATTATCCTACAACAACAGTTTCCACTCAATCATCCAAATGTCACCATATGATGCCCTGTATGGGAAAATGTGCAGAACACCGACATGTTGGGATGAGATCGGTGAACGTAAGTTTCTTGGACTAGAAATGGTTGAAGAAATGGTGGAGAAGTTGAAAACCATTCAGCAGCATATCAAGGCAGCCCAGAGTCGACAGAAGAGTTATATAGATAATAATCGATGAGACCTTGAATTTAATTTTGGAGACATGGTTTTTCTACGCATGTCTCCATGGAATAAGGTCACAGGGTTTGTAAATAAAGGGAAGTTAAGTCCAAGGTATATCGTCCCCTTCGAGATTCTTCATCGTGTCGGGCATGTGGACTATCGACTAGCACTTATACCTACCATGGCCAAAGTACATGATGTCTTTCATGTATCCATATTAAGGAAGTACATGCCAGACACTTCACATGTACTCTCTTCTGAGATGGTACAGTTGGAGGATGATATTTCTTATGGGGAGAAACCAGTTAAGATCATAGATCGTAGAGAAAAAGTTCTACTAAATAATATAATGCCCCTCGTCAAGGTGTTGTGGTGAAACTACAAGTTTGAAGAAGCTACTTGGGAATCAGAGGAAATGATGAAGCTGAGTTACCCACATCTTTTTTTGTGTGGGAAAAGGAAAATTTTGAGGGTGGAATTTCTTAAGGGGGGAATATTGTAACAACCCAATGTTTCATTAATGGAAATCCCTCTTGATCTAATTAAATATCTATATATGTTTATATAAAATGTCAACTTATTTGGTTTTATGTTAATAATTTTGACCGTTTCTAATATAGACGTTGAATAGTGATTACATGATTTGTATAAATATAGGACTTTCACAAATCCAATTTACTCAGGAAAAAGAATCGATGGTCTCATCCAGTAGAATTGATCCATATGAAGCCCATTTGTTAACACTCGGAAAAGAGGTGGCGTCCTTGGCCTTTGCTCTTGACTAAACCCAAGCTGAGCTTCATCATGTCAAGCTCGAACATGACCGTCTACGGGAGAAGTGGAAGTTGATAGAAATTACCACTCGAGCGATGTTATCCGAGCCTCCCCAAGAGTCTGTCACCATCACACACCTTACCCTTAGGTCTTATGTGACTTTTTTAAGGGGTTATGTAACAAATAAATAGTACTATGTTGATGTACATTATTTTTTTGTATATAATAATGTATATACGTTCTTCTCATCATTGATACATTGTAAATAGTTTTAAAAGTACAAATAGTTTTTTTAGTTATTTTTTAATTAAGAATTATATTATATTAAATTAAGGGATTTTTGAATTAAATAATATTTTAATAAAATATTATTATTAAATTATGTTTATTTAAATATGAATGATCTTATAATTTTATGAATGCAATTATAATTTTTATTAAGTTTTGAAAGACATTTCTGTCAAAACCCGTGAATTTTCGATAAATGTTAGTTTTTATTTTTAAAGTAAAAATTAACATATTTAGAAAATTATTTAGGTAAAATAAATGTTATTTATGGAATCAGGATGTCGAAATTATACAACAGTGAATTTTTTATAATTTTCTGAGACAGTCAAATTTTAGGGTAAAAATTAAATATCATTTAAATATATAATGTGTTTTATGACATCATAATGACCCAATAGTGATGTAATAAAATACTATAATCTTTATTTTAGGCCAATATATGTTTTACCATTAAAATAATGTGATTTTTGGTTTGTTTTACTTACTTTTCAAAGCATTAATGGACCTCTCAAGACTTATTAAACACCATTCCTTTTTAAATTGTTTTTCATGGGAGTGTGACTCAACTCCACATAAGCAACCCTATTATTTTAATAAGTTCAGACTTTGACCTTATAAAATATTTTTTTCCTCTTCCATTTTCCAAAAACCATTGGCAAAAACCAGGGGATGGTTTGTGGTTTGGATTAATTTAATATAAGGGGTCCCAAACCTAAATAATAAAGAATTCCCTCACCCTTCCTATATAAACCCACCCAAGCTCCCACTTCCTCCTCACCCAAAGCATTTGGAGTTCATCCATCCTCTGTCCGACTCTCTCTATAATCCTCCCAAGGTGCCCTGATCTCCCAATAATCCTCTCACAAGACTCTCTATAGCCTTTGGAAGCACACTTCGAAGTAAGGGTTTTTTCTTCCTTTCTCATTTTTGTCCAATTTTCGTTAAGATGTTTTGCCCTTTTAATTTCAATTATGAATGTTTTGGAATGGTTTAGCACCTCCCTCATACTGCCCTCTTTATTTTTGAATGATGTGATACCCCTTTCTCTCCCATTAAATTCCTCCCATGTACACCCGTTACTATGTTGAAATTCTTAAAGGAACTTCTCTCTCCTCATTTACATTGAAGCAATACTTTTGTATCATGAATCTAAATTTCATTAAAATTGTTGGGAAATGTATCTATATGACCTCCTTACTTTCCACTACATGAAAATATGATGAGGAACCCCTTTCTATCTCATAAAATATTTTTTATTAATTCCTATGTCACGCTGTTACACTACCGGAATCACACCGATTTTCTAAGCCAATTCCATTGTGTAGTGAATATCATGCCCATTTCTCCATCAAGGGTATTCAAATTTATAAAGATTTAATTATTTATTATAAAGTTTCATGTATGAATTCCACATTACTTTATCATGGAATAAATGATTATGTTTAATAATTCTATGTTTTATGATCCATGTGGCACACTTATGCATGAAATGAAATGTTTAAGAAGGGTGTTCCCTTATAGCGCTCCAATACATTGGGTAAAGTATAGTATCATGATATGTCATGTGGAATGAGTGTTTAATGATTCTAATTCAAGTGCAAAGAGGGTTTACTCGTGTTTATGTGCAATGAGGATTTACTCATGCGCCATGTACAATGGGCCTTGGCTCATGCTAATTCCAGGGTAAGTTTTGTTGCCACATTTCCATGTTATGATTATCATGATTTATCAAGACTTTATGTTCATGTTTCTCTTGGGCTATATTGATATGCCTAATGTCTAACATGTTTTTTACTCCTCATTTTATTCCATGTGTATTCCCTTACATGTCTTTATAGCTCACCCTTTTCTTATGCATTCCCTCTAGTTATCCCATGCAATGCTAAGTACGAGGGAATGTAGTGGTCATGTAAAGGAAGTTTTCAATAAAGATGTTGTATTTCATGTTTCAAGTTTTTATGTAATGATCATAATCCCCAAAGACACTAAACCTCTAATATTTTTTTTTGTATCAATTGAAGTTTTATGTATGAAATCATGTTTATGTTTGTATTAAAAAGTATTGTTCTCATAGTTGGTATCAGAGGATAGGTTTAGTTATTTTTGTGATTATGATTAGAAAACCCTAGTAAATCATTAGATACAATATTGAGTATAATAAAAACATCCCTAAGTTTTGGTAAATACTGATTAAGACGTTTATCAAGAAAATACATCCATGTATGGATACGAGCAGGTAGAGGCGGCTCTGGCATAGATGTATCCTAGGGGTAAAACCTGAAAACACCACTTTGTGCTAGACTCCAATGGGAACTGGTGCACGACAATGGGCCTTACTGCACTCTTGGATACGACACTCCTAGGGGATATGTTTTGATAAATTCACAAGCTTAGTATGAACACTTTTTAAGGGAATTTAAAAAAATTCCCCTAAGAATATATGTTAGAAAGTAGTTCATGAAAAGCCTAGATTGAATCCTATAGACTCATGAGTTAAGGAAATAAAAGTTTATTTATAAGTCATAAACTTTTGTATTTGGATTACACTTTATGTGTTACCCCTAACTTTTCTTTTATTCTAGCCAATGGCCGGTAATAAGAGGACTCGGGCTACCAACCGATGTAAAGATCAGTGTGATGACTGTACTAATGAGATACCCATTCCAATGGGAGTGGGAATCGCAAACTTTGTCATGCTTCTCTCTCATCTATCTCAAGTTTTGAATAGAAAGACGGGTCAAGAGGAACGTTCACCCCCCCCCCCCCATGAAAGAGAAAACAGCTATCGAGAGCTTCATGTGAAATATGCCTCCTACTTTTAGTGCATCATCTGATCCCACGATTACTGAACAATGGATCAACTCCATTGAAAATATCTTCTCCATCCTTCATTGTTCTGAACAAGAGAGGGTTCTCTGGGATGCTTATTGTATTGAGGGTGAAGCTGATCAATGGTGGACGTTGTTCAAAAATACAAATCCTAAGGAGGAGATTGAGGCGATGGAATGGAATGACTTCTGTATGTTTTTTTTCGATAAATATTTTCTGCACACTCTCCAGCTTAAGATGGAAGGGGACTTCTTTTCCATCAAGAAAAAAGATGATGAATCGGTTGGAGTGTATGAGGCAAACTTCACAAAGCTTGTACGATACGCTTCCATCTTTGTTGTTACCCCTGAATTCAAAGTTGACCGCTTCTTTGGTGGGCTAAATCCTAGATTGAGGAAAGTATTGGTGATCCACGACTTCGAATGCTTTGAGAAAATTGTCTGATGTTCCCTCAAGGTTGAAATAGAGATTGGAGAATCACAGGGGTATCATGGGGATAAGAAGTGTAAGGTGGACTTCAATGCTGGTGGTCCAATGGATAAATCCAACGGTTCTATGAAGATCCAGCACCCCACTTTCCAAAAGTGCGGAAAGAAGCACCCTGGAAATTGCCTTAAGGGGACGAGGAAATGATTCAGGTGTGGAACCGAAGGGCACCTTGCTGTTAACTGTCGGAAAGAAAGACCTGTGGCTGTGACAGAGGAGAGGAACGCTCCGTTTGAACCTCAATTCATTTTTCAATGCTACAAATGCAATGAACCAAGGAATTTTTCAAATCAGTGCCCTAATCCAAGGGTTTTCGGAGGCAACCAACAACCTCCAAGGCACCAAGGAAGAGCTTTTTCCATCACTTTTGTTGAAGTGAACCCTGACAATGAAGTGGTAACAGGTACGCTAGTTATTCATTCAAGAATAGAAAAAGTACTTATTTATTTAGGTTCTACATATTCATTTATATCTCAAAAGTTATGTAGAACAATCTCGGCCCCACCACAAATTATGGAAGTGAAGATGTCAGTGAGTATGGAAAACGGGGAAATCATTGCATCCCATGAATATAAGTCCTCCCATGTTTTAATATGTGGATTGAATTTCCCGGCGAACCTCTTCATACTCCCTCTGGTTGAATTTGATGCAATTATTGGCAGGGATTGACTTTCCTTATATAGAGCAAACATAAATTGTCGGGAGAGGGAAATCACACTCCATATGGAGAATCGACCCCCAATTCGTTACAAGTGTAAGGAGGAAGACGAATCTCATTTAGCTCCATCATCTCAAGCATGGATATTACTGGCCTATGAGCACGCGTATCTGGCTCAGATGATTGAGTCCAAGGAAGAAACCATCCTTGAAGAAATTCCTATTATCAGGGAATTCAAAGAAGTGTTTCCCGAGGAACTGTCTGGTATTCCTCCTAGAAGAGATGATGAATTATCAATTGAACATATACCCGGGGTATTACCAATATCAAAGACTCCATATAGAACGGTTGTTGTAGATCATGAAGATATGAAGAAACAGATCCATGAGAATCTGGATAAATGGTTAATACGCCCAAGTGCTTCACCATGGGGTGCACCAGTCCTCTTCGTCAAGAAGAAAGATGGTTCAATGCGCCATTGCATCGATTATCGTGAACTCAAAAAAATCATGATAAAGAACAAGTATCCTCTCCAATGAATTGATTACTTGTTCGATAAGCTGCGTGGAGAACAATACTTCTCCAAGGTGGACTAGCGGTCGGGATATTCTCAAGTAAGGTTGAAGAAGGAAGATATCCCCATGACTGCTTTTTTCACAAGATACGGGCACTATGAATTCTTAGTAAGGCCTTTTGGACTCACTAATGCTCCAGCAATCTTCATGGACTTGATGAATAGAGTCTTTAAAGATTACCTAGACTAGTTTTTGGTAGTATTTATAGATGATATTCTAATATACTCCAAAACCAAGGAGGATCATGAGGAGCATTTAAGAACTGTACTAGAGACTTTTCTTAAGGAGAAGCTCTTTGAAAAGTACAGCAAGTGTGAGTTCTAGTTGAGGGAGGTCTCATTCTTGGGCAATATCATCACAAGTAATGGGATATCTATGAATCCCTCCAAAAATAGATGCAATTAAGGGATGGCCAAGGCCAACATCGGTAACAGATATTCGTAGCTTCTTGGGGTTAGTTAGATATTATCGATGATTTGTGAGAAATTTCTCATGATTGTCCAACCCTCTTACCAAGCTAACTCGAAAGGGAGTAAAGTTTGATTGGAGTGATGAATGCGAATAAAGCTTCAAGGAGTTGAAAAGGAGACTTATCACTGTGCCCGTGATCACTTTACCCACAAGTGGGGAACTTTTTGTGGTATTCAGTGATGCTTCGAAGAAGGGCTTAGGTTGTGTGCTGATGCAGAATAATAAAGTGATATCCTATGCCTAAAGGCAGTTGAAAATCCATGAGAGAAACTATCCATCGCATGATCTGGAGTTGGAAAGGGAGATCTTTGCCTTGAAAATTTGGCGGCATTATCTCTATGGGGAGAAATGTGAGATATATACTGACCAAAAGAGACTTAAATATATATTCACACAGAAAGATATTAATATGCGCCAGAGAAGATGGATAGAGCTCATCAAGGATTTTGACGATTAAATACATTACCACCCTAGTAAAGCGAACAAGGTGGCAGATACCCTATGTAGAAAGGACCCAGTGATTCGATCAATGATGAGAATTGAGAAGGATCCAATATTCCTAGACTTCATGAATATGGACATGGGAATCATAAAGATGGGAACATCATAAATCATTTCACATATGATTTCACAACTGTCTCTTTTGGATAGGCCAAAGGATGCTCAAAAGGATGATGTGGGAATTCAAGAAAAAGTGGATGCTATCAAAAAATGGAAATCCTTGGAGTTTAATGTTAATGAAGAAGGAATTGTGTGATTTGGGAAAAGATTATGTGTTACATCAAGTCCGGAGCTGAAGAATGAACTTTTGGATGATGCACATAGTTCAAATTTCTCAATTCACCCAGGGAGCACAAAGATGTATGAAGATATTCGAGAAAACATTTTGTGGGATAATTTGAAGAAGAAGATCGCTAAATATACATCAATGTGCTTGGTGTGCCAGCAAGTAAATCCATAGAGGCAGAAGTCTAAGGGGATGATGAAAACATTGACCATACGAGAATGAAAAAGGGAGAACATCACCATGGACTTTGTAACTGAACTTCCGAGGATATCTAAAGGCAGTAATGTGATCTGGGTTGTGGTGGATCATCTTACAAAGACTGCACACTTCATTTGTATTTGGGAGGATTTCTCATTGGATCAACTGGCACTGATATATATCAGGGAAGTGTTAAGGTTGCATGGAGTACGACTATATCTTGCTTCTGACCGAGATCCAAGATTCACCTCTATGATTTGGAAGAGTCAGAAACATGCTCTGAATACTGAACTGAACTTCAGTACGTCTTATCATCCTCAAACTGATGGCCAATCCGATCTGACTATCCAAAAACATGAGGACATGTTGATATCATGCTCAATGGACTTTCAAGGATGATGGTATCAAAATATTCCACTGGTTGAATTATCCTACAACAACAGTTTCCACTCAAGCATCCAAATGGAACCATATGAATCCATGTATGGGAAAAGGTGCAGAACACTGTCATGTTGGGATGAGGTTGGTGAACGTAAGCTACTTGGTCCAGAAATGGTTGAAGAAATGGTGGAGAAGGTGAAAACAATTCAACAGTATATCAAGCAGCCCAGAGTCAACAGAAGAGTTATGCAGATAATCCTCGATTATACCTTGAGTTTAAAGTGGGAGACATGGTTTTTTTACCCATATCTCCATGGAATAAGTTCATGTGGTTTGGAAAAAAGTGAAGTTAAGTCCAAGGTACATCGGCCCCTTAAAGATTCTTGATCGTGTCGGGGCTATGGCCTATCAACTAGCACTTCTAAGTACCATGGAAAAAGTAAATGATGTCTTTCATATATCCCTCTTAAGGAAGTACATGTCGGACACTTCACGTGTACTCTCTTCTGAGGTGGTACAGTTGGAGGATGATCTTTCTTATGAGGTGCAACCAGTGAAGATCTTAGATCGTAGAGAAAAAGTTCTACGAAATAATACAATGCCCCTCATCAAGGTGTTGTCACGAAACCACAAGTTTGAAGAAGGGACTTGGGAATCAGAGAAAATGATGAAGTTGAGTTACCCACATCTGTTTTGGTGTGGGAAAAGGAAAATTTTTAGGGAAAAATTTCTTAAGGGGGGAATATTGTAACGACCCAAAGTTTCATTAATGGAAATCCCTCTTGATCTAATTAAATGTCTATGTATGTTTATATGAAATGTCATCTTCTTTGGTTTTATGTTATGAATTTTTACCGTTGCTAATATAGTTGTTGAACAGTGATCACATGATTAGTATAAATATAGGACTTTACCAAATACAATTTACTCATACAAAAAAAGAGATGGCCTCATCCAGTAGAATTTCTCCATTTGAAGCCCATTTTTTGGAGCTTGGAAAAGAGGTGGGATCCTTGGGATTCGATCTTGACCAAGACAAAGCTGAGCTTCATCATGTCAAGCTCGAACGGGACCGTCTACGAGAGAAGTGGATGTTGATAGAAATTACCACTCGAGTGATGTTATCCAAGCCACCCCAAGAGTCTGTCACCATAGAACACCTTACCCTTAGGTATTATGTGGTTGTTTTAAGGGGTTATGTAACAAATCTATAGTACTATGTTCATGTACATTATTTTTTTGTATATAATAATGTATATACGTACTTTTCATCATTGATACATTGTAAATAGTTTTTAAAGTACAAATAGTGTTTTTAGTTATTATTTAATTAAGAATTATATTTTATTAAATTAAGGAATTTTTAAATTAATAATATTTTAATAAAATATTATTATTAAATTAATTTTTATTAAATATAAATGATCTTAAAATATTATGAATAAAATTATAATTTTTATTAAGTTTTGAAATCCATTTCTGTCAAAACCCATGAATTTTCGATAAATGTCGGTTTTTATTTTTAAAGTGAAAACTAACATATTTAGAAAATTATTTAGGTAAAATAAATGTTATTTATGGAATCAGGACGTCGAAATTATCCACCATTGAATTTTTCATAATTTTCTGAGACAGTAAATTTTTTGGATATAATGAGTTTTATGACATCATAATGATCCGATGGTGATTTAATAAAATACTATAATCTATATTTTCAGCCAATATCTGTTATACCATTTAAATAATGTGATTTTGGGTTTTTTTGAATTACTTTTCAAAGCATTAATGGAACCCTCAAGACATATTAAACACCTTGTCTTTTTAAATTGTTTTTCACATGAGTGTGACTCACCTCCACATATGCAACCCTATTATTTTAAGAAGTTTGGACTTTTGCCTTATAAAATGTTTTTTTTCCTCTTCCCTTTTCCATAAACCATGGGAAAATCCCATGGTATGGTTTGTTGTTTTGATTAATTTTATATAAGGGGTCCCAAACCTAAATAATAAATAATTCCCTCACCTTTCTAATATAAACCCACCCAAGCTCCCACTTCCTCCTCACTCAAATCCTTTAGAGTAAGTCCAACCACTGCCCTACTCTCTCTATAATCCTTCCAAGAAGCCTCTCACAAGCCTCTCTCTAGCCTTTGGAAGCACACTTCCAGTAAGGGTTTTTTCTTCCTTTCTCATTTTTGTCAAATTTTCTTTAAGTTTTTTTTCCCTTTTAATTTCAATTATTAATGTTCAAGAATGGTTTACCACCTCCCTCATACTGCCCTATTAACGTTTGAATGATGGGATACCCCTTTATCTCTCATTAAATTCCTCCCATGTACACCGGTTACTATGCCGAAATTCCAAAAGAAATCTCTCTCTCCTCATTTACATTCAAGCAATACTTTTGTATCATGAATCTAAATTTCATTACAATTGTTGGGACATGTATCTATATGACCTTCTTACTATACCTTACATTTAAATATGATGAGTAACCCCTTTCCCTCTCATCAACCATTTTTTATGAATTCTTATGTCACGTCGTTATGCTGCTGAAATCGCAACGATTTTCTAAGCCAATGCCATTGTGTAGTGAATACCATGCCCATTTCTCCATCAAGGGTATTCACCTTTATGAACATTTACTTATTTATTATAAAGATTCATGTATTAATTACACATTCCTTTATCATGGAATTAATGATTATGTTTATTGAATCCATGTTTGATGATCCATGTGGCACACCAATGCATGAAATGAAATTTTTAAGAAGGGTGCACCCTTATAGTGCTCCAATGCATTAGGTAAAGTATAGTATCACAATACGTAATGTGAAATGAGTGTTGAATCATGCTAATTCAAGTGTAATGAGGGTTTACTCATGCTTCATTTGCAATTAGTATTTACTCATTCACCATGTGCAATGGGCCTTGGCTCATGCTAATTCCATGTTAAGTGTTGTTGCCACATTTCCATGTTTTGATTATCATGCTTTATCATGCCTTTATGTTCATGTTTCTATTGTTCTCTATTGATATGCCTAATGTCTAACATGTATTGTACTCCTCATGTTATTCTATGTGTATTCCCTTACTGGCATTTATATCTCACCCTTTTCTTATTCATGTCCTCAGGTTATCCCATTCAATGCTAAGTATGAGGGAATGTAGTGGTCATGTAAAGGAAGTTTTCAATAAAGATGTTGTATTTCATGTTTCATGTTTTTATATAATTATCCTAAGCCCCAAATAAACTAATCCTCTCGATCTTCTTTGTTGTATCAAGTGATGTTTATGTAATGAATCAATTTTATGTTTGTATTAAAAAGCAGGGTTGTCATAATGTCATCCAACTGTATAACACTATTTAAGAATATTTTTATTGTATTTAAAGTATCTCATCATAGCAAGGATTTGTGATGACCTTATTAATGCAAAAAATATTACAGGACATTATTATATTATATTCGTGCAGAAAAATGAACATTATATATAATAGGTGTACATTCACGTAATCAATGTAAAAACAATTGGTTCTCAGGAAACCAACTCTAACAACCTGGTCATCTTCCAAAAGGTATAATATTATTTAACATATATAGGATTCCACACTGTCTATGTTATCTTAGAATAACGTGTATACTAATATCCCCCTAGAACTAGCCAATTGTTACTCATCACCCTTCCATTGGAGACGTGACCCATTGTTGGTATGTTCCAAAACATAGTAATATCATAGAGTTTATCCAAATAACTCACCAACTACCTATGGATTTCATGAGATCTTACATGATATGTAATTTATTTAAAAACTTATTAAAATACAATTAAATCATATTACTCCATTTAAAGATTACAATTTTTCCATTTAAAACCCAGACGTTTTTTAATAAAAAGTATTCCATTTTTAAAATCTAAAAAACATGATTTCTCTCAATTCAATTTAATACATTTTCACAAGAATTCAATCCATTGAAAATCAATTCCAAATTTTTCAAAATTAATTTTGTACAATTAAATTCAACAATTTAGTTGAAATCATTTCCATCAAATCCAAAATTTATATTCATTAATTTATATTAAAAAAATTCCATAAAACACACCCTGATTTAATGAAATTGGAGGTTTTCCAAATACTCATGCTAGAACCATTCTAAATCACCCAATTCATTAGAATTGGGTTTTGTTAAATAAATTTAAAAAATGTTTCAGTACTTTTTTTTATAATAGATATTTTAATAAATCAATAAATTTATGAATAATAAATATTGATATTTGGGGAGGAACCACCTACCTCTTCCTGAAACTCAACACTCACAACAGTACCTGTCGATGAGTATGATGGTGTATAAATACCATGAAAATAATTCTAGAAGAATGATCCAAAACCACAGAGAATAGAGTTATCAATTACATAATGATCCATTGAAAACCCAAGAGAGGGGAAAAGATAAAAAAGGTAAATTATGTGAACACTTACTCAGATATCAACCTCCAAATAAAAGTCTAATGATTCACAAATAAATAGGTCCGAATGGGTTGTACAGATCTAATAATTATGGGGGAAGGATTTGGGTCAAAGGAAGAGGAATTGGAGTAAAGTGAATGGAAAAAAACAAGTTGAACTCCCAATTTTTATTGGCTATTGTCAGAGCATTACATGACATTTAATCCATTTATATACCATGAAGGTTTTAATTTACCTAAAAGCAATGACATGTCAAATTTTTAATGCCCCTTTAATGTCGGGGTATTTCACGACAAGTAACTCTTATTCATGTCATGAAATTTTTATGAATATTAACCAACTAACCCCCATATTTATTCATTAAAACAGATATGAAAATATTTCATGTATTTTAAATTGGATTCACGGTGTGTACCCATAACATTGTGATCCTCATTTCATGGCATGCACCCAACAATAATTACATGACTTGTAACCAAGTTATATGGTGTGTAATATACAAGTAGATTATAAAAACACCATGTTTATAGTTGAAAAATCCAAAAATTCTTATACATTACCATTATTGATATCCTCCCAATCCAAACTCAACTCTCACCCAAACAACGTAAAAGGAAATCCATGACATGGTTTAAGACATACCATTCGAAACAGATTTATTATTTTAAAAAAACATAGTTGAACATTCTATAAATTATAAATTATAGGATTCTAAATATGGAATCCATTTTTCAAATTAAAATCATATTATTTTATGAATTTAATTTTAAAATAATCTCATAGTCAGAGGGATAAAATATGTTTTTAAAGTGAATATGTCCAAAATAGTACTATGTATTTAAATTAAAATTTATTATAAAAATGATCCCAGTTACCAATATTTTATTAATATTTTATTAATTGAACTATTATGACTGTAAAACGAAGTATATTTATAATTTAAACTTATAGATTATTTATAGGTATTGATATATTTAAATTACAATTCTTAATTTTTTCCATTAAAAAATTTGAAGATATAATAAAATTGTGAAAAATTCATCCCAAGAAAATTTTCCCATTTTTATCTCAATGAATCTATTAATATTATAAAATAAATATGATAAAACATTAAAATTATAGTTTTAAAAAATTTCTTTAATTAAATTGTGACAAAATTATATTTTAGATTAAATACTACAGTTTTTCCTTAAAAATAGATTTTTCCCTTTATCTTATTCCATTAAAAATTATTATATGAATGGAAACAAATTTATCGACTATAAAATAGAAAACTTTCATTATTATTGTTCTAAGATATTTTTTTCTATAATTTATTAGGATAAAACCTCTTTTTTGAGGATGAACATAATTTTTTATAAAAAACAACGTCCTTTATATTCAATTGGCTTATATTTTCACATGTGATTTATTGGACTCCAATGAATATAAACATGTGTAAACCATATTTTAATTATTTAGATAGCCTTATTAATTACCTCCAATCCAATAGCTAGCATATAATTATTATATATTTAAAGAATATTTTTATCTCGTAAGACTCAAGCTTGCATGTAACATATGTTATCAATGAAACTCAATGTTTTGTAGGATAAAAGATAAACATCCTATTGTGTATAATTAATATAAAACCATGTATTTTGGGTACTTTAATGTAAAAATTATTTCAATTATTATAAAATATGATATTTAATAAAATATTAGGGTGAAAAATTCTACCCATCATCATAATCTATGATTTGATTACTTATGAAAATGAAATATCTCAAACAATATTTATGAAAAAATACTATAAACCTCTCCATTAAATTATAGTATCTCCAATAGTAATGATCATGAGTAACTAGAGTAGTGTCCAAATCATGAGTGGGTTATTATTTTTCATATAGCCAAAGCTAACAAGATCCATAAGCTACAACTTAATCATCATGTATGACAAAAAATTCCATAGCACCACTAAAAGAATCATAGTATTCCATATACCTATTATCCAAATCATGAAAGATCAAAATATTTGTTCATAGAATTATTCATTTCAATCCATTGAAAAAAGACAAAGATTTAGAATCTGGTGTGAATTCGACCTCTTTCAAGGAAGGAGTTGTCAACGTTGATGAGGAAATTGAGTAATCCTTGATAAATTATTTATAGTATCTAGAAAGAGTAATGAAGATCTATATCGAAAATGCATTCCATGCCTCCTCCAATGATATTAAAAATTTATCATTTTCCTGATTGACTAAAATTACAAATCTTAAATCATATTTCATAAGAACTACACTTAATGAATACATAATATTCATTTCAAAATAATTCCATATAGTCAGTGGCTCCTCAATATTCTAAAAATAAAATTCTAATGGTTTCCATGTTCAATATCATATCTCAAATAATCCAATATATCATCAACAAACACAATGCCCAATGTTTCAATATATTTATGGTGTATCTAGTTTATCAAATCTATAAAAATTGAAATAGTGTGGGGGTAGACAAAAATTCATAAATATATATTCATAATATCCATACATAATATTTTAAGAGGTCATCAAAAATATCAGAATCACATACCTTGAGATGATGGTAAAATTACTGATGATCATTTTTTAAAAACCACATCACACACATTAATTGATCAAACATGCCATCTTCATGGGAAAATGTTAACCTTTTCATAAATATCACTCAGTTCATATTTTGATAGTCCACACATAATAAAAGTTAACCGTTATTTTTTTTTCAAAACATAATTGGGGTTTCTAATATCAAAATATTATGATAGGAAATCATTCTCAATTAGATCATCCTCTATGGTCTTGAGATATTTATTATTCATTGGATCCATGTAATAAGAAGGTATCCAGATAAAAAATGTATCCCACATCAAATCAATTTAGATATCTACCTAAATATATGGAGGAAAAATGAAAAATTCATTTAGAATGATATAAATAATGTACTAGGAAACTATAGGAAGACTTCCAAATGAACAAATATCATCAGGATCCACTATAATGAAAACTAACTCTTTATCTTTGGAAGGGAATGTTCTTCAAACCCATAACTCAGATGCCATGCTCAATGAAACACATATTAGATCCCATCAGCGTAATATAATTAAATAAATCAATGAAAATAATAAATGTTATAATGGTTAGAAACTGGTCAGTCCATCTAGATGATGACTTCAAACTGGTCAAAATTTAAAAATAAGAAATCTCATACTTACTCTGAATCAAAAATAGATGAATATCATGATTAATATTTAAACCCATATTCCTATAACATTGAATGAGGTGTCTGAAAATCTATAACATATGTCATGATAATAGTTGGTAGTTTTAACACATAACAAAATGATAAGTTAAAAATGACTGTGAAAAAAAGTATCAAATAAGGAACATTCTATATAAAATGAAAAATAGTTACCACCCACTATTTTTGGGCTCATGTTAACCTCTATGGGGATCCCATCCCTTACAAGAAGGTTATTTACACCTATAGACTGTAGCTATATGCCTATAGAATATGATTATTTTGAATGTATTGTATTGGAAATTGGTGTTGAATATCTAGGGCCAAAATATGTTATAGACGTAGCCCTTTCAAACCTCTATAATTGTATGTATTGAACACAATCATTCCACATTTTTCGGGGGAGGGAAAATAATGATAGATGTACTCAACTATTTTGAACATGTAACAAGTCTGGGGAACACTTCTAGTGTCCATAAGAGGTTCAGAGGAGGCTCTCTATTTAGAAAAATCGTTAATAACCCTATAATGATCATTCCACATCAATGTGATTCCATGAATACCAGTAAATCTTCCACTGAGATGAATTTATGTGATAAAATAATAAATATTATCAACCATAATCAAATATGTTGTCATAGCATCATAAACTATGTCTACATAGGTTTTACAATTTAGTGTTTATAGCTACGAACTTATATATAGTCTCAATACCTTCATAACCTCTGTGAATTTATTCGATCATTCCTCACAAACATTAAAGAAAAATGAACTATCTACACAAAATTATTTGTATACTTTAACAAAGAATGATCTCCTTACTGAAAATAGATTAACTACTAATACTATTACTGTAACACCCCAAGATTTCATAGTGTGTTATTTCTTTAAAATAATACAATAACTTTCACTACACGCAACACCGAGTTCAAGCACACCATGACTTACCAAACAAGCCGTTCAAAAGAGTTTATGAATAGTATTAACTAAATTTTAAACTTTATATAATCCTTATAATTTTAGAATCCATATTATGAGTTTCTTAGACATAATGTAAGAACAAATTCATTTTTAGTATTGCACTTTTACCAACTTTTAATAGTGAACCCATTTTAAATAAAATATTTTAAACTTTTTGAGTAAAGGGGGACATCAAAAAAATTTAAAATGAAACATCCCAAGATTCTACGGTACGCTTCTCTTTGATTAATTTGATAGCGTGTGTTGTACGCAACACCGAGTTCTAACAACCAATCAAACTAGCCGTTATGAATAGTAATACCTACTTTTTAAAATTATATATATTTTATATTTCAAAATGGACTTCATTTTTGGATTCGGAATATCTAATTTAGCCTAAGGTGAAATTTTGGTACTTTTCGGATAACTTTCATATTTTGATGAATAGTGAAAATTACTAAATTTTAATTAAAAACAACTTTTTTAATCAAAATAATTAATAGTGATAAATTATGAATTTTAGTAGTTTTAAAGTATATTTAGAATATATTTTTACCATTTAATATAATTTTGGTCATTGGACATAATTTTAAAATTAAACCGAACATAAACAAGTGTCAATCTTTTGATAGTTATTATCTCTTAAAAACACGCTTTTTGTTTTGACAGTGGGAATTAATTTTAAATTAATTTCTGCCACTTATGTGTTTTGAATTTAGGAAAATAAATTCCATATTAGGAATCAGGATGTTCAAAATGTGTAAATAGGTAACTTTTATTTTTAGACATTTTGAATAATTACTGTGGTAAATATTTTATTTACCATGGTTAAGGGTAAATCCGGTAAATAAGGGTTAAAAAATAATATTATAATAATACTAAATTACCCTAAAACGTGTCTTAACCCTATTGGTTGATACATGGTCGACCATGGTCATCTTTGGGTCGATTTTGGGACCCCATGGATCCACTTGTAAGTGATAATGACACTTTATTTTAATTAAGTTAAAATGAATACAAAAATGACACAAGCATATATCTTTTAGCAAAACAATTGTTACATAGTGTTATATATGTTGGATTTTAGATTATAAATATTAATTAGAAATATAAAAATATTTCCTACATAATTATATTTTATTAATAATTTTTAGACATTAAATAATTTACTTTATTTATGACACAATGATGATGCAGTAATTACTATAACAGTGAAAAATTAAAATAATTGATATTATAAAAACCCAAATAAATATAATATGAAACTTTTAATGAATTAAACTAATTTTCTAGGATAATATGATATATTATTATTGATTTAATTGACTTTTTTCGAAGTAATCAATCTGTTATGAGTTTCACAAAAATCAACTATTGAATAGTGTCAAAATTGAAATAAAAGAGTTCTTAAAACAAATATTATATTATTAATTGATATTAAATTCCTAAAAATATAAGGTTCGACCAAGAGAATTATATAATGATAGGTTAATCATTAATGGACCACTTTGGGGTCGTTTGGATGTATATAGTAAGTTTATTAACCATATTATATAAAAATTCAAAGAGACATTGTAAAAGTGAAACTAATTAACTTAGAGTTAATACTTAAAGATAAGGTTAATATAAGTACCCAAAACTGTCTAAATTCTATTGGATGAGTTGTTTTCGACCCATACCCACCTTAACCTTTAAATAATCAACTTTGGAGCCATTAAAAACAGAATATGAATTTATTATAAATTAATATTTCTAGCTTTTCCAAAGGTGCCCCTCACCCCTCTTATAAAAGGGCACTCCTCCTTCTCATTTCTTCACACCTTCAAAGCCTTTTGGTTCGGTCAAACTCTACCCAAATACTCTCCCAATATCCCTCACTACAACCTAGAGGCCTTAGTTTGATCCGAAAGCCAACCTAAGGATCCCTTTTGATCAAATCAAAAGAAAGAAATCGAAGAAGAGGTAATGATTTCACCACCCTTTTCCAAGTTCCTTCTTCTTCCATTTCTTCTTACTTTGTTGTTACCATTCTAAAATAGTAACTCCAGTATCATATATATACTATGATGTTATTACAAATATGGTACAACCATATTTATTATTCTATCCACCCTTTGAATAACATGTCACCATACATGCGTACGTACGGCTTACCGTCTCCATGTCGTGGTGTAATTGTTATTCAATATATTATTATTTGGATGGGTATAATAATGATGTGTAACTCATGTAAATAATAAATATAACATGTTAATTATTCTGTATATATGATATACCATCCATTTATATATTATTTTAATATCAAAAGAATGATATTGTCGCTCGTGCGTACGTACGGACTACCGTCTCCACGAACGCGATGAGATTCATTTTCCATCATATCCATTCAAGTATAATTATCATTTACTGATTTAAAAATGATGTTTAAGGACTTGATATCATTCTGTATATGAATAATATACAACCTATCCATTACAAACATGGCTTACGTAATAAAACATATAAAATAAAATGAGTAAGTTAACACCCGAAACAACGATAATATTAAGATATTATTAACAAAGCAAAGTTAAAAGATCATATATGATATCATATTAATATATATGATTCTTGTATAATTTAATAACAATTATTTCACTATTATACAGGAGTTTAACCTACCCCAACCAAGTAAAAGTACAAGGTAAGGGATTTTCTTATCTCACTTTCAATTCCGTGAGATTTCCATTGTTCGCCACTAAATTAAAGAAAGTGGTGTATTGTGTACTACCATTTTATATTTATTATCATGATTCTATTTATATTCATGTTATTCTGTAAATCCTTTGTTGGTTATTAACTTTTGGCCATACGACTCAGTTGATTAACGTGGCAAGGGGTTTTCATCTCACTCCTTATTTCCGTGAGATTCATGCCATATTGCCACCATCACCTTTTTTGTGGTGTATGTACTGCCCATAATTATATTCGTTGTGTAATACACTCTAATTTATGTGTATTTACATATTCATTGTATGATACCTCTTTCATGGGTTGTATGTTTCATAAGATACCAAATTGGTAAGGGTTATTTCACAATCTCTTCATTATCCAAGGTTGTTTATATGTAATAATCTACTGGGATATCTTTATCATCCACATCCATGTTTCTTCAAAATGTATTTCAAAACATTTTTATTATTTACAAGAATATGGGTTAAAGTCACTTATACCCTTGTTTGACTTCTTATAAGAGGAATCTTTCCGTCGTTTTCAAAACAAGGTCCTTTTTAACCTTTTCGACAGAATTAAGGTAAGAATGTTTTTTTAACTTATACGGCAGGTGCGGTTATTTTCCGCCATTATAAAATCTTCAAAGTTTTCCTTACAAGCTTATAAAAATATTTTCAAAGAAAATGTTTTATTTTATATGGATCTTAAATGATTTCAAAATAAGAAGAGATATTTCTTTAAAAATAATTTTGATTTCATCTATGTCAATATCCTTTGATGGATTTTACGCTTATTTAAAGTTGATTTGTTATGATACAAAACTTCTATATTTTATTTATGGTTTTGTGATATTTATGATTGTGGATAAGTTATTCTTATGTCACTCATGGTTTTTGTTTAAAGTATTGACATTTCATAAGTTATTTTTAATCTGAATGATTATGTTATATTTCAACCTTTCATTCAGATGAATGTGTTAGAAAAGTATGTTCCGGGTTGGGGACCGGTAAAAGTAAGCCCTCCAGGATGGGGATCGGTAAAAGTAAGCCCTCCGGTTTGGTCTCCGGTTATTAGAGGAACTCCGGTTTGGTCTCCGGTTATTAGAGGCACTCCGGGTTGGTGTCCGGTTATTAGAGGCACTCCGGGTTGGGTTCCGGTTACAGTTAGCCCCAAGGTCTTGGGACGAGGCCTTGACAAAGAAATTAAAGTTCAGCATTATGCATTCCGACATTATGAATGTGGTTATTGATATTTCATGTGATTATTCGATTAGTAGAATATTCATGTGAATAAGTAAATGGAATTATTTCATTTTACTTTTGCCATACTATGTTGAAGTTCAAGTTTAAAAGGCTTTTGTTTTAGTAATGGATTGCCTTAAATGTTTATGCTTATTTTTGAATGTTCCGCTATATTGTTATCCTTACTGGGCATTTGAGCTCACCCCTTTTCTATGTTTTATTTTTCCCAGGATGTGAAAAGTAAGTTATAAATGACCTGCAGGGATATTATGAGGGGATAATAGTGTAGACTATGGAGACATTATGTTGTCGTAGTAGTTTTTCACTTTATGATGTAATGTAAAACTTATGAATATATCTAGTGTTTCCAAGGCTACTAAACCATTCGGTCTTTCGAGATTTGATCTTTCTTGTGATCATGCCAATGTTATGTAATAATGCACCGACTCTTGGTAGCTGGGGTCGGGGCGTTACAGTTGGTATCAGAGGAAGTTTAGTACAAACCTTGGAAGCTAGATTTAGATAAACTCTGATTAGAGCACGTAGATCTAAGATGAACTTTGAGGATTAGTGTAGAAGAACTTCCTATAATTTTGGTATTGTAGAGATTTTGTGAGTTTTCCGAGCAATACATTCATGTCTGGATACGAGCAGGTAGAGGCGGCTCTGGCACAGATGTACCTAGGGGTAAAACCTGAAAACACCGCTTTGATCTAGACTCGAACGGGAACTGGTGCACGACAACGGGCTTTGCTGCACTCTTGGTTACGACACTCCCGGGGGATATGCTTAGGATAATTATCATTTTCATTACAAACCATTATGAAGGGTTTATGAGTATATACATCCTCAAAGGATACATTTTTATGATTATGGATTATATCCATAAATAGTTCAATTTATGTTAAGTGTTTTATAAGTATGGGATTATGTATTTTGATTCATAAATTGATCTAGTGTATGCCATTGTTTAGAAATGGCGCCCAGTAGAAGGAATGAGAACTCCAGAAATGCACATGATCCAAAGAGAATGAAGGATCATATCTTTCATGGTCTTAAGCTAAGAGAAATAGTCTCCCATGTATTATCATCATATGAAGAAATAATATCATGTGTTGATAAGATAAGTAAAGAGTTTACTGTGTCCTATGGCTTTGAAGGGAAGCAAGAGAAGAAAAGGATGGAAGAGAGAAAGATGGATAAAGGGAAGAGGGAAAAGAAGAATTTCCCCATATGTGGTAACTGTGGAAAAAAACACCCTGGAACTTACCTGAAAGGAATGGGAGTTTGTTATAAGTGTGGAGGAAAAGGGCACAAAGTACGTGACTGCAAGGGTAAGAAAATGTTTTTAAATGTACAATGCTTCATTTGCAAGGAGTTTGGACACTACGCGAACCTATGTCCCAGTCATCAAACTATGCCGTAAATGATGTTATTGGATAATAATCAAGTTATGATACTACCACAGATGAAGAGGAGTGATTAGAGTTCTTATGTTGATTATGTCAATTGAGTGTTGTATCAACAATGTACTTTTTATAATAATTATGGAGTATATAAGGATTGTACTGTAGTACTATTTCATTAAGGACTTGAGATTGTGTGGAACAAAGAAATGTGACTCAATAGCAGGATAAATTTTTGGAAAATATATGGTTGAGAGAATGATAAATCATAATATAGTTCTGATACTAAGGTAGTGATTTTGGAATAATATGTGATTGTTTTGGATAAATTATATTGGATATTCTTAACTACCTTGGAACTTATTAATGATTTGTATATTCCATCATTGTTGGGGTTTAAAACATTTTTGGATTAATGAAGTATATCCAGCATTCTATATGGAATAAGGGAGCATGAATGTAATCAATAAGGAATATGGTAATACATGATGAAGGTATTCATATGCTATTACGGGGTAAAAAGGATCTATACTATGTTTACCTTCCTTATAAATGTTGGACTGTGAGTTTGGATAGAATTATTTTGGATACTTCTAGTTTGGATTATTTTGGATTGCCATAAAAGGACAACCCGGAGGTCGGGCGGCAACCCGTCGGGTCCGGCAAGGCTGCGAAACTTGAACCCGCAACCGAAGGGAGACAAGGGTGTATCACCTACCACTGGCCCATGAGATGTCCTGGATTAAATAATGTAGTTTTTATTAAAATATCATGTAGATGAATTATAAATTCGTTTATTTTGGAACCCTATACGAATAGTGTAAATAGAATTTTTTTACATTCTATTATCTTTTAGAGTGAAAGATGATTTTGTGGTAGAAATTTATTAATGGATAAAACTCTAATTATAAAGAAAGTATATCTCCTTATGATCATAGCAAATCTCATAAATAAATTCCTCAACATTAATAAAAGCAACTTAGAACAAAAATGTTGTCCTAGATGGTACCTTAAATCATCACTAATTTATGGCTTTAGGATAGTTGGCCTTTTCATAGCCATGTTCTCTACCACTCTCCATCAGATAATTGATGGTTAGATTTCTCTTCCATATCCATATTTTCTTACATGGAAGCCTAGTATGTGTTATTTTCGGTAATCTTCCTACTTTCCACTCTTTATTTTAAATAGAGGCCTCATTAATTCATTTTTCGATGTGGGATTTCAACTAAGATATTTTGAAACGTCAAAAATGTGTTATCCTAATACCCTATGTTTTGTTGAACCGATGGTATTTCAAATCATCATAGATTGATGAATTTAAGGACCTAAATTTTATACTTGTTTGTGATTGATGACCTCAATCACTACCTATAAATATTTACGTTTTTCCTCCAATTATATGTCTCTAAATGCCACTAATGTTCTCCTAATCGAGATCATAATTTGGTGGTGACCCTTTCATTTCTCTTTTCCTCATATTAAGACTAAATTTTAGTAACCCAATTTCCGATGTGGGTTTTCCCACAAAGATATTTTTTATTTTCAACCTTTTATTTTCGAAGAACAATTTCAAATTGCGAGGACGCAATTTATTGAAGGAGGGGAGAATGTAACACCCCAAGATTTCATAGGGTGTTATTTCTTTAAAATAATACATTAACTTGCACTACACGCAACACCGAGTTCAAGCACACCATGACTTACCAAACAAGCCGTTCAAAAGAGGTTATGAATAGTATTAACTAAATTTTAAACTTTATATAATCCTTATAATTTTAGAATCCATATTATGAGTTTCTTAGACATAATGTAAGAACAAATTAATTTTTAGTATTGCACTTTTACCAACTTTTAATAGTGAACCCATTTTTAATAAAATATTTTAAAATTTTTGAGTAAAGGGGGACATCAAAAAAATTTAAAATGAAACATCCCAAGCTTCTACGGTACGCTTCTCTTTGATTAATGCGATAGCGTGTGTTGTACGCAACACCGAGTTCTAACAACCAATCAAACTAGCCGTTATGAATAGTAATACCTACTTTTTAAAATTGTATATATTTTATATTTCAAAATGGACTTCATTTTTGGATTCGGAATATCTAATTTAGACTAAGGTGAAATTTTGGTACTTTTCGGATAACTTTCATATTTTGATGAATAGTGAAAATTACTAAATTTTAATTAAAAACAACTTTTTTAATCAAAATAATTAATAGTGATAAATTATGAATTTTAGTAGTTTTAAAGTATATTTAGAATATATTTTTACCGTTTAATATAATGTTGGTCATTGGGCATATTTTTACAATTAAACCGAACATAAACAAGTGTCAATCTTTTGATAGTTATTATCTCTTAAAAATACGCTTTTTGTTTTGACAGCGGGAATTAATTTTTAATTAATTTCTGACACTTATGTGTTTTGAATTTAGGAAAATAGATTCCATATTTGGAATCAGGATGTTCAAATTGTGTAAATAGGTAACTTTTATTTTTAGACATTTTGAATAATTACTGCGGTAAATATTTTATTTACCATGGTTAACGGTAAATCCGGTAAATAAGGGTTAAAAAATAATATTATAATAATACTAAATTACCCTAAAACGTGTCTTAACCCTATTGGTTGATACATGGTCGACCATGGGCATCTTTGGGTCGATTTTGGGACCCCATGGATCCACTTGTAAGTTATAATGACACTTTATTTTAATTAAGTTAAAATGAATACAAAAATGACACAAACATATATCTTTTAGAAAAACAATTGTTACATAGGGTTATATATGTTTGATTTTAGATTATAAATATTCATTAGAAAGATAA
The DNA here is from genome assembly GCA_963277665.1 of Viscum album. Lineage (NCBI taxonomy): Eukaryota > Viridiplantae > Streptophyta > Magnoliopsida > Santalales > Viscaceae > Viscum > Viscum album. Next base: position 529,583,570 of record OY728137.1, read on the forward strand.
AAATATTTCCTACATAATGATAGTTTATTTATAATTTTTAGACATTAAATATTTTATTTTATTTATGACACAATGATGATGCAGTAATTACTATAATAGTGAAAAATTAAAATAATTGATATTATAAATATCCAAATAAATATAATATGAAACTTTTAATGAATTAAACTAATTTTCTAGGATAATATTATATATTAGGATTGATTTAATTGACTTTTTTAGAAGTAATAAATCTGTTATGAGTTTCACAAAATTCAACTATTGAATAGTGTCAAAATTGACATAAAAGAGTTCTTAAAACAAATATTATATTATTAATTGATATTAAATTCCTAAAAATCTAAGGTTCGGCCAAGAGACTTATATCATGATAGGTTCATCATTAATGGACCACTTGGGGGTCGTTCGGATGTATATAGTATGTTTATTAACCATATTATATAAAAATACAAAGAGACATTGTAAAAGTGAAACTAATTAACTTAGAGTTAATACTTAAAGATAAGGTTAATATAAGTACCCAAACCTGTCAAAATTCTATTGGTTGAGTTGTTTTCGAACCATCCCCATCGTAAACTTTAAATAAACAACTTTGGAGACATTAGAAACCGAATATGAATTTATTATAAATTAATATTTCTAGCTTTTCCAAAGGTGCCCCTCACCCCTCTTATAAAAGGGCACTCCTCCTTATCATTTCTTCACACCATCAAAGCCTTTTGGTTCGGAAAAACTATGCCTAAATACTCTCCAAACATCCCTCACTACAACCTAGAGGCCTTAGTTTGATCATAAATCCAACCTAAGGAGCCCTTTTGATCAAATCAAAAGGAAGAAACCGAAGAAGAGGTAATGATTTCACCACCCTTTTCCAATTTCCTTCTTCTTCCACTTCTTCTTACTTTGTTGTTACCATTATAAAATAGTAACTCCAGTATCATATATATACTGTGATGTTATTATAAATATGGTACAACCATATTCAGTATTCTATCCACCCTTTGAATAACATGTCACCATACGTGCGTACGTACGGCTTACCGTCTCCACGTCGTGGTGTAATTGTTATTCAATATATTATTATTTGGATGGGTATAATAATGATGTGTAACTCATGTAAATAATAAATATAACATGTTAATGATTCTTTATATATGATATACCATCCATTTATATATTATTTTAATATCAAAAGAATGATATTGTCGCTCGTGCGTACGTACGGACTACCGTCTCCAGGAACGCGATGAGATTCATTATCCATCATATCCATTCAAGTATAATTATCATTTTCTGATTTAAAAATGATGTTTAAGGACTTGATATCATTCTGTATATGAATAATATACAACCTATCCATTACAAACATGGCTTACGTAATAAAACATATAAAAGAAAATGAGTAAGTTAACACCCGAAACAACGATAATACTAAGATGTTATTAACAAAGAAAAGTTAAAAGATCATATATGATATAATATTAATATATATGATTCTTGTATAATTTAATAACAATTATTTAACTAGTATACAGGAGGTTAACCTACCCCAACCAAGTAAAATTACAAGGTAAGGGATTTTCTTATCTCACTTTAAATTCCGTGAGATTTGCATTGTTCGCCACTAAATTATTGAAAGTGGTGTATTGTGTACTACCATTTGATATATATTATCATGATTCTCTTTATATTCATGTTATTCTGTAAATCCTTTGGTGGTTATTAACTTTTGGCCATACGACTCAGTTGATTAACGTGGTAAGGGGTTTTCATCTCACTCCTTATTCCCGTGAGATTCATGCCATATTGCCACCATCACCTTTTGTGTGGTGTATGTACTGCCCATAATTATATTCGTTGTGTAATACACTCTAATTTATGTGTATTTACATATTCATTGTATGATGCCTCTTTCATGGGTTTTATGTTTCATAAGTTACCAAATTGGTAAGGGTTATTTCACAGTCTCTTCATTATCCAAGGTTGTTTATATGTAATAATCTACTGGGATCTCTTTATCATCCACATCCATGTTTTTTCAAAATGTATTTCAAAACATTTTTATTATTTACAAGAATATGGGTTAAAGTCATTTATACCCTTGTTTGACATTTTATAAGAGGAATCTTTCCGTCGTTTTCAAAACAAGGTCCTTTTTAACCTTTTCGACAGAATTAAGGTAAGAATGTTTTTTTAACTTATACGGCGGGTGCGGTTATTTTCCGCCATTATAAAATCTTCAAAGTTTTCCTTACAAGATTATAAGAATATTTTCAAAGAAAATGTTTTATTTTATATAGATCTTAAATGATTTCAAAATAATAGGAGATATTTCTTTAAAAAGAATTTTGATTTCATCTATGTCAATATCCTTTGATGGATTTTATGCTTATTTAAAGTTGATTTGTTATGATACAAAACTTCTATATTTTATTAATGGTTTTGTAATATTTATGACTGTGGATAAGTTATTCTTATGTCACTCATGGTTTTTGTTTAAAGTATTGACATTTCATAAGTTATTTTTAATCCGAATGATTATGTTATATTTCTACCTTTCATTCAGATGAATGTGTTAGAAAAGTATGTTCCGGGTTGGGGACCGGTAAAAGTAAGCCCTCCGGGATGGGGACCGGTAAAAGTAAGCCCTCCGGTTTGGTCTCCGGTTATTAGAGGAACTCCGGTTTGGTCTTCGGTTATTAGAGGCACTCCGGGTTGGTGTCCGGTTATTTGAGGCACTCCGGGTTGGGTTCCGGTTACAGTTAGCCCCAAGGTCTTGGGACGAGGCCTTGACAAAGAAATTAAAGTTCAGCATTATGCATTCCGAAATTATGAATGTGGTTATTGATATTGCATGTGATTATTCGATTAGTAGAATATCCATGTGAATAAGTAAATGGCATTATTTCATTTTACTTTTTCCATACTATTTTTAAGTTCAAGTTTAAAAGGCTTTTGTTTTAGTAATGCATTGCCTTAAATGTTTATGCTTATTTTTGAATGTTCCTCTATATTGTTATCCTTACTGGGAATTTGAGCTCAACCCTTTTCTATGTTTTATTTTTCCCAGGATGTGAAAAGTAAGTTATGAATGACCTGCAAGGATATTATGAGGGGATAATAGTGTGGACTATGGAGACATTATGTTGTCGTAGTAGTTTTTCACTTTATGATGTAATGTAAAACTTATGAATATATATAGTGTTTCCAAGGCTACTAAACCAATCGGTCTTTCGAGATTTGATCTTTCTTGTGATCATGCCAATATTATGTAATAATGCACCGACTCTGGGTAGCTGGGGTCGGGGCATTACAATTACATCAGTAAATAATTTGGGATGAGTTGATAAATGAAGAGTATCTTGAAACCCTTCAAATCCAATCCCACAATCTTTTCTTCCATTACCATTGAATCCCAAAATCGCTTCATGGGACCCCCGATATTGTACATCATCCACTTCACCTTGATAATCTCATGTTTCACATTATTGTTGAATATATAATAAATATTTTCCACTATTTAGACATATATTGGGATTCATTCGTGACATTATAGGATGTGGCATTTTCAAATAATAACACATGTGTTCAATCTCTATCTCCTCCAACTCCTAGATGTTCTGTAGCTATATGTTTTTAAACTCACAATCCCTTCTTCGCCACATTATAAATAGTCTGAGAGATATCCTCTATATGATTTTGATCCAGATAAGTATTCCACTAAGGATCATCTCTTGATCTACACTCATATAGAACCAACGAAAGATTCCTCAATGAAATATTTTTATACACCATGAATAGAATAATTCAAAAAGATAAACATCTAAACTCACTTCATACCAATAATCCAGAAGAAAAAACATTGAACAACTACTAAAATCAATACATGAGACACACAAATCCCAACTTTGTATAGTAACTTGGGGTCCATCATTATAATAGATGACCATGCACTTAGAGAAACATATATCTCATTTTCCAAAAATCATATCTCTTTCCCAAAGAATTACATAGAAAATGACTAACAATAGAATTATATAAAAAATTAATTGACTAGTTTAAGATAACCCTTAATACAAGATCTAAAAAAGATTCTCTATAGACACAAATGGAATTCCAAATCTCCATTGGATGGCCACTTGATTATGGGATTTAAACAGTGACTAGATAGAATCATTTCAACCATCGTAAAAAATTATCATGGAATATATATATTTAAGGAAATGAAATAGTGAGTGAAACATATTCCATAATCAAAGAGAAATAGTGGAAGCAATACATCTTGGATGACAAATAATATTAAGGTATAATTCTAACAAGACATGGAGGAAAAATTTAACCACCAACCAATACTCCATGTCATATATATTAAGTATCCCACCACCTCACCACAGGATACCTAAAATAAGTGAACATAATGTTGACCATCTCATTATGGAATCCTTCCTTCTTCCTGTGTTAAAAAACAATACTAGTTATAGACACTTTTGAAGGGGTGTACATGGTGTGGACTAAATATGCCTAGTAGGATCCCAACCAAAAATTTAATATTAATTATCTCTAAAAAATTCCCAACATGATCAATATTTAAGATAACATGGTATGATTATCAATAAATTATCTTTAGATCAAAATCATTTTAAATAGTTCCCTTTTCAAAAAAAAATTAAATATATAGGTAAAATATTTTTTTAGCATAATTTCCTTAAACATTGTTCGAGAAGGTACACAAATTCTAATTATTACAATGCATCATAATAATGATAAACATACCATGGATAAAAATGTGTAAGGATAACATAATTCTTGTTCCAAAATTAGTTACTAGTGTGCACTAAGGTCCTTAAAACACAGTCCTAATGACTATAGGAACACCCCATGAGAAATACTCTAAAAAATGTAAATGTGAAGCCCATGAAAAATATGACTAGAGACCAGATGAACATCCCATAATAACTACCCCTAATAATAAAATGGGTGAGGCCCAATGCTTTACCTTCCACCAAAGTACACAATAATTCCCATTTTTTCATCTATCAGACAAATTTAAAATGAATTAATGTTTCCCAAAAATTTTCAAAATACACTTTAGTCCATCCAAAACATGCTTTGGTAACCCAATTCAAAGTATATTGAAAACACCTTCTATTTACCACGATCAGGGGGAAATGATAATTTATCACTAAAAAATTTATGATCACTATTGATTCATTTAAATTATTTTATAAAATAATTTATTAAATAAATAAAAATTATAGTACATCTAATACTATATAGAGATAGAAGTATTTTCATGAAAATTGGGTCACACACAACATGAAATGGGATCCAAACACAAGGATAAATACATTAAACAAAAAACATAACCCTGCAATAATTCCAACATCATATAATTGATTCCATTAATGAAATGGTCAGTGTAGGGTACAGATCCCAATATACATCAAGGAACTGGAATAGTACACCAAAACAAACACAAGGGTTAGATTCTAAATGAGGATTAGTCATTGAATCATGAAGCTATTAAAAATTAATCACCATTTAATTAATAAATCTATAAATTTTTCCTTCACTGCTACCAACTACATTATCAAATAAGGATAAAGGTCACATATCAGATGAGAAGAAACATAACCCAACTAAAGTTAAAGTGTTGAATGAATATATCTATATGTGGAGGAGACATGAATAATAATATTGTTGTAATTTATGGTTTTACATAGGGCTAAACACAACCAAATATGATAAACCACATGTTTGTGACATGATAGTAACAACTACTCTTGATTGGTTCAAGTCATAAATAAATGATTTACTACATTAATTTCCCAAATCATGGTTAAGAAAAAAAACATGTTGTTTCTAGATAAATTACCCAGGATCAATGATTTTATAAAATAAAAATGTTCTTATTCATGGAAAGTATACTACACACAAAAATTTTTTCTTTTAATCTTCCTGGTACACAGTTTAAATTTTAAATCATAAATTTACAATGTAAAAATGTCCTATAGGTAGTGCCCAAAAGAAGTTTGATATAAACACCCAAAATGAATCCCATGCCCTCTGAACCCAATAATGAAGAAAATAATAATTTAAAAGGGAGATTATTTTTTCCAAGGATAACAAATGTATATGGGGAGAATTGAAACAAAATCATTTTTTAATTATTTTAAAATCCCCTCTTTGTATTGATTTATAAATTATTATTTTGAAAATTAAAAAAATTCATCATTTTTAACCTTACATAATATATATAGTAAATATTAATGTAAAAATGATTCTACCTATATTAAATAGGGATTTTATGTGTTATGTAACAATATGTGTTATTTTTCATGGGTTGTAAAAGGGTAAAGAGTCGCTACATATGGTAAGGGACTTTTCTAGCTACATCATAAAGGTAAATCCATATGTCCATACCCTATATAAGAATATGCTGGAATATCAATTGGTCACATAGTTGTAGTTTTGTATCTCTATATATGTAACATCAATTTTATAAATGATGTATAGAGGTATAAATGATATGTGTAAGTGTTTTTGAATGTAGTGTATGGGTATAAATTAAATTATAATGGTAGTGTAAGGGTATCCCAATGTTTAAACATGATGTGAAATAGTAAATAATTACCCTAACATGATAGATACGAGATACATAGGTGTAGAACCATGTTACCATTAAATAGTGACCTTTTTAGTGAAAATTATTTAAAATAATTATTTTTACATTTCATATTCTAAGATCAAACCTGTAATGCATTTTTTGGTTTTTGAATGCCAAAAAATCCTGACAATATATTATTTGACTCATTAAAATTAATTACACAAATTTAAGGAATAATTTTAACAGTCCACTATAATGAAATTATTAAATGAAAAATGAAATAATGAATTTAGTTTGTGGGTGTTAATACTATGGACCTATACGTGGTTTCACTTATTGAAAATATCATAATCATAATTATTTCGGTTTTTCGGTATTATTGTGTGTCTATGAAATCTAGTAAATACCTTTGTTCATGGTTTTAAATACTTTTATGAAAAATATGATATCTTTTGAGTCCTAGGAATCATAGGACCCTCATTGTACCTCCACTATTCATGACATAAATATTTATCATGGGGATACTATCCTAATTATGACATTGTGTTTTTCACATTCACCTTATATTAGGAGTAGTTTATGAGATAGATTTATGAATATTTCATCAAAGATGATAAATAACATATATAATGATAATAACATAAAATTATTGATGTTTCATAAAGAATAAATACCAACATAATATCATATTATTTTATTGAGATAGAATATTTGTTCCTGTAAAATTGCCTTTTTTATAAAATAATTTTTTAATGAAATTTTATGTGCTAGATTTATAATTTAAAAAATATCATAGATATAATGTATTATCCCATATGTTATTTTTATTTCATTTGGAAATAAAATAATACAATCAATTTTAGCAATCCTTGGCATGCGGGTTGACCCAATGAATATGTGGGAGTGCTTAATGTGAAATTTCCTTGAAGATCCTTGATTCAATTCATAAACTATTATTCTATAAGAAGTTATTTTATATATGGGGAACATGTATAAACATGTTTCCATGTTATGATTCATGTTTAATCATTGATAATTTTCTAAATTGATGTATATTTATTGTGGGTGTGTGTATTGTCATAATAACCATATTCACCCTTATTTCTATCAGAATTGTTAAAATATATTGATACCATGATTTATATTGGTTCACATCGTGATTTGTGGTAATAATATAAATATAATTATTTTATGACATGTTTTATTTTCTTGATATTCCATTTTTTGTATTATCATGCATTTGGTGGTTTGGTGGTTGGTATACGTGATAGGGAGTCATTGTGGCATGACTACCCCTTTGAGGGGGAGTGTACATTATATGAGCAGTGACAATGGTGGATCATGATAAACGTGTGGTCCAATAGAAAAATTGATACACATTGTAGATATCATATAATTTAAAAATACTCAATTCACTTTATGGATATCAAGTATCAAGTATTCAACTTGATTTACTTAGTTGATATTGTGAATTATGTTGATACTCGATGAACCTTTTAGATACCATGTAAAATTATGACAACTCAATGAACTTTGTGTATTCATAATTTCATGTCAAGAAACGTGCATCTAGATCTAGTATTTAACAACATATTGATTTATCTTTCTTTCATGTGTCCAAGGATGGTATTACTGGGCGATGTGGGGGCTTGAATAGGTAATGACTACTCGATATGTGATCATGTGCTTATTATGCATTTTACTCATTTATTTTAATAGTATAATAGAAATTTAATATGTAACAACCCATATCATATTTTTAATTTTTGAATCTTTTTTGTGTTTTTGAGAAAATGTGGAGTTTCTAGAAATTTAAGGAGTATATTCCGTGTACTTAGGAGTACACACTATGTACCCGGTTTTCATGGGTAGCCATATGCTAGATGTGTAGCAGCCGAGTACATGGATGTGTGAGGTGACCTAGAGAATGCCTAAAGAGAGGCCCTATAAAGGCATATACATGTCATGTCTCCTTATGTAACACACTATGTATTTTTTTAAAATTGATAAATCAGATCGGGGTTGCATCTTGTTTATAGAAACATGTTCTTTTGGCTCAGTCTTGTCTAGGATTGACGGGTATCTTTGATTCTTCTCTAAGACCTCATTTGGTCGTCCGTTCTCGGAATCAAACACTATCAATTGCGTTGAAATTACATCGGTGATTTCATACTTCTTTTAGAGGCTCACCTATGGATTTTCCTCTTTCTTGAGATATCCTTGGTTGATTGTTGTAGTTGTTTTTCTATATCTAAGATGTTCAAGGTCGATTCGATTGCAGAGGTTCAACAATATCAATTGTACAACATCGAGGTAGTTAGTTTATACCTTTCTATAGACTATATTTGAATTATATGCGAAAAAACATCCCAACACCCTAGTCTAGGTTATTGTTAGTATAATGAATTTAATCATGTTATTGCATGTTATGACTTTTTTTCATGAGTGTGTGTTGTTGATTGTAAAAAAGGGATATTTACCATTCTATGGATGTTTTTACAATGCTTGATCTGATATTGGTTGTTTGGTCTACAATTTACTCTTACGGTACATTTTGTTCATGCCATGGGTTGTTAGGATTGAGTGGATATTATCTGACATGCTTGTGATATGATTATTTGCAATTTATCCAAGTAGTATTTGATATATACTTTGGTTTTTCGATGTCATTGGTTCATAATTTCTTTAAAATAGGGTTATGGGAACTTGGTGTAGTTAAACCTTAGGGGGGATTGATGTTTAGGGCTTCCTCGGAGTGTTTAATATACATTTCACATTTTGAGACCATAGGGTAGGTGGACATGATTTCTCCCTTAGAGTGTTTGTAGTTATACATTACAAGAAAACATGTGGAATTGGAGTTCAAGTGTTTCCATGGAGTGTCTTTAGTTTACCATTACGAGACCACATAGGGAATTGACAGTGAGTTCTTACTTAGAGTGTCTTTGTTAAGATGAACAATAGGGGATAGATTGCGAGAAATTTCCAGAGGGTTTCCTGAGATATTTTGGATGTTTATTTAATAAATGAAATTAAATGTATATGATATTATAGTATTGTTTACATTTGAGAACATCCATGTTTATTACTTCTTTTTTCCAATTTCCTTCCATATATATTCACTGAATGTTAGGGACATATATTTGGGTGGTTTCTTACTGGGATTCACCTCACAAACTGTTAGGGTTATGATTTTCGGTCCAAACGGATTATATAGTTGTAATTATAGATAAGTCAAAGAGCCCTTCTAGTTAAGGTACATTATTGTTGTAGAGACGGAGATAATGGGAACTTGTTGAGTCATGTAATCTTGTTGGAGTTTTATACTTGTTTTCTATTTTAATTTGTTTTAGTATTGTATTTCAAAATTGTTACTATTTTGGCTACATTCAAATATACTTGTGACATGTATCATTATTTACATATATATATGTTGTAGTATTTTATTTACATTCATTCTTCAAGTGTTTACATATTGTATGACATTGCTATTTTTGCTAACTTTATATGTTTGTTTATATTATGTTACTCTGCCAATGAGATCATAGGTTCCCCACCATCACACCCAAGGGCCTCGCTTTTAGATGGGAGCCTCTGGCATTCTAAGAAATGTGTTTGAGGCCATGTGACCAAGAGGGTACGGAGTACCATTGGGCGGCACCCGTAATCAAGAAAATACAAATTGGTATCAAAGGAATTATTTTCTTCTTGACTTATTATTAAAATCCTATAGCCATGGATAGGAATAAATATGTAGTTGGTAAAAAATTGTGTCTGATAGTATCTAACCTGTGTATAAGGAAAAGCTAATTTACCTCAATTATTACAATCTTTCTAGTTTTGAAAGTATTATAGTTGATTTGATTTCACAGTTGGGTGATTCACATGTTTTTTACTATTATCATTGATACTAATGAGGTTCTATTTTGTTGCAACCCAATGAGATAAGGGTATTCCATCTCATGCATCATATAGTCACTTGCTGGAGGTCACATGTCATACATTCTTGTAATACCATTTAGGGTGCATTCCAAATTGGATGTTGTTGTCATAGATATTTTAATAAAAATGCATGCTATTGTGATAGATTACATGATATAATACCTACTATTTGGTACGGTATTACTAATGTGTGATGTTTCATTCATATGAACGCCAAACATTGGTCCCTGAGGTGTTATGGGCCCTCATGGATTGGAATTTGGTGGATCTGGTGATTTATTACCATTTTATTCTTTGTAATATACATAAATATGCTGACAATATTTGATTCGTGGGGAGTATTGCCCCTCACGGATCGTAAATTGGCACATTAATGTTTGTTTTTGTGTTTATATGGTCTTTCAAAGTATTTTTGAGGCTTAATATTCAAAAAAACCAAAAATTGATGGTGTTTATTGATGAACACACAACATATATAATTATGTTCAGGAAGGAAATGTTTTTATTAAGTACATGTTGTGTACTATTTTTACACGCCATGTAATACTTGATCGTGTGAATAATTGTGTGCGCAGAGACACAGGGTTGGGAAATATTTGGTGGAACACATCGTGTACCGGTTGTACATGCCGTATTGTAGAGACCTTGTGATCATCCATTTGAATAATGAAATAGATGGATGAAACATGGTTAATACATGATGTGTCTATCTGGATCATGCCATGTAGTGTTGACCGTGTATCAAGTGGTGTGACCAATGACCCGGGTTGGTAAATTCCTTCTAGTACATGATGTTTCTTGTATCAATAAGGCATGTAGTTTTAATCTATGAGAACCATGTGGATTATCCATTCAGAGGAACTCTGGTAGGGGAAATTATTCAATTACACACTATGTCATAGGAGAACATGATGTGTGTATAGGTTGTTACATGGCTAGGGTTGGAAGTAGTACACGCCCATGTAAAGTCTTACGGGAAAACACTGTGTAAGGGTCGAACAGGCCATGTATCAATGTTCATAATTTTTGTTAATATTTTCTTTCTCTTGTTCTTCTCTTTCACATCAATTTTTAGTCCTTAATAATCTTGGACTATGGTGTATGCTTGAACTTTCATATTCAAGCCCCCACGACGTCCTTCAGTTGTACGCCAGATTCTACGAAACGATCAGACCGTAGGCATGGTAGTTCATGAACCACCAGATGATCCTCCCATTATGATGGTCATTGTGCTAACCTCCATTCTAGAGACTGGTGCCGATGCATAGCTCCAACAAGGCTTCATAAGGTTTATGAAGACCATCGAGGGAGCATCGTATCCTGCCCCGTCTATAGGAGAGTAGACGCGGGTCTTTCAGCAATAGATTCCTCAAAACTTCTTATGAGAAGGGGGACCATAGGCTGTAGAGTAATGGTTATAATCCATGGTGTCTCTAATTGAGAATTTAGAGACACCTCTAGATAGGATGGTGAAACTCGCTACTTACTTGCTTTAGGATTCTACAAAGAGATGGTGGGTTGTTATCTCACAATAGGGACACAAGCATGTTATGGCATGGGATGAGTTCAAGAATGTCATCTATGACTACATCTACCTGGATACATTGAGGTCTGAACAAGCCCGGTAATTCATTAGAGAGAGTAGGGTAATATTTCAATCATGATGTATTCTTCTCGCTTCATAGAGTTGCAGTGCATGACACCCATTCCAGGGGGTGACGAGTTATTTCTGGAGAGGATGTTTGAGGATGGTATTAGGTATGATATCTGATCTCAATTGAACATCTTAGGGTTGATTTCCATCTCATCCAAATTCTATTAGTTTCTGATCAAATAATGCAATATGAGGGATTCTAGAGTTGTAAATCCAGGTGGTTCAACATTCATAGTTGGTACCCTTCTGACAGACAACAGGAAGCAATGTATAGAGTCTGTCCATGGAGATCCGAGTAGGCGGGATACTTTTTTGGTAGCCGGGTTGTATGCTACTAGTGTGTCAAGAGTGATCATGTGAATCCACATTGCCCGAGAGACCTATCTGAGTGCCGATATTGCAGTAAGATGGCCCATCTTCAGGTTTTTAGTTAGAGTTTTTCACCAACATCAGGTTAAAGGTGTTCTGCAATGACTCCACATTTAGAAGTATGACCACCAATTATCCTCAATTTGGGAACTGCAGATCATCCAACTATTCAGACTAAGGTGGAAGTCATGGCCATGGTATCCAGTCACCATACATTCAGCGAGAACATGGTGGATCAGCTCTGGGTGGATAGGAATGGTCGCAGGGACGTGGTACATGTTATACTTTTGTAGTGGTGAAGAACTAACAAGAGCAGGATCTCAGACCCTCTACAGATAGAAGTACGATTCTAGTTGCCTCAGTTTCATCTTCTGCACATTCTGATATAGGGTCTTCCCATAGTTTCATATATGTTTATTTTGTGGAGATCCTTTGGCTCTTTATCATTACCTCTTTTGATATCTTGATGCTAGACACTTTGTTGGGGACTATAACATCTAGTGTACGTCAGTTCAAGGAGTTCCCTCTTGAGGTTGGCGGGTGCCAAATATTTTGAGGCCTCTATGTCAAAGATATGACAAGCTATAATTACATTCTCATAATGGACTAGTTGGTTCCCTTCCAGGATATTATCGATTCCTATCATTGAAGTGTGAGTATCTCGTCACCAGTGGGAGGATTGTTTCTACAAAAGGGTGAATTTTATGTTCAGTTGAGAATAGTGGGACCTGACCAACATGGGTTGGGAGGAGTCAATTCCCATATTGATAGTCTATATCTGGATGACTAGGGGGACTTCACATATAGACTTTCCTCCAGTGGTGGATCTTTTTAGGGATTTATTTCTTGAGGAATTTTCAGGTTTACCTCTGAAATAAGAGGTAGTATTTTCTATTGAGTTTATGTCAGGGGCGGGACTGGTGTCCATTACTCCTTATTGGATTGATACATTAGAGTTATAAGATCTCAAGAATCAATTATAGGAGTTACGAGAAAATGGTTTCATCTAACCTAGTACTTCTCTTTGGGGTTTGCCTATCCTGTTTGCGATGAATGTGGATTGTACCCTTAGACTTTGTGTGGATTATTGGAAGGTGAACCAGTTGATAGTCAAGAACCGATATCCCTTGCTAAGGATTGATGTTCTATTTGATCATCATCAAGGAGACCGAGTGTTCTATAATATTTAATTGACATATGGTTATCATCAATTGTGAGATAGACCATCAGATATAACTCATTGAGCCTTTCAGAGTAGGTCTGGTCTCTATGAGTATGTGGGTTTTCCATTTGGTCTCACGAACGTGCCTGCAGTTTTTACGGTACTAATGTACTGAGTGTTCCATCCACACAGACTCCTTTGTTGTGGTTTTTTGTGAACAATATATTAGTGTACTCAGACACTATACGTGATCATGCAACCCATATTGAGATCGTTTTGATTATACTAAGAGAGCATCAGTTATATACTATTCTCTATATATGCCACTTTGGGATATGACATATTCACTTCATGGGTCATGTTATCTTAGATACATGATTATTTGTAGTCCCAGATAATGTGAGAGAAGATGGTTCCAGGGAGGATATGAAGAATTTCATTGATGTACAGAGTTTTCTAGGGTTGGCTATCTACAATAGACATTTTATATAGGGATTATCATGCTTATAAGTGCCACTTATGGGCTTGGCTAAGAAGGGTGTAAAGTACTTGTGAAAAAATTCTTATGATTCAGCCTTTCAAGAGATGAAAATGGATGTCTACTTCTGCACTGATACTGGTTTTTTCAGTGCTGGGAATGATCTATTTAGTTTATTTCAAGGAATTAGTTATTTTTCTGGGAGTAGTGCTTAAGCATGGAGAAAGTGTCGTTGTGTATGGGTCTCTCTAGTTGAGGCCACATGAGAGGAATTAATAGATTCATGACCTTCAGTTGGATACAGTTATATATACTTGACACTATTGAAGACATTATCATTTGGGATATCATTTTTTGGTTTTCATATACCACAATGTCTCAAGTATATCTTCACATGGCAGAGTCTGAATTTGAGACAGTGTAGGTGGGTTGAGTACTTTCAGTATGTGACATTGAGCTTGTCCACATGCCTGGTAATGCTAATGCAGTGGATGATGCGTTGATCAGGAGGAATCAGATATAGGTAGTTCAAAAGGCCAATAGTGAATGGGGGCTTATGGATATGTTCATTGAGATGCATTTGGAGGTGCACAAAAAACAAGGGAAGACATTCCTTACTTTGGTAGCTATTACCTCCACCCTACTTGATTGAGTGCATATGAGGAAGCTATAATATTTGAAAGGAAAAGTTATATGGGAGAGTGTTTTAGTAGGTAAATCTATTCCAAGATGAACTGTAGGAAAGGATGGGATCTTTCGTTATCATGGGTGCATGTGGGATTTAGTAGACATACACGAGGAGATAATGTGGGATTTTCATTCTTTATAATTGGAATTTATTCCTAGTGTCAACAAAATATACAATGATAGACACCATCATTATTGGTGGCAAGGTATGTAGAAAGATGTTTCTGGCTATGTGATGAGGTGTTCCACTTGTCAGTAAGTAAAGGCAGAGCATCAGCGACCAACATGACTTTTGCAGTAGTTACCCATTCTTGAGTGGAAGTGGAATCATGTCACGATGGACTTCGTCACAGGTTTACCGAGGTTTTTTCAAGGGAACAATTTAGTTTGCGGTGTCATTCACAGACTCACGAAGTTTGAACACTTTTTACCAATCAAGGGGTCATTCAATGTTGATTAGCTATGAAGGTTGTACATCTGTGATATTGTACGTTTACATGATGTTCAACACTCCATCGTTTTAGACAGGGATGGTCGTTTTACTTCTCATGTATGGTAGGGACTATAGAGGGCTTTGGGTACATAGGTATTTCTATGTACAACATACCATCCCCAGACAGATAGCCAGTCTGAGCATACTATTCATGTGCGGAAGGACATGCTTCAAGCATGCGTCCTAGATTAAAGAGGTTCAAGGAAGAAGCACATATCTCTGGTGGAGTTTTCCAACAATAGTAGTTTTTTGAAGACTATTCATATGGAACATTATGATGACTTGTATTGTTTTCCATTTTTATCACCCTTATGTTGGATGGAAGTAGGAGGGGAATTTATGATTGGACCTTGTCTTGTCCAAGAGACCATGGAGTATATAGAGTTGATTCAGTATTGGATGGCTACTAAATAGTCTTGACAGGAGTCTTAAATTCATTAACGGAGACAAAATATTGAGTTTATGGTTAGATATCATGTTTTTCTACATGTCACACAAATTTTGGGACATAATAGGATTATGAGTTGTGGTATGATTTCACCGATATACATTGGGCCGTTTGAGGTTATGGAGAGTGTTGGGTCGGTTTCCTTTCGGTTGCAGTTACCTTAGAGGTATCAGGTTATTCATGACGCCTTCCACATTTATCAGATACGACGTTAATTCTCAAACTCATATCTTGTTTTTCAAACCGAGGAGGTTGAGTTAGAGGTGGACACATCATTCAAGGAGCATCATATCTGAATTATTGATTTCAACATGAAGGTTCTTCATGGCTAGTATATTCCTCTAGAACTGGTGATATGACAGCACATGTGAGTACAAGATGAGACATGGGATAGGGAGGTCGATGTATGATCATAGTGGCCCGAACTGTTCGAGGATTCTTCTTTGTTACAACCTCTTTAAGGATATTCTAGAAATATTTATTTAAGGGGGATGTTTGTAAGATCCTGGATCTTTTTTTTCTGGTAAGGATCTTGTTATTGGTGTTCTTGAGAAAGAGTGATGTTTCTAGAATATTATGGAGTATATGAAGTGTACTTAAGAGTAAATTCCAAGAACTTGGTTTTCATGGGTAGCTTTGTACTGGCCTTGTAATGGCCAACTTCAATGTTGTGTGAGATGAGTTGGAGCCTAATGCGGGGCCTAGTAAAGGCCTATACACTTCATGTATCCTAATAGAACATGTTGTGTATTTTTATTTTTAATTTTTATATAGGATTAGGGTCATGTCTCATTTATAGAAACATATTCTTTTGGCTTCGTCTCATCCAGGAGTGACAAATATCACTGATTCTTCCCTGATTTCCCATTTGGCCAAACGTTATCCGAATCAAACACAGTTGGTTGTGTTGTAATCGTATCGGTGAGTTCTTCATTCTTTAGGAGCCTCACCTATTGATTGATCCTCTATCATGATATATTTGTGGTTTAATGTCATAGTGTTTTTTAGATATAATACATTCTAGGTCGATTCTAAGGCTACAGTTTAAATATATCAATCAGACTATATTGAGGTAGGCGTTTCATGCCTTTCCATAGATTTTGTTTGAATTATAAGTGAATAAAGTGCCCAATACTCTAGTTTAGGCTATATTTTGTGTAGGGAATTTAATCCTATTAATGCCTACAATGCCTTGTTTTCTTGAGCATGAGTTTTTTATTGTAAATGGGGTTATTTACCTTGTTATGGATGTTCTGGGCCATGTTTGATCTGATATTGGCCATTGGGTCTAGAATTTCTTATTAGACTGCTTTGTTTTCCATGCCTAGTGATGTTAAGATAGAGTGGATATTATCTAACATGCTTGTGATATGATTTCAAGATACTAGCCATGTAGTATTTGATATTTACACTGGATAATAGATATCATTGGTGCAGTATTGCGTTACCCTGGGATTTGGGAACCCAGTGTTGTTAGACTATAGGGGAAATGGAGGATGAGGGATTCCCCAGAGTGTCTGTTATAATTTTCACATTGTGATCCCATAGTAGGGATGGACGTGAGTTCTCCCTTAGAGTGTCTTTTTGTTCCATGTTGTGATACCACATGTGGAATTGGAGGTTGAGTTCTTCCCCAGAGTTTCTATAGTATAACATTACGAGACCACATGGGGAATTCACTGTGAGTGCATCCTAAGAGAGTATTTTTTAAGCTGAATAAAAGTGTTTAAACTGTGAGAAGTTCCCAGAGGGTTTCTTGAGATTGTTTTGTTGTTTATTTAATAAATGTAATTGACTGTAGTTGAAACTGTAATATTGTTTACTTTTGAGTACTTCTTTTTTTATTACTTCATTTTTCATATTTTCTGTCATATATATTCACTAATATTAAGCCTAGATCTTTGGTTTGTTTCTTACTGGGATTTGTCTCACAAACTATTTGGGTCATTCTATTGGGGCCATGTAGATTATATTGTCATAGGTATAGATAAGGGAAAGCGGCCTTCAACTTTAGGTACACGATTGATATGGTGCTGGAGAGCATGGGACTAAGATGAGGAATGCGACGATGTTGGAGTTGTATTCTTGTTTATCTATTTTACATTGGATTAGTATTCCATTTCAGCATTATGACTAGTTTGGCTGATTTTTATATACTCATGACATGAATTGTTATTGAAATATTTATATATATGTTGTAGTTTTTTATTTACTTTTTGTATAATGTTGTTTACTTACTATAATTCATTACTATTTCGACTACTATTATATGTTTTTTTCTATTGTGTTACTCTTACAATAGGGCATTGTTTCACCACAATCACTCCTAGGGCCTATGTTGTTAGCCGGTTGTCTCTGGTGTTCGGGGAAATGCACTTGAGTCCATGTGACCAACTATGTATGGGGAAGCATTGGGCGGTACGTGTAACCAGGACATTTCAAATTACAAGTTAACAATTTTTAAAGATGAAATATTTGTGACCAACTTGGTTTTATCACTCACACATTGTACAATGATTTTGTTGCACTTGCAGAATTCATGAATATGAATTAGAGAAAGGTAAATGGTAATGTGGGAGATGGAGGAGATAAGGTTGTTGGAGCTAGGAGTGGTACAATGACAAACTTCATAATACTACAATAGTTTCATTTGTTATTACTTGTTTCACATTTACTATTGGGTTCTTTTTCACATTGGATTCCATTTTTTATTGTATGACTCATATTGTATCTTACTATTTTCCACATTATTACCATAATAATAATATAATATTATATTATATTATATTATAGTATATTATATTATATTATATTATATTATATTATTATTATTTCATCGACATGATATTGTGGGAATAGTCTCACCACTGATGAACTTAAACAGTCATTTTTAGTCTGTACCCTCTTGCATATGAGGTGGGATGCATAAGTTTACATGACATTACTCTTCGAACATAGAGATTTTGGATGGGATTGTATACTGATCATCCTCCAACATATTTTAACAACCATATATATAAAACAGTTTTAACTATAATAAAATAGTTATATCCCTATATCATTTTCTAATTATCTTATAAAATCCACATAATCATAAGACCATGTTTATTGAATCTATTATCTTAATTCTTTTTAAGAAAACTCTATTTAAAAAATAATACACAAAAAATATAAGATAAAATATATAACAACACACAAGTTTTATTTTGATCTATATGTGTGATAAACTCTAAACATTTAAACATTTATTACTTTAAAATGTTGATTCCTAATTTGAATGGATACTAAGACCACTATTAATTCATCACATGGTTCTAAATTCTAAGAGTCCAATAGAATCACGCAATCACTGGAAATGAGTGGATGAATCAAGGGTGAACACCATTTCATAATTATGTTCATGATAAACATTTCCATCATTTAATTTCTTCAGATATATATCATCAGTTAGGATATATAGATCATAAATAAAAGTGCTCAAAAAATTTCCCTTATAAAATTTAAATTGACAAAATAAAAAACAAACATATTTTTTATATGGTTCATTGTTAATGAGAGGTTCTACTCCTTAATGTTTTTACTGATTAAACCTAGCCACATATTTTCAACTAATAATATTATTTTCACATAAAATCTCCATGGTATGATATTATCCTTAACCCATTGTGTATCCTATAATAATAAATCTTGATCGTTACCTTATACCTGATACATCTAGATATAATGTAAACACCACAACCACATGAAATTTTTTTAAAAACTATATCTTATTCCATCAAACATACTTGCACATCATACGTATTATTCTTCCAATATATGTAATTCCATATTGTTTCCTTCATCATTAACTTTAATACTGGGATCTTCTATAGATTTCCCTTTAAATAAGTGTTTCTCACATCTAATGTTCTTTTTAATTCAATGAAATTACTTTTCCTCAGTGGAACATCTTGTTATAGCCTACTCAAAAATTCAACCCAAATAAAAATTATATTAATGTTGGTTAAAATATCCCACACATAAAATCATCTTATAATCTTATATTCTCCCCTGAAATAATCATAAACCTTAGCACACTCTTCTTTGTATGTCATTTACATTTATTATACAAAACATATCCCCAAATAATTCATAGATTTTTATTTATATGTTATTTATTTTAAAATTATTAATTTATATTTAATAACTCCAAACACTCTTACAAATTTAGTGTCAATAGTCTTCTTAAATATTTCTATGCATATTATCCTTCAAAATTTCTCAATGTTACCTAAGATCTCAACATGAATCATTTAATTCAATTCTAAAATGAATCTTGGGGATATCCACCAAGACATTATTTTTGAGAGTAATTTTCATTGACTTATTGTAGGATGAATCATTTTATTGTATATATTAATTGTTTTTATGTCCTTTCTATTATAAAATTCTCAAAATGACATGAACAACAATCAATATTACAACGAAAAAATGATATTTCTATATGCTGAAAAAAATCCTCGTTCTTTACTTAGACATAATAATAATCCATTAATATATATATGATTATCTTAATGAAAAAAATAACCTGGAATATAATTCAAATATGAATCATATTTTATATGTATATTATGATATAATAAGAAGAAAAATGACAGCATAATTAATAATAATTATAATAAATATAATTACAGTAATATATATATGTTACATCATGGAAATTTTATGATCATCCATGGATAATAATTAATTAAAACTAATATACAAACATATAAAAGAAGTATTGTCGAAGTCATGTTGATATCAATATAAAAATCACATCGGGTTTCTACACCACATAATTAACTAATTGTGGGTGAAGTCACTTAATAATCACTTTGAAGATGAGATGAAGTACATTTCATTGAGTTAATGTTAAAGGATCCAAAAAATAATTTATCACTTAATAAAAAAGCCATTATTTAATATCCATGAATGTGTAGAATGTGATAAATCAATTTATTAAAAGGAAACCAAAAAAATCAATTCACATTTTGTAAAAAATTGATTCATTAATTGATACATTAAATTAATTTTATCAAATTAATTATTTAAATAAAATCAAAATTTTATTTCTAAGAATATCCCACATGGGTGTATTAATTAAATAAAAAAAGAAATGTATCTATTAGATAAAATTTAATTAAAATCCAATGTATGAAATAAAAATTAAATAATATACATTTTGGAAATTATTCACACAATTGTTAATAAACATACAAATAGAATGTATTAGTAATTGCATAATTAGATTCAATGTGATATGTAATTGATATAATTATACAAATATCAAAAAATCAATCAGAGTCAAAATATTAAAATTTATGTCAAAAAATATATCTTAAATAAAAAATGAATTTATAGAGAGTATCAATATCCCACTCAACCGATACATAAATTAAAATTAACCAATCACATAATGATAAAATTATGTTAATCAACCCAAATAGTCAAGGCTTTCGTTAGTGATTTGTCCAATATACTCTAAATATTAATATTATCAAATATAGTATAAACCCAAAAATTATTTTCTATGAAAATTAATTATTTTATATCAAAATAAATTAGGAAATAATGCCTCTAATATTTCTAATAGAAATCCGTAAAAGAATTTTTTCCACAATACATCCCATTTGGCCTTTGTATGTTTAAAAAAAATTGGAAAATTATTTTCTATTATAGTAGAAGTGACTATAAGTTTCCATTTATCTCAATAATAATAAATAGTCATTCATACTATCACAAATTAATTAGTGATATAGTTATTTTGTCATGAACTCACACAATAAAACCATAATCATAATATGACAAAATGTATGTAGTTTATCTGTCATCATATTAGTCGACATATATTTTTATTTAGTTCCCTGAAATATCTATTGTAATTTACCATACGTTTCTATGAAATAATTTATTTATTAAAAAATTATCACCCCAAAACATTAATAATGAAATAAAATATGTAGAAAAATACATTCATGGATATATATATTTTTCTGATAACATCACTGTTAAATAAATTTCTATATCTCATTTATATCATTAAAAAACTGACTTAGATCCATAGAAGAATGAAATTTTGTTCGTATTCATGAATATATTTTTAGTACATCATCTCCAATATTATATAAAGAGACAATAGGACTACTAACATAGAATTTGGATGCTCAGAAAACATCCTAAAAGCTATTTATTGTCAATGTTTTTATTAATTTTTTCTCAACCTAAAGATTAACATAATCATTTTCCTTAAGTATGCCATTAATATAAAAATAATATTACTTATCCCACTAGTACTGAATCAAATGTATCAATATAATTATTTTTATTTAAATAAAAATCAATATCCAAGGAATATTTATAATCCTAAAAAATAATTTCATTTCTTATTTTTCCTAAAATACCCAATGATGACATGATGTTAAATTTTAAAAAAAATATTTTTTATGAATATATATCTATACAATCAAAATAATAGATTCTAAATGGAAAAATAAATTTAAAAAATTATTTATTATTATCCTCCAAATGTGTATCAAATAAAAAAGTATTTTGTGATGATGCACGATATTTATGGCAACCAAAATAAAATACTGATAATGTATTTGATATCAATATAATCTAAAAAACATATACTCCATTATCATAATAGTATGGATCACATGTCATAATAAACAAATTATATTATTATATTGTATCAATTTTATTTCTTATAAAATCTAACAATAATTATTAATTAATCTAAACATTAATTATGAATTATTTAAAAACATAATAATATTAAAAAAGGACCTTGTTCAAAATTTAATTATAATACTATGATGTATGAATTATAAATCAGAAAAAAAACTTACATCGATAGGGAATTTTTCTATATACCTTAATTTTACAAACAATAAATCATAATAATATTAAGCATCTTAATAATATTATAAAATTATAATGATATGATGTACAAGTCTTACGACACACCAAACATAACATTGATCATGAATTAAATGAAAAAGGACAATATTTGTGAAAATAAATACATCATAACAATAACAAAATTACATTAATAATAATATATCAATTTGATATATTTAATATTAATGTAATATATTGAAATATACAAAAAAATTGTTTTATGAAAACTTTTACAAAATCATTCCCACGATATGTGAGATCCTGAATATACATAATATATTAAAATATAACCAAATAATATTAATTAAATGATATATAATACACATTATTTTGTAATAGAAAATTTACCATTATTATGGCCATCATAGGAGAGTTCATAATTAAAAAAAATTATAAAAAGAAATTATATTTACACATAGATGATAAATATATATATATATAATAATATAAATAATTATATAGAAAATATTGATTATTTATTATCATAATAGATTAGTTTATAGATGAAAAATATATTTTTTTTTAAAAAATGTATATAAATATTGTAAAATTAATCCAAATAATTTCAAAATGTGTGGATTGTTAAACATATATTCAATAAAAAAATATTCTAAATCCTTATTTCTCAGTACCAAAAAATAAGTGATTAATTATATTAAATGTAATTAAATAAGATTTAAATATCTGTTAAAGTCCATTAAATACATACTATATATATATTCACATATTAATATATTTTTTTATAATTCAAAATCATCATGAATTGTGAGGGATAATAAAAAAATAAATTATTAAAACAATATAAAATATTGCATATGAATTTCAATGAATGAAATATAGTTAAATTTTTTAAATAATTGATATTATCATTTGTAATTTAATAGAAAATAATGTCTGTATATGTCTTTCAAAATTTATATTACAATACATATCATGAATTTTACAATATATATATATATAAACTAATTTAAGAATTGTGAACGAAGTTATATTAATCAAAATTTAAAAAGGCGCATCATCTATTTATATTACACAATCAACCACTTGAAGATGATGTTGTTTATATTGATTGATCGAGACAAGACTAAGGACATTACATTTATTTAATAATAAATGATCCAAATCATCAAGAATCACTTAATCCATGTTATTATTTAATATTTAGTAATTGGATGAATATTAAGTATAAATTCATTATAGAAAACTAGATATGTTAATTATTTTTTGTTTAATGTTGATGAATAAAAAAATTAATGAAATTATTATTATCAAGGTAATAAAATAATGAATATCCATATTTTATTTCCAACGCTTAATTCACCAATTAATACATATTAAGGACACATTTCACTACATCATCACAAAACCCAACCAATATGGAATATTTAATCCATAGATGACCCCTAACATAAATTTTATGAATCTAGGGGCCAACATCCATTATGGAAAATTAATATTATTAAGCATTGTTTTTACATTTACATAGGACATAGAGTCTAGAAAAAGATAAAAACTATCATACCTATATAATGGAGTTATTTTGTGAGTTTTCTAATAGAAAAAATTATATTTCACTCAACACATAAGGGTGAAATAGTAACTTCATATGCGTAAGGGAGTCCTCAGGCCATAACATAAAAGTAACTCTTTGTTTCTATATTCTATGTAAGGGAATTTTGGATTTTAAATAGGTCATGTAATGGTAGTTTATCTTAGTATATAGGCACCATCAATGTTCTAAATGATGTTTAAGGGTAAACATGTGTTTTATAAGGGTGGATGGGATGCTTCATGAGGGAAACACATAAATTATAAGGGTTATGTAACAACTCAATATTTTTTGAATTATTGATTTTTAATTAATTTAATATTTTTGATTTTTGGATTTCACACATTATTGAATACATGTTTTGTTAGAAGAAAAACACTAACATTTTCTTAGGTTTTATTTGACACCATGTAAATATTACACTATACTCAAAACATATATTATATTTTGATAAAATAAACACTATTTTATGTTCTGATACAAGATATATTCAGTTTCCTTAGCAAAACGTGATGTACGCAAGTAGAATTTGTACCAAACTGTAATGTAATCTTAATAATATAATTGAAATATTATTATATCTACTTCATATATGATGGAATAAAAGTTGTGAGTAATTTTAAATTAAATTTTAATATATGGTTAAACATGTATATAAAAAAATCCTTTGGTTATGAATTAGTTAAAAATTAATGTAACAAGTATTTGAAAATAAAAATTCTCATTTTCAATGAAAACTATTTTTCTATGTTCATACACAATTTTATATCAATAATATAAACAAACCAATTTTTATTAATTTTTTAAATAAAGTTTTTATATTATATTACAATTAAATATTTGCAATACTCATCAAATATATTTCATTGATATATGATAAGAATGAATTCAATTTGATGAAAAAACATATGTATTTTTTTAAAGATAATTTAAATTCCTTTTAATGGTGATCCAATTTTGTATTTTATTTTATAAAATTGTATAAAATATATTTGAAAATATAAAAAATATTATTAAATAGGATTAAAAAATATAATTTGGGTATTTTTTTGGTATTATTCTGAAAATATTTATACTTCCTTGAATACTGAAATACCCTTAATTTTAATTCAAATTTTTTTAATATAATAAATTTATTTTGATAATTTATATTTTGTTTTTGTTTCAATTAATAATTAGATCTAATATTCAACAATTAATATAATTTATTTCATTTTAACAAATTTCACATTGAAATTGGATCAAATAACTTATAAATAATTATGATATTTTTGTCTTTATATTCTCTCATTGTTGCCAAATCTCTTAGATAAGTTTTAAATTAATTTCTACAACCTATGTGAATGAATTTGAAAAAATTGAATCCATATTTAAAATCAGTATAAAATATAATATATAATAATGAAATATTAATTTTTATACAAATTATTAGTGAATGTATTTGAATATAATTGCAGTGATTATGGTAAAATTAATCTTATCGAGGTACTAAACCATAAGCATAATAAGAAAAATATCATATACACATGAACAAAATCCATTTTATGTAAATTGTAAGACCCTATCCACCATTTTATAGGCTTGGGTCCATTGTTTCCAAATTACAAGGGAAAATGATTGTGGAGTTCATTTTTAATAAATTTTTAAGAACACAACATCTCCTCTACTATAAAATGCCTCATATCCTACACTTTTATTTACCCATCCTATTACATTTTCTAACACAAACAGTCATCCCTAATACACTCATAAATTCACCCTAATCCATAATAATACATTATTTTGGATGAAATACATCAAAGGAATCCCTTTGCTGAAAACAAAAATGAGTAACATAGAGAAGAGGTAACAACCTTCCTCAATCTTTTTTCATTTATTTCAATTATCAACCACCTAATCTCTTTTATACAAATATTATATAAGAATTTAAGTATATTAAATATAAGAAAATTTTTATATATTATATTTTCTACTTACCCAAACACACATTACCATCTAATGGATAATGACCAAATAGTTATTGTGAAAGGGGAACTACCACATCACAAAATAATTATTGTTTATTTTTCCATTACCACCAATCATGTTGTGAATTATGATGTATATAGTTTTTTATGTTATATATAATAACTATGATATAATTTTACTTCTATAAATAAAATATAACACATACATTAATTCTTTCAATTTGGTTTAAATACGATAACTTCATCTATAGACATGTCGACTACTACCTCCTCAAATAGATGTGATTCATTCACATTATCCATAAAATGTATTATGGACTGTATTAGTGAAATAATATAATAATTATGAAATAATAATAATTCCATAATGTTATTATATACATATATATATATATTTCATTTAATTTATTACATTCAATGTCACATGAATAAGTTATCATCATTCATTTGTATGAATGACTAACCATATCCAAAAACGCTATATTCCATTTCATATATCTATGTTATATAGATTATTATAAATGTTAATATAGTTAATATATATGACATATTCATCAATTTAATCCATATGAAAATAATAAAATCATTATTTGTGTAATAGGATCAATAATAACAAATCAAAACACATACAATAAACAAATCATTTATTAACGAAAATGTTACATTAACAAGGAATTGTTAATAAACATGTAATAAAAGCTCATAATAAAAACATATATGGTACTATATATATGAATATGGTTCTTTTAAATATTTATAATAAAATTATACTTGTTAAACAAGAGTTATTTATGTGTATTATGAGTGTCAAAACACAAGGTAAGGGATTTTCATCTCGCATTTTATCACTAGGAGATACATTCCATATTAACCGATATCTTTAATTATGTGGTGTATATACTAACTTATGAAATTTTATATTATTAATTTCCATTATTTAATAATATTCAAATCTTAATTTTATATTGTTTTTTTATAGGGATCATTATTCTATAATTAATCAAGTAGTAAAAATTTTCTCATCTCACTTTTTACACGTTAAACAAATTCCATTGTCACCTATTATTTCTTATATGTTGTGTATATACATCATATGTATGTATTATAGGTTAATTATAATTTAATTTAATTTTATTTACATATCCATCTGATTTTCATTCTTTGTCATGTTTAAGTTTCAAATGTTACCAAATTGATAATGTAATTCTGTCTCAATTTTCTTTCTTTAAGTCCCATGTCATGTTACATAACAATATTTATCTATGAGGTGTATAAATTGACCTTGGACATGTTATATAATTAATATAATTATTTAATTATATTTTATTCTTTATTTAATATAATTATCTAACATTTGGTCTATTATTAAATGTTACCAATAGTAAGAGTCTAATGAAACAATCTCATTGATTGTATGGTTTTATTATTATTTTGATTTCATTTATGGAATATTATGATCCATAATTTGAGAAAAATATTGTATTATCTTCTTATACTATGGTTATACATGAAATTTTCATGTATTCATACCATTTTCCCAAACATTGGTACTTATGATAATTAAGAGAATGATTTTATGAAAATCCAGCCTTAATTTGATTTTCTTCCAGAAATATGTGTCTTCTAATATTTTTTTCAACACTTCCCTTATATGCTTTGAAATTTATTTTCAATGAAATAGTTTTGAAAACCTTTTCATGAATTTTTTATATTTTGTTATGTGTTTTTAATGGAAAGTGTTTGTAAAATGTTTGAAATCCTTTTTATAAATGATAATAGTAGTTTACAAGAGATGGTTTTCAAAAAGCTTTTCAAACCTATTTTATAAGAATTCATGGAAAATTTATTTTTAAATGGTCTCAATATTAATCTATAAACTATCATGGAAAATGGGTTTCATGCTTTATTAATAAAATTTAAAGGGAATTTTTTTCAAAATTATATCAAGATTCATTTATAAGTTTTCAGGGAAAATTATTCTCAATATATTTCAATATCCTCTTATATACCTTCATGGAAAATGTTTTTAAATATATTTTCTAGCCTCCATTAAATTTTTCAAATCATATTTTCTATTAAAATAGTTTTTAAAAGGTTTTATGTTTTAAAAATTATACTCCAATGAATAAATTATATTTTTTTATTAAAGTGTTTTCAAAAGGAATTTCAAAATTATTTCCCATCTTGGATAATGTGTTTTGGTTTTATTCGTACCTTATTAGAAATATGATACAAGAATACCATTAGTATTCATTCATGAATGGGTTATGTTGTGATATAATTATATTTATGACACATGTTTCACCTCCATGGGTTTTATGATTTTGAAACACACTTTTTTAATAGGTTATGATTTGGTGATATAATTTTAAGACTATCTCTTTTAAAAAGGTAACAATTTGATGAAATGATTATGGTTACCATTTAAATTCATGGTTTATGATATGATTATTGTTGATAATATTTTTTTTCTCATATTAATGATTTTATTATTTCATTTTTGGGGAATATATATTCTACCAAAGCATTGTATGAAAATGGATTTCTCATGAGTATAGATTTTATGTGTGATGCTAATTACATGATCATAATGTAATGAATAAACTGGATTAAAAGTTAAAATTTCAATGATTTAAAATAATTACATGTTATCAATTTTATGAATGGACCTGGTTTCATGTCCATACATTTATGCATGAACCAGATTACAGGTTTATGATGTTATTATTAGAACTTATTATGTGTTCACGATATTATGTGTAAACCAGATTACAGGTTCACATTGCATTACCTGGACTTGGTTGAATGTCCATAATATCTTGAATGAACCAATGTACATGTTCATAATGTTATTCAGGGACTAGGTTTCATGGCCATATGTTTATAAGAGGGCCTGATTTCTTGTCCTTAACTAAATTATGGAACCTCTTTAAAAATTTATAATCTGATGTGAATGCCACAATTCTATTTCTTATTCAAATGTTATGATTTCATTTATTATTATCTTGAAAATACAATAATTCATGTATTATGAGCTTCTAATATTTATACCTTGATTTATTTTATTGATCTTTGGTAAGTAATATCTAAATGGATTCTTGAGAATGTGTGGAATGCGCCTACATTCATTCAAATTATTTGATTTTTACACCATGCCCGCATGTCTTGGATATAGTTGGGGTTCCACTGGCACCGGACCTTAAACCTCATTCGGCTTCGCTTGTTCGCCTTCATGATGTTGGCGCTCCTATCTAGGTCCCAGTAGGTGTGTTTTCTGACCATTCTCTCAATGATATCCTCCATTTACTGGTGCCTATTCAGTCCGGTGATTTTCCATTGTTCCTAGAGACCTAGCTCACTCCAGTCTTTTCCAAGATGGTGGATGGCCTATCGTCACCTGTGTTCCCTAAAAAGGCCTTTGAATCATATTTGACTCATCAATAGTGATATATTGTGTCTCATTTTGGTTATGATCAGTCTCCAATTAAGTTTTGTCATCATGTGGTTGATTCTTGGAGATTTTTTGGCCCTATGAGGATTTATTTTAACAATTGTAAAGATTTAATTTTGGTTCTTTAATCAGAGGAAGACAATTTTTCTATTTGTTATTATACCTCCAAGTCGTGAGAGAACTCATGCATTAATATACTTAGATGACCTATTTTGGATCACCCTTGTCATGAAATACAATCGGTGGTTGTGTGGTTCAATATTCTTGGCCGATCCATCCCCTTTAAAATGTGTCTTTTCTGCACTATATTGGTTATGTTGTGGTTTACTTTTTGTGTGAGGATGATCGTACTATGTGGATGCGGGAGACCTATCCTTTTTGGACTATATGGGTTTTCATCTATCCACTCCTCTCTCAGATCATTTTTTTCATAGCACGAGATATATCTCTATGATGCATCATCTTATTCCTCAGTCTATGGTACATTTTTTTCAACTATCCAGTTTCAAGTTCATTTCTATTTGTAAGGTAATTGATCTGGCCCGAATCATCTAGCTGATCGTCATATTTATTCTTCTTCCTCACGACCAGCTAGCTATTCAATTACTCTGGGATTCAAGGTGGCTCCTAGGCTGACATATGTGCCCCTTTTCTCTTTTCATCCATGCTTTCTCCCCCCTTCCACCTATTAAGGTGATTCCTCTTTTATTATGTGGTCCCATCCCCCTTCCCTCTAGAATTTGTATCCTACACCTTGTCCTTGCTTCATCCACTTCCTTCGAGGCCACCTTAGTGAAACCAGTTTCTATTTCAATCATTGATCTTCTCATCTCCCATGAGCAGGATGCTTTTTTTGCAAGGTGTAGGTGGTTATTTTCTAGTGGCAGTTGACACTACTAGTGGGTCTTTCTCTAACACAGTTCCACTTATTTTGAGAACTCTTATGTGTGAAAACATGGTGGTGCTCTAAACCTCTTTGAAAAGGATGTTTAGTCTTTATCTTCCTAGGTACACAGTTCTTTCTCACAAGGAGAATGAGGTGACATGTTCATCTCCTCTGAGGTGCCAAGTGATTTCTCCCATGAAAAAGGATGTGATCTCCTCATCTTTTCATTCCCTTCATTTTATTTATTTAGGGCTGTCAAGTACATCTTATCTTCCACTTATCAATCAATTTTTATATCACTCTCTTCATTATGTTGTAGAATTGGATATTGAGAACTAATCTATTATTAGTACCCACTCTCCAAATTGCGGAATTTAGACCAAATCTCAGAATAGATATTGGCATGTGGAAGAGTTAAGAAACATGAAACCCATAGTGGAAGCAGAAAACCATTCCCTATCTTTTTATCAATAAGTTAACTTATTATTTGGAATGCTCGTATCTAGGGAACCCAGGAAAAAATAGTTTTTCATAATCATGATTTTCATTATCAAAAAATTTCAATGGAAGCTATTCTTAAAACAAAAAACCTTCCTATAATCTAGATAATTATTTCTCAGAATTATATAATATAATTACATGTTTGTAGACCCACATAATAAGAATATTTGTCATTTTGGTAATTCAAAAATCAATATAATGATTGTGGATTCTTCATAATAGTTTATAACTATTGGCGTAAGCATGTGGGTAGTGCAATTTGGTGAATTCTATCTATTCTAAATGTGATGTGATGGAAACATATGATTTATGGGGTGAACTATTGTCTTTCAATCGTAGGTCACATCCATGGATTATGGTAGGAGACTTTAATATTGTCAGATACATATAAAAATAAAGGATGCTGATTGTTTCCAAGGAAAACTAGTGACTATTTATCTATACTTTTATCATATAAGGGCCACCTTGATAAGTTATTCATGGGAAACCATTATACATTGTGTAATAATCAAAAAAATGAATCTAACACCTGGTGCAGGTTTGATGAATCTATTTCCAACATCCATGGTATTTCTATATTCGAGAATACCAAAGTGATCAATCCCACTAATTCCATCATGTATCACTCTACAATTATTATAGACTTTTCATTATATTATTATAAATAAATATGCTTCACATTTTTACTAAGATGAATTTATGATTCTGGGTTTCTCTAGACAATGGATGAGTCATGGTTCAAGCTGGTTCAAGTGGATCTATGGATAGTTATGCATAAATACTTGAGGTAGCTCCATGAATATCTCTATTCATTGAGAAATATTATTCCCCTAAGATTATAGAATTGGATGTTGTTAATTCATAGGTTGAGTATCTCGAGGAAAATCTTGGTGATTTATGGGATGAGGGTTTTTTTAATTATCTAATTTCCAAGAAGAATTATTTGGAAATACATCTTAATGAATATGAACGACTTTATTGTTAGTATTTTATGGTGACATGGATTTAAGAGGGGGACTAGAATAAAACTTATATTCACGCATTTATCAAATAGTGACGTAGGATAATCAATCACAATATACTTTATGAGGATTAATCATAATCTAATTATCGGGACAAGGTTGGGGGCTGTGCTAAATGCTTTTTCAAATCCCTTTTGCTTTAGCCTAATAAAATCATGTTATGTGGTTATCCGAGGGGACCTTAAAATTTATTTGATGATATTAACTATGGGTTATCAAATCAAGATATTATGAGAATAAACGCAATCCTAAATGAAAATGAAATTCATGAGGGTGATCTTTTTATTTTTCCCAGATAGTGCGCCTGGCATAGATGGCTTCCCAGTGTACTTTTTTGAGGCTACATGGGAGACAGTTAAGGACCCCATTATTATTTTGATTGAGAATCTATTTGTTGGTGGATGAATTTCTCATAATTATTGTGAATAATATATGGTTGTTATCCCCAAAAATAATGACCATTATTATCTAAATCAATGTTGATCCATTAGTTTGTGCAATTTTTTATACATGATACTAACAATGGTTAATAATAAGTGTGTTTACTCTTACCTGAATTGTTGGATCTCTTATGAATGACATTAATTTATCAAATGAGGTACCATTCATGGTGAAATTGGTATAAAATGGGAGATTATTTGAGATTTATATCAGATAATGCATGGGTCAAACATCTTTTTCCAGCATTACATTGATAAGATGTAAGATCGGATTGAACAGTTATTTATTATCTTGATTCTAAATATCATGTTCTTATCAGTTATAGCTATGGATATTCTATTTTTTTCTCATGGATTTCCATTTTTTAAGTGGAATATCATTGGATTATTAGTGTTAGTTATGGGTTCAGTCAAAGAGACCCTTTATCCCACACCTTATTTGTTTTGGATCAGGATGTTATCAGTAGGTACACAAACATGAATATTTCTGAAGGAATGTTTATACCATTATGTTGTTAAAATCATGTTCATGGACTCAATCAAATAATGCATTTGAATGACACAGTTAATTTCCTCAATTGAGGTAAACACACTATATAAGGTATCAATGAGATTATAGTGGATTATTTTAATAGAGTGGGATGCAAGTTCACCGGGATAATAAAAACCTAATTATTTAAGTAGTTATGATATAGGAGAATTATATTTATGGAAAACAATCTCATTTTCACTAGAGGATCCATCCCATGGATTACGTAGGTTTCCCCATTTCTTCAGGTAACCTTCAGGAGTTTCATTTTGATAAAGTAGTTGATAAGATTACTTTCCAGATCTCTAACAAGAATATGCATTTAGTATCACACAATAAAAGACTGACATTGATTAACAATGTTCCCTCATATTACCATATTCATGTCCTTTCAGTTAGAAGGGTTTTTAAGGCCATTATTATATATTTTGAGAATATCATGGGATCATTTTTTGGGATGGGAATTTGGAGGGGATGAAAAATGGGATTCATGGAGAAAATTGGAAAATACAATTAGGGAGGGAGGCATGGGTGTATGGAGTTTCTCAGAGTTGATGAATGAAATGCCTGCTAAGATATCAAGATAATGGTTTGAATGTAGGAACTTCTAGGGGCACTCCACGGCAAGGAAATATGGGACCTCTTCTAATCCTCTAAAGGGCATGGTCTCTACTATTTCGCACGCCATGAGACCGTTATTTTGTTGGAATCAAGAGTATAGTGAATTGGATTTTTGTTAAGGTGGACATTAGCTTTTGGTTATAGAATTGGATTGGGTAGAATCTTGGGTTCCCAAGAATCCCTAATCTGAATATTTCTTTCAGTGATTCTTGAAGGTATCCTAGCTTCAGTAGCTCTATAATGGACAGGGAACATCAAGAAACCTATGATTCAATCAATATTTCATCTAAGCAAGACATCTATCTGTTTAATGGTGTAGCCTCAAGATCCTCTTCTATAAGTAATCATATCAGGATCATGCACTCATAGGTTGAGCATTGTGGATGAGGGTATAATTTTTGGTGCAATGACATTCCATCAAAGCTCAATTTCCTTTTGTAGAATATCTATAATAATTCAATATCTAATGATGAAAATATTTAGAGATATTCATTCTGACTAACTTATATATGTTTTTTGATTCTCATTTTACATTGAAACTATTCATCCTATTTTTTTCATTGGTAAATGGGATTAATGGTTGTAGACAATTTTTTTCAGCTCTACTAGTGTGGTATCTTAAGAGGCCTATAGGGATAATTTTTTGGATCTATAGTTCTTAGAAGAAGGGGATAATACCAATTAGATGAGAGAAATAGGCTTCATCCTTGTGGACGAATGTTGGTGCTTATAGATTGTAAAGAACAAGGCTCAGTTTGAGGGAAGGTGCAACATGTGGACTTTGATTTCCATCAGAATAAAATTCTTACAGGTAGAGCTGATTGGTCAGATGGAAATTGGGGAGCCTCCACATATCTAAGATATATTAACATCATTGGTTGTGTGGGTGCTTCTACTACTATCACATCCCCTCCTAGATGATGATTTCGATGGTCCCCTTGTGATAGGGTTTGAAGCTTAACATGGATGGCTCCTATATCTCAGGCACGATGCAGGTTCATGGTCTTGCGTGGGAAAAGAAACGTTTTATTATCATTGGTTTATTAGCCTCCTTTATCCAGTGGATTCTCTTAATTTAGTGCTACATGCACTATTTTTTGGCTAGAAACTATGTTGTTAGGAAGTCCTTAGGAAAGAAAAATTAGAAATAGACTCTATGATCATCTCTGATTCACCTTGTGGAAACACTCCCACTCCCTAGTCCATCATCTACCAGTTTCGTTAGTGTTATATGTTCATCAACAGATATATGATCATCACTCATACTTTGTGTGAGGGGAATAATGTTTCAGATTTTCTTTCCTCTAGGGACTCTATTTCATAGAAAATTTTTATTCTATATGCTTTGAGGTCCTTCCCCCAAGAGAATTTTATTTCTATTACTAGTGATTCTCTTAGACTCCATTATAATATTCCTCCAGGATTCCCCCCCCCCCTATTCAGGGGTTTTTGGGATAAGTCTTATAATTTTATTAATTAAAATAAATGTTGTTATTATTATTATGATTGATATTTAATATATGATATTCCATTTTCATGATCTTTCTCTCATAACTATATGATATTGATAATGATTACATATATCCCTTATTTAACCTTACTAAGCTTGCAATATCTCTACATTAGTGTTTCCTTTTACTAGGTTAATAATATATTTTTTATGTATGATTATTATATTAAGGATGTTAGTCATGATGAACCTAGTAGAACATAATCTAGATTAGTTACGTATGAGATTATTATGCTTCCATATTTCCATATTCATTAAACTAAGATGGTATTTGTGAATCAAATTCTGTAATGTAGTATGTATTCCACAAAAAAATATGTATTTTTAACATATGTTAATGGTTGAAATTATAGTTTATATCAAGAAAATTTTTTATTACATTTTCTGAATCAAGGATCAGAAAAACTATGTGATAACTATAGGAACTTGAATGAGAATAAGTCTATGAAAAGGAATGGTATAAGAAAATATCATGGAATTTTTTCAAAATACAAAGTGATTGGTTTATGAGAAATAAATCCATATTAGGATACTATAAGTGGATGTGTATTTGGAATATACTAACGAATGGGTTACAAGTACAGAATGGTGTGTTGGGCCTAACTCAAGCATAACTTCTTACGTGATAATGGGCCTTGCTATACACCTTCAATGACACTCATAAGAGATATTGTTCAAGAATTCACAAACTCATCACAAACCAACATGATGGATTAAAATAGATGTTTGATATTAATAGCCTAATATCTGAATAATGTGTCATATATTATTAAAAAGGATTCATATTTTAGAAAAATGTTGTTTTATTTCTTGTTATTATGTGGTTTTCTTCTATGATATGTTATTCTCATAAAATGATTTTTTCTTTTAGTCAATATTTGGAACAAGAATTAATATTGTTGAAAAGGAATTTAATGAGAAATAAATGATTTTCCAATTTAGAAACTGAATTTTATGGTATATGAAATTTGAAGCCTTATTACTATTCATTCTCAATCTATGAATCAAGGTTAACATCCATCTATAAAAATGATAGAACAATATTTTTTGGATTCCATTATGAGGGAGGAAATGTCTTATTTTTTTAGTTCTATTGATCCATTTTTTATGATATATATATATATATATATAATGATAATACATTTTCTATTCTGTAGTTATCATGTAATGATAGAGTAATACTAGATCTCTACTATCTTAATGGTGAGGTAGAACAATGCTGCAATACTGTCAATAATATGAGGTAACAATATGAAATTGACATCATCAATTGTAATGAGTTAAAGAACATATTTATCAATAATTACTTTTTTCTCATTCTTCTTACGATTATAGAGAAGGAATTCCCAGGTCATTAGTAGAAGGATCATGAATCAGTTGGGACCTATGATGAAAATTTTAGAGGACATTTCGATTACTCATATAATATTTTTAGTCGTCATAAATTTATGATCAACGAATTATTTGGGTCCTTGAAACCGACACTCCATAAAGTGTTATTCATAAGGGACATTGAATGATACAACGAAATCATTCAATGTGAACTAATCTTGGAAATGGAAGATGGGAATCCTCTTAGTTCTGGTAATAAAAAAATAAAAATGGGGTTTCATGGAAAATCCAATGATTGATTACATAGATAGAAGAAACCTTTTCATACTCATAATTTTCAAATGTCTGGGAAAGTGATCTTATGCGACTACCTAAAATGAAAAAGAATATGTTTTATGTGGGGTAATATTTCCCATCAAGAAAAAAATTATATAAGTGATGTGAAGACGGTAGTCATTGAAATGAATGGATAGAAAAATCAATAGATTGAAATACCCACACATTAGTGTTTCAAGTGAAAGGAGCTTGGGAATTATGCTAACCAATTCCCCAATCTATAGGATGATATTGATGATAAGTCCCAAAAACCTCATAGGACAAAGAAGAAATAGAAATATTATAAAATCAAATTGGATGAACAGAATATCGATAATTTTAAAAAACATATCCTCTCCCAACTATTTTGGATTTTGATTCATGAGTTAGTGCGAATAAATCCAATTAAAATATTATTCATCATCCTTTAGGGAGGTTTTTTTTTATATCCATCTACATGTATTTTGGAATGATTTAATTGCATTTTATGTTATATCAATGCAAGGATGAAATCAAGTATCCAATAGTTTTTTTCTATAAGATAAGTTCCAATTTATGGAATAAAGCGTGAATTATATTTTATAAGGGTAATAAGGAGAACCATTTTAGAAATAGTATATGATAAAATTTTGATTTGATACTATACATTTATAAAATTATATGACCATATGAGTATTTATTCATATTAGATTGCATGTAATAAACTTTCTGTTTTGTTAATTATAGATGCAATGAACTATAATTCTATTTATGTATATCATGATCTGCTAATGCTTCAGTAGTGACAAATTCAAATTCATTTCATGGAATAATTGATGAAGTGGAAATTGATCAAGGTACAAAAAGGGGGAGGTTTTCCTAAAATAAAGCATGTATATCCCCTTGTTAAATTCATCATCTTTGGTAAAATGTTTTTAAATAAATGTTTACCTCTTATCATCATTTTTTAGGATAAAAATAAAATCTTTCACACTTTTTAATTTATGGTTTTTTATTGTTATATTTCTTTGGATCACCCAAATTATTGTGGTTAGTGAAATTTATCAATATGCATTATTTATTATACTTTTCATACATGAACAAGTATTTTCATTTGTTCTCATATGTTTAAATATAGTTATGAGTTACATTGGGAAACCGTTATGTTTTCAAAAAAATTTAAAATATATTTTTTGTATTATTTTTTACAATGTGAGTTTTTTATAGGAAATTTCATGTAATAAACCCCTG
This sequence comes from Viscum album, assembly GCA_963277665.1. Classification (NCBI taxonomy): domain Eukaryota; kingdom Viridiplantae; phylum Streptophyta; class Magnoliopsida; order Santalales; family Viscaceae; genus Viscum; species Viscum album. The sequence goes on from OY728137.1 coordinate 529,621,687, forward strand.
ATAACCTAGAAGATAATTTTTTAAAAAATTAATTTCATTTGTGTATAACATAACACCGTGAGGTTTTTTGAAATTGTTTTTGATATAAATTAATCTTTATGATATTTTTAAATTCAAACAATACTGAATTTATAATTTGTTACAAAAAACACTTTGTTTTTCTTACATTTTGTGAAACACCATGTTTATATTTCACTATATTAAACACTTATATTTTCTTGTGATACACACATAACTTTTATTGGCTTCTGTCCTGAAATATAATATTCCCTAGATAAATATCTTTTCACGCAAGGCCATGTTTTACAAAACTAAAATATAATATTTATATTATTATTGAAATTATATTATAGCTACATCCTAGAAGAGGCAATGGATATTATGAATAAAATTAAATGAATTTTTTATGTTTCATTTATAAATTTATAATAAATTAGTCATTTTCTTATCAGTTAGATGTAAATAAAAGTAAAAACAATTTAAATATAAATAAATTATATTTTTAAGAAAAATATGTTCCCATCTATGAACACTATTTTATCTCAATAAAATAAAAAACCCATTTTGATAAATATTTTCAAATATATGTATATATATATATTATATATCCAATTAAATTTTTTTGATACTCACTAAAAATATTGTATAGTTATATTATAAGAATAAATCAAATTTTAATAATAAAAACATATATTTTTTAGAAAGGTTATTTTAGTTACATTAAATGGAGAGACCATTTTAAATCTTATTTTTGAAACATTTATAATATTTATTTTTGAAAATAAACATAATTTTGTATGTAATAATATCCAAATTTACTATTAGTAATTTTTTGGTTTTTTGTGGTGTTTCATATTTTGATGTGTTGGGAAAAAACCCTGAATTTTAGTTTAATAAATATTTTTTACATAATTTACATATATTCATAAATAATATTTTAAAATGGTTAATATATATTTATATATAATATACATCCATTAAACTAATTAATGTAATTTTAGTCAATTTTACATTGAAAATGTATATAAAAACATATCATAATTTTGACTATTTTTATTTTAAAACCATTCATTGTAGCCACACTATGGGATTTATTTTAAATTAATTACTAAAATTTCTGATTGGAATTTTAAAAAATAAAATCCATATATTGAATAAACCTAATTTAATAATTCTAGTGAGGTAAAAAAATCAACCAAAATATTAGTGAATCCCAGTATAAATTACTACATCAATTAGTGAAAAATAAGGATTAACAAGGGAGTAAACCTAAATATTAATGACAAAAATAACCTAGAAAATTTCCAAAATCAATTATAAATATATATTAATACACCATCAAACCTATTATTTTATTTTTTTCATTTTTTTGGCCACATTAAATTGGAAAATTTTTGGGGGAGTTCTCTTTTAAAAAATTTACAAGATTTCCACTCCTCCATTATAAAATTCATCATATATTCAGTTTTTTAACACCTCTCAATCCCTTTTGAAATATAAAAACCCCATCCAAATTCTTCACAAAATCCCTAACTTCATCTTTGATGACTATTTTTGGTCAAAAATTGTAACATCCCAAGTAAGTAATGAATAATAGATATTTTTATCTATGTCTATTAATGATTAATATAGTGTTATAGAGGCTTAAAATGAAAATAAATACAATCTTATGCATGGAATACACTAATATTCTTAAAAGACTGTTTTACTGCCTTTTGATGGAAAACCATTTTTGAATCTATATTTTGACAATTTTATAAACTATGTTTGTCAAAATAAACTTATACTTTATGATTGGGACATCAAAATTTACCTTGTGTGAATTTTTGGTATTTTTCTAACAATGTTCATTTTTTAATGAATAGTGAAAAATACTGCATTTTACATCAAAACTGCTTTTTAATATAATTTATTTATATGATTAGATTCTGTTTTGAATTGGTTTTGAAGTGAAATTAGAATATTTTTTTTACCATTTTATCCAATGGTGGTCATTGGAATCAATTTCACTTTTAAATTAGACTTAAACTGGTGTCAGTCTTTTGATACTTATTGTTTTGTAAAAACACGCTATTTGCTCTGGCAGTGGGAATTAATTATTAAATTAATTAATGTGACTTATATGATTTGAATTTTGTAAAATAGACTTCATTTTTGAATTCGGAATATCAAATATAGCTTAGGGTGAATTTTTGGTAATTTTCTGAAAAACATCAATTTTTGATGAATAGTGAAACCACTAAGTGGTAATCAAGCAAACTGATTTTTCAGTTAAATGAAAGTTTACCACTAATTTGTATTGAATTTTAGAAATCCGACATACATGGTTGTTATTAAGAAGTAAAATTTGGTTCAATGAGATTAAAATAATTTTTTTGTGAATAGTAACTTATTAAGTTTTTAATCGCGATTAGTGGTAATTAGTGTAGTTTAAAGTATAAATAATGCTTTAATAATATGAAATGACCTAGACACATGTCCCAAACTTATTGGTTGTGTCATGGCCGACCAAGACAAGCCATGGGTCAACTTGGGGACTCCATGGAGACATTTTGGTTGGTAAATGACATAAATAACTTTTTATTTAATGTAAAAGTAAAAATGACACAAAGATAATATGTTTTACAAAAACAATTTTTACATGGGCTTATAAAGATCAGATATTTGATTATAAATAATAATTGGAAATCTAAAAAGATTTCCTACATAATAGTATTTTTTTTATAATTTTTAGACATTAAATAAATTAAATTATTTATTACATAATAATGATGCAGTGATGACATCATTATTTGACGATTTAAATAAAATGGAAAGATAATGTAATATCTATGATCTACACATGGCCAAAACCAATTGGATGAGTGGATTTCGAACCCTTATCACCTTATCCACGAATTATATCAATGTGGGACCTTTTAAAACCGAAGCACATTTTCAAATAAAGTAATGTTTCTTTACTTTCCAAAAGTGCCCCTCCTCTCCTCTTATAAAAGGCCCCCACCTCTACCTCATTTCACACACTTCTCAAGCCTTTGTCTCGGCCAACACCTGCCCATTTACTCTCTCCACATCCCTCTCCTCATCCTAGAGGATTCCCTTTGGGCATAATCCTTTCAAAAGAAGCCTTTAGGCTCAAATCAAAAGAAGTTACACTTTTTAAGGTAATTCATTCTCTCATGTTCATTTGTTTTATTTTGCTTCTCCAACCCCCTAAACTCTTTTTATTTACTTCTTTTGTAACAACACCAGTATCTTCAATATACTAGGATGTTGTTATAAGATTTATTTGAGCTACACTCTCACACAACTACATCAAATGGTTAAAGAACATACGGTTTCCGTGGATGGAGAAATTCTGCCTCCCGAAACGATGATTGTTCAATACTCATTTAACACCTTCAAAGGTGGCCATTATGATGTCACTATTTTTATATATGATATATAATATGTTTATGTTTTCCTTAAGCTTCTGTTTTTTTCATTTTGGGCATACCATTATGGTTTCCATTATGGGTAAACACGATATCTTCATTTTAGGAAGTGCGGACTACCGCCCCCTAAAAGTGATTTGATTCGTTAATACCATATGTGGGACATATAAAGGATGGAACTATGATATTATATATGATGTTATACTGGAATTATAATATACCTTTATATCATTATGATTCCATTCTATAAAATACGAAATAGAAATGAAAGTAGCGTTCATGCGTACGTACGGCTTACCGTCTCCTTGAACGGTGCATTTCATTTCTTACCTCTAAATGATTATGTAATATTATAAATGCATGTATGTACTGGATATATATATATGACATATATGATATCTACATCATGAATACCATTCTGGATATAACGAACCTATGACCAAATTAACAACATGTAAGTGTAAGAAGTCTATTTTTGACTTAAGAACCAAATACCGACAAAATGAACATTATTAACTTAACTGATTACATGATGTTCATAACATGGTATAAAAGGAATAATGAACTTGAAAAAGATTCATAAGCAAGTAGAGATTAACTCAAGTTTATTATTCAGGAGATTAAAGAACGGTCGGGTCAAGTTGGATACGAGGTATGGGACTTCGTCTCAATCTCCCTTCGTTGAGGCATATTTTATTTTATACACAACTTTCTTTTATACGGTGTATAAACCCCTTTGAATTTTACGTTTATTCAAAAGGAATCTTTTTATACGAAGCGTTTACTAAATGAAAAAAGGGAATGTTTTTGTCGTACGTATGCGGCGACAACGACTTCTCCACCGTCGTGACCGTTATTTGAGTTTCTGCTTCCTCTACAAGCCATACCTTCTTTTTAAAAGAAAAATAAATACCATTTTTTACATTTATTTAATTTTGGTATTGAAAATGGTTTTCATAATGTTTTTATATCAAGGTGTTGTATTGATATCTCGTGATCGAAATGTGGAAATTTTATGTTTCCTTTATACATGTTTTATGTGATATGATTATGTTATGGTTCTTGGGCATTATTATGAAGACGTGTGGTTCCGTGATAATCTAAGGGCGGGTGAGCCCGTTATAGCTCTCCAATGCATTGGGTAACGTGAAGGAGTGAAACGTTAAGGTTTCTCCGAAGAGATTTTAGGGAATATACTGTGATGGATATTCCAAACGTAACCAAGAGGGTTACTCCCTACGTAAGAATGTTATAAATGCCTCAAGTTACCTTTATGTCTTATGATTTCTATGATTTATTCATGATTTTATGAGGTATGTTAAAGTGCCTATGTTTTATGGGTAAAGTATGATTTCATTCTTATGTATATATGAACTCATGTTTCCTTTCCATGTTTTTTTTATATAACCCATACTGAGTTTTTATGCTCATCCCAAGTTTTTGAAATGTTTTTCACAAGTCAAGGGAAAGGTACATGATAAGATGATAGAGTCAAGTATGTGTCAAGAAATAATCCATGTTTTATTTTAAATGTGTTTCCATTGATGGGAATGAAGAATACTGTCTTTATGTAACCACTTTGTTTATATGTGGAATGTAATGCATGTTTTATGACCTAATTCTCTAAAACTCTAAACCCGAAAAGATCCTCAATGTGTAATCTTGTAATAACTCAAGATTAAGTAAGGTTTAACGCTGGGGCCTTATAGTTGGTATCAAAGGTCGGTTTAGATAACTTTAGGAGTTAGAATTCTATTAAATGATTATCCAAAAATATTTTTTTTTCGAAATGATATAGCATTTAAAGATTACCATGTTGCTTCATCTAAGACATGTTTGTTCAGAATGGTTTTCTGCAGAGGAAACAAGGAAGCAGTGCTAGGAAGGCATACATAAGGAAATAACCTTCTGAATCAGCATCCAGAAATGGTCGGAATTGGAACTGAACAGTTTGTTGCAGTAATGGCGCAGTTGACTCAAGCGATAAATGGTGGTGGTATCCATGCACGAGATCAGCCAGACCAACCGCAGAGGAACATGTCAGTGGTGGAACATTTCATGAGGCAACATCCACCATCATTCAGAGGATCATCTGACCCTGTGCTAGCTGAAGGGTGGATTAAAGCACTGGAGAATATTTTTGATGTCATGGGGTGTTCAGACAATCAAAAGGTTAGTCTTGCTATTTACCGTTTGGAGGGTGAAGCAGATCAGTGGTGGTCTATGGTTAAAAATATCAGGGATGCCGATGAGATTGATGCTCTTGACTGGGATGAATTCAGAGGTATGTTTCTTGAGAAGTATTTTCCTAAGGCTGTTCGACTTAGGATGGAAAAGCAATTCTTGTAATTGAGGCAAGAGGAAGACTCAGTGGCTGCCTATGAAGAAAGGTTCACTCGATTGGCAAGGTATTCTCCAAATTTTAACCAGGACCTTGATAGTAAAATCAATCGTTTTTACTTAGGATTAAAGCCAAAGTATCGAAGGGCATTAGCTTCTCGTGAGTTTAAAAGTTATGAAAAGCTTGTTCGATGTGCTGAGAAGGTGGAAATGGAGTTTTCCGATGACCAAGTGTTCTATAACAACCAGCAGAAGAAGAGACCGAGGTGGCAGGAGAAAGGTAATAATTCTTCAAAAAATTCTGATGGTAAGAGACCTAAGTTTCCAGTTTGTGATAAATGTGGCAAAAGGCATGCTGGGGAATGTCTTCTGAATTCTGGGAAGTGCTACCGATGTGGTAAGATGGGACATAAGGCTCGTGATTGCACTGAAAAGGATCAAGGTGAAGGTAAGAACAAATTTTATTTACAGTTAGTGAAATGTTATATGTGCAATGAGATGGGTCACTATGAAAACGAGTGTCTGACAAGGAGCTTGAGTGATGGGAAGCAGTTAGACAACAAGTAGAAAGGGGTGGTGGAATCCTTTGCAACTACTTCAGCAGATGTCGGGCCATCAAATGAAGTTGTATCAGGTACTTTGTTTGTTTTTTCAGATTATGCCAGTGTGTTGTTTGATTCGGGGTCTACACATTCTTTCATCTCTGAAACCTTTTCTAGTAAAATGGGAATACCATCTCAAGAAATGAATCCTGAACTTTTGGTAAAAACACCTGAGGGGAATGTTGAGGAAAAAATAATTTATAAGAATCTTCTTATCCTTATCTGTGGAAAGAACCTACTTGCAAACCTTATTGTTCTACCTCTAGTAGAGTTTGATGTTATCCTGGGTATGGATTGGCTCTCTATTTACCATGCTAAGATTGACTGTAGAGCTAAAGAAGTTTCTTTTCAGAAAGACTTTCAGTTTGTTTACAAGAATGAACCCATACTTTTGATAACATATCAAGAGGCCGAGAAACTTGTAAAAGATGGAAATGAATGTTACCTTGCACACGTCGTTGAAAATAAAGGAACTATTCAGATTAATGATGTGCCAGTGGTAAATGAGTATCCTGATGTTTTTCCTGATGAGTTGCCTGGAATAATACCAGATCGGGAAGTTGAGTTTACTATTGACTTAGTTCCTGATGCTAAGCCAATTTCAAAACCCCCTTATCGAATGGCACAAATTGAACTTTTAGAGTTGAAGGAGCAATTGCAAGATTTATTAGAGAAAGGTTTCATTAGACCTAGAACATCACCATGGGGTGCTCCTATTTTATTTGTTAAAAAGAAAGATGGTTCTATGAGACTTTGCATTGATTATAGAGCCTTGAATAATATCACTGTTAAGAACAAATATCCTTTGCCTCATATCGATGATTTGTTTGATCAGCTCCAGGGAGCTCAGTTTTTTTCAAAGATTGTCTTGAGATCGGGGTACCATCAGCTGAAGGTAAAGGAGGCAGATATTCCAAAGACCGCATTCCGTACGAGATATGGCCATTATGAATTTGTAGTAATGCCTTTTGGGCTAACCAATGCACCTGCTGTATTCATGGACTTAATGAATAGAATTTTCCATGAGTTCCTGGATAAGTTTGTGGTGGTTTTCATTGATGATATTTTGGTGTTTCCTAAAAGTAAAGAGTAGAATGAAAAACATTTAAGGGTTATCTTGAAACCCTTAAAAGAAAAAAACTGTATGGGAAATTCAGAAAGTGTGAGTTTTGGTTACAACAAATTTCTTTCCTTGGTCACATTGTTTCTAATGATGGAATAACTGTTGATCCTGCAAAAACAAAAGTTGTGGAAGAATGGCCAAGACCCACAAATGTAACCGAGATTCGTAGCTTCCTTGGTTTGGCGGGCTATTACCGAAGGTTTTTTAGAAATTTTTCACGGTTATCTAGTCCAATGACTAAGCTAACTCGGAAGGGTGTTAAGATTATCTGGAAAAAGAATGTGATGATTGTTTTCAGGAATTGAAAAGAAGATTGGTGAATGCTCCAGTTTTGGCACTACCTTCCAGTAATGGTGAGTTTGTTATATACAGTGATGCTTCATTGAAAGGACTTGGTTGCGTCCTAATGCAGAATGATCAGGTAATTGCTTATGCTTCACGACAGTTGAAAACTCATGAGGTAAATTACCCTACACATGATTTGGAACTAGATGCTATTGTTTTTGCTTTAAAAATTTGGAGGCATCATTTGTATGGAGTAAATTGTGAAATATATACCGATCACAAAAGTTTAAAATATATATTCACTCAGAAAGAGTTAAATATCAGACAAAGGAGATGGCTGGAATTAATCAAAGATTATGATTGTACAATTCATTACCATTCGGGAAAAGCAAATAAAGTGGCTGATTCTTTGAGTCGAAAAAGTAATGCTTCATTAACAAGGTTGCGTTTGGAACGTGATCCTTTGGTTAACGATTTGATGAACTTTGGCATAGAAGTTGTTGGTGCAGGAAGTCCTTATGTTTTGTTTCAGGTATCAGTGAGATCTTGTCTATCAGATAGAATCAAGCAAGCACAGAAGCAAGATAGTGAGTTGCAGAAAAAGGTAGAGCTGGTTCAGAAAGGTAAGTTGCCTGAATACAACATTGATAGTGATTGGGTTTTGAGATTTGGGAAGAGATTGTGTGTGCCTTGTGATTCACAGTTGAAGAGAGAGTTGTTATGTGAAGCTCATAGTTCTCCGTTTTCAGTTCATCCGGGAAGTACTAAGATGTATAGAGATCTGCGGGAGTATTACTGGTGGGATGGAATGAAAAGAGACATTGCTGATTTTACTATGAAGTGTTTGACTTGTCAGCAGTTTAAAGCAGAGCGGCAGTTACCGAAAGGGATGCTTCAACCTTTACCAGTGCCAGAGTGGAAATGGGAGAATATATCCATGGACTTTTTTGTTAGATTACCGAAGAAATCTCGAGGTAATAATGCAATCTGGGTTATTATTGATCGCTTGACCAAATCTTCTCATTTCCTTGCTATACAAGATACTTTCTCTCTTGATCAACTTTCCCGTTTGTATCTTAAAGAGATAGTCAGGTTACATGGAGTTCCTCTCTCCATTGTATCAGATCGTGATCCCAGGTTTACTTCTAACTTTTGGAAAGGCCTTCAAAAGTCGTTGGGTACTGAATTAAATTTTAGTACAGCTTTTCATCCTCAATCAGATGGGCAGTCAGAACGAACAATTCAGACATTGGAGGATATGCTACGAGCTTGTTCTATGGATTATCAGGGAAGTTGGGACCAACATCTTTCTTTGGTTGAGTTTTTATATAATAACAGTTTTCATTCCAGTATACAGATGGCACCATTTCAGGCATTATATGGGAAGCGGTGTCGAACTCCAACTTTCTGGGATGAAGTGGGTGAAAGGAAGTTGATGGGACCAGAATTGGTAGAAGATATGGCAGAAAAAGTTCAACTGATTCAGAAACACATGAGAACAGCTCAGAGCAGGCAGAAGAGTTATGCGGATAACCGGAGGAAGGATCTATCTTTCGAGGTTGGTGATCATGTTTTTCTCAAGGTTTATCCCTGGAAAAGTGTGATGAGATTTGGTAAGAAAGGAAAGTTGAGTCCAAGGTTCATTGGACCATACGAAATTCTGGAGAGAGTTGGATCAGTTGCATACCGAGTGGCTTTACCTCCGAGTTTATCTCAGGTACACAATGTTTTTCACGTTTCGATGTTGAGAAAGTATATGCCAGATCCATCTCATGTTTTGAGTCCAGAGGTAGTTCAGCTGGAAGAGAACCTATCATATGAGGAACAACCGGTCCAGATTCTTGACCACAGGGAGCAAGTGTTACGGAATAAGGTGATTCACCAGGTAAAGGTTTTGTGGAAAAACCACATGATTGAATAGGCAACATGGGAATCTGAAAATGCAATGAGGGATAAGTACCCCCATTTATTCGATAGGTAAATAAATTGCGGGGACGCAATTTTCTAAAGGGGGGAAGGATGTAACATCCCAAGTAAGTAATTAATAATAGATATTTTTATCTATGTCTATTAATGATTAAGATAGTGTTATAGAGGCTTAAAATGAAAATAAATACAATCTTATGCATGGAATACACTAATATTCTTAAAAGATTGTTTTACTTCCTTTTGATGGCAAACCATTTTTGAATCTATATTTTGACAATTTTATAAACTATGTTTGTCAAAATAAACTTATCCTTTATGATTGGGACATCAAAATTTACCTTGTGTGAATTTTTGGTATTTTTCTAACAATGTTCATTTTTTAATGAATAGTGAAAAATACTGCATTTTACATCAAAACTGCTTTTTAATCTAATTTATTTATATGATTAGATTCTGTTTTGAATTGGTTTTGAAGTGAAATTAGAATATATTTTTACCATTTTATCCAATGGTGGTCATTGGAATCAATTTCACTTTGAAATTAGACTTAAACTGGTGTCAATCATTTGATACTTATTGTTTTGTAAAAACACGCTATTTGCTCTGGCAGCGGAAAATTAATTATTAAATTAATTAATGTGACTTATATGATTTTAATTTTGTAAAAAATAGACTTCATTTTTGAATTCGGAATTTCAAATATAGCTTAGGGTGAATTTTTGGTAATTTTCTGAAAAACATCAATTTTTGATGAATAGTGAAACCACTAAGTGGTAATCAAGCAAACTGATTTTTCAGTTAAATGAAAGTTTACCACTAATTTGTATTGAATTTTGAAAATCCGACATACATGGTTTTCATTAAGAAGTAAAATGTGGTTCAATGAGATTAAAATAATTTTTTGGTGAATAGTAACTTATTAAGTTTTTAATCGCGATTAGTGGTAATTAGTGTAGTTTAAGGTATAAATAATGCTTTAATAATATGAAATGACCTAGACACATGTCCCAACCTTATTGGTTGTGTCATGGCCGACCAAGAAAAGCCATGGGTCAACTTGGGGACCCCATGGAGACATTTTGGTTGGGAAATGACATAAATAACTTTTTATTTAATGTAAAAGTAAAAATGACACAAACATAATATGTTTTACAAAAACAATTTTTACATGGGCTTATAAAGATCAGATATTTGATTATAAACAATAATTGGAAAGCTAAAAAGATTTCCTACATCATAGTATTTTTTTTATAATTTATAGACATTAAATAAATTAAATTATTTATGACATAATAATGATGCAGCGATGACATCATTATTTGACGATTTAAATAAAATGGAAAGATAATGTAATATCTATGATCTACACATGGCCAAAACCAATTGGATGAGTGGATTTAGAACCCTTATCACCTTATCCACGAATTATATCAATGTGGGACCTTTTAAAACCGAAACACATTTTCAAATAAAGTAATGTTTCTTTACTTTCCAAAAGTGCCCCTCCTCTTCTCTTATAAAAGGCCCCCACCTCTACCTCATTTCACACACTTCTCAAGACTTTGGCTCGGCCAACCCCTGCCCATTTACTCTCTCCACATCCCTCTCCTCATCCTAGAGGATTCCCTTTGGGCAGAATCCTTTCAAAGGAAGCCTTTAGGCTCAAATCAAAAGGAGTTACACTTTTTAAGGTAATTCATTCTCTCATGTTCATTTGTTTTATTTTGATTCTCCAACCCCCTAAACTCTTTTTATTTACTTCTTTTGTAACAAAAACAGTATCTCCAATATACTAGGATGTTGTTATAAGATTTATTTGAGCTACACACTCACAAAACTGCATCAAATTGTTAAAGAAAATACGGTTTCCGTGGATGGAGAAATTCTGCCTCCCGAAACGATGATTGTTCAATACTCATTTAACACCTTCAAAGGTGGCCATTATGATTTCACTATTTTTATATATGATATATAATATGTTTATGTTTTCCTTAAGCTTCTGTTTTTTTTCATTTTGGGAATACCTTTATGGTTTCCATTATGGGTAAACACGATATCTTCATTTTAGGAAGTGCGGACTACCGCCCCCTAAAAGTGATTTGATTCGTTAATACCATATGTGGGACATATAAAGGATGGAACTATGATATTATATATGATATTATACTGGAATTATAATATACCTTTATATCATTATGATTCTATTCTATAAAATACGAAATAGAAATGAAAGTAGCGTTCATGCGTACGTACGGCTTACCGTCTCCATGAACGGTGCATTTCATTTCTTACCTCTAAATGATTATGTAATATTATAAATGCATGTATGTACTGGATATATATATATGACATATATGATATCTACATCATGAATACCATTCTGGATATAACGAACCTATGACCAAATTAACAACATGTAAGTGTAAGAAGTCTATTTTTGACTTAAGAACCAAATACCGACAAAATGAACATTATTAACTTAACTGATTACATGATGTTCATAACATGGTATAAAAGGAATAATGAACTTTAAAAAGATTCATAAGCAAGTAGAGATTAACTCAAGTTTATTATTCAGGAGATTAAAGAACGGTCGGGTCAAGTCGGATACGAGGTATGGGACTTCGTCTCAATCTCCCTTCGTTGAGGCATATTTTATTTTATACACAACTTTCTTTTATACGGTGTATAAACCCCTTTGACTTTTACGTTTATTCAAAAGGAATATTTTTATACGAAGCGTTTACTAAACGACAAAAGGGAATGTTTTTGTCGTACGTATGCGGCGACAACGACTTCTCCACCGTCGTGACCGTTATTTGAGTTTCGGCTTCCTCTACAAGCCATACCTTCTTTTTAAAAGAAAAATAAATACCATTTTTTACATTTCTTTAATTTTGGTATTGAAAATGGTTTTTATAATGTTTTTATATCAAGGTGTTGTATTGATATCTCGTGATCGAAATGTGAAAATTTTATGTTTCCTTTATACATGTTTTATGTGATATGATTATGATACGGTTCTTGGGCATTATTATGAAGACGGGTGGTTCCGTGATAAACTAAGGGCAGGTGAGCCCGTTATAGCTCTCCAATGAATTGGGTAACGCGAAGGAGTGAAACGTTAAGGTTTCTCCGAAGAGATTTTAGGGAATATACTGTGATGGGTATTCCAAACGTAACCAAGAGGGTTACTCCCTACGTAAGAATGTTATGAATGCCTCAAGTTACCTTTATGTCTTATGATTTCTATGATTTATTCATGATTTTATGAGGTATGTTAAAGTGCCTATGTTTTATGGGTAAATTATGATTTCATTCTTATGTATATATGAACTCATGTTTCCTTTCCATGTTTTTTTTATATAACCCATACTGAGTTTTTATGCTCATCCCAAGTTTTTGAAATGTTTTTCACAGGTCAAGGGAAAGGTACATGATAAGATGATAGAGTCAAGGATGTGTCAAGAAATAATCCATTTTTTATTTTAAATGTGTTTCCATTGATGGGAATGAAGAATACTATCTTTATGTAACCACTTTGTTTATATATGGAATGTAATGCAAGTTTTATGATCTAATTCTCTAAAACTCTAAACCCGAAAAGATCCTCAATGTGTAATCTTGTAATAACTCAAGATTAAGTAAGGTTTAAGGCTGGGGCCTTATAAAAATTCAATCAATGAATCCCTTGGTTGAAAACCAGAGGGGTTACCCAAAGAATATGTAACACCCTTCATCAAGATCTTTTTTGTTTTCTTTATCCAGTAACTAAATAATTAAAATTTCATGCTTAGATAATAACATCAATAAATAAAATATAATGAAATATTTTTATATTAATGATTTTACCTACACATACAAACTCTTCCAACTAATTGTGAACAAACAAATAGTTATTGGGTGGAGTGAACTACTAACTCACAAAACAATGATTGTTCATTTTTAAATTAACACCTCTAATAATGGTAATTTGGATGATCAATAAAATTTTGTACTTTATATATAAAAATATATTATTTAGGATTTAATTATAATTATTTAATTATAATATAAAACATTCATTTATGAATTCTTTTTTTGTGTAAATACAATAAATTCATGTGTGGATGTGTGGAAAACTACCTCCTCAATGTGATGTGATCCATTCACACATTACATGGAATGTATTAATGATGGTTTTAGTAAAATTATAATATATATAAGAAATTATAATTATAATTTAACGATTATATATATTTATATATACATTTATTTAATTTAATTGTTTTTTTTCTTTTAATATTCTATGAAAAAGGATTCAACATTCATGAATACATACGGCCTACTATCTCCCGAAAATGTGTATTCCATTTTATATATATGTATTTAATTTATTATTATAAATGTTTATATAATTTAAATATATTAAATATAAATAATTTCATACAATTTTGGAATTAAATAAATGATGATTTATTAAACAGGATCAACACTTCCAAGTCAAAATACCTATCATAAACAAACCTATTATTACCAAAAATGTTACATTAACATGGAATTGTTAATAAACAGGTAGTCAATGAACATAATAAAATAATATATTGTGTTATATATATGAATATGTTTCTTTGATATATTTATAATAATATTATACTTATTATATTGGAGTTCTAAATGTGTATGACGAGAGTCAAGATAAAAGGTAAGGAAATTTCAGATCACCTTTTATTTCCATGAGATACATGCGATAGTTATCACTTGCTTTTATTATGTGGTGTATATAATGAACATTGAAATTTTATATCAATATTTTCCTTTATTAAATTATAATAAGAAATTTAATTGATGATATTACTTTATGGGGATCACAATTCAATAGTTACCGAAGTAGTAACTGTTTTCTCACCTCACATTAATTTTTCATGAGATAAAAGAAATATTCACCTATTATTTCTTATATTTGGTGCTTATACTACATATGGATGTATTATAAGATTCCTAAACTTAAAATAATTTTTTTTACATACCTATTTTTTTATATTTCTTTATGAGGTTAATGTTTCAATTGTTAGTATGTTAGTAAGGTAATATTTTCGTAATATTTCCTCCTTAAGACACATGCTACTTTATTCACCTATATTATTCTATGATGTGTATAAAATACCCTTTGAAATGGTATATCATGAATTTACAACCTTTCATGATACATTGATCATCATTTAAATTCATATTCTTTAATGGGTAGTATTATTTAAATCTATCATGTGGTGGGAGTGCATTAAAACAATATCATTGTTTATCTTGACTATTTGTGATTATTCACTCATTGAAAAAATATTATGGTAAATATTTCACAGAAACATATAAATTTTATTCTCCATTGGTTACTCAAGGTATATTTAATAATTAGTACCAATTTCCTACTCTTGTAAATAATAAAATTTTGAATTCTTTTATGAAAAATTCTACATTATTTTTCTTTTCGGTGTGAAATGTTTATTTTTTTCATATATTTTATTATAAATTTTAATAAATATTTTCATTGGATGGTTTTAAAAAAGTTTAAAAAATTTATTTAAATTTATTAAAAAATTTATTAAATAAAAGTGTTTTCAAAAGTATTTCATTCGTTTTTATAAATTTTCCATGTATTTTTTAAAACTTGTTTTGAAAATGTTTTCATTCATATTTTATATGTTTTTATGAAGCACAATTTTCAAATGCTTTTCAAGATTCATTTATAAAATTTCTAGGATAATATTTTTCAATCCTATATTATTAATGTTCATGTAAAATCATGATCAAAATGTTTCCATTATTCTTTGGATTGTTTTCAAGGAAGTTGGTTTTTAAACTTATTTCAATCATCATTTATACATTATGATGGGAAATTGTTTTAAAATGTTTTATCAAATTATTTATAAATTTTTATATTTATTTTCAATTGAAATAGTTTTCAAAAGGTTTTATTTTTTAAAAATAATAATTTATTGAATATAGTGTATCTTTCTCATCAAATGTTTTCAATGTTCATTAAATTTTATTTCCCATATATGATGACAGCCATTGATATTTTTATATCCTTATTATGGATATGATCTATGAATACCATTCAGATTTTTTCCTGAATGGGTTATGTTTTTATGAAATGATGTTTATGAAACTCGTTTCTCAACCATGGGTTTTCTGTATTTGAATCCTATTTCTTTTAGTGGTTTTTAATTGATGGAGATATTATGAGGCCTATATACTTTTCATAGGAAACGATTTGATTACATATTTATGATTTCAATTTAATTTTATGATTTATGATATGATGACTTTTTGAAATATGGTGGGACTCATATGAATGATTTTATCACGTGATGGGTGGGACCTATATCTCCTACCAATGCATTAGTTAATGATGGATGACTCATCAGACTATATTATATGTGTGAACTTGACTAAATTTCCACAGGGTTATGTGTGAACCATATTAAATGTTAAAATATAAATGTGTGAACCTAATTACATGTTAACTATGTTATTAAAGGACGTGGTTCCAAGTACAAATGTTTATGAGTGAACCTGTTTACTTGTTCACAATGTTATGAGTGAAACCTTTTATATGTTCTCAATGTTTTTCACAAACATGATTACAAGGACATAATGTTGTAGACAGAGATGGTCTCATATCCATATGTTTATATGTGAACCTTGTTACTTGTTCACAACATTATTTATGGACCTGGATTCATGTCCATAAGTTTATATGATGAAATGATTTCATGTGCTTAACTTGATGACTAAACCTATTAACAATGACATAAGATGACATGAACTCCACATTTCTAGGTCTTTTTCATATTTATTTCTATCTTAACATATGATATTTATTATATTTTGATTCATTTCTTATGAAATTCCAATCATTATGACACGATTTAGGTTTAAAATATATGATACGAAGGTTATGATCTCATATTTTCACGATCATGTTCTCATACCATTTTGATACAGATTACACATACATATCTCCCATATTTATTCTTACTTCACATCCTCTATCACTGTTTATTATGTTCCCTCTCCCCATTTAATAAAGATATGAAGTTTATTTTTTGTGTGAAAATGGTTCCCGTCGTATTGAACATAGTGGGAGGAACTAATGTACCAATGTATTATGATTACATGCTTCCAAAGGAACTCAACTCATATTTTCATTGGAAATATATTTATGTAATGTATCATTTATCTATAAAATATTATGTAATGTCAATTTATGAAAATAGAGAGTTGTTTTAGGTTATCTAAGGGTAACCCAGAATTCACATAGGGATTGCAAGGATAAATAATTTCCTCATGTAATGGGTAAGAGAAGAATAGTGGTAAAACCATGTAACCCTTATGTAAATCAATTTTTATAAAAAGTAAATTATTAATTTTTTATGTTTCTTTTTCCCCATATCACATGATTAATTAGTTTTTATTATTTTCAAATGAAAAAATCATGATAATTTATTCATTAAAATATTTAAATTCACAACTAAATTTTATGTATGAATTTAAGAACAACCCAATTATGAAATGACTAAAAGAAAATTTTTACGGTTAATTAAATTTTTGGTTCATAATATTTTGTAATTATACATTCTTTACCTTCATACAAATATAAAAACATTTTTAAATATAGGTTTTATGTATTCTCTTGAGTTTCGTAAATCCATCAATCCCCTTATTAAATTTTTTCATTCCTTGTATGAAATGTTGTTGTTCTTATGAGTTCAATACATAGAATAACCTCCACCCTCTATAATCTATTATTACGAGAATAAATTATCATGGTAGTATTTTTTCAAGAAGGGATATATATTTTTTATTATCTGTATTTCATGACTTGTTTACGAGTGAGAATTAGGAGTATTTTGGTAAAAGTGGTAGATTATATTTTAAATGATAATAACTGAGAGTTATAGAGCATTGATAAAGAATGATTAAGATGTTTATCATTTAGTATTTTAGAGAGATAAAATATTAACACATGTTAAATTATAGTTTTTCATTAAAAATAAATGGGTATGAAAATGTTATGTATTAGATCATTATTTAGGAAACTATCTAGTACTGAGAATGTTTTATCATATGTGTTGATTTTATTTCTTCTATGAAAAAATATTATCATTTATAGTAATAAATGGAAATTACTTTTTCCCAATAACTACATAGGTGTGATTTAAGTGAAATTTCCTTGAATACTTTATAAGTATTCATAATTATTGTTATGGTGGATGTTTTTACTATTTGGGGTACTCATACACACTTGTCTCTATTGTACGACTCGTTTTTTTTTTGAATGGATAATGATCATCATTGATGTTGATTTCTTGTCTGTGTGTAAATTTCCGTGATACCAATTTTTGATCCCTTTTTCAATGAGAATTATTAAAATATATTGATTCCTTAATGGATGTTGATTCACATGTTGATTGATGGTGGTATTATGTATATCATGATTCCATGATATTTTTATTTATCAAGATATATCAGGTTGAGTATTATCATTCCATTGTAGGTTTTGTGCTTTGTAAATGTGATAGGGGTTTGTTGTGGTATTGTTACTCCTTGGTGGGGGAGTTCACATGATGTGTGATTAAGATGATGAAAAATCATGATAGAGTTTTGTTCATACCTAAAACCTGATTCACCTGATGGATAATGTGTAATGATTCAATACTTGATGCACCTTTTAGATACAGATAAAAAAGTGAACAACTCGATTAACCATGTGGATAGTAAGAAACATGATACTACATAATGCTCTATGTATATATTGAGTAGTATATTTACAACACAATTCACTTTGGTAATACTAAGTATCATTTAAATTCCCTTGAAACACCCAGTTTACATTATTTCATGTATATTCTAATATTTGATATTGGAAAACATTCCCATTGACTGTATATCTCTAAACATTAAATGGGTGTATTCTTGTAATAGTATATTCATATATTTGATGGAATATTTAGTATAAACCTATAATTTCTACTGTTTTTAGGTTAGTTAAATGATGTGTAATAGGAATAAATGAAATATAATGACCACCGAACATATCTAATTAAATAAATGAAAAACGTGAGGGTTTTCCCAAAGTGTAAAGGTTACACATCATGTAATGTCAAAATATGGGTTTTAATTACAAAATAAATGTGTTTTTCAACATAATATGAAACAAAAAGTATTTAAAATGTGTAAAAAATTACAAAAGATATAATTCTCTACGTTAGATATTTTAGACTATTGTGCGATTTTGAGAGGATTCACTAGTATTTTCAACAATCTACATTTCTCTAGACCACATACTAGAGGTGTTTTTAGATGATCCATTTCCCTTGGATCACTCAATTCATCGATTGATCTGCAAGACTAGGCACTTCGTATTTTTGGGAAATCATTTCATTTTGGATTATCTCTTATTTGTGGCTGTGGAATTGTTTTTAATGGGGATGGGTAATTAGATTATGATTATTTTCGATCATTTTTATTTTCCTATTATGACATATCGTTTGAAGGTCGATCATGTGGTTTTAAATACCTATTATAACATGTGGATAGGTTTTCTACATTATTTTGGTAGAATTATTATTCCATGTATTATAATATATTCACTAAATTTTTGGTATGATTGTTTTCAGGATATTTTAAATGGATTTTAATGTATTAAAATTAAAAAGGGAATGAATTCACTTCTGAAAATATTGTTTTGCATTAAAAAAATATTTCATGGATATAAATAATTATTATCTTCAAATCCAATATCATGAATGGCTTGTATTTGATATGGATTTATAAAAAGTAAAAATGGTTTCCAAAAATAAAATTTTACAAAACATGCATAGTAAGAACGTTGGGTGCATCAATATATATACATGAGGATCCTTGGTGTGTGTGAAACCAATAGGGTGTAACCTATTATAAATCAATGGTCTTTGGAAGGACTCGATATTAGTTGGATCCAATCATCTAGCATTTTAGTCTCTTAACATTCAAATATTTATAGTACCATAGGATGGAGTTGTGATGGTATGATCATTGTTTTTTTTGGTTTTTTATGACATGATACATTATTTCATGAATGATGGAACACATATATATTTATTTTCAGAATCCAAACCTGCATTGTATCTGGATTTGGAAAATATGATATAAAATTTTGAAAACACAATGATATTTGGAATATATTTTTCTAAATTGTATTATTTATATAAATTCATGTAAAACTATTTTATTTAAAATAATTAACATGTGATTCATTTTATTAGAACATAAGTACATTCATTAGTGGTATCCTAATGGGATCTATATCTCACCCCATTCTTTTAACTTTTGGGTGGTTGTAAATGTTTTTTTTCAAGATTCATGTGAAGTTAAGTGAATTCTATAACATGGTGTCTTCTCATTACAACATTATTCCTATTTGTGGGATTTTTTAGAGGTGTTTATTGGTCTAGCGGAGACTGGTTGGATTTGAATTTTTTACTTTGGGGGTTTAGAGTGTTTGGATATATATTACCTCCTTTATTTCCAACTTCATAATCCATTTGTATGTATTTTTATTATTATATATGAGGCACATTTTTTATCTTTGTTTTACCTCACCCCATAATGGGTTGACTTTGGTGACCGGTCAAGATGACCTGGGGTGGCTAGTTAAAATTTTGTAAGGAAGTGATTACTTAGTATGATTCCAATCTATACTGTAAAAGATGGTGTCCTAGAACCAACTCGTTTTACTTTGATTAAATGTATATTTAAGGTATTATTACAAATTGTTCATTGTTCTACATGACTATGATGTAATAATGTCATAGTGTATTTGTTGCATTGATAAGGTCATTGAAGTTCTCCACTATAATGATAACCTTGGAATGCTAAAACAATATTATTAAATATAGTTTTGTGGTTGGATGAAATGCTATGATGGGAAACAAACCATAGAGACCTTCAGGTGCGAGTACTCGTAAGAAGATGAGGCTTCCTCTCATGAAGTTTTCACTTGGTAATATCTATGATATGAGATTATGAGAACAGACCCGCTAGTAAGAATTATGAATTTATTGGTGTCATCAGATATTTCTATCTACGGTCATGTGTAATGATCCTTAGACTTTATTATTATCATTAATACATATCACAACTTATGCACTTTTATTTACTTACGAAAACCATTACGCAGACAGGTGGTGGAAAGTAGGGTATATTGGGTGTGTCACGAGTGGCATGTTTTTAATGGATAAGTCAAGGAAGTATTGGTCCCTTCCATTTAGGGAAGATTATATATCATCCCTTTTATTTAAAAAGAGTGGTCATGCAAAATTCCATCGCCATGGTGTAACGATGAGTTTCTTTCAGGTAGTCAAATAACTACGCATCTAGCATAAATGTTGATGACACAATCATGAAACCTTATTGATGAGATAATGAAACAAATGGATTATATTACCCTTTGAGCATTCATATGTGGAAGTTGTTTTTGTGAATTTACGTTCTTTTTCTTGGTTTCCTTGACCCATTGGTAGACAATAGCCTTGGACATTAGGAAAACCCGCTTAATTCTGAGGAGAAATAATCCTAGAGTGTCACATACTACGTGTTTTTCGTGGTCTTTGTAAAGTTTTATTTGAATTAATTAAAAAAATAAATATTATTCCCAAGAACATGGAATAATTTTATTCATGTTAAATTGACTGCAAAAATTAAATAAAATTAATTAATTTTATTGAAAGTTTATAAAATATTTATTTACTAGTTTGTAAATAAAATATTTATTTAAGAGAATATATTATTTTTTTCAGGTGTTCAAAAACGAAAGTGTATTTTGAGTGGATCATGTTCGGTCTGGTAGTAAATTAATTATTTTCAAGATGGTAAATAATTATTTTACTAGTTGGCACAAATTCAAAATGACACTGCTATTAAAATACAGGGTTATTATTTATAGTTCTCCAACTTGCGACAAAACAAAATTGTAAAAAAAATTCCAAATCAAAAAATAATGGAAGCATTATTTTTAATTTTTTCCATTGGTTAAATAATTATTTACTGTCTTGAAAATAATTATTTTACTAATGGACCGACCATGGTCCGCTCAAACACCACTTCAATTTATTAAACACCAGAATTAATAAATAAATAATTTATTGTCTTAAATAAATATTTTATTTACAATCTAGTAAATAAATATTTATTAAATATTAAATAAAATAAAAAATTTTAATTTAATTTATGTGATTATTATTACCTGAATAAAATCATTCCACGGTCTTGATAATAATATTTATTTCATTAATTAAATTCTAATAGAATTTAACAGAGACTAGCAGAAACACATAGTGTGTGACCCTCTTTGATTCTTTCTCATTAGAATTATGTAGACTTTAATAAATTCCAACAGTACTATCTTGCAATGGGTCAATACACCCATGATATTAAACGCAATGTCCCAATAATGACATCCACATGGGAACGCTCACTTGGTAATATAATCCCTTTGTCACAATATCTCATCAAGCTGGTTTCATGATTCTATCATCAACTTTTATACTTGATACGTCGTTCATTAACTACCTAAAATAAACTCATTATTACACCATGTCCATGGAATTTTACACGATGGTTCTATTTTAATCAAAGGGATGAGATATCAACTTCTATAAATTGAAGGGACAAATCCTTCCTTGACATATCCATTAATAACGTGCCACTCATGATGCACCCAACGTAACCTACTTCCCACCAACTGTCTGTGTGATAGTTTTCATTAGTAAATCAAAGTGCGTAAGTCAAGAAACATATTAATGATAATATTAATGTATAAGGATCATAAACATTCTCGCAGATAGAAATATCTGATGAAACCAAAACCTGAGGAATTCTTATTAGTGGGTTTGTTCTCATAATCTATTATATTAGAGATTACCAATATAGAACATCATGAGTGGAATTCTAATTTGCTTACATATACTCTCACCTAATGGTATTCATGCTATGTGTCCCATTATGGAATATCATCAAACCAAGGATATATATTTAAGAATATTGTAATTGCATTTTCAGGTTCTCATCATAGCGGTGAACTGCCATGACCTTATCAATGCAACAAATACTATAAGACATTATTACATTATAGTCATTAAGAACAATGTTCAATATGTGATAATAAATTAAATATCTATGTAATCAAAGTAAAACTAGTTGGTTCTAGGACAGAAACTCTTAAAAACTGCCACATGGACTAGAGCCAACTGGCTATGACATTCAGTCTGTTAGACCTCACATGATGATCAGGATTCTAATGCGTTAAGGCTTTAGTCTAGGGGTCTGCTAGGTTGTATTCTGTAGAAATACGTCTCACTGCAACTTCACCTCTCTACGAAAAATCCTTCAAGAGATGATACTTCTGAATTATGTGTTTCGGCCGCTGATTTGACCTTGGATCTTTTGCGAGAGCCACCGTTGCAGTATTATCAATGTGCAGTGTGATGAGATCATTAATAATAGGTATCACATCATGCTCCTGGATGAAGCTTCTCCTACAAACTAAATCTTTATCTACCTTATAAGTTTTTATATACTCGGACTCTACTGTAGAATCTATGACCACACTCTACTTTGAGCTCTTCTAGCTCACTGCATCTCCATTGAAAGTGAATATGTGTCACATTTGTGACTTCATGTAATCTTCATCAGTCTGAAAACTAGTTTCTTCATATCCTCTGACAACTAGTTTCTCATCTCCTCCATAAACCAAGAACATATCTTTAGTACACCTCATATAATATAGGATAGTCTTGACTCCCATCAAATGGAGGTCACCTAGGGAAGCTTGATATCTCTCTACCACACTCAATGCGTAGGTGACATCCATCCTAGTACATAACATGGAATACATGACTGACCCAATCATTGATGCTTATGGAGTCTTTTAAACTATCATTCATTCCTCATGTGTCTAAGGAATCATTTTCTTAGAAAGATGAATGTCATGTGATGTTGGAATCAATCCCCTCTTGGATTATTCCATTCTGAATCTCTTCAGAATCTTATCAAAGTTTGTACATTGACTTAGGCCCAAAAACCTCATATATATATCACGATGTATCTTGATCCCAAGAATATACACTATCACACCGAAGTCATTCCTGGAGAAGCATTGATTCAACCATGCATTAACTGACTATAAGTCTGATATCTTATTTCCAATGAGTAATATGTCATCATCGTATGTTATTAGGGACACGACTGCACTCCCACTAAACCATTTATAGACACAAGGCTCACAGTAATTTTTGATAAAACCAAATTCTTTTATGGCTTGATCAAAACAAATGTTCCATGACATGGATTCTTTCTATAATACATAAATTTATTTCTGTAACATTCTTACCTTATTGGCATCCTTTGGAGTCACAAACCCTTCATGTTGTGTCATGCAGACATCTTTTGGAAGGTTATTGTTTTGGAATGATGATTGGAAATCCATTTTCCAAATCTCATAGTCATTGTAAGATGCAATATCGATTATAATTCTGATGGATTGCAGCATTGCAACTGGTGAGAAGGTTTCATCGTAGTCAATTTCGTGACACTACTTAAACCCTTTTACAACCAATCATGCCGCATAGGTACTGAATTTTCCTTCCATGTCATGTTTCTTCTTGAATACCCATTTCAACCAACAGGATTTACATCAACTAGAGGATCTACCAAATCCAGACTTGGTTTGGTACAAGGAATCCATTTCATAATTCATGGCTTCTTAACACTTGGCCACATTTTGGCCACTTATTGCTTCCTTGTAGGTTATAGGATCATTATTATCAAATAATAAGGAGTAATTATAATTGGTAACTAGAAAATCCTACCCTTATTTTTCTCTAACCTATCTTGTACTCCTATGTAGTACTTGGGTCTCGGGAACATATTCTTCCTCCATGGGGCTTTGTGGAATCTATTCTAGTACTAACTCTTTTGTACATTTAGCATCGACTTCATCGAAGTATATCTCACTCCCACTATCTCATTAGGAGATTTTCTACCTCTCAAGTAATATGGAATTTCATTCCACTATAACCATTTGGTCTAAGGGGTGTTATAGGTAATATCTCCTAATTTCATTGGGGTATCCTATAAAGGCACACTTTGTGCCTCGGGGCATGAGTTTGTTACCTGACGATGCCTTAACAAATGCATTGCTACCCACACACATGTAAATTTTATAACAAGGATTTTCTTCCACTCCAGAACTCATATAGAATACCATTTATTGATTTAGTAGGTTCTTGGTTTATTATGTGTGTCGTTTTTTGTAACTCATATCCCCAAAAGGATAATGGAAGACTTTCATGACACATCATTAATCTCACCATGTCTAAAAAGGTGAAATTCTTTCTTTCACTTAAACCATTCCATTGAGGTGTGTAAGGAGGAGTGAGTTTGTATAGGATCCCAAACTCTCGTAAGTAATCAATGAATTCCATATTGAGATATTCCCCACCTTGGTCTGAGCTGAGTTTCTTAATCTTCTTACCAAGCTAGTTTTCAAATTCATTCTTTTATTCCTTGAACATATCAAAGGAATCTGACTTATACATCATTAAGTAGATATATCCATATCTAATAATATCATCAGTAAAAGTTATGATGTAAGAGTACCCACCCCTTTCTTTCACTAGAAATGTTCTACAGACATTGGTAAGAACCAATTCAAGAATCTTATTAGACTTTTCACCCTTCACACCATATGGGGCTCTGGTAATTTTTCCTTGTAAACATGAATGAGATACACCAAGAAGTTTTAGTTCAAAAAAATCTAAATATCCATCTTGATGTAACTTTTTAAAGTGTTTCTCATTCATATGACCAAGCCGGTGATGCCAATGTTGTGTGTCGTATGAGTCACTTGAAGTATCTTTGTCATCGATTTCCATTACTTGGTTTTTGAAATATAAGACATAAAGGGCATTGTATAAATGTTCCCCACGAAGGAAATGCTTTTTTTATAAAAGAACCAACATTCATTTCTAAACGTGAAAACAAATCAATATATATCTATTATTTATACAGAAATTTTATTTTTGGTTACGGAAGGCACATAAAAACAACCCTTTAACACCATGATCATCCAAGTTGGAAATGTGAGGTGGTAGTCCCTAAAAGCTACAATAGTAATTATAGCTTAATTGGATGCTCGTAGATCTCCCTCCCATCAATCAATCTTTCGGAATCTACATGGTTTCTATATTTGGATACATATGTGAGCATCGAAAGCTATATCTAATAACCAATTTATAGAAATAGATAGATTGAATTTGATAACAAATGATCATGAAGCCTCACCTTGCTTCTTAGGGAGGGTGCAGTTCTTCTTCCAGTGGAACTTCTTGCCACATGCAAAACAAAAAGCCTCATGTTCCATTGCCTCCCCTTCTATATTCCTTTTATTGGATGGTCGTGAAGAAGATTTGGGATTAAATCTCTTCATCTTCCCTTTCCTCTTATTTACCATAAGGACAGAAGGCTTTTCGCATTTTATATCATTTTTCACATGGAGAATTAGGATAAGAATATCATATAGAGACTTCTCAATGTTTTTCATATTGAAATTGAAAACAAAGTTAGAGATAATATGATGGAGTGATGCGAGAATGATATCGGTGCCCAGTTCATCAGAAATTTTAAACACAAGAACCTCTAGGTGCTCAATGTGGCCAATGAGCTTGACTATATGAGGCCCAGTTGGGGAACCATCTCTAAGCTTACTATGAAAGGGTTTCTTAGATATCTCAAACCTTTACTATCTTTCTCTATCTTGGTAAGGGCCATGAAGGTGCTTGAGCATGTTATAAGCATCCATGTTTTCCTGGGACCTCATGAGATCACTAGACATTAATGATAACCTCAAACATTGAATATCAACCGCATTGTTCATATGTTTCTCATAAACCATAAAATCCTCATCACTCGCCTCCATGGAAGGCACATCATGTAATGCTGACTCCCGCATGTAATAATTCCATTCAGGGTATAGGATAACCCGAAGGTATCAAAACCTTTCTTGGAAGTTACTGCTGGTGAGGATGTTGTCATTAACCAAAATTGATCGTATGGATAGTGTGGTTGATAAGTTTGTCATTTTTATTCTACAATTAAAAGAGAATATCATTAGTACTTTCCTGATTAAATTTTCTGAGAAATAATAACTTTTATTAAGTCTCCCACTATTGTATCAAGTCCTAATGTCCCACACCGTTGAACTCGGAATGTCCAGTTTCCATGAAATTCTAGTGTAAAGGATCCATATTCCACATTGAATAACCCTAAAAGGGTTGGTAAAGCTATTATAAGGTATTTAGGTAGGCACGTCTTTGCCAAATATGAGCTTGTAGCTCTATGATATGTTGAGTGGACTCCCTAATCCTGAAATCATGACTTTCGATTTCCTCAACTCTTGCCTCCAATATTACACCATTTCTAGCAAGGGCTACTCCTCATGAATTAAGATGGTTATTTCTACCTGAAACAATTCATAAGAGATTCTTGTATAAGAGTAAGTGTCCCAACAATGGTTGGTCAAACAAATAGATTTATTGAGTATTTCCCTAAATCAAGTAACCTAAGGCTTTTTCTGACATAATATTCAATTTGAGGTATTTTTATCACTTATGATTTAATTTACTATTATCAATATTACATGCTTGTTAATATTATGTGGAACTTACTTATGTTATTAATCATGTATTTATAATATTTATGCTTATCTCTGGTTTATTTTAGTTCCATCTTTCATGGTTGTTTAATTCATTAATTATGTGACCATGGAAAAACATCCATAATGATAAACCATGAAATTGATATAAATAAAATAAAGTAAATTGAATGATCATGAGATTTTTAAATGGTTATTTTATCTACAGGATGATAAAATAAACCTGACAAAGGGTAGAAACAAATTGAAAATTTTGGGATTGTGTTTACAACTTCCACATTTCCACCTCTATATCTCCTAGGATTGGTTTATTCTTAGCTCCAACTTGAACCGCCTCAATTCGCTTGAGAGTTTCATGAAATACATATTCCTTTTTTTAATCACATATAGGTGTGGGGTAAAAATGGGTTTTACATAAATGAAACCTTGGTCACACAATCCATATATATTAATGAGGACAAGGCTCACAGACCAACAAATTTAATTTAAATAAATAAATTAAAAGAAACCATCCACATACAAAGGTCATGGTCTAAGTCATGGTCATCCATACATGCAACGATGTTTAAGCATAAATAACACTAGCATTGAATACCATAATATTTATTTTTTATGATAAATCATGCAAGAATCAATTAATTATCATCTTTAGTTAATCAATCCTTTTATATTAAATCATTTTTTGAATTTCCTTATGATTCTAATCCATCATAATTTTAAATAAATAAATTCAGCTAAAATTTTCTTTGTACATAACTTGTACCTTGGACGTAACCTGGTGAATCCCAATTCATAAATAACCAATGAGTAGAAATGAACATTACGCAGATGTTAAATTAAACACACATATATATAACACTTATCACATGTTGTGCCTCAACTTTACTCCCTCATAATGGTACACCACTCAAGATTTTGTATAATATAATAATAAATTTTAATAAATGTGTGTAATTATGATTAGTACACAACGTGTAGTTGCATCTACACGTCGTGTACTATTTTTCACCATCTATCTAAAGTAAATGCTTGGGGAAACTACATGTGAGTGTAATTAGAAAATCATTGGAGTACACGGCATGTCTAGTAAGACACACATCGTGTAGTTCCTCATTATTCATTCTCTATCTATCCAAGCCTTGTATGAGGTACACAGTCTGACCCTAACCTGAAGGGACTACACAATGTGTCCATTGGCCCACACGGCATGTAATCCGAAAACTGCCTACCACCTTTTATGGGTCAACACACGGAGTCATTTAAAACTTAGATAGACTCCAACAAATGGCTTGGTTTCGCGGACCCGTCCAATACAATGAATCTTGAATAAACAGCATGTACTGCTGAATAAAGGTCATGTGTTCTAGTGTTATATGTCCAGGAAGCTTTGGAACCTCTGGATGAGATTCTCTATTTTATTTTATTCAAAATTAAATGAATAGATTGTTTCTATATGGTGAACATGAAACGAAAGAGGAGGAATATAAATAGAGATTCAGATTTTTTAAATGATTAACATGAATTGTAACAAATATATTATTAAATACTTAATTTATCAAAAAAAATATTTAAATAATTTTAAATATTTATTTGGTGAATTATGAATTTAATAACATAGTGTGTAACCCTCTAGGATTCTTTTTCATTGGAATTAGTCGGGTTTTCTTAAAGTTTGAGATTACTGTCTAGAATCTGGTAAAAGGACCCAAGAGAAAGAATGTAAAGATAAAACAATGATATACACATAAGAACTCTCACTATCTAATATAATCCCTTTGTCACAATATCTCATCAAATAGGTTTCATGATTGTGTCATCAAATTTTATTCTTGATATTTCATTCTTTGACTACCTGAAATAAACTCATCGTTACTCCATGGCCATGTAATTTAACTCAATGGTTCTATTTAAATAAATGGTCTAAGATATCAACTTCCATAAATTGAAGGGAAAAATCCTTCCTCAAAATATTTATTATTAACATGCCACTCATGACGCACCCAACATACCCTACATCCCACAAACTAGATGCATGACAGTTTTCATCAAAAAATCATAGTGCGTATGTTGTGACATGTATTAATGATAATCTTAACGTCTAAGGATCATTACACACACTCGCAAATCAAAATATCCAGTGACACTAAAACACATGGAATTCCTACTAGATAGTATGTTCTCATAATCTTCTATCCTGGAGGTTACCCAGTGCGATCGTCATGAGAGGATGTCTCATCTTCTTACGAGTACTTGAACCTGACATTCTGCATGTTATGTGTCTAATAATAGCATGTAAGTAAACTAAAAAACTATATTTAAGAATATTGTTATAGAATTTCAAGGTTCACATCATATCGGGAAACTACCATGACCTTATCATTGAAAAAAATTCCCTAGGACATTATTACATCATAGTCATGAAAAAAATGAACAATATGAAATAAAACATTAAATATTTTTGTAATAAATGTAAAACCAGTCGGTTATAGGACCGAAAATCTTACATGCACGACCTGAGTTTGTTCCGTGAATTGGGTATAAATGTGTAGGATCATTATAGTTTGTATAATAGCTGTCAAAAATAGGCCTATCTAGAATACTCCCATGACTTAATATATGTTCCCATAGGTGGTATGAACATCTTTATTTCGTCCAAGACCTAGTACAGAGGATAATTTTAGATAATAGTATGAGATTTTTATTTAAATTAACCTATCTACTACATTTGAGGTACTTGTGAGTATAATATCATTTCAATAAACCAAGTGCGAGGATTATTTAGATGATATTTCTATTTTATAGAGGTGTTTCATCTTATTGTTAAATCATAACTTCTTTAATTTCATATTATTTTAATTAATTGTTTTCTATTTTTCTTTTGTGTTCAATGGTTCTATAGTTTCTCCAGACTGATTGGTTATTGTATTATTTTTATCAAAAAATTCATCTTAGAAGTGGTATATCTAAATATGATAGTTCAAGAGATGAGGTTGGATTCATAGTTGAATCCTCTAGTTGACCCTTATCTATTTGAAAAAAATGATCTTAACCATTAATAATCTGGGGTCTTTGGGTGTAGTCCACCCGAGAGAAGTAGTGGATAGTTGATCACAATTTAAAATGAAACATCAACCAATTTTCCTTGGTGATAAGGGATGACAAGAGTCAGTGGTGTAGCTTCATTAGATTCAGAGGATATTCAACTTAATGATGAATCCTAAAGATTCTTTGGGGGGTTGTTACATGTTTATGATTTGGGGACTAGGAATAAAATGGTCAGACTATATATTTTAATATATTTATCATGATGATCTTACCTTGGATTCATTCAAGAAGATATTTATTTAATCGTTTTTATCCTATTATTTTTTGTGTGAAAAATACCCATGAGTCTCTAAAAATGGATAAAGGTGAGCATATTTTCCAAGAGTACACCACTCACATACATGGGTTAGAGTATCTTTCACTATATATTTACAACCTTGAGTACAGGAAGGCTCATAGTTTCAAGATGGTGTAGAGGGATATTGTCTAGTCTATACGAGTTATTTTTTTCAATACGAACATTCTATATAGTGACCCTACATTATATTACATTACAGTTACATCATTATAATGTTTGAAATATAAAATTATTAAACATATTGGATCTAAAGGTTTACTTTCTTGGGAAAACTAGGACCATGCATAACATTTACAACATCAAACATAATCATTTATTTAATTCCTTCTATGCTAGCTTCTTTTTGGAACTTGACATCTCCATAGTAAATGTAGTCACCTAAGGAAATACATCATAATGGGGTGAGCAAAATTCCCAGTAAGAGGATGCATATGAACAATATAAAAATAGGTGACCATAATCATTACATAGGAAAATGATCATGAACATGAGGGGAAGAATTAATTAAAGATGTGAAATGATGCAATGCATAAAAATGAAACATCATGTCTTAGTGGTTGACTACCACACAAAATTTCAAAAAAGATAGAATCATTTTCAGAAATCATTTCACTTTAACACATTAGATTCATCACTTTACCCAATTCATTGGAGCACTGTATAATTACAGGCACACCCATCACATTCAAACATTCATATTGCACTATATAATTTTGGACCCACCTCTCATATCATAAAATTATAATTATCATGCCTGACACATAGAAAATATATGAAATATGAACATATATAACCCATGTAAAGGAATGTGTTTCATAATAACACATTAATAATCATTGGGTTCCCAAAAGAAACTGGGAATAACATACTTAATAAAATGACCATCAACCATGAGTTAGAAATAAAAGGTGTGTTTTTAAAAGTTTATTTCTTTTTGAAAACAGTTTTTTGGCATAAACTCTAGTGGAAAAAATGTATATCCCAACAAAGGTAATAAAATGACGAAAATATTATTTTTATGTAGTGAAAATACCAAAAATGGAGTGAAAGTGGGAGAACCTGAAGAAAGAATATTGAGTTCGAGAATTTCCCCTAACCATGTACCTGAATGCTTTATTCTTTTTAATGTCCTATATAACCACAATAGATTTAATAATTATAAATTATTGGAAATTATGTATATTTTTATATTTAATTATGGTTTCATTAAGTTATTTGATGGGCCTTTTATGTGTTAATGAGTTCAAAAACATTGTTCGAGAATGTTAATTTTTATGGTTTTCTTGAGCGGTTCAATTATATTCCTTAAAGGGAAGTTGGAGTATAACAAGGTTAAACATGAAGAATTGATATTACACATCATTAATTATTATCCTGGTGTCTAATTGATTTTATAATCGATTATATTATATACTAGGTGGATGAATCATTATATATGATCTTTTTTATGATCATTTCGGTTAATTCGGTGGGTTTCTTCCACAACGAACTTGGTTCTTTTAATTATTTTGTAATATGTACATAATTTAGTTCAAAAAAATTAAATCGGATAAAATAAATACAACATATTCGGGTTCAACCATAATAATTTTTTCATGACCAGATGTGAAGGTAAACATGGAAATAAACATGTCGTTCCTGATGGTGATAAATTAACACCTCACAAACAACATTTTCCTTTCTAAAATTAAAATTAAAATATATGTGGGCTAGATGATAAAATATCACATTCGTATCAGAAAATTCAATTATATGTATGATACTGGATTGAACATACCATTTGTATGAAGATATTTTGGGATAGAATAATAAATGAACTTAAATTGAAAGACAATTAATGGAAAAGAGATAGAAAGAGAGGAATTGCCTCTTAAATCCTCCTATTGAGATCCTCCTTATTGAAGCTAGGCTTGTTAATACGGTGATACTAGATTCTCTTGGATTTGAGATATGGGCTAGGGATGATTATTGGTATGATTTTAGACAAGTCGTAAATCTTGAGTGGTGTGGTTTGACAATGTTATGGAGATCTTTTATTTATACATTAGTTTGGGCTGTTTTTAGAATAAAATATTAAATAAACTAATATATCCAATGATAGACTTTTAATAGTATTTTTATGATATTATAAATTATATATTAATATAATATAAATTTTTTAGACTTTAAATCATCATTATAATTCGAATTCATTAATTTATTAAAAGGTTAGTGAATGAAAGAGAAAAATATACATTAAAGAATCACATTTTGTCTTTAGGCTTTGAAAAATTCTTTTTTAGGTATGGAAATTGAGTTTATTATATATTAAGAAACAATTTGTGAAATTAAATATAACGTGGACGAATTTAATGTTCTAGAATGTTTATTTCATCATTATAGCATGAATGCTGCAATTTAAGATACACATGTTATGTGGAAAACTGTATTTTTACTATTCACCCGAAAATTAATGTGTTTATAAAAAATTACAAAAATTTCTCCTTAACCATTTATTAATGTGTAGAATTAAAAAATTTATTTCCATTTTTTAAAAATAATTTTTTAAATATGAAAAATTATATATTTAATTAAAATCATATTTTTTATGAGAAATACAATTATTAAAATTAAAACCAATTTTATAATTCTTTAAAAAATTACATAATGCCTTATAAAATTATCATAAAGATACATGAAATGCAATATTAAATTTATGAATACATTTTATGAAAATAAATTTCCTATTAAATTAAATTTTTAATTATAATAAATTATTTATGACTTACTATAATACAAATATTTTTACTAAGTTCAAATTGTCAGATATGTAATGACTAAAGATTATTTAATCATTCAAGGGTATAGTTACTATTACATTTTATCATTTAATATTCATAAGATTCATATTAATATTCATTATGGTAGGTTACTAAACATAAGGGTATGTAAATATTTACCAAAAATTATGTTTGTTCTATTAGACTCCAAAAAACATCCTGAACACAATCGTGTATGTCAGATTTTTGAAATTGAAAACATTGAAGTGGAAAAATTATGTTTAATGGTCACAAAATATTTAGTATCATTATATGTCATTGTGCATCCTAATGTGATTATACTATAAGGAATAATCATAAGAAGGTTATTCCATTGATAAAACATTGGGTCGTTACATTATTCCCCCTTATGAAATTCCGCCCTCGATATTTCATTTTACACAAAAAGGTGTGGGTGTTTCTTCTTCATCGCCTCCTCTATTTCCCATGTAGCTTCTTTAAACATATGGTACCTCCACAAAACTTTGAAAAGGTTTGTTGTCTTGTTTCATATAACATTATCTTGCTGGTCCAAAATATTCATGGCTCCTCCTCATAAGAGATACCATCTTCCAACTGGACAACCTATGAGTTTAGTAAATGTGAGGTATCTAGTATGTACCTACTCAAGAGTGATATGTGAAACACATCATGAAGTTGAGACATTTTAGGTGGAATTTCAATCTGATAGGGCACAGATCCTATGCGGTCAAGGATATCAAAGGGGGTTCTGTACCAAGGGCTTAACTTCCCTTTCATTCAAAACTACATGACTATCTTCCAAGGTGATATTCGAAGGATGAATTTTCCCCAATATCAAACTCCATATCCCTATGACAGTTTTTAGAAAAGGTATTTTTCCAACATTGACAAGATTTGATGGTTTTTTGAATGACATAAAACTTCTCTATCATCTTTTTCACAAGGTCAGGTCTAGGTAGATTTATTTCTCCAACTTCATCCCAACAGGTTGGAGTTCAACATCGCTTTCCATATAGAGCATCATATGGGTCCATCTGAATACTCGAGTTGAAGTTATTATTGTATGATAACACAACCAATGGGAGACGTTTATCCCATGTATCTTTTAATTTTAAAGATCATGATCTTATCATGTCTTCAATCATCTGAATAGGTCTTTTAGATCAGCCATAAGTTTGGGGGTGATAGGTTGGGGAGAAATTTAATTCAGTACTCTAATAATGATGGAGGCTCATCCAAAATCTCGATGTGAACCTTAAATCATGGTTATAGAAAATTGATAATGGAACACCATGTAGTCTCACCACTTCCATCACATATATATTGTAAATTTGATCATGTGAGAGGTCCTACTTAATAGAAATAAAATGAGAAGTACTGGTTATTCGATCAACCATAACCCATATCTCATTATTTTCTTTCAACGTCTTTGTGATACTGGTCACAATGTCCATAGTGAAATTCTCCCATTTCCACATGGGTATAGGAAATGGTTGGATCAACCATTTGTTATTTTTTCTCTATACTATAACTTGTTGACATACCAAGCACCTTGATATATATTCCACAATATTCTTTTTCAAGTTATCCCACCAGAATCACTCTTGAAGATCACAGTACATCATTGTTCCACCAAAATTGATAGATAATGTGGAGCTATGTGAATTTTCCAATAGCAACTTTTTTATCTTGGATGATAAGGGCAAAATAATCCTTGTTCCAAATTGAATCACACTTTCATGGTCGATATGAAAATCTTGCAGATTCCCATATTGGACTAAATTCACCTTATTTTTTAACCCCAAATCATATCGATGTGCCTCCTTAATAATCTCTTGGATTTATGGTTGTGAAATAATTTGGTAAATGTAGGATTTATCCATTTCCCTTATGATTTCCAATTCCATCCTTTTCATATCCATGAAGATAGGGTATTTCCCAATCTGCGCCATGGATTGAGTAATTGGTTCTTTTCTGCTTAGAGAATCAGTTACCTTGTTCGACATTCTAGGATGATAGTAAATAGAGAAATCATAGTCCAAGATTATCTCTTAACATCTACTTTCACTCATGTTGACCTCCTTTTGTGTGATTTTATACCTTAGACTCTTCTGTTCAGTGTATATGTCACACTTATCACCATAAGGGTAGTGCCTCTAGATTTTCAAGGAAAAAATCATAGTTTCTAGTTCTAGTTCATGCATTAGATAGTTCTCCGAATGGATCTTCAACTTTCATGAGACATAGTCTATGAGACTATCATTTTTCATGAGTACACTACCCCATCCATTCATTGAATCATCACTGCATATCACAAAACATTCCCCACCATTTGAAAGTGTGAGAATAGGTGTAGTGATCAGCCTTCCCTTTAACTCCTTGAATTTTCCTTCACATTCATCTTTCCAAACATAATTTACCCCTTTCCATGTTAACATAGTTAGCGGGATTTACAACCATGAGAAATTTCAAAAAAAATTGTTTCTAGTACCTAGCTAATCCAAGAAAATGATGGATTTCTATGACACTAGTGGGCCTTTCCCTTCCTTAAATCACCTTTGTTTCAGAAGGTTCCAAAAAATTTTCTCACTTGTGATCGCATGTCCTATGAATGTGACTTCCTTCATCCAAAAGATACTATTCCTAATATTGGTATACAAATTCTCCTTTCTATATGTCTACAATGAATGTAGTATAAATTCTTCATGTACCTCCTTTCTATTGGAGAATACAAGAATATCATAAATAATCACTAACACTAATTTTTCGAGGTAATGTCTAATGCCTCTATTCATCAAATCCTTGAAAACTTTTGGGGATTCATTAAGTCTGAAAGGCATCACCAGAAACTCACAGGGCTCATATCTTGCACTAAATTCATTCATTTGAAAATCTTCCTCCTTCACATTTAACTAATTATATGTTCAAATAAGATCCAAATTTGAGAAGTATGGATCTCATCTTAACTGATCAAACAAGTCTTCAATCCTTGGAAAAGGATATTAGTTCTTTATTGTAATCTTGTTGGGTTCCTGATAATCCATACACAGCCGCATTGTTCCATCCTTCTTCTTCAAAAAGAGCACTGGTGCACCCCATGATGATGCACTAGGGCATATGAACCCTTTTTTCAAATTCTCTTATATCTGCTTCTTTAATTATTCCAATTCAATAGGAGCCATCCTATTGGGACACATCGATATTGGAGTAAATTTGGTTATGACTTCTATTGATAAATCTACCTCACGATCTGAGGGATGTCCAGGTAACTCTTCAGGAAATACATCCATATATTCCCTCATGATGAGAATTTCCACATGGTTAGTACATGCCTTTGACATAAACATTTGTGAGAGGTATGCTTCTTTATAAGGAATCAACACCCACAACGTTGAATGATTATTCAAAAGATATTCTTGATGTTCCTTGTATTTTTTGAGTAATGTGGGATGGTTCGGAATATGAAATGTTATTTTCATTTCCCTATAGTTAATATGTTCTCTATATAACGATAGCCAATCCATCCTCATTGTAGCATCAAATTCCTCCAAGGGAATTATTACAAGAAATGCTGGATTAATCTTCCCACATACGCCAACAGGAGAAGAGTCAAACACTTGGGTTAAAATTATTCCAGCACATAGTGTTTTTACATATATCTCCACTTCAATGTTTAATGTATTCAATTATATAGTTCTTGTAAACATGAAAGATATAAAAGAGTGCGTATAACTAAAACAAATAAGTCATTTTACATTAATGAGTTAATAGGAAGTGTACATTGTACGAATTAAATTTCTTGATCCACTTCCACAATAGTGATGGCATAACCCTACCCTTGATCCATTAGATCTGTTGGATACTGACACTGATTACCCTTCAGGACTCGAGGTTTAGTGCACAATACTTTATAGTTCCCTTTCTCCCAACAGTTGTATCATTGAACCATGGGTATCTTTTCCTTTTCTTCCAGAACATTATCCTTCATTCTCATGTCTTTTCGACACCCTTGTGCATGGTGTCCTTATTTACCACACTTGAATCATTTCCCCAACCCTTTGGGGAAATTCCCATGATGCTACTTCCCACGTTTTTGGCTTGTCGGTCATTGAGTTTTCTTACCACCTTTATTATTAGATCCTCTAACTTGAAATTCCATATTTCGTTTATTATCACCATATCCATGTAATAATTCTCCAAATAGCTTCTCCACTTTGATACCACATCTAAAAACATTATCATAACTCCAAAATTCCCTAATTTCAAGAGACATTCGATGGTGTGGTTTTAATCCACTAAAAATATATCAATTTTTCTATCAATATTTATAAAGAAATCCTAATATTACCTTGAAAGCCTTGTGAAATTAACTTAATAGGTTGTGACAGATTTTCCTACCATTTTCTGAGCTCTATGATTTATCTCTCCACATTTGTACGAAGAGTTTTTGGGATGTCAATATTATAAAACATGATCTTAAAGTCTTCCCAATGTATCTATTAAATTTCATCACATGGTTTGGGGTTCTTAATCAAATCCTACCATTAATCTCCCTCTCCATATAGATGATAAATGACCAGAGTGTAACAACCAAAGATTTTATGAGAAGTATTATTTTTAATTTATTTGATGTCTTGTTTTGTATGATACACCAAGATTACCTTGCACTATACGCAACACCGTATTAGCTTGCAGTATATGCAACACTATTCTTGGATCGTGTTACCCCAAATTTCAAGATAGTTTGACAGAAGTTACTCTATGAAACATTGAGTGTATATATATATATATATTCAATGTATAAATGAAAAATGGATGGATTCTATTATACACAACAATAAAGTAATCTTTCACTACACGCAACCCTGACATGTCTTGATCTACATGCAATCGTGGCCTTCCATGATAGCGTTTGTTGTACGCAATACCGAATTTCACTAAACAACGATATGTTATTAAAATATTATATAAACAAGCCGTTATAAATAGTAATACAATCTTTTTGAAATTTTATAAATTTTATCTTTAAAAATGGAATTCATTTTTGGATTCCGAATATCGAAATTAGCTTAGGGTGAATTTTTGGTATTTTCTTGAAAACTTTTAATTTTTGATAAATAGTTAAAACACTAGGTTACTATTTAAAACGTAAAATTTTATTGAAATAATTATTTATTTTATTTTATGTCAAAATTGATACATAATACAAATTTAAGTTCAATTTAATTCATTTGAGTCATTTTAAAATAATTTTAGATATAAAAAAAATTGAACTTTTCACCATCTTTTACCCACCTCCTAGGAGCATTTGCAATGGTACATAAAACTTAATTTTACCACTTCTGTGAGTTGAATATCAAAAATCCGAGAGACATGGTTAATATTAAGGAGTAAAATGTGGTTCAATAAGATAAAAATACTTTTTTGTTAATAGTAACTTTTTACTTTTATTTACCACGGTTAAAAATAAATAGGGTAATTAAGTGTAAAAATGATATTATTATTACCTTAACACATGTCCTAATTCTATTGGATAAGTTTAATTATACCGAAAACAACCTTATTAATAAAATATTATCCTTTAGGTCCACTTGGATTAGATTAGGACACTTATTATTATTTTATTTAAAGAAGAGTTAAAAGAGTTAAAATCAATGTTTAATAACTAAATCATTTTTAATATTGGGTTATACATAAGATAAATTTGACTATAAATATTAATTAGAAATCTAAAAAGTTTTCAAAAATAATGGTTTTTTATTTATAATTTTTAGAAATTAAATAATTTAATTTATATATGACACAATGATGATGAAGTAATTACCTTATTAATGAAATATTAACATAATTGAAGTTATAAATACCCAAATAAATGTAATTTGATAATTTTTAGGAATTACACTAATCATATTGATTAATATGACATATTAGTATTGATTTAATTAACTTTTTTAGAACTAATCATGATGTTATGGTTTTTACAAAAATCAATTAACAAATAGTGTCAAAATTGACATAAAATAGTTTTTTAAAAAATATTATATTATTAATTGTTATTCTATTCCTAAAAATCGAATATTTGGAAAAATTACTTTTATAAGGTTATATATATTAATAATTAACCGCTTGGGGTTCGTTTGGCTGGTTATAGTATGTTTATTAACTATCTAGTGTAAGAAAAAAAGATGACATGGTAAATGTTAAATTAGTTAACATAGAGTTAAATCTAAATTATAAGGTTAAAATAGTAACCTAAACTTGTATAAAACCTATTGGTTTATAGGATTTCGACCCATACCCACTTTAGCTTCAAAATAAATCAATTTGGAGCTATTATAAACCGAATATGACTTTATTATAAAATAATATTTTATGTTTTTTCTAAGGTTCCCCTCTC
Source organism: Viscum album (assembly GCA_963277665.1). Taxonomy (NCBI): domain Eukaryota; kingdom Viridiplantae; phylum Streptophyta; class Magnoliopsida; order Santalales; family Viscaceae; genus Viscum; species Viscum album. The sequence goes on from OY728137.1 coordinate 529,661,711, forward strand.
ATCCCTTATAAAAGGGCACCTCCTCCATTATCAACATACCTAGAAACATTATAGAGGATTTGGTCTCCTCAAAATACCAACTTTTGTGCCTTAAAAGGAAGCTTAAAAGAGGTGTGTTGAAGAAGAGGTAATCACTTCTACCTATTCTATCATGTTTTCTTTCTTCTTCAACATCTTCTTCTCTAGTTTTTTCATTATAAAGTAATAACATAAGTATCACTAAAATAATGATATGTTATTTTAAATATGAAACAACCCCATTTCACCTTCTATCCATCCTACGAAAAACGAAATCACTGCCCATGCATACGTACATAATATTGTCTCAACGTCGTGGTGTAATCGGTTTTTCCAGCACCACCTTAGTTGGATGAGTATAATGGTGTAAATAATAACTATATATAGTTATTATAATTTCATACAGATTCTATGATATAATATCATCAACTCTAATTCAATTCAATAATAATGGGAATGAAATCATCGCTCGTGTGTACGTACGGATTACCGTCTTCATGACACGATGAGATTCATTCTCCATGTTAACCATACAAGAATGATTATAAAGTATATGTAAGGAATAATAATGAAATATATGACTTGATAAAGACACTGGATTTATGTATATATATATTTCATCTAATTACTTCCATTCAAGTCAATAAGGAAAGGAAAACAACATTCATGTGTACGTACGGCCAACCGTCTCTATGAACGGTGTATTTCATTTCATTTATCTATATATTATATATATATATACAGAATATATATGATATATAAATCATGATATACATTATGGAAGTAAGTAAATCATCATATAAGTAATAATAATATCAAGAACAACAAGTCCAAACTGGTACGATAAATAAAACGATTTTACCCAAAACGCTGCTTCAAAATGGAATTTACAAAAGAATGGGTAAAATAAAGTCATAAGTGAACCATATATGATATCATAAAAATTTTATGATTCATTAATAAGTCAATGACATTTTTTAAATCATTATATAGCAGGTTCGGATACGTACGAAGCATATCAGACCTAAGGTAAGGGATAACTATTCCAATCTCGTTCTTATCTGAGATTGTTTATACGTAAGTATTTACTTAGGTTATATTTTTCATCCATGTACATATAATTTTTTTTATAAAGTGTTAAATATTCTTCCATTTATTTTTATTGTCATGTTTACCCCTATTTGACTTTTACTTTGTGTTATGTAAGGAATCTTTCTTTTGTTTACCCTATATGGTACTTATTGACTTTTCCTTTAAAAGTACGAGGAGAATGTTTTTCTATATGGCATTAATAGATTTTTACAGTTTATAAAGACTTATTTTCATGAAGTTTACTCTACAATATTCCATGTTTATTTTCAATAAAATCCTTTTCTTTGAAAATTGTGTGGCATTTTGTGAAAAGAAAATGATTTTTAAGAAGAAAGGATATTTTCCTCAATAATTATTTTCAAGTGTTTTATCAAAACCATTTTTCATCTAAGATGACATTATTTCATATGTGTAAGTTTCAAGTATAATATCTCTATGATTTACAAGGTTTCACTTTTCTTATGATGAAATAATATCCATTTGTTTTATATGGAATATGTTATGGTGGGAGGATGTTTATGAAACCCATTTTTATTCATTAGGTTATGATGAATTATTTATGTTTATGTTGTGGCACAAGTAAGAATGATTTCATTATGAGAAGGGTGGGACATATATCTCCCTCCAACGCATTGGTTTAAGATTTATATCTCATGATATAGACATTTCTGGAACGGTAAGTTAATACGGTTCAGTGATACAGGACTGGAACGAGGAGTGAACTCGATTCAGAAAGGGACTTTGTCCACTAAGATGGTCTTGGAAGCAATGTCTTGGCTACTATGGAAATCATGTCATGTTCTTAATGGTTTGCCACAATTAAATGTTTTATTCCCATGATATTTTATCATGATTGATGTTCCTTCATGACCTATTCCTTATGTACTGCCAAGATTAATTTTAAAACTCAAGATTTTGATGTGTAAACATTATGTTCATGTTCTGAAGTTCAAATGTATATGGTTTGTTTGATTTTCACCATGATTACCCTTACTGCGAATTTGAGCTCACGCATTATTTGTTTTCTTTTCCCTAGGATATAAAGAAAGACTTTAGGTAAGAAAAAAAGGGAAGATCTATATGGGAGATGTTGAAGATCTTTCACCATGATAAAAAGATTATATTCCGAGTATCCAAAGACACTAAAATATTATGGTCCTTTGGTGTCTATTTTTGTTATGTATTAGGTATTCCGAAAAATTAATGTAATTTCCATGTATGTCAAGATTTGGTCTCTACAGTTGGTATCAGAGGAAAGGTTTAGTTAACCTTTAGAAACTAGGATGAGAAAACTCTAGTGAAATCCCTAGAGATATTTTTATGGTATGTCTAGGGATTTCCCTAAGGTTAAGTATAAGAATAGGTTATATTACTAGAATTACGGTAACGATAATATAATTAAACCTGTGATGTTATAGATTGAAAGTACTCCCCCTTGATTATTCTGTTTTTCTAGTATGAGTTTTTCCGCTGATACTATTCTTTTTGGGTTTTAAGAAATGGCAGGAAATAGGTGGATTCATGTTAATGGAGAATATGATGGACAATGGAATGATTTTCTTCGTGAGAAAGCAAATGAAACAGGATTTGGATGTCCAAACATCGTTATTATTCCGAATAATAAATCTCATAATATGATCAATAATATCATCTTTGATATGTTTTCTAACTCAGCTAATAAGAGAAAGATGGAGTTTCATGAAGATCATAGAGGAAAGAAAGTTAATGTTCCCTCATGTAAATCTTGTGGGAAAAGGAATCATCAAGAATGTTTCAAAGGAACTGGAAGATTTTCTCGGTGTGGAAAAGGCGAACAAAAATCTAATAATTGTAAAGGAAAAGGTTCAGTTAACACCATGGACAAGGATAACGGTATTACTAAGACATAAACAAAGGTTCAATGTTTTAAATGTGGAATGTACGGGCATCATGCAAACCAATGCCCTAAGGGAAAATATCATGAAGAGAATCAGCATGGTCATATGGGTAGTATTCATGTGGATGATGATGAAAAGACTACAAATTATATATGAGATGAAAGAAATAATGAAGCTCAGTCAGTGGTTTAATAAGGTAGTTGAATGATTGTATGTTTATCAAGAATAATGTCTAGTACTATGGAATAATGAAAAATCTAAGGATTGTTACATTGTTGCCTTTCCTTGAGTTTTTGAAAGTATATGACGAATGGTATGAGTAACCATTAAAGGTTATTCAAATATTTTTGGAAGGTAGATGATATGTGCATAATGAAAGGATAAGGAGATAATGAAATTTTTGATAGTATTAATGAGCTCATGACTGGTATAAGGACAAAGTGATATCATGGTTTGAGTATACAGAATTTTGGGATTTTGGTATGTTGAAAGAGTTAACATTTGACAACATTCATGTTTTCACTAAGGTTCAATGGGTATTCATTTTTCAAGATAATACATTATTAAGGTATTCACATGTTTGGAATGTGACCAACAAGATATATCGTATGATAAATGATGGTATTCACGTGATCGGTATATGACATTTCCATTAATAATTTTCTTTATACTATGAGATTGGACAGATGTATTTTAGATAAGTCTAATGATTGGAATGCATTATTTTGGACATCAGATATTATTTTTTAAGGCTAGAACTTTTTTCTATATTATTCAAGGAGTGTTATAAAAATGTAGTTTTAGAAAAAGGACAACCTGTAGGATGTGCGACAACCCGTTGCGTCAGACAAGGCTATAGGAATCAATCCCACAACTAAAGTACGATAATCCGTTATCACCTACCTCTGGCCTATAGGAAGTCCCTGGTTAGTAGAAACTAGTTTTATTTTATTAAGTGGTATGATAGATGAAGTATAATTCCATTTTTGGAATCATATACTATTAACCTCACCATAGATGGACTTATGTATATAACTTTGGCTAACCTTATGTTTGAGACAGAAGGAGTGACCTATCATTCTATAGATCTACTAACACTTCAAGAATGACAAATTCAACTTCATTTATTTAAGAGATGAAGTGGAAATTGTTCCAGGCACGAACAATGGTGAGATTGTACCGAAATAAAGTAAGTAATTATTCTAATTCAAATTATTCAACTTTAAGTAAATGATCTTGAAAACTATAAAAATGTTGTCCAAGTGTCGTCATATTCGATGAATCAGATGGTACCTCAGATCATCACAAATTTATGGCTTTGCGATTGTTGTCTTTTTCAGAGCCATGTTCTCTACCACTCTCCATCAGAACTTGATGGTTAGGTTTCTCTTCCATATCCATATTTTCACCTATGTTATCCTATGTAGAAACCCAGTGTTGAGTTAATTTGGGTAACTGATATGTTTCATACTTCACTTTTTAAAATTAACTTTTAGTATTCCTTTTTATGATGTGGGTTTCTATGAAAGAAACATTCAATTAGAAAACCATTTATAACCCCAACGAATTTCGAGGGAGATATTCATTTTAAGGGGGGTAGAATGTAACAACCCAAGATTTTATGAGAAGTATTCTTTTTAATTTATTTGATGTCTTGTTTTTTATGCTACACCAAGATTATCTTGCGCTATATGCAACACCGTATTAGCTTGCAGTATACACAACACTATTCTTGGATCGTGTTAAACAAAATTTAAAGATCGTTTGATAGAAGTTATTCTACGCAACATTGAGTGTATATATATATATTCAATTTATAAATGAAATATGGTTGGATTATATTATACATTACAATAAAGGAATATTTCACTACATGAAACCCTGACTTGGCTTTCTTTACATGCAATCACAGCCTTCCACGATAGGGTGTGTTTTACGCAATACTGAGTTTCACTTAACAACGATATGTTATTAAAATATTATATAAAATAGTCGTTATGAATAGCAATACCCACTTTTTGAAATTTTATAAATTTTATCTTTCTAAATGGACTTCATTTTTGGATTCGTAATATCGAAATTATGTTAGGGTGAATTTTTAGTATTTTTTTTGAAAACATTCAATTTTTGATGAATAGTGAAAACACTGGGTTACTATTTAAAAACCAAGTTTTTATTTAAATAATTATTAATTTTATTTTATGTAAAAATTGATACATAATACCTATATGAGATCAATGTAATTCATTTGAGTCATTTTATAATAATTTTAGATAGAATATTTTTTTTGAACTTTTCACCATCTTTTACCCACCTCCTAGGAGCATTTGCAATTGTACATAAAACTTAATTTTACCGCTTCTGTGAGTTAAATTTTGAAAATCTGAGAGACACGGTTAATATCAAGGAGTAAAATTTGGTTCAATAATATAAAAATCATTTTTGGTGAATAGTATCTTTTTTCTTTTATTTACCACGGTTAAAAGTAAATTTGGTAATTAAGGGTAAAAATGAAATTATTATTACCCTAAAACAAGTCCAAATTATATTGGATAAGTGTAATTCGACCAAAAACAACCTTAAGAATAAAATATAACCCTTTAGGTTCACTTGGATTAGAGTAGGACACTTATTATTATTTTATTTAAAGAAGAGTTGAACGAGTTAAAATCAAGGTTTAGTAACTAAATCATTTTTAATATAGGGTTATACATAAGATAAATTCGACATTAAATATTCATTTGAAATATAAAAATATTTCCTACATAATTATATTTTATTTATAATTTCTAGACATTAAATAATTTAATTTATTTATGACAAAATGATGATACAGTAATTACCTTATTAAAGAAATATTAACATAATTGATGTTATAAATAACCAAATAAATGTAATTTTAGAATTTTTATTAATTAAACTAATTTTATGGGTAAATATGAAATGTATTTATTGATTTAATAAACCTTTTTCGAACTAATCGTGATGTTATGGTTTTCACAAAAATCAATTACCAAATAGTGTCAAAATTGACATAAAATAGTTTTTAAAGAAACTATTATATTATTAATCGTTATCCTAATCCTATAAATCTAAGGTTCGGATACATGTCTTATATAAGGTTATATATATTAATAATGAACCACTTGGGGTTCGTTTGGCTTGTTATAGTAAGTTATTAACCATATAGTGTAAGAAAACAAGAAGATGTGGTAAAAGTTAAATTATTTAACTTAGAGTTAAATCTAAATGATATGGTCAAAATAGTAACCTAAACTTGTCTAAAACCTATTTTTTGAGAGTTTTTAGACCAATACCCACTTTATCTTATAAATAAATCAATTTGGAGCTATTATAAAACGAATATGGATTTCTTATAAAATAATATTTTAAGTTTTTTCTTAAGGTGCCCCTCTCCACCCTTATAAAAGGGAACCTCCTACCTCTTCTCTTTACACAATATTGAGCATTAATGTGGGCCAACCCCTATCCATTTCCCTTATCAACTTCCCTAGAAACGTTATAGAGGTTCTTGTCTCCTCAAAATACCAAATCTAGGGCCTTAAGAGGAAGCTTAAAAGAGGTGTGTCGAAGAAGAGGTAATCTCTTCTACCGATTCTTTCAAGTTTTCTTTCTTCTTCAACTTATTCTTCTATAGTTGTTTCAATATAAAGTAATAACATAAGTATCACTAAAATACTGATATGTTATTATAAATATTAAACAAACCCATTTCACCTTCTATCCATCCTACAGAAAATGAAGTCATCGCGCGTGCATACGTACGGAATACCGTCTCCACCCCGTGGTGTAATCTATTTTACCACCACCACCTTACATGGATGGGTATAATGGTGTAAATAATAACTATATATAGTTTTTATAACATCATACTGATTATGTGATATTATATCATCCACTCCAATTCAAATCAATAATTATGGAAACGATATCATCACTCATGCGTACGTACAGATTACCGTCTCCACGACGCGATGAGATTCATTCTCCATGTTAACCATTCAAGAATGATTATAAAGTATATATAATTAATAATAATGAAATATATGAAATGATAAATCTAATGGATTTATGTATATATATATTTCATCTACTTACTTCCATTCAAGTCAATAAGGAAAGGAAAACAGCATTCATGCGTACGTACGGCCTACCGTCTCTATGAATGGTGTATTTCATTTCATTTATATATATATTATATATATATATACTGAATATATATGATATATAAATCATGATTTACATTCTGGAAGTAAGTAAGTCATGATATATGTAATAATAATATCAAGAACAATAAGTTCAAGCACGTACAATAAATAAAACGATTTTACCCAAAATGCTGCTTTAACATGGAATTTACAAAAGAACGGGTAATATAAAGTCATAAGTGAACCATATATGATATCATAACAATGAATATGATTCTTTAATAAGTCAGTGACATTATTTAAATTATTATACATATGTTTCAGATATGTATGAAGCATATCAGACCTAAGTTAAGGGATAACTATTCCAATCTCGTTCTTATCCGAGATTGTTTATACGTAAGTATTTACTGGTGTTATATTTTTCATCCATGTCCATAAAAATGTTTTTCATAAGGTGTATAATATTATTGAATATATTTTTAATGTCATGATTAACTTTTTTGACTTTTACTTTGTGTTATGGATGAAATATTTTTTTTGTTTACCATACGTGGTACTTTTTGACTTTACCGTTAAAAGTACGCGGAGAATGTTTTTTTATACAGCATGAACAGATTTTTACGGTTTCATAACGCCTTATTTTCATGAAGTTTACTCTACAATATTTCATGGTTATTTTCAATAAAACCCCTTTATTTTAAAATTTTGTGGCATTTTGTGAAAAGAAAATGATTTTTAAGAAGAAAGGTTATTTTCCTCAAAAAATATTTTCAAGTGTTTTATCAAAACCATTTTCCATCTAAGATGAAATTAATCCATATGTGTATGTTTCAAGTATAATATCTCTCTAATTTACATGGTTTCATTTTTCTTATGATGAAATGATATCTATTTTTTATATGGAATATGATATGATGGGATGATTTTTATGAAACCCATTTTTATTCTTTGGGTTATGATGAATGATTTATGTATATGTTGTGACACAAGTAAGAATGATTTCATTATGAGATGGGTGGGACCTATATCTCCCTCCAATGAATTGGGTAAAGATTTATATCTCATGGGATACACATGGCTGGAATGGTTAGTTAATCTGGTTCAGTGATACAGGACTGGAATGAGGAGTGAACTTGATTCAGAAAGGGACTTTGTCCACTAAGATGGTCTTAGAAGTAATACATTGGCTACTATGGAAATCATATCATGTGCTTAATGTTTTACCATAATTAAATGATTTATTCTCATGATATTTTATAATGATTTATGTTACTTTATGACCTATGCCTTATGTACTACCATGACATATTTCAAAACTCAATATTTTGATGTGTAAACTTTATGTTCATGTTTTGAAGTTCAAATGTATATGGTTTGTTTTATTTTCTCCATTCTTACCCTTACTAAGAATTTGAGATCACCCTTTATATGTTTTCCTTTCCCTAGGATATAAAGAAAGGATTTAGGTAAGAAAAAAAAAGTTAAGATCTTTATGGGAGATGTTGAAGATATTTCACCAAGATAAGAAGATTATATTCTGAGATTCCAATGACACTAAACTATTACGGTCCTTTGGTTTCTGTTTTTGTTATGTATTTGGTATTCTGAAAAAGTAATTTAATGTCGATGTATGTCAAGATTGGGTCTCTATATAGAGTCACCTTCTCTGTCCTCGAATTGTGGAGCATATAAAATATCATCTCCGTAGAGTTGAACCATTGTTCCGAAACTAATGGATTAGATGATCCACAAAACCATAGTGGTCGTTACCACATAAAACACTAGAAAATCAATTTATCCCTCTTAGGTGAAGGAGTATATTACACATAATTCTAGTTTTCGTTCATAACCTGAGAGAGTTGGGTAAGAATCGCCCTGAATTTTTGAACTCCACCTCCCAAAGTAGTGAGGATGTCATTTGATAAATCGTTGCAGTGGACCTCGCACAAGTTTTTGGCATGGTTTCTCCTAGATCCCACAATATTCTAAAATTGAAAGAGTTATAAAAAAACATATTTCAACATATCCTGAATAAATTACTTATTATTTTTAAACTATTTAAAAAAATCATATCTTATGGGATCCCTATGTAAATATTCATGTGTGCATATTTGTACTTAGTCTCATGCTAGATGTTTTCTCTAGAGTTCAATAATCCTAATTCATAAATTAGCCAAACCATTCCTCTGATACCAACTATAGCAACCCTATTTTTTTAGACATTACTATTATATCATTAAAAAAAATATACAAAATAATAGTGTTACACATAGAGTATCCAAAAGATTAGTGTCTTGGTAAAACTAGAACCATACATAACATTTACAACATCAAACATAATAATTTATTTAATTCTATCTTCTCTAGCTTCTCATTGTCAATTGACCTCTCCTTAGTACATGTAGTCACTTGAGGATATACATAAAAAATAGCTGATCTAAAATCTGAATACTAGGATATATATTAACAATATAAAAATGTGTGAGAATAATTATAACATAGGAAATAGATCATTAACATGAGAGGAAGAATTTATAAATGACTTGAAATTTGGCGATGCATAAAAATGTAACATAATTTCTTAGTGGTTAACTACCACACATAATTTGGAATAAAGATAGAATATTTTTCACCCATAATTTCACATTACCTAATGATATTATTCACTTTACCTAATGCAATAGAGTGCAGTATAATTCTAGGAACACCTGTCACATTTAAAAATTCATGTTGCGCTATATAATTTTGGGGGCACTCATCACATCAAAACACTATCATTATCATGCATGCCACATAAAAAATATATCACATATGAAAATAAATAACCCATTTTATGGAATTTGTTTCATATGAACAAAATCATAAACATTTGGTTCTCAATTGTATGTTGGAATAACATACCAGATACAATGACCATCAAGATTGAGTGATAAATAAAAGGAATTTTTTTGAAAGAAGAGCTCTTTTTGAAAACCGTTGTTTTCCATAAACCCATGTTAAGAACATGTATATCCTAGAAATTTTAATATAATGATGAAAACATTATTTTAAGGATAGACAACACCAAAAATGTTTTGAAAGAGGGAGAACCCAATGTATGAATTTTGTGTTTGAGAATTTCCTCTTACCTTGTATCTAAACACTTTATTCACATTAATGTTCTATATATCCACATTAGATTCATAAATAATCAATTAAATAACCTTTTATAAATTAATATGGTTCATTATGATTTCATTATGTTATTTTAGGGGCCTTTTTATGAGTTATAGAGTTTAAAACATTGTTCGGGAATGTTCGTTTTTTTGGTTTTCTTGAGCGGTTCACTTGTATTCATAAATGGATGTTCATGTAGAACATGGGTAAACATCCAGAATTGATATTTCGTGTTATTAATTATCTTCTTATATTTTAAATGATTATATAATTTAATATATTATATTCCATGTGGATGAATCATTAGATAGGATCTTAATGTTGATCCTTTGGGATAATACGGCTTGGTTTCGTCTGCAATGAACATGTTTCATTAAATAATTTAGTAATATGTACATAAGATTTTTCCAGAACATTAAATAAGATATATTATATATAAATTATTCTGGTTTAACTATAAAAATCGTTTCATGACATGATATTTAGGTAGAAATGGAAAAAATAAAACATGTTGTTCTTGAAGGGGATAAATTAACACCTCACGAACAATGTTTTCCATTCTAAAATAAAAAGATGTGGAGAATGGTTCTGTATAAGATAATATCACATTACTATAATAAAATTATAGTATATTTATGATACTGGATTTACCATCCCATTCAGATGATGATATGTGTGGAGATAATAAGAAAATAACATGAAATAGAATGAAAATTAAAGGAAAATAGAGAGAGAGAGGAATTAACTCTTGAATCCTACTATTGAGATCCTCTTTAAGGAAGCCAGGCATGGTATCTTGATGAGGCCAGATGATTTGGGAAGTGGTATATGGGCTAGAGATGATTCTTGGGAAGTGTTTAGACATGTCTTGATGCGTTAGAGGTATTGTCTGTCAGGGGGAGGGAGAGGGGTTATTTATACATGAAAATGGGGTGTTCTTAGAATAAAATATAAAATAAAATAATATATCTAATGTTATACAGGTTCTATTTGTTTTTTGACATCATAAATCATATATTTATATAATTGTGAAAATTGGGGCACTGCCCACCAGTTGCCCCGCGGACACCCCCGAACGAGTCATCTGACTAATTATAGTCCCCATATGCAAACACATGTCCTTTTTTGTGTGCTTTTTCCTCACCCAAAAACACCCAGGGAAACATCCTAGAAGGTCGCCCATCTGGATCACTACTCCATTCCAAACATACTGAACTGTTGAGTTATAACCAGGTAGGCTCTCAAAAAGAAAGGTTCACCTTGTTGACATGAGTCATATCATTTATAAATTTAACCATTTATCATTTTAGGGTGTTACAATCACCCCTACTTTAGAGCACAACATCCACAATGTCAGATAAACATATAACCCAGGCAGTGTGTTGCACATAAGGCTGGGTACCACCTTTGATACCAAAAGTGACAAATGGGCTCCGTCCACCGGTTATTTTGCAGACACCCCTGAATGGGTCATCTGACTAATGATAGTCCCCACTAGACAACACAAGTCATTTCCAGTGTGCTTTTTCCTCACTCACACACACCCTGAGAAACTTTCTATAAGGTCACCCATCCTCATCACTACCACAGGCCAAGCGTGCTTAACTATGGAGTTCTAACCAGGTATCCTCCCGAAAAAAGAAGGTGCGCCTTGTTAACATGAGTAATATCATTTATAAATTTAACCTTTTATCATTTGGGGTGTTACATAAGTCAATATTATAGTTCATAATAATTAATTTATTAAAAGGAAATTGAACTATATATTAAAATATACTTTAAAGAATCACTTTTTGACATTGGGATTTGGAATGTTTTTTTAGGTTTTGAAATTGAGTTTAATGTATTTTAAAGAAAAATTAATGAAATTTAATATAAAATGGCCTAATATTGAGTTATTGAATGTTTATTTCATCATTAAAGTTTTAATAATGCAATTTAAGATACACATTTTATGTGAAAAACTATATTTTTACAATTCACCTGAAAATTGTTGTAATTTAGATAAATACCAAAAAAATTAACGTGAAACATTTTTCGATGAGTTGAATCAAAAAATGAATTCAATTTTTCATATGTAATTTTATAAATATTATAAGTTTAATATTTAATTATAATCATAATTTACATAAAAAATATTTCTTTTAAAATTAAAACTGATATTAAAATTCATTAAAAAATTAAATCTGGTCTTATAAAATTATCATAAAACTAGAATAACTAGAATTGTTAATTTATAAACAAATTTTAAGAAAATATATTTTCTTGTAAATTAAAAAATTAATTATAATTCATTATTTCTGACATACAAAAATACCAATATTTTTACTAAGGCCAAATTTTAACTTATATGATGCCAATATATTATTTAATCATTCAAGGGTATGGTTACAATTAATTTTGATAAATTACTATTGATAAGGGTCATATTACTATCCATATGGGTTGGATACTATTCATAAGGGTTTGTAACTATTTACCGAAAAATATGTTTGTTCAATAAGACTCCAAAAAGCATCATGACGGAAATCGTGTATGTCAAATTTTCGAAATTCAAATCATAGAAGTGGAAAAATTATGTTTAATGGACACATAATATTTAGTATCATTTTATGTCATTGTACTTCATAATGTGATTATACTATAATGAATAATTATAGTAAGAGGATTCCATTGATAAAACTTTGTGTTGTTACATTGTGTAGGTAGTGGATAAAGCATCTTTAGATGATGTGGGAATATCTAGAATAATAGGATAGGATGGAGCTTTAGTGGGTGTAGTAGTTATCCAAGATTCCTCTCTTTATAATAATTGGAAGCACATGAGTGGTTAGTTTTCTGTTGAAACAGCTCTAGGGGATTATTTAGGGAAGAAAGATGTTGTTTTATACCATAATGGGAGGTATTTTTATACCAGACCTTAGTGTATGGATGATCCTATGAATTTTTATCTTTGTTAGTGATCCAACCATCTGAAATGTTTCTATGATATAATTTCCCAAGGAATTTTGGTAGGTTCCTCTATCTCCAATGGGATTTAGTTCCATTTTTATTATTACAAGGGTGGTGGTATTAATTCATAGTCCATGGGGGATGTTCTAGTGGCTATTTTTATATGGTTTTATGTGATAGTGTTTTCACTAGAGGAATCTAAAGTTGGGATAGATAATATTATAGATACAATTATGATTGATTAGTATGATATGGTTTTTACAAATTCTTCAATATCATAAAATTTACATTTCGTTTTGGTATTGAATTAAAAAAATCCATTCTTATTGTATCGTTCCACAACTTTGGAAAATATGTCGGAATAATGTTCCATGTACACTATATGTCAGTTGTTGATATGAGATTTTGATGTGGTTTAGGACTTATTAGTTCTTCATTTTAACATCAATAACATGAATATATAAATGGGTTGGATGATATAAATAAATAATTAATCTCATTGTTATCATCATCGGTTACAATTCATATCAACCTATGGGGTCACTCATGTTTTCTAGTGTGAGTGGGACAAAAATTGGAAGGAAAGAGAAATTTTTTTATTTATACTTCTACAATATCATTTTATTTTTTAAAACTATTTATTGTTATAGTTTACCCATGATTTAGTTTTTATCTACTTATTGTTATGTTTCATACCCTGATTACTTTTTTATCTTTTATTGTTTACTATCATTGATGGAGTTAGAGTTTTCAATTGAACTGCCCCCTGGAACGATTGAAATTGCTATGACATCCAATAAAATACCACCTAAGATGTTTCTGGAACTTCTGATATAGCATGATTACCTAGTGGTGAATTGATTTATTCTTCCTAGTGTGTCAAAATGCACTTTTGTAGTATCATTTTTACAATGGCAGATTAGTTCCGCATAATTTATACTGACTATTAAATGTTGAATTGGGTGACCATCAAGAACAAGTATCATTTACCCAAGACTAATTATCTCTTTGATCTTCTTAGAGGGGATTATATTTTTTCTAGGATTAACTAATGGTTATGGTTCAACAAATATAGAGTTTGATAGGAGTATATACCTAACAAAAAATTTCATATTACCTATGGGAATTTAACTTTTTTATTTTGTCATTAGGTCTTACTAACACTCCTATGGTATTTATTGATTTTATGAACTGAATCATTCATCGATTAATAGAATTTTTTTTTCTTAGTGAAAAATATCTTTTTAAATGACATGTCATAATATGAGAACATAAAACATATGGATGTCATTCTTTGAGGGTTGTAGGAGCATTTCCTATATGGTAAGCATTCCCAGTGTGATTTTTGGATCTAGAAAGTTTTTTTTTATTCATCAGGTGATATATTATTGGGGCATCTCAATTGATCCAAAAAATATAAATTTATTTATGTATTTAGAGCATTTTAGAAACGTGTTTAAGAATCATATCTTCTTAGTATAGGTTTCATTAAATAGAATGTTTGTTAGGGACATATACAAGATCACATCTTTCACAAAAACAATTTCTTGTGATGCTTTGAAGTTTAAAAGTAATTAAGAGTTTTAGAGATCATTTTAGGAGAAGAATAAGAGGATGAATTCATCACTAGATTTTATTCTTCTAGAACCAGTCTAGGATATGATGTATTTTTTTTTTATTGTAGTATATGTTTTGGTTGATTCTTGGAATAGGGGATGTATGTAATGGATTATGAGTTTCTCCACCTACAATCTCATGAGATGAAATACCCTACCAATGATCATGTGTTGTTAGTTGTTATGAATGATATGTGGTGACACTATCTCTTCAGATAGGGGATTATAGAATATTCCAATCATAAGAGACTGAACATTATTTTTACTTACAGGGGTTTGAACTTTCAAAAGATATTCTAGGATGAGTATCTTTAGAATTTTTATTTCAATATTTTATATACCCATGATAATTTATATGTGGTGGACAATATGTTGAGAATAAAATTAATGACACAACCCATAAAGGAGTAAGTTGAATAGTTGTCTCTAATGAGTTTGTTTGATGTGATGATCTTTATAGTAGTGGAGGTCGATTGAGAGGTATTTCTGTCATTGATATGAGATAAATTTTCATTTAATGAGTGACTTTGAATTGTTATGATGACCAACCCCATGAAACTATGCTTAAGAGAAATATAATATAGTTGGGAGACAATGTGTGAGTTTTCTCCATCACCCAATGGTGATTTTTGCTTCTGTAGAAAGTTGATTGTTATATTTTCCTTCAGACAAGAGTTTCAAAATAGTGGTCACTATTCATGTTGGTTCATGATCCCTAAGGCTACAAATAAGTACCATCATTTGAGACATTGGAATTAATGTCTTGGGAGGAGGATGTTATTCATGGATTTTGAGTCGTGTTGTGTCACTTATCATTGATTTAAGGTGGGACAAAATATATATGTAGGTTTCATGCTGTTTTTACCCACCCTGTTATAGAAGTAGGATAGGATTTACACTGATTTCATCACTGGTTAAACATGCTATCTTAGTTAGAAGGATTATATCTTAGTGATTTTGGATAGAATAAATAAATTAGTACATTTATATGCAATATTTTAATTTAAAAAAGTGAAATAACATAGGGGATCTTATGTCAAAGAGATTAGGAAACATCATTAGGTTTCCCCTATAGTTATTTCTGAGATGCCATCAATGTTATCATACTACTTTTAGAGTGGTTTGTATGAGCCAAAGGGTTCATAGGTAAAATTTAGAATGAATTATCATCCAAAAATTTATGGATATATAGATAGGAATATCCAGGTTCATGAGGACATGATCTGATTTACATGTGCCACCCTGCAACCACCGTCTTTCCAGCTGTGTGCCCCTCTTTTGGCTGGTGTAAATAGAACTATACCTGTCTGACCACCTTGAAACGGACCCATCTAACCTGTGGTCTACCAGAATGAACTTCTTCTACATATGATTCTCCTCCTAGTAATCTCCTCCTCTCCTTTCACTAATTTTTTTGTTCTTGTTTTTGGGGTTTTAGGTTTTTAGCTGGTATGGGGATCATGTTAGAGTTTAATCTTGTCGTTATTGGACGAATCCTGACATCCAAGGGTTCGCTTCTGGTAATTTGGTTGTGTGATTACTATTTCACAATGAGTCTTGAAGTTTTCGACACCTTAGATAGGTGATTCAAGGTTTAATGTAATGCCCTGACCCTAGTTACCCAGAGTCGGTGCATTATTACGTAACATTGGCATGATCACAAAAGATCATTTCTCGAAATACCGATTAGTTTAGTAGCCTTGGTAACACTAGATACATTCATAAATGTTACATTACATCATTATGTGAAAAACAAAAATAACATAGTCTACATAGTCCACACTTATATCCCCTTCAGACTATCCCCAAAGGCCAGTCATAAAATATTTCTTCACATCCTAGGAAAAAAACATAAAAAGGGTTGAGCTTAGATGCTCAGTAAGAATAACAATATAGTAGAAAATTTCATAAATAAACATAAACATTTAAGGAAATGTATAACTAAAAAAAAGCCTTTTAAACTTGAACTTCAGCATAATATGGAAATAATAAAATGAAATAATTCCATTTACTTATTCACATGGATATTCTACTAGTCGAATAATCACATGCAATATCAATAACCTCTCTCATAATGATGGAATGCATAATGCCAGAATATCATAACCACGTAGCCAATGCCTCATTCCAAGACTCCAAAAAATATTTTGCCTCATCAGACCTACCGATGCATCGAGGATCAATAGTGGTCTCCACCCGTCACATACTATATCCAATGCATTCCTTATATGAAAATGTTTAAACATATGATAAACCATAACATAATCATATCACATAAAACATGCATAAAGGAAACATAAAATATTTCACATTTCAATCACAAGATATCAATACAACACATTGATATAATAAAACCATTTTCAATACCAAATTAAAATAAAAGTAAAACATGGTATTTATTTTTCATTTAAAAACAAGTTATTGCTTGTAGAGGAAGCTGAAACTCAAATAATGGTCACAGTGGCGGAGAAGTCTTCGTCGCCGCATACATAAGACAAAACATTCCATTTGTCATTTATTAAAAACTCTTTGTATAAAAATATTATTTTTGAATAAAAGTAAAATTAAAAGGGGTTTATACACCTTATAAAGGAATGTTGTGTATAAAACAAAATATGCCTCGATGAAAGGAGATTGAGACGAAGTCCTTTACCTCTTGTCCATCTTGACTTGATCATTCTTTAATATCTTGAACAATAAACTAGAGTTAATATCTACTTTCTTAATAACCCTTTTCAATTTCATTATCCCTTTTATATCACATATTACCATGATATGAAAATTATGTAGTCATTCAAGTTAATAATGGTCACTTTTTCAATCTTTGGTAATTGAGTCAATAATAAACATCTTATAATTACATGTTTTTTATGTGGTAGAATATCCATTATCTCAAGAATTATATTAATGATGTAAATATAATATATATCATATATATCCAGTATATAAATTCATTTATAATATTACATAACATTTAGAGGTAATAAATGAAGTGCACCGTTCATGGAGACTGTAAGCAGTACGTACGCATGAACGCTACTTTCATTTATATTTCATATTTATTGGAATGAAATCATAATCATATAAAGGTATATTATAATTCCAGTTTAATATCATATATAATATCATTTAATCCATCATTTATACATCCCACATATGGCATTAATGATTCAAATCACTTTGAGGGGGCGGTAGTCCGCACTTCCTAAACTGAAATTATCGCATTTACCCATAATAAAAATCATAAAGGTATGCCATAAATGAAAAATAAATAAACATAAAGAAAACATAAACATAATATATATCATATATAAATATACTGACATCTTAATGGCCACCATGAAGGGTTTTAAAAGAAGATTGAACAATCATCGTTTCCTGGTGCAGTAATTCACCACCCACGGAAACAGTATGTTCTTCAACCATTAGGTGAAGGTCTGTGTAAGTGTAAATAAAATACTTCTCATAAAAACATCCTAGTATATTTAAGATAATTTTTTTGTTAAAAAATAATGGAATAAAAAGAGTTTAAGGGGTTGGAGAAGCAAAATAAAACAAAAAAACATAAGAGAAGACATTACATTAAAATCAGGTAACTCTTTTTGTTTTGTGCCAAAGGCTTCCTTGGGATGACTTCTGCCCAAAGTGCGGCTTCTAGGAGTAATATAGAGAAGTTGATAGAGTATTTGGTCAGATTTTGGATGAGACAAATGGCTTTCATGTTGTGATTAATGTGGTAGAGGTGGGGGCCTTTTATAAGAGGAGAGGAGGGGCACTCTTGGAAAGTCATGAAATGTTACTTTATTGTGAAATGATTTTAGGATTTTAAAGGTCCAAAAATGATATATTTATAGGATTAGGTGATAGGGGTTCGAAATCCACCGATCCAATAGGATTTATACAAGTTTATGTCTTTTATTTTACCTTATCTTTTCATTTTATTTAAATTGTTCATTAATGAGGTAATCGCTGCATCATCATGGTGTCATAAATAAATTTATTTGTTAAAAGACTAAAAATTATAAAAAAATTACCATGATGTAGGAAATCCTTTTATCTTTCAAATTAATATTTTTAGTTGAAAATTTAACTTATATAACCCCATGTAATAATTGATTTAGTAAAATAATGCATGTTTGTGAAATTTTTATTTTTACTTTAAATAAAAGGTATTAATGTCATTTTCTTACCCAAGTGGCTCTATGGGGCCCCCAAGTTGACCCATGGATTGTATTGGTTTCCCATGACTCATCAAATAAGTGTAGGACAAGTGTAAAGGTAATTTAATATTATTATATCATAATATTTACATTAAATTACACTAATGACCTTTAATCGCGATTAATAGAACTTAAAAGTTACTATTCACCAAAAATTATTTTAATCCCATTGAACCACATTTTACTTCCCAGTGACAATGATGTATGTCGGATTTTTGAAATTCAAATCACAGAGGTGGTAAAATTTCATTTAAGTGAAAAATCAGTTATTTAACTACCACTTAGTGGTTTCACTATTCATAAAAAATCGATGTTTTTTTTAAAATACCAAAAATTCACTCTAAGATATATTTAATATTCCAAATCAAAAAATGATGTCCATTTTGAAATATAAAATTTATAAAATTTCAAAAATTGGGTATTACTATTCATAACGGCGACTTTGATTTGTCGCGGTGTGTTAGAACTCAAGGTTGCGTACAACACACGATGCTCTATTATTCAAAGAGAAGCATACCATGGAAGCTTGAGGGGTTAAATTATCTCCTCCTTCAATAAATTTCATCCTCTAAATTTGAAAATGTTCTTCTAAAATAAAAGTTTGAAAATAGAAAATACCATTGTGGAAAACCCACATCGAAAATAAGGTTACTAAAATTTAGCCTTAATAAGAGGGAAAGGGAAATGAAAAAGTCACCACCAAATTATGATCTCGATTAGGAGAACATCAGTGTAAATTAGAGACATATATTTGGAGGAAAAATGTTAATATTTGTAGGGAGTGATTGAGGTCATCAATCACAAATAAGTGTAAAATTGAGGGCCTCAAAGCCTTCAATCTATAATGATTTAAAATATCAGCAGTTCAACAAAATATAAGGTTTTAGGATAACACATTTTCTGTTTTAATATCTCTTTCTTAAAGTTTAAGAATTAATTTATTCATAGAATAAGAGATAGGTATATATATGCTTGATAAGTATAGTTTCAACCGTCAACTAATTTCTTCCACAAACTCATCTTTCACTCAAAAAGTTAATATAACTCAAAAATATTATATTTATCCTAATCGTACAAAGTTAAAAATATTAATACATAACATTTAGATTAGGAATACTATTTTGTAGTAACCATGGACTTCCTATAGGCTAGTGGTAGGTAATAAAGTCATGTCGCACTATGGTTGTGGGTTCGATTCCTACAGCTTTGTCTGACGTGATGGGTTATCCCCCAACCTGCAGGTTGTCCTTTTCTTAAAACTACAGTATTATAATATTCCAAAAATAATCTTCAAAAATGTTTTAACCTTAAACAATACTATTAAAAGTTAAACTTAATCCTCTCCAACCTTTATTATTATCCAAAATACCTCTTTCCAGACTTTCTCTAAAAGGTAGACATTACAAAATCAATTGTAACATCAGATTCCCCAAAAAAAGTAAAGTTTCTCTTATTGTCACATTCTAAAAAGATGATTACCTTCATCATATTAAAACCTTAATGAAAAAACAAGTACTTCAGTACAGTCCTTATATATATCACATTATTCTTATAATAAGAATATAATCCTTGAGTCCAAAAGCACCAATACATTAATTATTCCACTCCAGCTGTAGTAACAACATATGATTGTCCTTGATCCCTTGGCCTGTTCTGAGGTAAGTTTCTCTGACGCTTAGAACATTCATTTTCATAATGCCCCATTTCCCTACAATTGTAGCATTCAGCATTGATATCCTCTTTCTTTCCCTTACAATCACAAGCCTGGTGACCTTTTCCCCCAAATTTATAACAAACTCCCATTCTTTTTAGGCAAGTACCAGGGTGATTCTTCCCACAATTATTGCATAATGGAAAATACTTATTTCTCTTTTTCCCTTTATCTATCTCTTGTGCCACCATTCTATTCTTCTCTTGCTTTACTTTATTGTCATAAGATTTAGAGAATTCATTTTCTGTCTTGAGAGCACATGATACTATATCTTCATATGTTGAGAAAGATTGTGATACTAAAGATCGACGGAGAAATGGTTTTAACCCATCATATAAATGATCATTCTTACTTCATGGGTTACGTATATAATCATTTGCATTCCTCGCTAACCTTGTAAAGTTAGTCTCGTACTTTGCGACATTCTCATCCCCCTTTTGTCTCAGACTCAGAAATTTCCTTTCCATATCTGCTCGATGGTCATGAGGAAATTATTTTTCTAAGAGATGATCTTTTAACTCCCTCCATTACATATTTGATACTTCATCATCTTCCTTTGTGTTTTGAATCAATGACCACCAATGATCAGAATCTCCAGTGAGGCGGTAAACTGCCATGATAACCTTTTCCCCTTCACTACTCCCAAGGCATGGAATATTTTCTCTATGGAATTTATCCATTTCTCAGCTACTAAGGGATATGTACTCCCATTGAATGTTGGTGGTTGTTGCCTCATGAAGCGGTCTAACATTGATCCTCCATGTTGTGGATCAGGGTGCTCCATACGAGTAATATTATTATTCATAACCTGAGTGAGTTTTCCCAGTATGGTGATAAGCCAATCAGCACCAGTTGTATCACCATCTCAACTATAATTATCATGAGCATGATATAAATCCCTACATGGAGTTCGTGCATTGATATGGTTTCCATTCCTTCCACTAGGAACCATTTCTAAACAATGTCATAAACTAGATTAGTTTATGAATCGAAATACAAAATAACAAACTTGCAAAACACCTAACATAAATTGAACAGTTTATGGATATAATCCATAATCACAAAAAAAATTCTTTGAGGAAGTATATACTCATAAACCATTCATAATGGTTTTTAAAGAAATCCTGAATTATCCTAAGCATATCCCTCGGGAGTGTCGTAACCAAGAGTGCAGCAAGAACTGTTGTCGTGCACCAGTTCCCATTCAAGTCTAGCTCAAAGTAGTGTTTTCGGGTTTTACCCCCTAGGTAAATCTGTGCCAGAGCCTCCTCTACCTGCTCGTGTCCCAAAAGGGATGTATTGCTCGGAAAACTCACAAAATCTTTATAATACCAAAATGATAGGAAGTTATTCTATACTAATCCTAAAATTCTATCTTAGGGCTATGTGCTCTAATCAGATTTTATCTGAATCTATCATCCAAGGTTAGTACTAAACTACCTCTGATACCAACTATAATGCCCTGACCCCAGTTACCCAGAGTCGGTGCATTATTACGTAACATTGGCATGATCACAAAAGACCACGTCATGAAATACCAATTAGTTTAGTATCCTTGTAAACACTAGATAAATTCATAAATGTTACATTACATCATAAAGTGAAAATATACAATAACATGGTCTCCATAGTCCACACTCATATCCCCTTCAGACAATCCCTGCAGGTCAGTCATAAAATATTTCTTCACATCATGGGAAAAATAAAACACAGAAAGGGGTGAGCTCAGATGCTTAGTAAGGATAACAATACAGAAGAAACTTTCATAAATAAACATAAACATTTAAGGCAATGTATAACTAAAACAAAATCCTTTTAAACTTGAACATCAGCATAATATGGAAATAATAAAATGAAATAATACCATTAACTTATTCACATTGATATTCTACTAGCCGAATAATCACATGCAATATCAATAACCACTTTCATAATGATGGAATGCATAATGCCAGACTATTATAACCACGTAGCCAAGGCCTCGTGGCAAGACTACAAATAAGATTTTTTCAAGGCCTCATGCCAAGACATTAGTTTCTCTCATGAGACATACCGATGCATCGAGGAGATATAGTGGGCTCCACCCATCACATACTAAGTCCAATGCATTCCTTATATGAAAAGGATTAAACATATGATAAACCATAACATAATCATATCACATAAAACATGCATAAAGGAAACATAAAATTTCCACATTTCAATCACAATATATCAATACAACACATTGATATAATAAAACCATTTTCAATACCAAAATAATGAAAAATTAAAACATGGTATTTATTTTTCATTTAAAATAAGTTATGGCATGTAGAGGAAGTCGAAACTCAAATAATGGTCACGGTGGCGGAGAAGTCATCGTCGTTGCATACGTAAGACAAAACATTCCTTTTGTCATTTAGTAAAAATGATTCAGACAAAAATATTCCTCTTTAATAAAATTAAAAGTCAAAGGGGTTTATACACCTTATAAAGGAAAGTTGTGTATAAAACAAAATATGCCTCAATGAAAGGAGATTGAGACGAAGTCCCTTACCTCATGTCTGACTTGACTCGATAATTCTTTAATCTCCTAAATAATAAACTAGAGTTAATATCTACTTGATTAAGAAAATTTTTCAAGTTGATTATCCCTTTTATATCACTTATTACCATGTTATGAAAATTATGTAGTCATTCATGTTTATAATGGTCGTTTTGTCGATCTTTGGTACTTGATTCCACAATAAAATTCTTAAAATTGCAAGTTGTTTATGTGTTATAATATCCACTATATACAGAATTATATTCATGATTTAGATATCATATATATCATATATAACGAGTATATAAATGCATTTATAATATTACATAACATTTTGAGGTAAGAAATGAAATGCACTATTCATGGAGACGGTAAGCTGTACGTACGCATGAACACTACTTTCATTTCTATTTCATATTTAATGGAATGAAATCATAATCATATAAAGATATATTATAATTCTAGTATAATATCATATATAATATCATTTACTCCATCCTTTATACAACCCACATATGGCATTAACGATTCAAATCACTTTGAGGGGGCGGTAGTCCGCACTTCCTAAAGTAAAATTATCACATTTACCCATAATGGAAATCATAAAGGTATGCCATAAATGAAAAATACAGAAGCATAAGGAAAACCTAAAAATAATATATATCATATATAAATATAGTGACATATTAATGGCCACCATTAGAGGTGTTAAAAGAATATTGAACAATCATCGTTTCGTGAGGCAGTAATTCACCACCCACAGAAACAGTATGTTCTTTAATCATTAGACGAAGGTGTGTGTAAGTGTTAATAAAATCCTTATCATAAAAACATCCTAGTATATTTAAGAAACTTTTTTTTTACAAAATAATGGAATAAAAATATTTTAAGTGGTTGGAGAAGAAAAATAAAACAAAAGAACATAAGAGAAGACATTACCTTAAAATCGGGTAACACTTTTTGATTTGAGCCAAAGGATTCCTTGGGAAGACTTATGCCAAATGTGTGGCTTCTAGGAGTAATAGAGGGAAGTTGATAGAGTATTTGGGAAGATTTTGGCCAAGCCAAATGGCTTTTACGGTGTGAATAAGGTGGTAGAGGTGGGGGCCTTTTATAAGAGGAGAGGAGGGGAACTCTTGGAAAGTCATGAAATGTTACTTTATTATGAAATTATTTTCAGATTTTAAAGGACCCAAAATGATATAATTCTAGGATAAGGTGATAAGGGTTCTAAATAAACCCATAAAATAGGCTTTAGACAAGTGTAAGTCTTATATTTTACCTTATCTTTTCATTTTATTTAAATTGTTCATTAATGAGGTAATCGCTGCATCATCATGGTGTCATAAATAAATTTATTTATTTAATTCCTAAAAATTATTAAAAAATTTACCATGATGTAGTAAATCTAATTAGATTTCCATTGAATATTTATAGTCTAAAATTTAACTTATATAACCCCATGTAATAACTGTTTTAGTAAAACAATGCATGTTTGTGACATTTTTATTTTTACTTTAAATAAAAGGTATTAAAGTCATTTTCTTGCACAAGTGGCTCCATGGGGCCCCCAAGTAGACCCATGGATTGTCTTGGTCGGACATGACTCATCCAATAAGTGTTGGAGAAGTGTAAAGGTAATTTCATTTTATTATATCATTATATTTACCTTAAATTACACTAATTACCTTTAAACGCGATTAATAGAACTTAAAAGTTACTATTCACCAAAAAAATTATTTTAATCTCATTGAACTAAATTTTACTTCCTAATGAAAATGATGTATGTTGGATTTTTGAAATTCAATTCACAGAGGTGGTAAAATTTCATTTATGTGAAAATCGGTTTTTTAACTACCACTTAATGGTTTCACTATTTATCAAAACTCAATGTTTTTCAGAAAAATACCAAAAATTCACTCTAAGATATATTTAATATTCCAAATCCAAAAAATGATGTCCATTTTGAAATATAAAATTTATAAAATTTCAGAAGGTGGGTAGTACTATTCATAACGGCTACTTTGATTGGTCGCAGTGTGTTAGAACTCTAGGTTGCGTACAACACACGTAGCTCTATTATTCAAAGAGAAGAGTACCATGGAATCATGGGGTGTTGAATTTAACCCTTAATTGATGAATTTTTATACTTTCTTGAGAGTTTTTTCATGGTCTACGATTATCATCAGTGGTGTGAAAATGATTTGTGAAAGGAATTGAGGTGTTTTTGGATTTAAAGTGAAGATTTTATGTGAAATTTTGTTTTTATGTGGCAAAACTAGTTGGTTCACTGACTATGATTTGATAAATCATTCATGTAGATTATTAATTTATTTATAGGATTGAAAATATATTTTATAAGGCTTTCATATTGTGTTGATTTTTTATACTATAAAAGTGGTATTTTGGTTTAAAAGAATTGTGGGCGTTATTGAAGTTCTTTTATATGTTGTTTTAATGGTGTATTTAGTTGTGTAAAATGTTCAAACCATGTGTGGAAAACTAATTGAGGCCCAATTTGTAACACCCAATACTTTTATGTTATCATCAAAGGAATCTTTTACTACACAGAACACTTGTTTCGCTTTCTTTACACGCAATCGCGACCTTCCTCGATAGCTTGCGTCGTACACAATACCGAGTTTCACTAAACAACGATATGCTATTAAAATATTATTAAAACTAGCCGTTATGAATAGTAATAACCAATTTTTGAAATTTTGTAAATTTTATTTTTCAAAATTTACTTCATTTTTGGATTCGGAATATCGAAATTATCCTAGGGTGAAATTTTAGTATTTTTTCTGAAAACATTCAATTTTTGATGAATAGTGAAACCACTAAGTGGTAGTTAAAAAACTGAATTTTTCATAAAACTTAATTTTACGGCTTCTGTGAGTGGAATTTCAAAAATCTGAGAGAAACGGTTGATGTCAGTAAGTAAAATGTGGTTCAATGAGATGAAAATAAGTTTTGGTGAATAGTAACTTTTTACTTTTATTTACCACGGTTAAAAGTAAATAGGGTAATTAAGGGTAAAAATGATATAATTATTTCCCTAACACATGTCCTAATTCTATTGGATATGTGAAATTCGACCAAAAACAACCTTAGGAATAAAATATGACCATTTAGGCCCACTTGGATTAGATTAGGACATTTATTATTAATTTATTTAAAGAAGGGTTAAAATAGTTAAAATCAATGTTTAATAACTAAATCATTTTTAATATAGGGTTACACATAAGATAAATTCGACTATAAATATTCATTAGTAAGCTAAAAAGATTTCCTACATAATGATATTTTATTTTTTATTTTTAGACTTTATATAATTTAATTTATTTATGACACATTGATGATGCAGTAATTATCTTATTAATGAAATATTGACATAATTGATGTTATACATACCCAAATAAATATAATTTGAGGCTTTTTATGAATTTAAATAATTTTATATGTTAATATGACATGTTGTTATTGATTTAATAAACCTTTTTTGAACTAATCATTCTGTTATGATTTTTAAAAAAATCAATTACTAAATAGTGTCAAAATTGACATAAAATAGTTTTTAAAACAAATATTATATTATTAATTGTTATTTTATTCCTAAAAATCTATGGTTAGGCCAAATGACTTATATAAGGTTATATATATTAATAATAAACAACTTGGGGTTCGTTGGGCTGCTTATAGTAAGTTTATTAACCTTATAGCATAAGAACACTAGAAGACACGGTAAAAGTAAAATTATTTTACTTAATGTTAAATATAAATGATAAGGTTAAAATAGGAACCTAAACTTGCCTAAATTCAATTGGATGAGATTATTTAGACCCATACCCACCTTATCATCGAAATAAATCAATTTAGATCTATTTAAAACCGAATTTGACTTTATAATAAAATAATATTTTAGTTATTCAAAGGTGCCCCTCTCCTCCCTTATAAAAGGGAACCTCCTCCCTCTCTTCCTCACACCACTTTGTGCCTTAAAGCTCGGCCAAACCCTTCCAATTTCTCCTCTCCACTTCCCTAGAAACATCCTAGAGGTCCTGGGATTCTTCAAAGACCAATTTTAGTGCCCTAAAAGGAGATCTCAAAGAGGCGCTTCAAAGAAGAGGTAATGTCTGTTACCGATTCATTCAACTTTATTTCTTCTTCCACTTCTTCTTATTAGGTTGTTTCATTATGAAGTAATAAAATCAGTATCACTCATATACTTATATGTTATTATAATTATTAAACAACCCTATTTCACCATCTATCCTTCCTACGGAAAATGAAATCACCGCGCGTGTGTACGTACGGAAAATCGTCTCCACGCCGTGGTGTAATCTATTTTCCACAACCACCTTACTTGGATTGGTATAATGGTGTAAATAATAACTATATATGATTATTGTAAAGTTATATTGATTCTGAAATAGTATACATAAACTCCAATACAATTCCACGATCATGAGAACGATATCATCGCTCGTGCGTACGTACGGACTACCGTCTCCACGACGCGATGAGATTCATTCTCCACGTTAACCATTCATGAATGATTATAAAGTATATATAAAAAGTAATCATTATATATATTACATAATAATGATACTTTATTTATGTGTATATATATTTATGTCATCTACTTAATTCCATTCAACTCAATAAGGAAACGAAAACCGCGTTCATGCGTACGTACGGCCTACCATCTCCATGAATGGTGTATTTCTTTCCATTTACTGATCTATTATATATATTTATATTCTGAATATATATCATATATAAATCATGTTTTATATTCTTTAATTAAGTAATCATGATCTAAGTAATCATATGAATAATTACAAGTCAAAACACGGATGACAAATGAAATGATTTTACCCAAAACGCTCTTTAACATGGAATTTACAAAAGAACGGGTAATATAAAGTCATAAGTGAACCATATATGATATCATAACAATGAGTATGATTCTGAAATAAGTCAATGACATTATTTAAATCATTATACAGGAGGTTCGGACACTTATGAATCAAATCAGACTTAAGGTAAGGGAAAATATCACAATCTCATTTTTATCCGAGATTACTTATACATTGGTATTTACTGGGGTGTATTTTATCATCCATGTCCATGTTTCCTCAATATTTAATATTATTTCCATCCAACTACAATTTTTTAAATAAAATTTTACCCTTCGGTGAGTTTTTAGTAAAAGATATGAAAAGAATCTTTTGTCGTTTTTCGTACGAGGTACTTTTTGACTTTTCCAACAAAAGTACGAGAAGAATGTTTTTTTAACTTATACGGCATCAATGGATTTTTAAAAAAATATTTCCAAGAATATTCCTTTACAATTTCTCATGTTTATTTTTAATCAACATCTTTTGGTTTATAATTGTATGAGATGTTAAGAAAGGAAAAGTGTTTTTGATGTAGAAAGGATATTTTCCTCAAGAATGGAGTTCAAGTGTTTTATCAAAATTATTTTCTATATAAGATAATAAAGGGTTCTGTTTTTATCTCTATTATTACATTGATTTGATTATGTTGTGATGGAATTATTTTTATGAATCCCTTTATCTTATATGTATTGTTTTATGATGTAATGATGTTTAAGAATCCCATTTTTATTACATGGGTTATGCTATGATGTATGGATTTTGATTTTGTGGCACACATAAGAATGGTATCATTATGAGATGGGTGGGACCTATATCTCCCTCCAATTCATTGGGTAAAGATTTTATATCTCATGTGATAAACATGACTGGAACGGCAGGTTAAACCGGTTAAGTGAAACAGGACTGAAACGAGGAGTGAACTCGGTTCAAAAATGGACTTTATCCACTAAGATAGTCTTGACAATGAGGCTTGACTAATAAGAAATGATTCTCTTTGATTATGTGTGTATTCCACAAAGTTTCATGTTTTAGGTTATGATTATTGGGATTAAATTTCACTACTATGACATATCCAATGTTATGAGATTATGATTTCTTTTGCAGGTTAAGATTTCTAAAAGTTATGTTCTTATGTATATGATGTGATTGATATTTCTTTTGTTTACCCTTACTGAGCATTTGAGCTCACCCTTTTTTATGTTTTCTTTCCCCAGGTCAAGAATAAGGTTATTAAGTAATATATGCCAAATGGGACTATAGATATGATGAAATAAATGGGAGACAGTGTAGACGCTTTATGAACCAGTTGTTTATGTTTCCCAGTTTCTAAAGACACTATACCTATACGGTCCTTTCCTGGTTTTTTTATATGTTGTAATATGTGTGCTTCAATTATGATGTAATAACAATGTATGTAAAGTATGGGTTGTTATATAATTGATTTAAAATATAGGAAATTGAGAATTTGTTTAGGATAAATCCTTGTTGTGCATTTTAAAAAATGGTTTGTAATTTATTAAAATGATTTATTAAGTTGTGTGTGTGATGTGAATGATTGATTGCGAAGGTTTTATTGAGTTTAAAAAGTAAATTTTAGTGTTTCTTGGGTATATCTTTGTGGAGTTTCATGGAATTGATTTATTACATTTCTAAATGACATATTAAATTATGAAGGTCATGAAAATTCTGATTTGAAATGGTCTTGGCATGAATTTTAACATTAAAGTGGGGTATGAGTTATTTAAGTGGTGTGAAATGTATTTTTGAATTGTTTAGTGTGCGTTTGGGTTTAATGATTTTTTTTCTGTAAATTTGTGTGGTGATAATTTTGATGTGTTTCGTAAAATATTTTATTGATTAATTATATTGTATGTGTAGTGTGTAGTCCCTGTTTGGTGTGGTTTTGAGTCGCAAGTCCAAGGGAGACTCACTTGTGTATTCATAGGTAAGTAAATATATACATGTAGGTTCCACCGTTACATGTATATTAATCCATGGAATTGAATTTATTTTCATGGTCCATGGTGTGTTTGTGCGTATTTATAAAAATGTACATGGAGGTGAGTGGAGAATGATGTATTCATAAAAGCATACATGTACGGATCCCCTTACAAATGTTCATGTGCCATTAAAATGAATTCATAGTGGATAGGTGTACTTGTGTATATGTGAGGGCTCATATTCTTAGTGGGGGATCAGTATATTTTATTTATAATGAACCAAGTGTCGAAGTGGATGGCTTTGTTCCACCTCCAGGTAGGTCCCCTATGGCAATACTATAAAATTTAATTCCTTAATTCCTTCTGTGTTTTAAATTAAATTTTTTATATTAAATAGTATATGCATGCTATGATATGTGATGGTGTTTCTTGATTTTAGAAGTTACTTTTTTTTAGGTTCTCATTATGTTTTGTCAAGTGTATTTTCCATTAAAATATGATCCCAATATTGTTTAAGAATTATTAACATTTTAAATAACATAAAATACTTTCAAAAATGTTTTTGGTTGTGTGGTAGGTATTTCTCAAAATATCATTGTGTATTATGGTTTTGAAAGTTGATTTAAATGAATATGGATTATGGAATGCATTAATAAAAGGGGAATTTGGGATCCTTGTATGCGATGTCAAATATATTGTAAAATTGGACTTTATATGGTGTGCGTAAATTGACAAAGGTGATGTTTTATAAATAGGGGTGTTTTCATTGAAATGTTTGGCCTTTTATGAATGTGGATGTGTGGTGTGTGTGCATGTGAACTTCAAATTGAGCACAATGGAATCCTCATGTACCTATGTGGGTGGACTAGGACTAGTACACTAGATAATACATAAGTGCTTCATCCCAGTTTTGTCTAGCAGGATTGTCATTAAAACACTAACAACATACATGTGATGATTGAAGAACACTAGGTTATGGTTGTGTTCACTACTAGTGGTTCATCCATGATAATATATATTGTTGTGGTTCATATTCATCATTTACAATAATGTATGAGGATCCTAGATCCCAAAATAACACTAGTTTCCTTGGATTTTTCCATGGCGCTTATGATATGATTTTCAATGCAGTTGTTTCATGCTTATTCCCTCTTGTGTGAAAACCATATTTTTAATCTAAATTGGTGTACTATCATTTTGAAATCTCAATTTAGTATTGGAACCAATTTTGAAAATTATAACAGATTTTTTTTTGAAAACTCATGTTTGATATCTAAAATTGGAAATAATGAAAAAAAATTATTTTATTATATCCTATTTTCAAACTAGAACTTTTTTGGATTCATTATAAAGGTAAGGCCATAGGGAATTGTTTCACTCTAGCATTCCTACTGAGCATCTCAGTTCTCATGCGTACTTTACATTTCAGTTTCATGTTCTGGTCTTGGATCTCTGTTGGATAGCATGGTTCTATTTTTGGTGGTCAGCCATGGGGTCACTTGGAGGTAAGTATAGATACCTATCTTTATGTTATCTTCCTTTTCTACTATTTTTTTCTTGTTTTATTAAATTAATATTAATTTATCTATCCTTATTTATGGGTCAAATTGTTCCCAACTCTCTATCCTTGATTCCAAACCCTATTTTTCTGCCCATGGGGATAAGGAATGCCCTTTAAGAAATATCGCGGACCGGCTTGGGTGACTAGTTCATGGTCGAACCTGGTTGGTTCGTGAAAAAAATTGTATTAAGGTGAGGTTCTCACATTTTGGTCATGTTCTATTAGGGATATTCAAGGTAGGCCAAATCTAAGGGTGTCAAAATCTAGCATTTTAGCTACGTGCAACATACCTAAACATCACGCCTCATGGAAAGACTCCAGATACCAAGAAAAGTTTAGGTTTTTTGTGTCTTTGATCCTTGAGGCTAATCTAGATTATGGGAAATGAAAAGGGAGTACAATAAATTGCCTCATCATGCTCATAGGGTCTGACTAGTCATATGGATTTGGGGACATTTCCCCATTGCGTTCTTCATTATGGTAGATTTATTGGTGTATGGATATCAATCACATGTCCAAGTCACCTGTCGGCACTAATTTCCACTTGCGTTGTCTTGCATCTCTTTGGGTTTTGAAAATCTTTTTTTAAACATCTGTTAGGATTTTCGTGAAATCTAGATATTAAATTGTGTTTTGAAATTCTATGTTCAATAGAATTTGTTAAACCATTGAAATATATTATTAATGGGATGTAATGATTGAAAATAGATGTTAAATGATTAAAAATGAATTATTTTTTTTAATGATTGGTGTTTTTCTAAAAAGTGTCTGAGATTCAAAAGGGGTTAAATTTTGTGACTTGTGATTTTGAAGATAGGAGGTGTCGTTCGATTTCAATTTTGAGAAATGAAAAGAATTGTCTTCCCACATTTTCTATTTACATGGGTGACTACATGCATAATATATATGTGGATGGTGAATTGGTTCTTGTGTCAAACAAGGACATGCATGTAATGGGCCTATGCAGTACCATTGGTGAATGTGTATCCCACCCATCTGGTTTTGTTTTCAGAAGGTTTTTGATGATCCATATAGGTGAGGTGTGTATTTTTTTGTTTTTAGAATCATATAGCCGAGTGTTTTCGGTCTGCAAAATTTATATTGTTTGGACAATGTTATAGGTTTGTTTTTTGTGTATGAGTCAGTTCGAAGTGGTGGTTAGTGGTTTCCTTGAGATGTGTTTAGGGGAAATGTGTGGATTTTTCCCTTGTGAATTTGGTGTTTTTCTATGATGTTCCATGGCCATTGGACCAGTTTTATTAGGACCATGGTTTTCTTTCTTGACTAGTGTTTTCCCCAATAAAGTGTTAACAAGCTATTGAATGGCGGAAACATGTAATTCATTGTTAGCTAGCCCTCTATTTGATTAAATTTAGGACTCTCCATTTTGAGGGTTAGTTCTATGTCAATCCATTTTACTTTTCCATTATGCACATACTATTTCAGTGGGATGACAGATGTGGGGGGAGTTGAAGGGATTTTTGGTCTCTTTGAGTTGTCTGTGTCATTAGGTAGGAATTTTGACAGTGTGGTGTCTGAAGGGCCCTCTAGAAACGATGAAAGGAATTCCAGCGGAGAAGGGTGAAGGTGGTTGGATGTTATCATCAATAACAATTTTCCTAAATTTATTGTAGTAAATTCACAGGCTATTAGGATATTGTTGGGTGACGGCTCGCATCGTGAGTTTTCTTTGAAGAGAAGGGGTGGATTTCATAAAATACATCATGAATCCTTGTTTTGGTATTGTGTGACAACAAATGGAGATGATCTGTTTTGGGGTCTTAAATGCATTACTGTGGGGTAGGATATGCTTTGAATATCATGGATCTTTCCATAGACCACAAAGTGAAGCTGGAGAGTGATCAGGAACCTTGGGAGTTTATGGGACCTCATCTTTATTTATGTCTCTGGTGTTGAATATGAATTGTTTTCAATGGTTGTTCGGTTTCAAATGAACCATTTGGTATGTGTGGTTTCATATGGCTTTGAAGAGGTCTGTTCATCTAGTTATCTTAATCTTCTGGGGGGTTTCTTCCCACAAGATATAATCACATTTACTGGTCCTTATGGGCTCAGTTGGGTTTATCAGTCTCAAATATGAATATTTATCCTCAATACATGTGGAGATTTTTTATGTCTTGGGTTGTGGTTTTGACAGCCCGATAATTGGGCCCTTCCCTCCCAACCCCTTGTAGTGGGGTGTTTGATAACTGATGGGAAATTTTGTTGTACGTGTATCTTTTAGAATTTATAATGGTTGGGAGACCCATGGTGGGTCTTACTTAGATGTGTCTATAATGAATTTGTATTTACTTTTTTTCATAATGGTAGAGAGTCTATTCAGGCCTCCACATGTTTTGGAAATTCTACTTGTCTCGGGTGTTGGTAGTAATGTAATGTTGGGGAGCCCCTTCGGGCTTCCCCATGTTGTCCTTTTGGTTTTATTACTAGAGAAGACCTGGTGGTAGGGGAAAAGAGTTTTCTTTGTAATTTTTTGTTCTTGTTTGTTCCTATAGACAAATAGTATGGTTTATATTTTGTGTACATCAGGTTTTTGGTTTGTGATGTTGGTTTTCATGGGTACGATAGTTCTGTTCCTCTATTAATCAACTAGAGGTGTCCTATATCTTTAGGGTGGGTGAAACATAGCCGAATGTCATTTTATAGGTTAGATAAGGTGGTAATTTAAGTCACATTCTTGGAATAGGGGGTGTTTTCCTCTTCTTTAATGATTTTCCTAAGGATCCTCTTGGATCCTCATGGGGGTATCAGTTTCCATATTGGGGTTCAGCCTTAGTTGTGGGTTTCTAGGAACGGAAAGCACTATGGTGGGGAGAGTTTTCACACCTACCACTTTTAAAATGTTTATTTTATTAATTTTATGGGAATAATGTAGTATGGGTTCTAGTACGACATATGTTCTTGAGTTTTTATTCAAAAACACACTTTTTGGCCTTGAAAGCATTTATCTCGCCACCGTCGAGGCCACATGACCTCGCTTAGGTCACCGTGCAACTTCGCCTAGTTCACCGCATGACCTACCCAATGTTCAATTATTTAAATAAAATTAATTAATACTATTGAAATTAATTTAAAAGTTTGATAAAATTAAAAAATATAAAATAAGAAAGATGTAATAAAATTTAAGGATTTTTTTAATGATAATATTAAAAATACAATTTGCTAATATTAATCTTAATAATGATATTATTATGTAATTTAATATTGTTTATTTTTAATAATAAACTAAAATATTATTACTGTTATTATTCGGAATTAGTTAATTATTATTATTATTATATAGTTATTATTAATATTATTATTAATTTTTTGTTTTCTTTTATGGTAGTCCAGCACCCGCCTCCCACTTATCTCCGTCACATCGCAACTATAGGCTTCCCCCCTCCACATGGTTGCTTACTGTCGGCTCCAATATCCTCCTTCCCATGTCTCACCCTACCCCCTCTTACCCAAGTCCATCACACTACCACCTCCTTCCCATCGGGCCTACTCGCACCGTACTCGACCCCCCCCCCCCTGGTCATGCGGCCCTCCTCCATCTATCATGAACTACACCGTCGTCATTTTTCTGCCACACACCGGGCCCATGCACCCTTTCTCGACCGATGTGACCTTTTCCTACATATTATTCCCCTCCAGGTAATATCCTCTTCTCTTTTACCTAGTTTTTTGGTACTTGTTTTGTTATTTTTATGTTATTAGCATGTATGGGGTTTATGGTTGGGTTTAATCATGTATTTTTTCGATGAATCATGACTTATTAGGGTTTTCTTGTGGTATGTTTAGAGTGGGATTGAATTTTCACCATGAGTGTTGGAGTTCTCGACACCTGAGATAGGTGACTCGATTATTAACCATTAATTGAAAAATATTTGTGCTTTGTTGAGAGTCTTTCCATGTTCTATGACTACTAGGGTGTATAAAAAATTATTTGTGATTGGAATTGAGTTGGGTTAGGTTTTAAAGTGACATGTTAATGTTAAATGGTATTTTATATGGAAAACCTAGTTGTTTAACGATATATGATTTTAGATCTCCGTATGTTGTTTATTAAATTATGTGTAGGATTGAAATGGTATTTTTTATGAATTTTATATGAATTTGATTGTTATTAATAGTGTTTTGGTTCTCTTTTCATTTCAAATCATTTGTGGGTGTTATTGAAGTTGTTTTATAAGTTGTTTTAATGGTGTATTTATTTGTGTACAAGGTGCAAACCATGTTTGGAAAAAAAATTAAGGCATGTTTAATTTTAAATAGATGAAATTTAGTATTATTTTATGGTATATTCTTATGGTTCTTTTAAAAAATGTTTTATTAATTATTTAAATGATTTATTAATTTTTGAGTGTCATGTGAAAGATACTTTGGGATGGTTTTGGTGTGCACGTGGTTTAAAATGTATACTTTAGGTATGTTTTTTTGGCCTAGACTTGTGGTGTTTCCTATAATTGTTTTATTATGTTTTTAAATGATACATTAAATTATAAAAGTGATGCAACATCAAATTTGAAGGGTTCTTCTTTTGAATTTGATCTTTAAAGAGATTTTTGAGATATTTAAGTGGTGTGAAATGTATTTTCAAATGGTTAAGTGTGCATTTGGGTTTAATGATTTTTTCAATGTAAATTTGTGTTGTGATAATTTTGATGTGTTTCATAATTTGGTTTATAGATTAATTAAATTATATGTGTAGTGTGTGGTCCTTGTTTTGTGTCGTTTCAAGTCGCGGGTCCAAGGGTGACTCGCCCGCGAGTGCATAGGTAAGTAAATATATACATATATGTTCCCCTATTACTTGTATATTAATCCATGAAATTTTATGTATATTTAAGGGGATAGTTGTTCCTATCTGTATATATAAAAGTGCATACACAGGTGTGTGGATATTGGTATATGTGCGTAATCATACCAGTAAGGATCTCGTTTCGTGTGTTCACAGGCCGTGAGAATGTATTCAAAGGGGCTAGGTTTCCTAGCATGTATGTGAAGGTGCATATGATTATTGTGGGAGTAATATAATTCAGTTATAAAGTGTCAGGATCCTAATTGCACAGCTTGGTTCCACCATGAGTTAGGTCCTCCATGCCTATACCTTTAAATTTAATTCCTTAATTGATTTTTTGTTTTAAAAAGAATTTTATTATATTAAATATTAATTACATTCTATGATAAGAGATGGCAATTATTTATGTTGGACTTTCATTCATTTTTCAAGTTCTATTTTGTTATTTGACATGAATATTTTCCATTAAAAGATGATCCCCAACTAGTTTTAGAATTATTTACATTTTAAATTCCTAAAAGTTATTCCTAAAATGGTTTTTTTGTGTGGCAGGTGTATCTAAAATATTTGGAACGTATATTAGTTGTGAAAGTTGATTTAAATGAATATGTTTTCAAGAATGTTTTTAAAAAGTGTGAATTTCGGAACTTTGTATGTGATGAGAAAAGTATTTGAAAAAGAAAATTTCAATAGTTTGTGTAAATTGAAAAATGTGATGTTCTGTAAAGAGAGTATTTTTTTCATTCAAATGATGGACTTTTGTGAATGTGGCGGTGTGGTGTGTGTGCATGTGAACATAAATGTGAGCACAAGGGTAACCCTAGGTACCTAGGTGGGTAGGTTTTGACTATTATACAAGATTTTACGTATGCAGTTCATCCTGGTTTATCTAAAAGTACTGACGTTACAACACTAACTGAATACTTGTGATGATTAGAGACCATTAGGTTATTGGAGTATTCCCAACTAGTATCTCATTCAAGGGAGCATATATCATTATATCTCATATGTGATGTTTACACTAAGGTAAGAGGATCCTAGCTCTCCAACTAACACTAGATTCTTAATGATTTCCGAAGGTGCTTTTGATATGATTTTCAATTCAATTGGTTCATGCATGTTTCCACATTTTTCAAAACCATATTTTTAATTTAAATTTTTTTCCTTTCATTTTGAAATGTTAATGCATGCTTGGAACCTATTTTGAAAATGTTAAGAGAATTTTTTTATTGAAAATGAAATTTTGTTTCTAGAATTTGAAAAGAATGAAACACATTATTTTATTATTTATTATTTTCAAACTATATTGTTTTTGGTTTTTATATGTTATGGGAATAGGGATCTGTTTCACTATTGCATTCCTACTGAGCATCTCATTGTATATTCCTAAATTACAATTTATTTTCTAGTTTTTCTGTTGGATTGGTCTTGGATAGCATGGTTCTATATTTGGTGGTGACCAATGGGGTCACATAGTGGTATGTCTTGTTGTTTATATGTATTTTTCATTTTTTTTCAAGTGTTTTTTTTATATTCAACTATATTTATTTTTTTATGGGAGAAACTGCTCACACCTATCTCACCTTGATGTCGGACAATAGTTTCTAGCCTATAGGGTTCAGGAACACCCTTCATGCCATGTCAGTGATAGGATCAGGTGACCTGTTCAGGGTCATCCTAGGTTAGTTCATGAACAAATGGTAACGTAGATGAGTAGCACTCATTTGGTTCATGTAACATTAGGGAGATTCAAGGAATACAAATTTTAATGCTGTCAAAAATTGATGTTTTAACTACGAGAAGAGTGTCTGGCCACCACAGCTTATGGCGGGACTCAAGTTACTAGGGAATGTTGAGGTTTGTCTGAGACATTGGTCCTTGTGGTTAATCCTGTTTGGGGGAACTGAAAAAATAGTAGTTTCAATGGTCCCTTTGAGCTCGCTGGTCCTAACATGCCATGTGGAGTAAGGGACATTTCCCTAGTATGCTCTCTATGATGGTGTAGTGACTTCTATATGGCCGCCAACCATATGTCCAAGTCACTCCCTGGCACTAATTTCCCCCTGTGTAGAGTTTTTTCCCTTTGGGTTTTGAAAATATATTTTTCAAAAAACCAATATTTATAAATTTATGAAATCTGAATTTTAAATTTTGTTTTGAAATTCTATTTTCAATGGAATTTGTTTAAATAGTGTACGGTGTTTTGAATGGGATGTAATGTTTGAAAATTGATGTTCAATGTTTAAAAATGAATTATGGTTTGGATGATTAGTGTTTTTCTAAAAAAAATTAGATTCAAAAGGTGTACAATTTTGTGACTAGTGGGTTTAAAGAGATGAGTTGTGGGTCAATTACTATTTTGGTAAATGAAACGAATTTGGTTCCATATTTTTGTATTTAAATGAGTGAAAACATGCATGAGATATATATGGAAGGTGAATTGGTGTCAGGTTATAACAAAGACATTCCAATGATGGGATCATGCAGTAACATTGGTTAATGTGTAGCCCACCCTCTTGGTTTTATATTTAGAAGTGCTTTCATGATCCATAGTTTTGCAGTGTGTCTTTTTATGTTCTAATAATCAATTATTGGATTGTTTTGAGTCTTAAAAATCTATATTATTTGGAAAATGTTCCATGTATTTGTTTTTTGTATGACTCAGTTCAAAGTGGTGGTTAGTGGTTTCATTGAGAAGTGTTTTGTGGAAACTTTTGGTGGGATTCCTTATGTGTTTGGTGTTTTTATGTGACATGACATGGCCATTGGACCAGTTTTATTAAGTCCCCAGTTATCTATCTTCACTAGTGTACGCCCCCATAAAACGTTAACATGCAATTGATGTCTGTAGATAGGAAATTTGACGTTGGAAAGTCCTCTAGTTGATTGATGTAAGGACTCCCCCTTTTGAGTGTTTGTGTTATTTCTATCACCTTTTCTTTTCTGTTAAGTGGATCCTTTCACTGAAGGATGACATACATGAGGGGAGTTGAAAGGATTTTTGGTCTCTTTGAATTTTCTAAGTCGTCGGGTATGAAGTTTCAAATTTTGTTTTCTGATAGTCCCCTGAGAAACATGAATGGAATTCTAGGGGAGAAGGGTCGAGGTGGTTCGCAATTATTGGATTTTGATCGATTTCGTGAAAATATTATAGTGCTTTCATCAGATGAAAATGTCATGTTTGGAGACATCTTGTAGCATGAGTTCTGTTTTAAGAGATGGGGTGGATTTTTTAGATTCTATTGGGAATCCCATTTGTATAGGATTAGGTCATCCTCTATGGTAGTAATAATTTTTCTCTTCAAATAAGAGTGTTTTTCATATTCATTTCCTTCTTAATTTTATTGTTTATGGTGAATAGGTGATGCATGTGTTTCATCTAAACCCATGTATGGTTGGATGTGCAACAAGATATTAGTTGGATGTAGTGGTGTGTTGTGTTATTTTGTTTTGTCTCATTTCGTTGTGGTAGTATATTGAAATAAAAATCAAATCTTTGTTTGAGAGTCTTCAATGCTTGTCTATGTGGAAAGAGACACATCAATCGTCAGGGATCCAGCAATAGGCTACATAATGAAGGTGGAATGTGGTAAGGAACCCCATGAGTGTATTGGACCCCAACATTATTTTTGTTGTTGGTATTGAAGGTGGAGTTGTTGTAAATTGTTTAAATGGTTATTCCTTTCTGAACGTTCTGTTGGGTGGATAAGGTTTCCCATGCCTTTGAGGAGGCATTGTGGTCTCGTTACCTTAATGTCATGGGGGTTTCATCCCACAAGATTTAATCGCTTTTAGTGGTATTTATGTTGTCTTTTGGGTAAATTTTCCTCAAATTTTTATAGTTCTCATCCACGGATGTATAGATGTTGGTTTTTCTTGGGTCGTATTTTTGATGCACCAATAGTTGGGCCCTTCCCTCACCGTCTCTTGTGGTGGGGTGTTTGGTCACCGATAAGAAATTTTAGCATTTTTGTATCTTCTAGTAGTTCTATTGGTGGGGAGACCCACGGTGGGTCTTTCTCAGATGTGTCCAGAATGTATCGTTATTGGATTTTTTTGATAATGGTAGGGATTTCATTCATACCCCCCCCCCCTTGTTGGGATATTGTTTCTTGTCCAGGGTGTTGGTAGGAATCCAATGGTGTGGAGCCCATTTGGGCTCCCCCATTTTGGCCTCTTCATTTTGTTCATACAGATGGCATGGTGGTTGGTGAAAAGTGGGTTATTTGGATGTGGTTTGGTCTTGTTTGTTCCTTCCAAACAAACATTGTGGTTTTCGTTTCATGTTACATGATTTATTAGGTTTGTGAAGTTGGATTCAATCCGTATGAGATATCCTTTCCTTGATTAATCGATTAGAGATGTCCTGACTATTTGGGTTGGTAAACACATATGGAAATGACTTTTTATGGGTTTTATAAGGTTGTAATTTAGGTCACTTTATTTGAGTGTGGTGTTTTTTACTCTTTGAACTTTCTTTTTGTAGGGATCCTCTTTGAACCTCAATGGGTTATGAGTTTCTTATTTGGGGATCAGCCTTAGTTGTGGCATTCTAGGGATGGTAATAACTATATTTGGGGAGAAATTTCACACCTAAACCATTTAAATTGTTTAACTTATTAATTTTATGGGAATTGGGTACATTGGGTTGAAGCCTGACCTAAATTTTTGAGATCTTATTTTAAAACACACTTTTTGGCCTACATAGCATTCAACACACCGTGGTCGAGGTCGCACAGCCTCCCCAAGATCACTGTGCAACATCACCTAATTCATCCCATGGAATTCCCTATGTTCAATTTATTAATTAAAATAAATTAATAATAATTAAATAAAATTAAAATGTTGGTAAAATGAAAAATAAAATAAAATAAGAAAGATGTAAAAAAAATTATGGAATATTATTAATGGTTACAATAAAAATATAATTTTATAATAATAAAAATAAAAATATTATTATTAAGTCATTGAATATATAAATTATTATTAATAATAAATTAAATATTATTACTGTTATTATTATTCTAAAATATTTTATTATTATTATTATTTATTTTGAATTTTTGGGTTTTCTTATTGGGATGGCCAGAACCCCCCTCCCATGGGTCTTTTTCATGTCATGCCACCTAGATTCCCCTCTGTGTGTTGCAGCTCACTACAGGGTCCACCCACCTCCTTCCCTTATTGGGCCCAGCACCATCCTTCCTAGATCTATCACGCTGCAACCTCCTTCCCAGTCAACCTGCTCACGCCGCCCCACAACCCCCTCTTCCTGGCCATGTGGCCCTGCTCCAGTTGGCGCCAACCGCCCTAGTGTCATCCGTCCACCTCGCACCGGACACATCACACACTTTATCGACTGGTACGACCATCAACCATAGACGATTCCCCACCCAATAAGCTACTCTTCACTTTTACCAAGTGTTTTGGTTACTATTTTGGGGTTTTAGGTTTTTCTCATGTATGGGGATCATAGTAGGGTTTAATCTAGTTGTTTTTGGATGAATCTTGACTTCTTTGATTTTTATTGTGGTATGTTTGGTGTGTCATTGTAGTTTCACACTGAGTGATATTGTTTTTGACACCTGAGATAGGTGATTTGAAGATTAAAATTTCATTGATGAATTTCTTATCATTATTGAGTGTTTTTTCATGTTTTATTATTATCTTGGGTTGTGTGAAAATTATTTTTTACAGGAATTGAGGTGGGTTTGATATTAATATTTTGATTTTCTTGTGAAATGGTGTTTTTTAAATGGAAAACCTAGCCGTTTCAATGATTTGAATTTTAAAAATCATGCATGTAGTTTAATAAATTGTGTGTATGATTGAAATTGTATTTTGATAAGGCATTGATATGAATTGATTTTTTAAGAGGGTTCAGGTGTTTGTTTGTTTTAAAAAGAATTTGGCGGTGATATTGAAGATGTTTTATAATTTGTTTTAATGGTGTAATTATTTATGTAAAAGGTGTGAACCATGTTTGGAAAAAAATTTGATGTGTGTTTGATTTTAAAGAGAAGAAATGGATTATTTTTTTATGGTGAAGCCTTGCTGTGCATTTTAGAAATTTTTTATTAATTATTTAAATTATTTATTAATTTTTTTTGTCTGATGTGAATGATACTTCAGAAAGGATTCAATGTGTACATTATTTAAAAAGTGAATTTTTAGTATGTTTTTAGTGTTTATCATTGTTGAGTTTCATGTAATTGTTTTATTATCTTTCTTAA
Organism: Viscum album; assembly: GCA_963277665.1. Classification (NCBI taxonomy): domain Eukaryota; kingdom Viridiplantae; phylum Streptophyta; class Magnoliopsida; order Santalales; family Viscaceae; genus Viscum; species Viscum album. Next base: position 529,704,497 of record OY728137.1, read on the forward strand.
TAAAATAATAAATTATAAAAGTGATGCAAATTTTTATTTGAAATTGTCTTGGAGTGAATTTTATATTTAAAGAGGTGTTTGAGTTATGTTTGGGGATTGAAATGTATTTTCATATGGTTTAGTGTGTGTTTGAGTTTAAATATATATTTTATTAATTTTTTTCATGTTAATTTTGATGTTTTTCATAAATTGTGTTATGGTTTAATTATATTATATGCATAGTGGGTGGTCCATATTTATTATAGTTTAGATTCACCAGTCATTGGGCGACTCTCTTACATATTCATAGTTAAGTAAATATAATCATGTACATTCCCCGGATACAAGTATATTCATCCATGGAATTTAATGTATACGTATAGTACTAAGTGTGAAAATGTTTTTATATAAAAATTGATATACAGGTTAGTTAATATGTGTATATTCATATAAGCATACCAGTAAGGATACCCTTGCACATGCTCATGGGCTATGAAAATGAATTCATAGGGGCTTGTTTTCCTTGAATGTATGTGAATGTACATAATATTAGGGGGGAGAAGAAAATTTTTTAGAAACTGCCAAGAGATGAGGTGGATGGCTTGGTTCCCCCATGAGGTAGGTCCCCTATGCTTATACCTTTAATTTGAAATCCTTAATTGATTTAGTTTTTTAAAAAGACATTTTTTAAATTAAATAGTATCTACATGATATGAGAAATGATGTTGATTGATGATATTGTTCTTTCCTTCATTTTTCAAGTTCCCTTTAAATGTTGACATGTATTTTTTCCATTAAAATATGATCCCATGGTAGTTTTAGAATGTGAATCATTTTAAATTCGTAAAAGTTGTCACTAAAATGGTTTTGCCTATGTGGAGGTAATTTATACAAATTTTTGTTTATATATTAGTTGTCAATGTTTATTAAAATGAATATGGATTCTGGAATGTTTTATAGAAAATGGGGAAATTTGAAACATTATATGTGAAGAAAAAGGTATTATAAATTGGGATTTTCTAGGGTGTGCGATATTTGACAAAGGTGATGTTGTGAGAAGAGGGGTTTCTTGCATTGAAATTTTTTGCCTTTGTAAAAAATTTGAGGTGTGGTGTGTGTTCATGTGAACTTCAACATGATCACAAGGGAACCCATGGGTTCCTATATGGGTAGAATATGACTACTTCGCTAGATGATATGAATGTGGTTCATCCTGGTTTCATCTAGAATGATTGACGTTACAACAATAACTAAATAATTGTGATTGTTGGATACCACTAGGATATGTGTGTGTTTCCTACTAGTGGTTTTTTCATGATAATGTTTATAATTATGCCTTATATGCCACGTTTACACTAAGTTATGCGGATCCTTTATCCCTAACTAATACTAGCTTCCTAGGGATTTTCCTGTGTTCTTGTGATATGATTTTCAATTCAATTGTTTCATGCTTGTTCCCTCTTTTGGAAAACCATATTTTTTATCTAAATTGGCACCATTAATTTTGAAATGTTAATGAATTCTTGGAACCTATTTTTAATATGAGAATTGAAATTATTTTCTTGAAAATGAAGCTTGTAACATTAATTTATAAACAATAAAGAACATTATATTCCTTTGTCAACAATGCAATATGGGATGTTGTGGATCATCTTACAAAGACTGCACACTTCATTTCTATTCGGGAGGATTTCTCATTGGATCAACTGGAACAGATATATATCAGGGAAGTGGTGAGGTTGCATGGAGTACCACTTTCTATTGTGTCTGAACGAGATCCAAGATTCACCTCTATGTTTTGGAAGAGTCTTCAACATGCTCTGAATACTGAACTGAACTTAAGTACGACCTATCATCCTCAAACAAGTGGCCAATCTGAGCAGACTATCCAAACACTTGAGGATATGTTGAGAGCATGCTCAGTGGACTTTAAAGGAGGATGGAATCAACATCTTCCTATGGTTGAGTTCTCTTATAATAACAGTTTCCCCTCGAGCATCCAAATGGAACCATATAAATCCCTATATGGGAAAAGCTGCAGAACACCGGCATGATGGGATGAGGTCAGTGAACATGAGTTTCTTGGACCAGAAATGGTTGAGGAAATGGTGGAGATGGTGAAAACCATTCAGCAGCATATCAAGGCATCCCAGAGTCGACAGAAGAGTAATGCAGATAATCGCCAATGAGACCTTGAGTTTAAAGTTGGAGACATGGTTTTTCTACACATATCTCTGTGGAATAAGGTCATGAGGTTTGGAAAGAAAGGGAATTTTAGTCCAAGGTACATCGGCCCCTTCGAGATTCTTGATCGTGTTGGGGCTGTGGCCTATCGACTAGAACTTCCGCCTACTATGGCCAAAGTAGATGATGTCTTTCATTTATCCCTCTTAAGGAAGTATATACTGGACCCTTCACATGTACTCTCTTCTGAGGTGGTACAATTGGAAGACGATCTTTCTTATGAGGAGCAACCAGTGAAGATTATAGATCATAGAGAAAAAGTTATATGAAATAAGACAATGCCCCTCGTCAAGGTGTTGTGGAGAAACCACAAGTTTGAAGAAGCAACTTGAGAATGAGAGGAAGTGATGAAGCTGACATACCCACATCTGTTTTAGTGTGGGAAAAGGAAAATTTCATGGGCGAAATTTCTTAAGGGGGGAATATTGTAATGACCCAAAGTTTCATTAATGGAAAATCGCTCTTGACCTTATTAAATGTCTCTTTATATAAAATGTTTTTAAAAAATGTCAAATTCATTGGTTTTATGATAATAATTGTGACCGTTACTTTTATAGTCGTTGAACAGTGATCACATGATTAGTATAAATATAAGGCTTTAACTCATCGAATTTTACATAGACAAAGGAAGTGATGGCCTCTTCCAGTAGAATTTCCCCATAAAACTCCCATTTATCAGAGCATGGAAAAGTAGTGGCATCCTTGGGCTTCGCTCTTGACCAATCCCAAGTTGAGCTTCACCATGTCAAGCTCGAACGAGACCGTCTACAAGAGAAGTGGGAGTTGATAGAAAATACCACTCGAGCGATGTTATCTGAGCCACCCCAAGAGTCTGTCACCATCGCACACCTTACCCTTAGGTATAATGTGGCTGTTTTAAGGGGTTATGTACCTAATCTATAGTACTATGTTCATTAACATTTTTTTATATAATAATGAATATAATTTCTTTTCATTATTGATACATTGTAAATAGTTTTTAATGCACAAATGGTGTTTTTAGTTATTATTTAATTAAGAAATATATTTTATTAAATTTAGGGATTTTTGAATTAAATAATATTTTAAAAAAATGTTATTATTATTATTATTATATTATTTTTATTATATATAAATGATCATGTAATTGTATGAATGCAATTATAATTTTTATTAAGGTTTGAAAGTCATTTTTGTCAAAACCCGTGAATTTTTTATAAATGTTGGTTTTTATTTTAAAAGTAAAAATTAACATATTTAGAAAATTATTTAGATAAAATAAATTTTATTTTTGGAATCAGGATGGCGAAATAATCCAATGGTGAATTTTTCATAATTTTCTGAGACAGTCAAATTTTTGAGTAAAAATTAAATACCGTTTAAACATATAATGTGTTTTATGACATCATACTACCCCAATAGTTATGTAATAAAATACTATAATATTTATGTTCGGCCAATATATGTTTTACCATTAAAATAATGTGATTTTTTGTTTGTTTGGATTACTATTCAAAGCATTAATGGACCACTCAAAACTTATTAAACACCTTGTCTTTTTAAATTAATTTCCATGGGAGTGTGACTCACCTCCACATAAGAAACCCAAATATATTAAGACGTTAGGAACTTGGCCTTACAAAATATTATTTTCCTCTTCCCTTTTTCCAAAAACCATGGACAAAAACCATGGGATGGGTTGTGGTTTGGATTAATTTAATAGAAGGGGTCCCAAACCTAAATAATAATGAATTCCCTCAACTTTCCTATATAAACCCACCCAATATCCCACTTACTCCTCACTCAAAGCCTTTTTAGTTCGGCCAAACTCTTCCCTACTCTCTCTAGAATCCTCCCAAGGTGCCCCAAGCTCCCAATAAGCCTCTCTCTAGCCTTTGGAAGCACACTTCCAAGTAAGGGTTTTTCTTTCTTTCTCATTTTTGTCCAATTTTCTTTAAGTTGTTTTTCCATTTTAATTTCAATTATGATTGTTGGGGTATAGTTTCACACCTCCCTCATACTTCCCTATTTATGTTTGAATGATGGTATACCCCTTTACCTCTCATTAAATGCCTCCCATGTACACCCGTTACTATGCCGAAATTTCTAAAGGAACTTCTCTCTCCTCTTTTACATTCAATCAATACTTTTGTATCATGAATCTAAATTACACTAAAATTGTTGGGACATATATCTATATGATTCCCTTACTGTCCATTACATGTAAATATGATGAGTAACCCCTTTATCTCTCATCAACCATTTTTATGAATTCTTATGTCACGCCGTTATGCTGCCGAAATTGCACCGATTTTCTAAGCCAATGTCATTGTGTAGTGAATACCAAGCCCATTTCTCCATCAAGGGTATTCACCTTTATTCACATTTACTTATTGATTATAAAGTTTCATGTATTAATTCCACATTCCTTTATCATGGAATAAATGATTATGTTTTATGAATCCATGTTTAATGATCCATGTGGCACACTTATGCATGAAATGAAATGTTTAAGAAGGGTGCGCCCTTATAGCGCTCCAATTCATTGGGTAAAGTATAATATCATGATACGTCATGTGAAATAAGTGTTGACTCATGCTAATTCAAGTGCAAAGAGTGTTTACTCATGCTTTATGTGCAATGATGATTTACTCATGCTCCATGTGCAATGAGCCTTGGCTCATGCTAATTCCATGTTAAGTGTTGTTGCCACATTTCCATGTTATGATTATCATGATTTATCATGCCTTTATGTTCATGTTTTTCTTATGCTCTATTGATATGCCTATTGTCTAACATTTATTGTACTCCTCATGTTATACCATGTGTACTCCCTTACTGGGCTTTATAGCTCACCCTTTTCTTATGCATGTCCTCAGGTTATGCCATGCAATGCTAATTACGAAGGAATGTAGTGGTCATGTAAAGGAAGTTTTCAATAAAGATGTTGTATTTCATGTTTTAAGTTTTTATGTAATGATCCTAAGCCCCAAAGACACTAAAACTCTCGATCTTCTTTGTTGTATCAAGTGAAGTTTTATGTAATAAATCATGTTTAAGTTGTAATAAAAATCATTGTTGTCATAGAACGCAACTGCAGTGAAGGTCTCACTAAGCAATTACCGATGCTGCGAGTTCAAAGGTTCCCTAGGATTTCAATTCTGAGCACCGGTCCAAAAGATATAAAATCCTGAACATAAGTTTACTGAATATACCCAAAAAAAAGTTTAAAAAATTATTATCAGTCACCCTCGACAAGCACTGGTCGAGATTAGGCTCTTCCTAGGTGAAAAATTACCCCAACTAACCCAATGGTACTATCGGATTTTTAATCCAAATCACTGTTTAGAAGTTACGAATTTTACCATAAAATAATTATCACTTAATTATTCTATTTGCAGCCAAAAACTAACTTTTTATTCTGGCTCATACCGGCCTAAGTTAGTATCTTCTTTAACAAAGAATACCATTATGAGTTCAGCAGTGGTATCATATTTTTAATCCTAGCTACCATTTTTGAGTTATAAGATTTCAAAAATAAAATAATTTATTTAATTATTTTATTTACGGTTATGCAATTTTTGGGATTTTTCACAGGAGGCTCGCGCCAACTAAACTTAAGTCATGCCTAGGGTAAAACCACCCTCCTGAGCACAACTGTGCCCTCATATTTTAGATCTGGGTAACTGTTTAAGAGTTATTCCTATTTTTTAGGAAAACTACTTATGCACATTAATTAAAGTTTAACAAAACTTCAGAAATTGATTCTGGGTACACTGAGCCTCCGAATCAGGCGCCGTCAAAACTACAGACTCGAAAAATTCCCATTTATATAAAAAAAATTCCACGGGAATTCCATGTTTTTACATACACATTGTAGGGACCCCGAGACCCTCAAGGTCTCACAAAATCCACTAAGGATAAGTCACAGTAGTAAGATACAATCATGAAGTATCAACCATCCCTACTTAGGTATATGCCCATACATATACCAAATTTACCATTCTCAGTCCGGCTCCAACACTCATGCCCAAGCACAACCCATTCCACAATGGAAATAAAGTCAGTCATGTTGACGATATCGACTGAAAGTCAAGACTCAGCTCACACAGGTATACATCTTTTGTAGAGTGATGGAGATGATCATATGTAGTCACAAATTCATCTCTGTTGTCGGACCCACACTAGATAATGGACCAACTAAGCTGTCAGACCCACACAGGATACAGGACCAGCTATTCTGTCAGACCCACAGATGATACAAGAACAAAAGTCAGAACTGTCGGACCCACAGAGGATCTGGGTACAGTAGTCCTCGCTGGCGAACCCATGGAGGATTCAAGTAAATTAGTCATCGCTGCTGAACCCACAGAGGATTCCAGTATAGTAGTCATCATTTTCGAACCCAGGGAGGATTCCAGTACATTGGTCATTGCTGCCAAACCCATAGAGGATTCTAGTACAATAGTTATCACTGGCGAACCCACTGAGGATTTCGGTACAATAGTCATCGCTGCCGAACCCACAGAGGATTCTGGTACAGTATCATCGCTGTCGAACCCATGGAGGATCCTGTCATCTCAGTCGCAGCCAGCCCTAGGGTTCCCGCACACTGCACGCTCGATTCTGGGAGGGTCTGCTCCTCAAGCCAAGTGTCGATACATCAAATATCATTATTTCATGATTTGATGTATCCCATAGTTCTGTCTCATCATAACGAACTCAACGCGACAGACGGCGGGTAAAACGGACGCCCAGTCCCAGAGTTATTGGTTTTTTCGTTCTAGGGGCCCGATTGGTTTTTAGGATTAAACCAACTCGATCGTACTCCAACCACATCCAAACCTCAATTGTAGTATTCCAAATAATCATCTCACACCAAGAATTCTATCGCTGCAGGCGGTACATCAATCAGACACCCATAGCTCAAGATACGGGCAAAAAGGGTAAATGGTCATAGCGAGTCCAGGTCCGGTCCGACCCAGTCGACCGACCAGGCCTTACCCGGTCCGAACCAGGGTCTGACCCAGTCCATAGCTGCGGTCCAACCCGAGTGGTCAGATAGGCCTGAGTGCGCAGTCCGAACCAAGGGAGTGGCCCGACCCGAGCGCGCGGCCAGGCCCGAGGGCGCGGCCCGGCCCGTGGCAGCCTGGTCGACGGCGGCCCGACTCGTGGGCGGCCCGGTCGAGGGAGGTCCTGTTGTGGGCGGCCAGGCCGAGGGTGGCCCAGCTGACTATCCCACGTGGCCTGGCTTGCCACACTGCGGGAGGGGGCACCCCCCGTTTCCGATCCAAACCGGCGCTGGGTGCCGGTTCTGTTTAGCGCGTACCAACTTCCGGAAAAACCCTCCACCCTTCTCTCCTACACCATGGTGCGACGGTGCCATGGTTCAGCTTGCCTCCATGTGGTGCAATGGCATTGCGCCTCCTCGGCTGCGGCATAGCCTGGTTACATCCTCCAGGCCCACCATGCGGCGCGACGGCGCCACGCTTGTCATCCGACCGTCCTGGCCCTCCTGGCAATGGCTCTTCCTTCTGGGGTGGTGCGACGGCACCGCACCCCTCCTTCACCACTGTGGCCAGCCTGTCCGCGGCTCGGTTCATTGTGCCGAATGGTGGTGTTGCGCCCTTGTGGAGACCCGGCGGCCTTGCGCCGCTGGCTTTCTTTGCGGCCGACTCATTGTCGATCACTATGTGTACCGCCTCCGTCGTCTTCAATCAATAACCAACAAAATGGGGAGGGTTGGGCATTGTTCGTGCATTCTGAACCCTCCTCATTATGATGATACCTTTTGGCACACCATACCACAAATTTAACGACATAGAACGGAGAGTAAATTCATACATAATGATAACCCCTACGTCGATTTTGGTGTCATTTGACGGAGTCGAGGGAAGGAGACATCGTTCCATCAACGTCGGAAGAGGAAGAGAGGTACTTGTCGATGGAGGACGGCGTTCGACGGTGACGTCGTCATTGGCGGCATTTTTTCACAGGCGATAACTTCTCCTTTAACGCGAAAAAAGTTAATTGGAGATGTTATGACATCGCTTCCCTTTCCTTGCCTCGGTTGAAGAACGATGAAGAAGGAAGAAGTTCATCATTCTTTGGTGGTTCATCATTGGACGGATGAAACTCTCCTCTCTCAAGCTCTTTCAAAGGATTATGCCAACCCAGAAAAATTATAAAGGATGATCCCTATTAATTCTTTCGCACAACAACACAAATATGTGTTAAATTAAATGATGCAACTCATTTAATTAATGCTGAAGAATGGTTCAAATTCAAACTTAGAGGAGGTGAGGAGTTCTAATTAATGATGTGGGGTGTCAAAATAATAATGGAGAGTTAATGGGGGGTTAATGGGGGGTAAGAAGATCATGTGGACCCGACAACATAATATCCTCTCATGGGAGGTTATGAGCATGTGGGACCCACCTCAAACCTCCCCTTGTAGGATTAAACCACAACTCAAATAAAAATATTTTGCACATATTTTTATTTAATTCATTTAGAAAACCCCCAAAATTAACATCCGCTATCGATAAAACACAACCGCGGTGAAGGTTTCCCTAAGCGAATATTGGCACTGCGAGTTCAACAGTTTCCTCGGATTTCAATTCCGAGCACCGGTTCAAAAGATATAAAATCCTGCTTGTGCGTTTAGTGAACGTACGTGAACAAAAATTCAAAAATTTATTCGGGGAACATCGTTCCTCGGAATCAGGTTCTGTTAGAAACTACAAACTCGTAAAATTCCCTTGTATTTTAAAAAAAATTCACGCAATTTCTAGGTCTTTACATTCACCGAACCTCAGGACTTTACGTCCCTGTAAGCTATAATACACACTAAGGGAACAAATGGGGGTACTGATCACGAATCTGAGCCTCCTGGACCCATGTGCCCTCCTGGAGGTTTCTGTGCTGCCTGTAAATGCGCACTAGAGGAATCGACCATCCACGCCAAACTCACTCCGATTGATACTCAATCTCCACTGGAACCTTCGTGAAGGTCTCCGCATCATCGATTTCCAGCTCCCTGTGGTCGATGATGTTGGATGGGTCGTGCACGAATCTCCTCAACTGAGATACATGGAAGATGTCGTGCACCCGGTGCAACTGAGTTGGAAGAGACAATCGATAAGCCATCCCAACTACCAGCTGAGGACCTGAAAAGGTCCGATGAATCGTAGGGATAACTTTCTGCCTCGTTAAAATCTTCATAGACCTCATCGAGGTGAGAGACGTAGAAAGACGTGGTCGTCATCCTCAAACTCTAGTGGTCTCTATCTTCTATCAGAATAGGATTTCTGCCTGCTCTGTGTAGTCTTCATCTGCTCCTGGATGATCTGCACCGTCTCCTTCATAGCCTGCACCATCTCTGGTCCTAGAAGTGCTGACTCCCCTTGGTCAGTCCAGCATAGAGTCAATCTGCAAGGTCGGCCGTAAAGTGCCTCGAAAGGTGTCATCCTGATGGTGGAGTGGAAGCTGTTGTTATACGCAAACTCTACCAATGGTAAGTGATCCTCCCAGTTGTGACCAAAGTTGAGGATGCATGCACGGAGCATGTCCTAGAGAGTCTGATTGTTCCTCTCAGTCTGACCATCCGTCTGAGGATGGAAGGCAGTGCTCAAGTGAAGTTGTGTCCCTAAAGCCTCTTGCAACCCCTTCCATAGCCGGGAAGTGAAACGAGCATCTCGATCGGAGACGATCGTCGATGTCACGCCATGAAGCCATATGATCTCCTTCACATAGAGGCGTCCCAAGATCTCTTCTGAGCTCTGCTCTCTAATCAGTAAGAAGTGGGATGACTTGTTGAGTCGGTCTACGATCACCCAGATAGAGTCGTGTCTGTTGGATATATGTGGAAGGCCCATCACAAAATCCATTGATATTCCATCCCAGTTCCACTCTGTGACCTCTAAGGGCTGAATAAAGCCTAGTGGTACCTGGTGCTCCGCCTTCACTCGCTGACAAGTGAGGCATCATGAGACAAACTCTGCTACTTCCTTCTTCATAACTAGCCACCAGTGCTGTCATCGGAGATCTCGATACATCTTTTCCACTCCTGGATGTACCGCTAAAGGAGATGCGTGGAATGCTCTCAACACTTCTTCATGTAGTGCAACTAGTACATTGGTAAGTCCTCTGAAGAAAAAATACATGCTCCCCACCTTTAGAAAATCCATCAGGTGTATGCCATGTGGATATCTGAGCATGGAACATCTCACAGTCAACGTCCCCTTGTTGTGTCTCTCCGAATCACTGAAGAAGTGCAGGAGTGACTGTGGGAGACTACAGAAAGGCTTCTCCATCTCTATCCACAAAGGATAGATACAATGTATCCAGCTACTATGTCGCGTATCCTAGCTGTTGAATGTCTGATATCTTTCTAAGATCATCTAATACAACATTCCCCTATCCAATATTATATACTATCTCAAAGTCATAAACCTGAAGGAATTCAATCCAATGTCATTGTCTCAGGTCATGGTCCTCATGAGAGAAGATATACCTGAGACTCTTGTGATCAGAGTAAACTGTAAATTGTTCACTCAAAAAACTATGGGTGAGACTAGCCAATTTTAAAGAACTCGTCTACACCCTTCTTCGTATACTTCCTACAAGATTTGCAAAGATTTATCCTTTTTCCGAAAAGAGAAATCTGGTCTCATCACCTGGATGAACCATGTCTTTTTCCTAATAAAGTAAATCCTGACATAAATAGTACTAATTCATTCCATGGAAAATGTCGTAAGGCCTCGACAATACTACCAAGAGATCCAACCATTACTCTTACCTCCAATGGTCGAGTCACACTATTGGAATCAGTTTGTGGACACTGGGACTCCTCCAGAAGGAATCTCGAACATGAGATCAAGTCCATAGTTTTAACCGAAACCTATTAGTATCAACCAAAAAAAAACACAGGAAAGAAAACATCACAAGGACAAGTGTCTTTCATTACTGCATATCAAATTACAAAGACAAAATCATCCAAAAACAATGAAATCAACGAAGCTAGAAGCATCATGAACAAATGCCTCTTTGCCTAGAGCTAGTCCCACACCTGTCCACCTGCTGCTCGACCGGCTCCTCTTCCATGTCCTCCTACTCCTGGCAGACCACCACGTTCAAACCTCTACCTCTGCCTGTGTGGTTCCTAAACTATCTATTGATTGTCTGTATGGTAGTTCGGACAGTCACGTGCCATGTGACCCTACCCGCCACACACATAGCCCTGCCTGCTCCTCATATGGAGGGCTCTGTCACATGTTCCCCGCACAACCGAACCTGTATCCTGGGGTTGTCCACCTAATAGCCTGGTCCTCTTGGACCTCTGCGACATCTTTCTACTGCTGGCTACAGAAGAATATGATACGTGTCACCCTGTGGTGGGTCTCGCTACTGGTGTCTGCTCGGCAAGAAATCTCTCCACTAGAAGGGCTCTCTCTAGCACCCCCTCCTACGTCGGAATTTTGATAGAGATCATTGAAGCCCGGATCTCATGCATGAGTCCCTGCTCGAAGGTTCGGGCCATGAAGAATGGGTCTCGTACCATATCTATGGAGTAGTGTGAGAGGTTAGTGAACCTCACTGTGTACTGATCTATTGTCATGTTGCCCTGCTACAGATGAAGTAACTCCTGAATCCACACTGCATGTAGGGTGGCTGGAACAAACTCTGCCCAGAATAGGCTCTTGAAGTCAGTCCAGAGTAATGATGCCTCATCACGAACCTGGAGCATCAGGCTCCACCATCTGCCTGCTGCTACATGCAGGAGACTCGCAGAAGGGATCACCATGAGGTCAGCTGGTGTACCTTCCAATATGAAAACTCTCATGAAAACCTCTATTTAATCCTCACCTTCCTGTGGTTCCGTCTCTCCCTAGAACCTGGGCGGCCTCTGGCGTTGGAACTCGTGAAATGCACTCATATGGAATGCACTCTCTACTACTGGAGTTGGTGGTATCGGTGGCCCAGTGGGCAGTGGTACCACTGTTACCCCTTATGTGATGGGGCCTTGCACCGAGACCTCGTTGCTTAGTGGGCTACCATCTCGTACAAAAATCATAACCCTAGCGGGCTGCCTATGTGGGGCCATCCTGAAAAGAAACAGGTGTGCCACAGTCAAAAAAAGTTATACCTAGTGAGATGACTCAATGAGATCACAAACGAAACTCTTGAAACACACATGCAATCATTATTTTCGTGCACTGAGTCAGGAATCAGAGGTCAGTGTCTTGGCATATGGATATGTCATCCTCCGCACCAACACTGGACTCCCTAGACTGAAAACCACACTCAATACTCATAACACTATTGCTCCATAGTAAGAGAGATCCGCGTCCTAATTAATGTGGTAGAACCGACTCCTCTAATACCAATTTGTCACGACCCGTCCTCGGGGCCCATGCTGTGAGAACCCTAAGCCCACCTTCCATAGGCCAGGGGTTGGCGACTAGCACCAAATGTGTAAATCCCTATAACTGGGAAGACATTTTCTTTATTAAATGTATACACACAGAACCAGAGTTAAAGTGGAAGCAAACACTGAGTAAAACCTGCATAACAAAAGATGTGTCGGAAAGTAAATGGTGTCAGAAATACAACCTGATAGTAAAGTATAAGGAAAAGACAAAACATGTACAACTAAAAGACACACAGCTGGAAGGTGCCTAAAAGCTCTTGAATTGTCCACCACATATCCAACCTAAAGGGTAGGTACATGTATCCTTCTCATCACTCCACGTCTATTCGTCTCCTCCAGATACCATCTCTTCGTGAGGTCCACATTTGGATAACATCCAGTCTTCTCACACTCTGCCTCGGTTAGTGCTCTCTGTCATCTGTATCTAACACAACGAGGTGCGGGCATATCCCGTGTAGGGGTGAGTATAACGATACTCAGTAGGGACCCCGATACCCTCAAGGACTCACAAAATCCACTAAGGATAAGTCACAGTAGTAAGATACAATCACGAAGTATCAACCATCCCAACTTAGGTATATGTAAATACATATACCTATGTTACCATTCTTAGTCCGACTCCAACACTCGACCCCAAGAACAACCCATTCCAAAAGGAAATAAAGTCATTCATGTTGACAATATCGACTGAAATTCAAGACTTAACTCACACAGGTATACATATTTCGTAGAGTGATAGAGATGATCAGATGTAGTCACTAATTCATCTAAGCTGTCAGACCCACACAGGATACAGGACCAGCTAAGCTGTCGGACCCACACAGGATACAGGACCATCTATTCTGTCAGACCCACATAGGATATAGGAATAGAAGTCAGAACTTTCGGACCCATGGAGGATCTGGGTACAGTAGTCATCACTGTCGAACCCATGGAGTATTCTGGTACAGTAGTCATCCCTGCCAAACCCACAGAGGATTCTGGTACAGTAGTCATCGCTGTCGAACTCATAAAGGATTCAGTACAGTAGTCATCGCTGCCAAACCCAAAGAGGATTCCGGTATAGTAGTCATCGTTGGAGAACCCACGGAGGATTATAGTACAGTAGTCATCGTTGTCAAACCCACGGAGGATTCCTCTACAGTATTTTCAATGTCTAACCAACAGAGGATCCTATCATGTCAGTTGTAGCCAGCCCTAGGTTTCCCGCACACAACACGCTCGATTTCGGGAGGGTCTACTCCTTGAGCCAAGTTTCGATAAACCAACTATCATGATATCTTGATTTGATGTATCCCGTTGTTCTGTCTCATCATATGTAACCCAACACGACAGACGGCGCGTCAAACGGACGACTAGTCTGAGAGTTATTGGTTTTTCCGTTCTAAGGGCCCGGTTAGTTTTTAAGAATAAACCAACCCGGCTGTACTCCAACTACATCCCAACCTCAAGTGAAGTATTCCAAATAATCATCTCGCTCCAAGAATTCTATTTCTACAGGCGGTGCATCAATCGGACACCCATAACCCTAGATAAGGGCAAAAAGGGTAAATGGCCATAGCGGGTCCGGGTCTGATCTGACAAAGTCGATCGACCCAGCCTGACCCGGTCGGAACCAGGGTCTGACCCGGTCTACGGGTGTGGCCCAACCCGAGTGTTCGTCCCGGACCGAGTGGGTGTCCCGAACCAAGGCAGCGGCCCAGCCCAAGGGCGCGGCCCACCCCAAAGGCGCGACCCCGCCTGAGGGCGCCCCAGCCCGTGGCGGCCTGGCTCATGGGCGGCCCGGCCGAGGGAGCCCCAACCGTGGGCAGCCCGACAAGCTAGACCATTTGGCCCGGCTGGCCATGCTGCAAGAGGGGGTGTTACGCCCCCCTTTTTCGATCCGAACAGGCGCTGGGTGCCGGTTCTCTTTAGTGCACACTGGCGGCCGGAAAAACCGTCCGCCTTTGTCTCCTCCAACACGGCGCGACGGTGCTGCAGTACAGCTGGCCTCTGTGCAGTGTGACGGTGTCGTGCTTCTTCCACCATGGCTCAGCCTGGCCACGGCCTTCATCTCCACTACGCGGTGTGACGACGTCGTGCTTCTCGTCCGACCATCGTGGCCCTCCTGTCCACGGCTCTTCCTTTTGGGGAGGTGCGACGACACCGCGCCCCTCCGGCACCACCACGGCCCACCTGGCCACAAATCGGTTCTTTGTGCGGTACCATAGTGCTCCACCCTTATGGTGACCTGGAGGCCTTGCACCACTGATATTCTTCGCAGCTGGCTCATTGTCGGTCTCCGCGTGTACCACCTTCATTGTCATCAATCAAGAACCAACAAAATGGGGAGGGTCGGGCCATGTTTGTGCGGTCCGAACCCTCCTCATTACGATGATATCATTTGGAACACCATTCCACAAATTTAACGACATAGAACGGAGGGTAAATTCATACATAAACATAACCCCTACCTCGATTTCAGTGTCGTTTTACGGAGTCACAGGAAGGCGGCGTTGTTCAGTCAACATTGGAAGAGGAAGAGAGGTACTCATCGTTGGCGGACAGCGTTTGAAGGTGACATCATTGTTGGAAATGTTATTCTTGGGTGATGTCTTCTCCTTTGACGTGAAAGAAGTTAGTTGGAGATGTCGTGGCATCGCTTCCCTTTCCTTGCCTCGGTTGAAGAACGATGAAGAAGGAAGAAGTTCGTCGTTCTACGATGGTTCTTCTTTGGAAGGATAAAACTCTCCTCTCTCAAGATCTTCCAAAGGATTATACCATCCCAAAAAAATGATAAAGGATGATCTCTATTAATTCTTTAGCACAACAACACAAAGATGTGTTTAATTAAAAGAGGCAGCTCATTTAATTAATGTTTAAGAATGGTTCAAATTCAAACTTAGAGGAGGTAAGGAGTTCCAATTAATGAAGTGGGGTGTCAAAATAATAATGGAGAGTTAATGGGGGGTTAATGGAGGTAAGAAGATTGTGTAGGCCCCACCACATAATATCCTCCCATGGGAGGTTATGTGCGGGTGGGCCCCACCTCCAATCTCCCCTTGGGGGATTAAACCACCACTCAAATAAAAAGATGTTGCGCATATTTTTATTTTATTTATTTAGAAAACCCCCAAAATTAACTTCCGCTCTTGATAAAACACAACTGCGGTGATGGTCTCCTTATGTGAATATCGTCACTGCGAGTTCAACGGTGTCCTCAGATTCCAATTCCGAGCACGGGTTCAAAAGATATAAAATCTCGCTCGTACGTTTACTGAACGTATCTGAAAAAAACTTCATAAATTGATTCCGGGCACACAGGGCCTTGGAATCAGGTGCTGTCAAAAACTGTAGACTCGTAACATTCCCATGTATTTAAAAAAATTCACGGAATTTCCAGTTCTTTAAAATAATTGTGTAAAAACGAACCAAAAATGATCAATGTGTTTCTCCCCTTGGTTAGTGTTAGTTTATCAGCCTCTAGAAAAACTAACCATTAGAACAACTCATGATCATGCCCTTTTCTTTATTTTATTTCTGTTAGAGGATTTTTTTTATCATTATGGATGTGTTGTCATGATCACATAATTAATTAATTAAAAAATTATGCAATATGGAACTAAAATAAAATAGATATATACATAAATATTATCAAGACATGGATAATAACTTAAGTTCAATATAATATTAACAAGCATGTGATAATGATAATAATAATTCATGAATAAGAGATAAAAATCCCATAAATAAAATATTAAGTCTGACCAAGCCTTCTGTTACTTGAATAAGAGAAAATCTCAATAAAACTATTTGTTAGATCATCTATTGTTGGGACACATACTTTTATACTGAAATCCATTATAAAATGTTTGAAGTTGGCATAACCATATTACATCAATAGGAGTATCCCTTTCTAGATGTGGTTTAATATTGGAGTTATGAGTTGAGGGAATCCAAAATCAGGATTTTAGGATTGAGGAGTCCACTCAACAGGACAATGAGATACAAGACCATAGTTGTAAAATTCCATCCTACCTAAATACCTTCAAATAGAATGATGAACCCTTCTTAGTGTTATTCGAAGTGGAATATGGAACCATTCCAATAGTATGACATGACAATTGGACAATCTCAAGTCAATGATGAGGGCCATTGGCACATGATAAAATAGTTGGAGACATAATAAAAATATTCTATAATTTCTCATAAAAATAAATAAATTAATAATGATATTCTTTTTTAATTATAGAATAAAAATGAAAAGCTTGTTAGTCACACTATCCCTATGAACAATTATGGATAAATACAACATCCTTAGTGTCAGTAAATTCTAATAATGGTTTAGACAACTCCAGGTTATCCTATGCAATGAACAAAAGTATTACATGTTGGAGTCAGCATTACCTGATCTGCCTTCCAAATAGGCGAGTGATGAGTATTTTGTTGTCTATGATAAACATATAAACAACACGGTAGGTGTTCAATGTCTCATGATATCATCAATTTCAAGTAATACCATGAAGTATCATGAAAACATGGATACTTATAGGATTCTCGAGAACCTCAGTGGTCTTTACTAGGAGAGAGAAAGACAGGAAAGGTTTGAGATCTCCAAAGCACTCTTTCAGAGTAATCTTGTTGAGGGTTCCTTTTCTAGGCCTCGTGTTGTCAAGCTCATTGGCTACATTGAGTGCCTAGATGTTATAGTGTGTAATATCCCAGAATAACTGAGCACTGATCTCACTCTCACATCTCTCACTCAGATCGTCCCCATTTTTGTTATCAATTTCAACATCAACAACATTGAGATGTCTATATCTGATCTTTTTCTCCTCATTATCCATGTGGAAAAAGATATGAAGTGTTAAAATCCATCTATCCTTGTGGTGAAAAAGAGTAAAGGGAAGGTATAGAATTTTAAGCCTAAAGGTTCTTCACAACCATCCATGAAACGAAATATCAAAGGGAAGGCAAGGAAATAAGAGTGTATTTGTTTTTCATGTAGAAATAAAGAGCACTGGAAGATGAACAACACCTACCCTAAGAACCAAAGAGAATCTTTAGGTGTGTTTATTGTCAAATGCAATATATTGGTTTCTAAAAATTGTGTAATAGATAATGGTTTTGGTTCTCACATATATATAAAAATATAGAAACCAATAAGATTCCTGATGATTGATCGAGAGGAGGTAGATTTTTGAGAACCCAACAAAGCCATTCTTGCAGCTGTAGCTATCAGGGACTATAACCTCATGTTTCCAACTATGAGGATTTGGGTGGTAAAGGGTTGTTACTATGTTTCATATGTTACTAAAAACATTATATATGTATCCATATTAGATAGAGATGTATTTTTTCATGTTTTTTATGAATGTTTATTCCTTTACAATGATAGTATTGGTTTATGTGGGGAACATTTATAAAATAGTCATTAAGTTTTGGATTAAACAATCCCCGTAATTGCAATAGATAACAAATATACTTCACATGACTCATACCACAATCTAAATTGGAATCAACAACTAGGTCATGTAAATGAGAAATGCTTGATAATGTTACATCAAGATATATATTTAGATTATTTCTAACTAAAACCACTTGGTGTATGTCATGCATGTTTACAAGGAAAAATGACCAGTTCCCCATTTAGTGGGAAAGGATAAAGGGATAAAGACATTTTTGAATAGGTTCATACCAATGTCTGTGGACCATTTCAAATTGATGCAAGGGGTTGGAACTCAGACCTCATGACTTTAAATGATTATTTTAGTAGATATGGATATATCTACCTACTGATTTATATGTAGGATTCTTTTGATAAATTCAAAGAATACATGAATGATTTTGAGAACCATATTGGTAAGAAGATTAAGAAACTACACTTAGACCAAGGTAAAGAATATATTAATCAAGACTTCATTGATTACTTAAGGGATACTTGGATCTTATCCCAACTAACTCCTCCTTACACTCACCAGTTTAATGTTATGAGCGACTGGAGGAAACACACCTTGTTGGACATGGTGGTATCAATGATAAGTCATGTGATTCTTCCATTATCCTTTTGGGGAAATGCGTTACCAACAGTGTCACACATACAAAACCATGTTCCAAGTAAATTGATAAATGGTATTACCTATGAGTTTTGGAGTGAAAAGAAAACCACGTTATCGAATTTACATGTGTGGGGAAGCAATGTGATTGTCAAAGCCTCTTCTTGTAACAAAATTTCACCCCGAGGCACAATGTGTACCTTTATAGGATACCCCATGGAAACAAGGGTATATTACCTATATAACGTCTATGTAAAATAGTTAATAGTTTCAATACACATGATATTCCTTGAGAGGGATTAAATATCCAAAATATATAGTGGGAGAGGGATAGACTTGGATGAAGTTAAGGATTATGGTACACAAGAGTTGCTTCATGAAATGATTCCAGAAATCCCCATGTAAGAAAGAAATGTCCTAGAGACACAAAAACTGTGTAGGAGTACAAGAGAGGTTAGCAAAAAGGAATGGTATGGTTTTATTTTTATTGTGGGTGGTGACTCATTATTAGTTGATAATAATGATCCTCTACTTACAAGGAAGTAGTAAGTGGCATAAATGTTTCTAAATGGAATGAATCCATTAATTCTGAAATTGATTCCATATACCAAAACCATGTTTTTATTTTGGAAGATAATCAAGTAGATGAAAATATTTTTGGTTGAAATTTGGTATTCAAGAACAAACTAGAAAGGGAAGGACATGTGATTACATATAAGGCTCGAATGGTTGAAAACGGCTCAAACATATTCAATGAATTGACTACGAAAAAACCTTTTCACCATTTTAAAAGTTGAAATCAATTAGAATTATATTAGATGTTTCCCATTACCATGACAAGGAGATTTTGATAATGGATGTCAAAATAGTATTCCTTAACAGGATCCTTCAAGAAGATGTCTACATGACAGAAATAGAGGTGTTTCTTAGTCTAAACAATGTCAATAAGGAATGCAAGTTGTATAAATCCATTTATAGATTAAATCAATAATCTAGTTCTTGTAAAATTTGTTTTGATAAATCCAAAAAAAATTGGTTTTATCAAGAATGAATATGAGTTGTGTGTATACAAACAGTTTAGTGGGAGTGCATTAATTTTCCTAATAGTATATGTTGATGAAGTATTACTTATTTTAAATGAGATACCAGTCATACAGTCTGTAAATGAATTGTTCAGTCAATGAATCTAAATGTTGGACATTGGTAAGCTAGAATATATTCATGGGATCAAGATCCATCAGGATAGATCCAAGAGATTTCCCGGCCTATGTCGAAGTGCATATGTTAATGAGATATTGAATAGATTGATTATGAACAATCCATGAGGGGATCTTTTCCACAATCACATAACTTCATCATTCCATAAAAATATTTCCTCAGACACATGAGGCAAGAAATATAATGGAAAAGAGTCTATACACATCAGCAATTGGTTCAGTCTTGTATGAAATTCTATTTACTAGGATGGATGTCTCTTACATAATGAGTGCAATATGAAGATATCAAGCTAACCCAGGTTACGACCATTAGATGGAAGTGACGACTGTACTAATTTATCTAAGTCATACTAAAGATATTTTCATGGTTTATGGAGGAGATGATAAACTATTCATTATAGGATATTCAAGATTATAGTTTCCAAACTGATCAAGATGACATGAAGTCATAAATGGGATACATATTCACATTTAATGGAGGTGCAATGAGCTAGAAGAGCTCAGAGTAGAGTGTGTTCATTGTTTCTACATTAGAGTCTGGGTATATTGTAGCTTTTTAGGCATCTAAATAAGAAATTTGGATGTTAAGCAATGTCTTGGAGGTGGATGTGATAACAAGTTGTAAAGATCCAATCACACTTTACTTTGATAATTCTACAGTGGTGGCTCTCACAAAAGATCCATGGTCACATCAACAGACAAAGCACATACTTCATTAGTATCATCTATTGAGGTATTTTTTGTAGAGAGTTGAATTTGCAGTGAGCTGTGTTTTCACTAAAGACAAAGTGATGGACCCCTTCATTAAAACCTTGGATTATCTGAAACATGATCACAATGTAAGGTCTAAAAAATTGAATGTCGTAGGTAGTAGGATCTACTCTATGTAGAAGTCTTTAAGAGTTGGTATCCTAGAACCAAGTCGTTTTACTTTGATTACATGGATATTTAATGTATATAAATATTAAATATCGAATTATATATTTATCATTGTTATGCATGAATATGTTGTAATTATGTGCTAGAGTATTTGATGCATTGATAGGGTCATGGAAGTTCCCCGATATGTTGAGAGACATAAAATGATATAATAATATTCTTAAATATAGTTCTATGGTTGGATGACATAGTACGATGTAGCACATAGAATGTAGACTATCAGGTGTGAATACTCATAATAATATGATACATCCTCTCATGAAGTTTTCACATCGTAATATACAAGACAAGAGATTATGACAAGAGACCCATCAATTTAATTCCTCATGTTTTGGTGTAATCGAATATATCTATCTTTGAGCATGTATAATCATTCATATACACTAATATTATCGATAATATGTGTCACGACACAGGTAGATTGATTTACTGATGAAAACGATCATGCAGACAAATGGTGGGGTGTTGGGTACATTGGGTGCGTCACGAGTGGAATGTTATTAATGGATAAGTCAAGGAAGTATTTTACCATTCCATTTATGGATGTTGATATCTCGTCCCTTTGATTTAAATAGAACTTTCGTGCGAAATTCTATGTATATGGTGTAACAATGAGTTTCCTTCATGTAGTCTTTGAACGGTATATCAAGCATAAAAGTTGATGACACTACCATGAAACAAGCTTGATGAGATATTGAGACAAACATATTATATTAAATATTGAGGGTTTTTATATGGATTTATTTGTTATGAATTTAAGTTATTTCTTATGGGTACCTTGACCCACTACTAGATAGTATAATTGGATTATAGGCAAGCCTGCATAATTCGAAAAAAAATAAATCCTAGAAGGTCACACACTAAGTTTTTCTTGTGGACTCAATTAAAGTATATTTTAATTTAATAAATAAATTTTATTCTCAAGACAATTGAATAATTTTATTCAAGTTAAAATGATTGCGTAAATTAATTAAATATTTATTCACTAGATTATGGGTAAAATATATTTATTTAATTTATTAAACATTTAATACATATTTATTTACAAGTTTGTAAATAAAATTTTTATTTATGATAATAAATTATTTATATATTTATTCGGGTTTCAAATTAATGGAAGTGGAGTTTGAGAATAGAATGGAAAATATTATAGTGAAATAATTATTTACAAGACAATAAATAATTATTTAACTTGTTTCCACATATTGTAATAGCATTGTTGTTATTTTGTGATGCAGAATTTTATTTATAATTCCGTTTTTCACAAGTTGGCACACCATATATAATTATGTGATATTTGTAATGCCCCAACACCAATTACCCAGAGTCGGTGCATTATTACATAAAATTTAAATGATCACAAAAGATCAAGTCTCGAAAGACAGATTAGTTTACTATTCTTGGAAACACTATATATATTTATAAGTCATACATTACATCATAAAGTCACAAAAGAAACTACAACAATATCTTCTCTTCATATCATCTCATATTATCCCTTCAGTTCATTTATAAATTACTTCTTCACATCCTGGGAAAAATAAGAGATTGAAAAGGGTGATCTCAGATGCTCAGTAAGGATAACAATATAGAAGAAACTTTCATAAATAAGCATAAACATTTAAGGAAATGTACAACTAAAATAAAAGCCTTTTAAACTTGAAATTCACCATAATATGGCAATGATAAAAGGAAATAATTCCATTTACTTAATCACATGGACATTCTACTAGTCAAATATCCGCATGAAATATCAATAACCACTTTCACAATTATTGAATGCATAATGCCAAACTTTCATAACCACATAGTCAAGGCCTCATGCCAAGAATAAATATAAGATTTTGTCAAGGCCTTGTGCCCAGACACTAGTTTGTCTCATGAGACCTACCGATTCATTGAAGAGCTATAGCGGGCTCCACCCGCCACATATTAATTCCAATTCATTCCTCATATGAACAGGTTTAAACATAACATAAACATTCATATTAAAACTGGCATACGAAATGTCAATACTTTCTCCATAAACCATGAATGGTATAAAAATAACATATCCACAGTCAAACATATCACAAAATATTCAATACAATATGGAAGTTTTGTATCATAATAATAAACTTCAAATATGCTTAAAATCCATCAAAGGATGTTGACATAGATGAAATCAAAACTATTTTGAAAGAAATATCACTTTTTTTAAATCATTTAAAAGTCACGTAATTATAAAATAAAACATTTACTTTGAAAATATTCTTATAATCTTGTAAGGGAAGCTTCGACGATTTTATAATGGAAGAAAATAGACACACCCACTGTATAAGTTAAAAAATATATTCTTACCTTAATTCCGTCAAAAAGGTTAAAAATTACCTTGTTTGGAAAATGACAGAATGATTCGTTTATAAACTTATTATAAAAATTCGACAAGGGTATAAATGACTTTATCCCATAGTCTTTAAAATAGTAATAATGATTTGAAATACATTTTTAAGAAACATGGATGTGGATGATAAAGAGGCCCCAGTAGATAATTACGTATAAACAAGCTCATATAATGAAGAGATTGTGAAATAAACCCTTACCAAATTGGTAACTTACGAAACATACACGCCATTAAAGTCGTATCATATAATGAATATGTAAATACACATAAGTAAAAGTGTATTACATAAATAATACAATTATGGTTCGTACATAATCTACACAAAAGGTAATAGTGACAATATAGCATGAATCTCACGAGAATAAGGAGTGAGATGAAAACCCCTTACCTTGTACTTTTATTTAGTAGATGGTATGTTAACCTCCTGTATAATAGTTAAGACATTGTTATTAAATTTTAAAACAACCATATTCATAATTATGATATCATATATGATCTTCTAATAATACTTTATTAATAATATTTTAGTATTATCGTCGTTTCGGGTGTTAACTTACTCGTTTTATTTTATATGTTTTGTTACATAAGTCCTGTTTGTTATGGATAGGTTATATCTCATTCATATCCAGAATGATACCAAGTTCTTAAAAATTACTTTTAATCATCAAGTGATAATTAGTCTTGAATGGATATAATGGGGAAATGAATCTTACCGCGTTCGTGGAGACGGTAGTCCGTACGTACGCACGAGCGACAATATAATTCTTTCGATATTAAAATAATATATAATTGGATGGTATACCGTATATAAAGAATCATTATCATGTTATATTAATTATTTTCTTGAATTACACATCATTATTATACACATCCAAATAAAAATATATTGAATAACAATTACACCACGACGTGGAGACAGTAAGCCGTACGTACGCGCATCTGGTGACATGTCATTCAAAGGATGGATAGAATACTAAATATGGTCATATAATATTTATAATAACATCACAATATATATAATATACAGGATTTGTTATTTTAGAATGGAAATAACACAGAAAGAAGAAGTTGAAGATGAAAGGAACTTGAAAGAGGGTGGTGAAAACATTACCTCTTCTTCGGGTTCTTCCTTTGGATTTCATCAAAAGGGCACCTTAGGTTGGCTTTATGATCAAACTAAGACCTCTAGGCCTAATTTAGGGAAGTTGAGAGAGTATTTTGGTTGTGTTTGGCCGATCATAAAGGCTTTGAATGTGTTAACCAGTGAGAAGGGGGAGTGCCCTTTTATAAGAGGGGTGAGGGGCACCTTTGGAAAAGCTAGAAATATTATTTTATAATAAATTAATATTAGGTTTCTAATGGATCCAAAGTGTATTATTTAAAGTTTAAGGTGGGGATATGTCCAAAACCACTCAACCAGTAGGTTTTAGACTGGTTTGGGTCACTTTGTTAACCTTATATTTTAGTTTTAACTCTTAGTTAATTAGTTTGAAACTTACCATGTCTCTTTGTATTTTTATATTATATAGTCAATAAATTTACTATAAAATTCTAAGAGACCCCCAAGTGGTCCATTAATGATATACCTATCATTATTTAAGTCTCTTGGCCGAAACATATATTTTTAGGAATAAAATATAAATTAATAATATAATATTTGTTTTAAAAACTCTTTTATGTCAATTTAGACACTATTTGGTATTTTATTTTTCAGAAAATCATAAAAGAATGATTACTTCCAAAAACCATAATTAAATAAATAATAACATGTCATATTAACTTATAAAATTAGTGTAAGTCATTAAAAGTATCAAATTACATTTATTTGGATATTTATAATATCAATTATTTTAATATTTCATTAATTAGGTAATTACTGCATCACCATTGTGTCATAAATATATTAAATTATTTAATGTCTAAAGATTATAAATAAAATACCATTATGTAGGAAATATTTTTATCTTTCTAATTAATATTTACAATCTAATTTATCTTTTGTATAACCCTATATTAAAATGTTTTTGTAATTAAACATTGATTTTAACTCTATTAACACTTCTTTGAATTAAATAATAATAAATGTCCTAATCTAATCCAAGTGGACCTAAATGACAATATTTTATTCCTAAGGTTTTTTTTGGTCAAGATAAACTTGTCCAATAAAATTAGTACATGTTTTAGGGTAATATTAAAATCATTTTTACCCTTAATTACCCTATTTACTTTTAACCGTGGTAAATAAAAGTAAAAAGTTACTATTCACCAAAAATTATTTTGATCTTATTGAGCGAAATTTTACTCCTTGATATTAACCATGTCTCTCGAATTTTCTAAATTCCACTCACAGAAGCGGTACAATTATGTTTTATTTGAATTTGCAAATTCTCCTAGGAGGTGGGTAAAAGACGGTGAAAAGTTCTATATAACATTTATATACTAAAATTATTCTAAACTAACTCCAATGAATTAAATTGAACTTATATAGGTATTATATATCTATTTTTACCTTAATAAAATTTAAATAAAATAAATAATTATTTAAATAAAAATTTGGTTTTAAACTATAACTCTGTGTTTTTTCACTATTCATCAAAAATTGAATGTTTTTAGAAAAATAAAAAAAATCACCCTAAGCTAATTTCGATACTCCGAATCTAAAAATGAAGTCCATTTTGAATGATAAAATTTATAAAATTTCAAAAAGTGGGTATTACTATTCATAAAGGCTAGTTTGATTGGTTGTGGTGTGTGTTACAACTCGAAGTTGCGTACAACACATGCTACTATATTATTCAAAGAGAAGCGTATCGTGGAAGCTTGGGGTGTTACATTCTCCCCTCCTTCAAATAATTTCATCCTCAAAATTTCTAGAATACTACCGCATGAAAAGACTTGGTTGGTTCTTCATCATAAGTTCCTCGGGTTCCAACGTCGCCTCTTCCATCTTATGGTTTCTCCATAGAACTTTTACCAGGCGAGTCGTCTGGTTTCTCAGCACTTTTTCTATGGTATCAAAAATCCTGATGGGATCTTTGCAATAATATAGATTAGGTTCCAGTTCTAATTCCTCGTAAGTAAGTACATGTGTTGGGTCAGGCATGTATTTTCTCAACAGTGATACGTGGAACACATTGTGAACTTTGGAGAGATTTGGAGGCATTGTCAAATGTTAAGCTACAACACCAATTCGTTTTAGAATTTCAAAAGGTCCAATGTACCTGGGACTAAATTTACCCTTCTTACCGAAACGTATAACTCTCTTCCATGGAGATACCTTCAAGAAAACATGATCTCATACCTGAAATTCCAAATCCTTCCTTCGGTTATCAGCATAGCTCGTTTTCCTACTTTGAGCTGCTTTGATGTGGTTTTGGATTACCTTTACATTTTCCATTGTTTCCTCCACCAGTTCTAGGCCTACAAGTTTTCTTTCACCAACGTCATCCCAACAGGTTGGTGTGCGACTTCTCTTTCCATATAACACTTCATATGGTGTCATCTGAATACTCGAATGGAAGCTATTGTTATAGGAAAATTCTACCAGAGGTAAATATTGATCCCACATACCCTGAAAGTCAAATAAGAAAGATCTAAAAATTTCTTTTAAGGTTTGAATAGTCCGTTCTGATTGTCCATCTGTTTGAGGGTGGTAGGCAGTGCTCAAAAGAAGTTTAGTATCCAAGGCCTTCTGAAGACTCTTCCATAATCTTGAAGTAAAACGGGGATCACGATCAGAAACAATCGACAGAGGTGCTCCATGAAGTCTCACAACTTCATTAATATATAGTCTTGCTAGCCGTTCAAGTGGTAAATCTTCCCTTATAGAAAGAAAATGTGCTGACAGGGTAAGACGATCAACAATGACCCATATTGCATCATTCCTTCTAGGAGTCCTTGGGTGTCCCATGACATAGTCCATCGTGATATTATCCTATTTCCACTCCGGTATGGGAAGAGGTTGCATGACTCCTCCAGGCTGTTGCCTTCCAGCTTTCACTTGTTGACAAACCATAAATCTTGACACAAAATCATCAATTTACCTCATCATGTTGTCCCCCAAAAAATGTTCCTTCAAATATATATACATTTTGGTGCTCCTAGGGTGTATAGAGAAATTGGAGCTATGAGCATCGTCCAAAAATTCCCTTTTTAGATCAGGTATATCGAGAACACAAAGTCTCTTTCCAAATTTCTAAATTCCATCTTCATACACAAATTCACTCAATCTCCCATCATTCACTTCTTTAATATTCTTTTGGAATTCATCATCATTGTTCTGAGAACTCTTAATCTTTTCTAGTAATGATGGTTTGGAAACCATTTGAAAAGGCATTGATGTTTCACCTTCCATGGTTATTCCCATATCCAACTTTACTAGATCCATGAAAATAGGATCCCTTTCAATTATCATTATGTTAAAAACTCCATGATCATTTCTTCTCAAAGCATCTGCCACCTTATTTTCCTTCCCTGGGTGGTAGTGTATCGTGCAATCATAATCTTTGAGTAGTTCTAGCCATCGTCTTTGCCTCATGTTGAGTTCTTTTTGTGAGACAATATACTTCATACTCTTGTGATCGGTATAAATCTCACATTTTTCACCAAAGAGGTAGTGTCTACAAATCTTCAAAGCAAAGATCATTGCTGCTAACTCAAGATCATGAGTAGGATTGTTTTTCTCATGAATTTTCAACTGTCGTGATGTATAGGCAATAACTCTATCATTCTGCATAAGGACACAACCAAGTACTTTCTTCGATGCATCACTATAAATAACGAACCCATAATTCACCTATGGTAGAGTCAATATAGGATCATTGACTAATCATCTCTTCAGTTCATCGAAACATTCTTCACACTCTTTTTTCCAAACAAATTTAACCCCATTACGTGTGAGCTTTGTAAATGGGTTAGCCAACTGAGAAAAATTCTGGATGAAACGTCGATAATAACCTACTAAACCAATAAAACTGCATACCTTAGTTATACTCGTCAGTACAGGACAATCTTGGATTGCCTTGGTCGTAGAATGATCAATAGAGATTCCATCTTTAGAGATAATATGTCCATGACAAGAAATCTCCTGATGCCAGAATTCACACTTGATAAACTTCCCATACAACTCATGTCTTCTCAGAGTCTTCAGGATAATGCGCAAGTAATTTTATTGATCTTTCTACCTTTTGGAGTATACCAAGATATCATCAATAAATACCACCAAAAAATAATCGAGATATTCCTTGAGAACTTTATTCATTAGATACATGAATACAGAGGGTGCATTATTCAATCCAAAAGGCATTACTGTAAACTTGTAATGATTGTACCTAGTTTGAAATGATGTCTTCGGAATGTCTTCCTTCTTCACACACAACCAATTATATCCATATCGAAGTTCAATCTTTGAAAAGTATTTATCTCCATGCAGTTGGTCAAATAAATCATCAATGTGAGGTAGGGGATACTTGTTCTTTATTATTATAGCATTGGTCTCCCTGAAGTCGATACATAACCTCATAGGTCCAATTTTCTTCTTAACAAAAAGGACAGGGGATCCCCATGAAGAAACACTAG
Source organism: Viscum album (assembly GCA_963277665.1). Classification (NCBI taxonomy): domain Eukaryota; kingdom Viridiplantae; phylum Streptophyta; class Magnoliopsida; order Santalales; family Viscaceae; genus Viscum; species Viscum album. Next base: position 529,733,282 of record OY728137.1, read on the forward strand.
GGCGATTAAATCCCTTATTACTCAATTCCTCTAGTGGATTATTTACTTCAAATAATTCCACAGTGTCTATTTTATAAGGGTCTTCGATATAGGCCTTGATCCAAGAATTAAATCAATGGAAAACTCAACTTCTCATTCTGGACGATTTCTAGGTAAATATTTCGGAACCACATCTATATATTCTTTCACAATATGTACATACTCTATTTGAACATTCCTTTCCTCACCCACATTCATTTCATTCCCTTCATCCCCAATAATTGAATTTAGTTGAGCTATTGGGGGTGGATCTAGGAAAGAATTAGGTGGTGATGATTCTGCTCAAAAGATAAGGTGTTCCTTATCCTCATCATCAAAAATCGTAACCTTCTTATTCTTACAATAAATCTTCGCATCATGGTCTGAAAGCCTATCCATACCGAGGATTATATCAAACTCAATCATAGGTATGATGATGAGATCAGTGGATAAAGAACATTTATGTGCTCTAATGGGTACTAATTCACAGAACTTTGTAGCAATGATACTTCCCTTAAGTGTTTTAACTAAAAACTCCCTTGTTAAATCAAATTTGAAATATCTAATTTTTTAACAAAATGGGAAGATATGAAACAATGTGATGATCTAGAATTAAATAATTCATTTTCTAAACTTGAGGAAACTATTAAATTACTTTCCACCACGTCTTTCGGAGATTCTACCTCAGTAGTAGTAATAGCATAATGTTGGCCTTGATCCCTTGGCCTTTTCTTAGGTAATTTCCCCTGATGCTTAGGAAATTCATTTGCATAATGTACCATCTCTCTGCATTTTTAGCATTGAACATCGGTAGCTTCTTTCTTCCCCTTGCAATCATGATCTTGGTGACATTTTTCACCAAACTTGTAACAGACTCCCATTCCCTTCAAGAAAGTACCAGGGTGTTTCTTCCCACATTTACTACAGGATGGATATTCAAATTTTCCCTTCATCCCCTTATTTCCAATCCCAGAGTGATCAGCAGATCTCTTCTTCTCTTGCTTTGCTTTAAAGTCATAAGACTTAGAGAATTTTTTTTCTGTCTTGGTAGCACATGAGCCAATGTCTTCGTACGACGAGAAGGGTTGTGAGACTAATGCTCGATGGAGAAATGGTTTTAACCCATCAAATAAATAATAAATCTTACTTCTTGGGTTATGTATATAATCTCTATCATACCTTGCTAACCTTTTAAAGTTAGCCTCATACTTTGCGACAGTCTCATCCTCTTTTTGTCTCAGACTTAGAAAGTTCCTTTCCATATCTGCTCGATGGTCACGAGGAAAGTATTTTTCTAAAAACAGATCTTTGAACTCCTTCCATTCAATATTTTATACTTCATCATCTTCCTTCGTGTTTTGAATCAATGAACACCATTGATAAGCATCTCCAGTGAGGCGGTAAACTGCCATGATAACTTTTTCCCTTTCACTAATCCCCAAAGCCTTCAATATTTTCTCAAGAGAACTTATCCATTGCGCAGCTACCAATGGATTTGTACTCCCATTGAATGTTGGTGGTCGTTTCCTCATGAAGCGATCTAACATTGATGCTCCATGATATGGATCAGGGTGCTCCATACGGGTAAGGTTATTATTCATAACCTGAGTGAGTTGTCCCCATATGGTGATAAGCTGATCCGCACCAGTTACATCACCAGCTCCACTATAATTTTCTTGAGAAGACGTGAAATCCCTACATGGAGTGCGTGCATTGATACAATTTCCATTTCTTCCACTAGGTGCCATTTCTAAACAATGGAATAAACTAGATCAGTTTATGAATCAAAATACATAATTATATACTTGTAAAACACTTAACATAAATTGAACTATTTATGGATATAATCCATAATCATAAAAATGTTTTCTTTGAGGAGGTATATACTCAAAAACCATTCATAATGGTTTGTAAAGAAAATGAGAATTATCCTAAGCATATGCCCCAGGATTTTCGTAACCAAGAGTGCAGCAAGGCCCGTTGTTGTGCACCAGTTCCCGTTCGAGTCAAGCTCAAAGCGGTGTTTTTGGGTTTTACCCCTAGGTACATATGTGCTAGAGCCGCCTCTACCTTCTTTTATCCAGAAAGGGATGCATTTCTCGGAAAAATCGAAAAATCTCTACAATACCAAAATTCTAGGAAGTTCTTCTATACTAATCCTTAAAGTCCATCTTAGGTCTTTGTTCTCTAATCAGAGTTTATCTAAATCTAGCTTCCAAGATTTGTAATAAACTTCCTCTAATACCACCTATAATTCCCCGACCCCAGTTACCCAGACTCGGTGCATTATTACATAAAATTGGCATTATTATAAAAGATTATGTCTCGAAAGACCGATTAGTTTAGTAGTCTTGGAAACACTAGATATATTCAAAAGTCTAACATTACATCATAAAGTCAAAAAAGAAACTACAACAACATATTCACTTAATATCCCCTCATACTATCCCTACAAGTCTTTCATAAATTACTTATTCGCATCCTGGGAAAAATAAAACATTTTAAGGGGTGAGCTCATATGCTCAGTAAGGATATCAATATAGTGGAAACTTTCATTAATAAGCATAAACATTTAAGTCAATGTATAACTAAAACAAAAGCCTTTTAAACTTGAACTTCAACATAATATCTCAAAGATAAAATTAAATAATTCAATTTACTTATTCACATAGATACTCTACTAGTTGAATAACCACATGCAATATCAATGACCACTTTCATAATGATGGAATGCATAAGTCCTGACTATCATAACCACATAGTCAAGGCCTCGTGCCAAGACTAGAAATAAGATTTTGTCAAGGCCTTGTGCCAAGACACTAGTTTGTCTCATGAGACCTACCGTTGCATCGAGGAGCTATAGCGGGTTCCACCCATCACATATTAATTCCAATGCATTCCTCATATGAACAGGTTTAAACATAACATAAACATTCGTATTAAAACTGGCATACAAAATGTCAATACTTTCTCCATAAACCATGAATGAAATAAAAATAACACATCCATAGTCAAACATATCACAAAATATTCAATACAATATGGAAGTTTTGTTTCATAATAATAAACTTCAAATAAGATTAAAATCCATCAAAGGATGTTGGCATAGATGAAATCAAAGTTATTTTGAGAGAAATATCTCTTTTTTTTAATCATTTAAAAGTCACATAATTATAAAATATAACATTTACATTGAAAATATTCTTATAATATTGTAAGGGAAACTTCTATGATTTTATAACGGCGGAAAATAGACGCACCCACCATATAAGTTAAAAAAGACATTCTTACCTTAATTCTGTCAAAAAGGTTAAAAAGGACCTTGTTTGGAAAACGACAGAATGATTCCTTTATAATATTCATAAAAAAAGTCAACAAGGGTATAAATGAATTTATACCATAGTCTTTAAAATATTAATAATGATTTGAAATAAAATTTTAGAAACATGGATGTGGATGATAAATAGGTCCCAGAAGATAATTATGTATAAACAACCCCAAATAATGAAGAGATTGTGAAATAAACCCTTACCAACTTGGTAAATTACAAAACATACATCCCATAAAATAGGTATCATAAAATGAATATGTAAATACACATAAATTAAAGTGTATTACACAAAGAATACAATTGTGGGCAGTACATACTCCACACAAAAGGTAATAGTGGCAATATGGCATGAATCTCACGGGAATAAAGAGTGAGATGAAAACCCCTTACTTTGTACTTTTCCTTAGTCGATGGTATGTGAACCACTTGTATAATAGTTAAAACATTGTTATTAAATTATAAAAGAACCATATACATAATTAAGATATAATATATGATCTTCTAATAATGCTTTGTTAATAATATTTTAGTATTATCAACTTTTCGGGTCTTAACATACTCGTTTTCTTTTATATGTTTTGTTACATAAGTAATTTTCGTTATGGATAGGTTGTATCTTATTCATATCCAGAATGATATAAAGTTCTTAAAAATTACTTTTAATCATCAAATGAGAATTAGTCTTGAATGGATATGATGGAGAAATGAATCTTATCGCGTTCGTGGAGACGGTAGTCCATACGTACGCACGAGCGACAATATCATTATTTTGATATTAAAATAATATATAATTGGATGGTATATCCTATATAAAGAATCATTATAATGTTTTATTTATTATTTACATGAATTAAACATCATTATTATACCCATCCAAATAATAATATATTGAATAACAATTACAACACGGCATGGAGACTGTAAGTCGTACGTACGCACGTATGGTGACATGTCATTCAAAGGATGGATAGAATACTGAATATGGTTGTACCATATTTATAATAACATCACAGTATATAGAAGATACTAGAGTTACTATTTTAGAATGGAAATAACAAATAAATAAGATGTTGAAGATGAAAGGAACTTGAAAGAGGGTGGTGAAAACATTACATCTTCTTTGGGTTATTCCTTTTGATTTGATAAAAATGGCTCCTTAGGTTGGCTTTATGATAAAAATAAGGCATTCTAGGTTGAAGTGATGGAGGTTGAGAGAGTATTTGGTAAGGGTATGCCCGAGACAAAAGGATTTGAATGTGTGAATTAGTGAGAAGGGGGAGTGCCCTTTTATAAGAGTGGTGAGGAGAACCTTTGGAAAAGCTAGAAATATTATTTTATAATAAATTTATATTAGGTTTATAATGGCTCAAAAGTGGATTATTTAAAGGCTAAGGTGGGGATAGTTCGAAAACCACTCAACCAATAAGTTTTAGACAGGTTTGTGTCACTTTATTAACCTTATCTTTTAATTTTATCTCTTAGTTAATTAGTTTGTTACTTACCATGTCTCTTTGTATTTTTATATTATATAGTCAATAAACATACTATAAACTTCCAAGAGACACCCAAGTGGTCCATTAATGATACACCTATCATTATTTAATTCTTTTATATGATCCTTAGATTTTTATGAATAGGATATAAATTCATAATATAATATTTGTTTTAAAAACTCTTTTATGTCAATTTTGACACTATTTGGTATTTGATTTTTGTGAAAATCATAACAGCATGATTACTTCGAACACATATCATTAAATCAATACTAACATGTCATATTAACCTATAAAATTATTTTAATTCATAAAAAGTCTCAGATTACATTTATTTTGATATTTATAATATCAATTATTTTAATATTTCATTAATTAGGTAAATACTGCATCACCATTGTGTCATAAATAAATTCAATTATTTAACGTCTAAAAATTATAAATAAAATTCCATTATGTATTAAATAATTTTAGCTTTCTTATTAATATTTACAATCTAATTTATCTTATGTATAACCCAATATTAAAATCTTCTAGTAATTAAACCATGATTTTAACTCTTTTAACTATTCATTGAATTAAAAAATAATAAATGTCCTAATCAAATCCAGGTGGACCTAAATGATAATATTCTTTTTCCTAAGATTGTTTTGGTCGAGATAAACTTGTCCAATAGAATTAGGACATGTGTTAGGGTAATATTAAAATTATTTTTACCCTTAATTACCCTATTCACTTTTAACCGTGGTAAATAAAATTAAAAATTTATTATTCACTAAATATTATTTTTATCTTATTGAACCACATTTCACTCCTTGATATTAACAGTTTCCCTCAAATTTTCTAAATTCCACTCACAGAAGCGGTAAAATTATGTTTTATGTGAATTTCCAAATTCTCCTAGGAGGTGGGTAAAAGATGGTAAAAAGTTCCATAAAATTTTTATATATCTAATATTATTCTAAACTAACTCCAATGAATTAAATTGAAATTATATAGGTATTATATATCTATTTTTACCTTAATTAAATTTAAATAAAATAAATAATTATTTAAATAAAAATTCTATTTTAAACTATAACTCAGTGTTTTTTCACTATTCATCAAAAATTGAATGTTTATAGAAAAATAGAAAAAAATCACCCTAAGCTAATTTTGATATTATGAATCCAAAATGAAGTCCATTTTGAAAGATAAAATTTATAAAATTTCAAAAAGTGGGTATTACTATTCATAACGGCTAGTTCTATTGGTTCTGGTGTGTGTTAGAACTCGAAGTTGTATACAACACACGCTACTGTATTATTCAAAGAGAAGCGTACCATTGAAGCATGGGGTGTTACATTATTATTATTATTATTAGTATTGTATTTCTCCAAGCTAAGGAATGTATTTAATTGTTGTTGCACAATTAAATATTGTAATAGAAACCCCATGTCAATAAATAGACACATACGTCCATTATGCGATGTACCAAACTGCACACCTGGGGTATTGAGAATTGATGAGAAAAACAATTTCTCTCCTAAATCCTCTTCCTACCACTCTCAATACTGAGAGAAATTTTTCAAGGGTAATGAACTGGGGATCAAGAAAGACCGACCCATGACACTCTTTTTTTGGTTTTAGCACCCAGGGAACGAGTGGTGTTGATCAGGGACCATTAGAGCACATGTGGATCACCTCCTGATGGATTCAAGTTTGGATACTTGCAAGGACAACATGATAATTTGTAATTGTCATTCTAGATTATCAACATCATCAACATGGAAAATACCAAAGATACGTTTATTGTTTTCTTTATGAAATTAATTTAATTAATTATAAACATGATGCGAATGATCCTCTCTAAACATTTCAGGACACTTCCTTTTTATCTAAATCATTGATTCTATTCCGTGGAGACTAGTTTTCATTGTCATATTGATCCCAGAAAAATAATTGAACATGGTACAAATTAATGTTTGGTGTCGTCCAAACTGCGCTTCTGCTGGGCCCAGAACCTAAAACCACCCACATTGTTTGTAAGCAAGATAAATCTTCAAGAAACAATGATATTCATAACACATAAGTAGTTATAGAGAGGAACATACACATAGACAATGACTCATATGTTTATTTAAATGACTCATATTTTGTCTTGAAAACCCATACACAGAACATAATACAAGATAATGAACCATATAGAAGAACTAAATCACTAACAAACTGTCTAAAATGATTCATACATTGTTTTGGGAATTCCTCATATGTGATGATACTATTCTCAAACATTACTCATACTTGATTAGGAATGATAGATATAGTGATGATACTATATTAAATTTTCACCCTCATTATGGATTTATAGTCTATTATAAATAAATTTTGATTTATTTTAAATTAGTCTATGTATATATTTAATAAATTCAAATCATCTTGGACAAAAATCAAAAAAAATTATAATTATTGTTAAATAAAATTATAAACAAATGGAATGTATTCAAAAATAAATTTAAATAATCATAAAATATAAGATTTTTTATTTAGTTTTCATTCAGTTCCATATAATTTCAAACATCCTACTATCTGTAATTTGTAGGACATGATCGTATATATTACTAAAATATATTGTAGTTACGTTATTGATTTTTCCTTTACATAATTATCAATATCTCCCCACTAGTGGTATTTGTCCAATAATCTATTAATTGTCCATTAAAAATATTTCTTCCCCTAGGAATATAATTGAATTGAGGAAATAAAATAATAGGTTAAAATTTATATTCCTTTTCTATGAATTCCCCAAGGTTGGGACATCATTCATCAATAACAATGATACGTGAAAAAGAATTACATTTTTTATTTTGTGGATACTGACTCTATCGTCCAACTCAATAAAAATTGAATTTCCATATTACATATTTTTGTAAATAGATACATAAATAATCCAGTGGTAATTATTTATTTATAACAATTGCATACATGGAATAATTAATAAAATACGAAACTTAATAAAAAAATATCTTACATTTTGATCAAAAATACAGAAGTATATCTCTTATAATTACAAAAACAACTCCCATAATATGACTAGGTATATATCATATAAATAAAAATAAACTAATAAAAATATTTATCATGACAAATTAATAATCAATGCATAAAAATCATACCATAAATCCAAATTATTCATCATTGTCAACTGAAATCCGACATTCATTATTATTACCTACCCCCGCCCCATAAGGATTCCTCACTACAAACCACCTCCATTATTAAATCACCGTAATCAAACAATTATTAGGATTATGTCCCTCAAAATGTACTCTCACTGTTGTAGGACATCCCCACATAGAGACCCTTTCTATATAATCATATTTCCAATATACTATAATTGATGGGAGGTTGTCTCGCAATTTTAGATCTTACTTTTTTTGGATATCCCCTAATAGTGATAGAACCTAATACAACTCGGTTCATCATTATTTCACATTCCCTAATCTGACTAAATTAATTTAAACACCATTCTCACACAATCATTTTATCATAATAAATGGGAAAATGATATAATATATGATAATTAAGTAATATTTATTATCCTCTATTGGTGTCTCTCTCCAATATAACATGAAAGTTCATTAATAAAAGTCATAAACTATAAAAATAGAACAAAATATATGAATTTATAAAAAAATCATATTATAATAAAACAGCCATTCTATAATAATCAAATCCCAAATATTTTCAGGGATAATGAATCTTAATGAATCATATCCCAAAAATATGTTATATATCCCAATTTCAGTATTCAAATATATAAATATAAATAGTTCATTTTGGGTAAATATTTATATCACATATTCATTCCATATATCCACCTATGAATAACACAGTCATGATAAGAGGGACTCAATCAACACATCACTATAACATCATATGTCATCTATTTAAATTAATTTAACTACCATTTCACATTCCATCTAATATTATGAAACACCATTGACACTTAATAACTATATCTACCATATCCTTATAAAATCATAACTACCCCATTCAATAGGAAAAAAATTATACTCATCAATGATCTTGGGTTCGATGTTAATAGGGAATGCCCTCACCATTTTGTGGAATAACACACATGAATTTATACTGGCCCCATGTAACCCACTATAAAAAATAACATTTTTATTGTATAACCCTAGTAATATATTTTAATGTACGTATATAAATCATTCATAATTTAATCTATTAATAATACATCATATAATTACTATTTCTAGAACCTTGAATAACCCCCCTGCCTTTTTGAACACCCATCTCTCCATTTCTAGAAATTAACACATCATTCTAATTTTTAACATTATTATATTATTATTATTATTATTAAAATCAATAAAACATGAATTATAATAATAAAATCATCAAAATAAGTTATAAATGAATATTTTATTATGTAAACCTAACATAAAATTCAAAATTTATAGTTTGAAATTTTTATATGAAAATAAAAAATTTCACTATTTGTCATATACAATTCATAACAGAACAAAATATATAATCATATCATTGAATATATTCCACATAAATATTAATATTTTATTTTCACCATTTTAATTTTCCATCAATTAATTTTCCAAATCAATATTATTAAATATTTCAAATAACCATGTTAAAATGATTCCATTATATTAACATATGTAACTTATCATTTTATTCATTACCATAATTTAAAAAGAATCAAGCACCAATAAAAGATAACAAATATAAATAAAATTCCACATGGATTAATAAGTGTGGAAAAACATAAGTCACATACCTCAATTAAATGATGAATAAATATTCTTAATTAACAACTGATCATTTATCTATTTAGTTTCTCAATGTTACTCTCCACGATTATAAATGACACATAAAATCATATGGATTATTTATAGAGAGAACATAGAGTTTTTCAAAATATAAAATTGATTAAATGAAAGTGTGTATGGTTTATAAATCTATTAGTTTAAACAAAATTTTCAATGATATTACCCATAAACTCTATTGAATATTATATTTTCAATACCTCTCATAAATGAAGTTAATAGACATGAAGTTGGTCCATTAAACTAATAAAATATTTGACATATAATTATATAATATTCTCCTTATAAAAAAACTATTCCATAAGAAATTTAATTTATTATTTAAAAAAAATTAAATAAAGTCACCTATTCAAATATATATAGATATTAATTTCCTAAAAAATATAAATATTAATTAAAAAATAAATAATCAAAATTAACATTCATTCAAAAAATTGGAGGATATTTCCACATCAATCACACTTAAATATAAAATTATAATATTATGACTAACAATATATCTATTTTAATCATTTGTGTAAATAATAGGAAATAACCACATGAAGGTTAAAAAACATGAGCATTTTGCTTATAGATCAATATGGTTCTTTTATAAATCAATACACCCCATTCATGGGTTTCTAAATAAATCTAAATCATAAAAAGGTGTTCAAATCCTTATTTTTACTACTACATGTTCAATTAATAATAAAATAATAATCACAATATTTTTTTAAATAAACAATATAAAATAATATTTCATATAGTCTTATATATTGATAATTGTAAAACTCTATGAATATATATTTTAAATTCTTATTTCTAATAATATAGATTACTTATATGTATTCTATCATGTTCCATCTCATAAAAGTTGTCAAATAAAATACTACAATGAAATCATATGAGTCTAAAACACTTATTTAATTGGATCAAACATAATATCTATAGTTCATTACTTAATAATAATGGTAATGGGATGGATAGTGACACAAATAGGGATGACATGGGTGATTTTATCATTGTATTCATCCAAAATAATATTTATCACTCTAAAGAGAAATATTTAGTTATATATATTTAATTATAATTTATGTTTAACTAGAAATATACGTTATCCAAATGTCATACAAAATATGATAATAAAAACGTTATGGAATTAATATAATGGAATTCATGAGTTAAAAATGATGTATGGCATGAATAAATATATCATACAGTGGGATTCAATACATATGATTCGTACATTAATTTTTTTGATCATTTTATAAAATGTATAATGAGGCAACCATAATAATATATTAAAATATAATATAAGTCATGACCTTATAAGAAACCGTTAACACCAATGGTTTTATTTTATTTATGGAAATGTTATGAAAGTATTATTTTAATTTTACATTGTGTTTTAAAAGAGAAAATTATTTAAAAAATTACTTATTTATGACATATAAATATTATTTTTAGTATATTGTTGGTATATAATATATTAGTAATGCATGAAGAAATATTTGGGTTATTTTTAAATTAAATTTGGAAATAGAATTAACTATATATATATATATTGGATTTAAAATGATATTTATTTGTTATAGACACCTATGAATATTAATAAAACTCTCTATCCTTAAAAAATCACATAATCTTGAGATACATCAATAATATGACATTAATTAACATCAAGGATCATTGCAAGTTTTTAGTATTAGATAATTAGGCCATTATTAATACATATCATCCCATACTCATACGAGAGGATAATATCAAAACAGTAACCATTTCTTTCACCAAAGGAAACCCTTTTGAAAATAAAAAATGATTTATTTTCATCATCAATATATTATTGACTTCTTATTTCTCATACTCATCCATATACATTGTGAAACATTTTAAAAAAATGGGATGAGATAAAAAAATCAAAAAATGAAAAAATAATGAAAAAACATTATTTCATGAATATTTATAAACCCATTACTTCATAAGGATCATGAGAACATCATAGAAATCATAAATCATAAAGGTTACATGTGGGATACATTTCATACTTGCATTGTAGATATCATAGCTACAAAAGGAGTAAACATCATGGTTACATTTAGAAAACCAATAATAGTATGTTACCTGAATATATTAGGAGAAACCTCATTGTTTTACTCTATCTCATTAAATAATTCATTAGATAGAAATCATGGGATCACCTACCCTCACTTTATCATGGAACCACTCGTATACATAATAAATTTCAAAGAACCATAACATAATCATAACATAAAAAACATTAATGAATTAAAATTAACATTTCCACATTGCAATCATATAATTTCAACTTATTGATATATTAAATTAAATGTCAAAAATCATTTCAATTAAAAAAATACATTAAAGGGAATATGTTGGTTACTTTTCTTTTTAAAAATATTACTACTTATAAAGGAATACAAATACCAAACAATGATCATGGAGGTGGAAATGTTGTTGTCAACACATACGTAAATAAAACATTTCATTTTTTATTTATTAAAATTATTCATAAAAATAAATTCCTTCTGTAAACTATAGAAGGAAATAAAAATTCAAAAGGGGTTTATTATACATCTAATAATATAAGGTTTTGTATAACATCAAAATTTTCCACAATGAAAGGATATTGAGATGAAGTCTCTTACCTTTTGTCCTAATTGTCTCATTCATTAATTATATTCCTGAATAATAGAATAACGATAAATTTCACTTTAATCTGAACATTTTTCAAGTTCATTATTTATCTTATATTACTTATTAGAATGTTATAGAAATTAGTTAACTATTTGAGTTCATATAAGACATTTTGTCGGTGTTCGGTAGATAAGTCCAAAATGAAATTGTTATGATTACAAATTGTTCATGTTGTCATAATTCCATTATCAACATAATTATATTAGTGATTTAGAAATTTATATTTATCTGATATATATGTATTTATAATATTCCATAACATTTGGTGATAAGAAATGAAATGCACTATTCATGGAGACGGTAGGTTGAACATATGCATGAATGCTACTTTCATGTCATTGTCATATTAAAGGAATGAAACCTAAATGATACATTGCAATATTATAATTATATTATTATATATATATGTTATATGTGTTTTATAATATCCTTAAATACTTCCATTATACATTAACTTTATTGCATTTACAAGCCATATCACTTTGAGTGGGTGGTAGTCCACGCTTTCTCCAATTAAATTGTCTTATTTACATATTATGGAGAGCATAAAATAATGTTGTAAATAAAAATTTACTAAATCATATATAAAATATAAATATAATATATATCATATATAAATATAGTTCCATCATATAATCAACCATGAGTGGTGGTAGGAGAAAATTGAAAAATCATCATTTCGTGAGACAGTAGTTCACCATACACAGAAACTATGTATTCTATATCCATTAAATGGAGGTGTGTATTAGTGTAGGTAGATCCCTTTTAATAAAATCATCTAGTTATATTGTGGAACATATTATTTTATAATATAATGTAGTAAATAGAGGTTATGGGTTGGATAAGGAAAATAAATGAAAGGATCTTGAGAGAACACATTGTCTCTAAATCGGGTAACTCCTTTTGATTTGTGCCAAAAGGATTCTTGAGCTTCCTTACTCCCTAGGTATGACTTCTAGGAGTAATTGCGGTATTTTGGGAACTTATTTGAGTATAATGTTTTCAATAAAATGGGATTTAGTGGAGTGAGTAATTGGGTAGAGGTGGTGGCCTTTTATAAGATGGAGGATGAGAACTTTAGTAAATGTCTTGAAATTTTATTTTATTATTAGTCTGTTTTTAAATTATAGTATATCCAAAGAGATATATTTCATGTATAATATGATTATGGGTCAAAATACTTTCAAATAATAGATTTTAGATAGGTTTAGTTCACATATTTATCATTATCTTTTGGATTTAACCCATGGTTATAGAAATAAACTCTTACCATGTTTTTTATGTATTTTTACTATATATGATTAATATAGCTTCTATAATATTACAATAGAATGTAATGTGGATCATTAATGAATTTTTTAAAATTATAAAATTAAATTGGATTAATATTGTATTTTTATAACTGTTCTATCATTCAATAAAGTAGTATTTGTTTTAAAAGACAATTTATGTCAATGTTGACACTTTTTAGTAATCGATTCTTGTTAAATTCATAACAACATGATTAATTTGAAAAGAAATACTAAATAAAATATTAAATTTTGTAATCATCCAAAAATTTTGTCTACAGAATCAAAATTTTCAAATTAGATTTATTTTAATACGTATAATATCATTTATTTGAATCATTTTTTAATAAGGTAATCATGGTATCTTCAATGGGTCATAAATAAATATATTAATTTAATGTCTAAAATTTATAAATAATATATGATGATGTTTTAACTAATTTTATCATTCTGATGACTATTTATAGTTAAATTTATCTATTATATAATCCTATATTTAAATGTTTTTTGTAAAAAGAATCATGATTATGTTATATTTCTCTTTAAATTAAATTAATTATAATAACTTATATTTTTCACACCCAAGTGGCTCCCAAATTCCAAAAGTGAGGAAAAAAGAACTTTTTGGTCTCCCATTACTCATCCAATAATATTTGGACACATGTTATGGTAGTTTGAAATTATTATAACATTATATTTACCCTTATTAACATAATTTATGTTTCAAACGTGGGTTAAATAATAATTACTGACGTTGTTATTATTAATGTTCAAAAATAAAATGTACATATTTACATAATTGGTCATTATAATTCATAATATGGAGTTTATTATTTCATGTTGAAAGCACAGATGCTGAGTTAATTAATTTAAAATTAATTCCAGTTGTCAAAACCTAAATCCAGTTTGTATGAATTAAAAACTATCAAAAGATAGATATGTGATTGTGTACAATATAAATGATAAATTTATTCCAATGAAAAAAATTGTATTAAAAGAAAAAATCATTATATAATTACACTTAAAAACAAATTAATAGCATAACATAACTATATAAATAATTTAGTCGAAAAGTCAGCTTTGAATTAAAATGTAGTATTATTCCCTATTCATTAAAATATGTATTTCATCTTAAAAATACCAAATTTTCACCCAAAGTAAATTTTTATGTCCCACATATAAATAGGTAGTTTATTTTGTCAAATATTTCCTATAAATGTGAAAAAACATTTTCTAAAATGAATTTTCCATCAAAAGGTGGTAAAATAACTATTTCAACACATTAGAGTATTTTATGCTTAAAATTGGATTCATTGTAAATTTAAGCCTAAAAAATTATTTAATTAATGTAAAAACATTTAAAAAACATCGGTAATCATTTTTTAGTTAGTTCTATTCCTTCTCACCATTATATAGGCTTGGTGCTTAATACCATAAAAAATAATAATATTTATATTTTATCATCTTTTGGTATAACTCAAAGTTGCGTACAACGTAAGATTTAGGATAAACCCATTGATGTGTGTTGATTATTCTATCATAAAAATCATCACATTAATGTAAAATTAATATCTAATTAATAAATATTAATGTAAAATTATTACTCTAAACATACCTAGGATGTTATATCCTTCCCCTATTTTGGAAATTGAGACCCTACAATTTTATTTACTTATCAAATTAGTGGATCTATTTCTCTCCCATTACATTTTATGATTCCCATGTTTCCTTTTAAAACATATGGTTTATCAACAAAACCATTACCTAATGAATCACTTTTTTTGGAAATACATTATATTTATGGTCTCGTATCAATATTTTTTGTTCATCATAATAAATATCCTTCTTCAACTAAACTACCACTAGACTCCAAATATTAGATGAATATGAAATATACTGTCTTAACATTTAGACATGCAAAAAAAATTATCTGGGATAAACTCGGAGGTAAAGACAATCAGTCAGAAATTGACCCAACATTCTCTATGATTTAATAGGGTCTAATGAACCTATGACTTAGCTTCCATTTCATACCAAAACGCATCACACTTTTCTATGGTGAATGTTTTATAATGACATGATCACATACCTCAAAATAATGATGCTTCCTCTGATTATCCACAAATCATTTCTTCCTCCTCTATGTTGTACTAATGTCCTTCTAGATCAACTGGAATTTTTTCTCCTTCTCTTCTACAAAATTTTGGTCCCATCAACATCCATTCACCCACTTCATCCCAAAAACATGAAGTTCGACATTTTTTTCCATATAATGCCTCAAATGGTGAAGTAAGTATACTAGATTGAAACTCTTATTATAGGAAAAATCAACCAATGAATGATGTTTATCTTAACTTCCCTGGTATTCCATTGAACAGGCATGTATCATATTCTCCATATATTGAATTGTTAATTTGGATTTCACATCTCATTGAGGATGAAATGATGAACATATATTTAACTCATTTACCAACAACTTCTAATGTTCTTTCCAAAATTAAGAAGTGAAGCGGATATCACAATCAGATTAAATAGAGTGGGGATACCCATGTAACTGGGCTTTCTCATTAAAATACAACTGAGAAAGTTGATCTAGAGACAATATACCTCATATAGGAATAAAATGAAAACATTTATTAAATCGACCTACCATAACCCAAATGGAATTTTACCTCAAGAATTATTTTCTAATACCACCACAAAATCCACTGATACATTTCCCCATTACCACTATGGTAGTGTTAATGGCTGAAGAATCCCTTTTGGTAACTACCTCTTTGTTTTAACCTTTTCAGAAGTGAAACACATCATTGTAATTTTTGCAATATCACATTTAATTCTATCTCACCAGTAATTATTTAGAATATATCTATACATCATATAAAGAATCATACAAAAGGCATACAACATTATATTCCATCTAAGGAAAATTAAATAGTTATATGGTTATTGAAATACAATTTTAGTATATGTTTTTATTTTATACGTTTTTATATTTATCCATTAGCCTACTGAATTACATTAAATTTAAGTAAACTATGGTTGTATGAGATAAAATGAAAATAAATAAATATTATACTTCTTAGAAACATATATCTAAGGATTCAACCACTAACATGGTTTGTAAGCTAAATGAATCTTCCAGAAACACATCAAAAAAACAATTCCAAACTAATGGAATGATATCCAATATGTGTTCATAATAACCTAATAAAATAATTTCTATCTAAACTATGAGATAGTATAATCTACCCTATAATGGTCTTGTATAACCAGCATGAAGATCACAATCACCCTAGAGAGTATAGACACCCCTTCTAGAGTTAAAAATACAAATATCTAATAATAATAATCAATATCTTCATGGTATTAAACTACATAATCCATAAAATGGATAAAATTGAAACTATGAAAATTTTAGTACAAAAATTCTTAATGTAAACAATAGTCGACAAGATTATTGTAACATCTCACCCCATATCATTGGCATGAGTGGGAAGAGGTGTGATACTAGGCCTTAAGTGACATTCCCAAGATTCCAAAGGCTGGAAATAAATTTCAAGGGAGTCGAGAATAATATAGGGAACAATTTTCCCTTGAGATACAACTGACAAACCAAACAATCCATCAACAACACCCAATATAATGCATGACACCAAAACAACCAAACCTATACATTAACATAAGAAAATGAAAAATTCCACCAGAATTACCAAGAACCAATACAACCAAACACAATATCATAGTTACATGAGGATGACTAAACAAGAGTGACAAATTAAACCAATACACACTCTGTAGCTCCACACCAAGCTCAATGCTCCAAACACCACCACATTTCCCAAGCATCACTATGAACCACTAGCCGTGAGATGCATTACCTTTACCTATGTTCCAGAATAGAACATCTTCAAAATCATCCAAGTTCCAATGTAGGCGGTTTGTACTAATAATTAGTAGGTTTTACCCAAATGACATACCTACACACGCCACTAGTATAAAACTGTTAGCACATTTATATAAATAAGTTTATATAAAATATTCCACAGTGCTTCCACTACCAAAATCAAACACACCCTTACCACGCAATGTCAAACAAGGGAAATCCCCAACCCTGCCATAATCCATGTTCTGATCACACATTAGCACAATAGAATTCATCATCACAAATCCACACACAACAAATAAACCATTTCATTAGGACTTCCATCCATCTATTTCACCCCATTTACAACTAGTGGTGCTTCCTGACCACTATCCAATATGGTGGTTTTCCAACCACTATCCATCACCTTTTATAGTGAGACTCCCCACCCACATTCAAATCTCATTTCAACAAGCCTCAACCAAACATTTAATCAAATAAGGCCTCAAAAACATGAAAAATCCATTTCTATAACATGCCAATCCACTTCAAAAAATCACCCATTTATTGAAACCTCCCTTAAAACATTTTCGAGGACAAAACCCTGATTCAGTAAAGAAACCTCTTTATTGAATCCCATTTTCAAAAACAATTTTTTGACCCAAGACAAACATCAAATTTTGAAATCAACATTTTAAAATTTAACAATAAAAACATCCAACCATAAAACCCTCTTTTTAACCCAAAACTCGAGAAAACATGAACAAATGGATTTTTAACCAATTTTGAACATCAAAATCACATTTAATTCTAAGATAATCAAATTATTTTTAACAAAAACAACTATTTCTAACCATATGGAGTCCAGAGAGAATCCACGTACTTTCAAGGTTTTGTTGAATTCGACCCACAAGAAACTGCACATGAATCCAGGCCAAAGCTCCACGAAAACCGCACTAGATATCCTTCCCTAACATCCACAGTCCTTAAAATCAACACCTAAGGAATCTAAAATCATAGATCTACATGAAAAAAATTTAGAACTAGAAACCCATGAATGGTAGAAGAATATATCTAGATGAATCCAATGATAAACCATGAGAAGTGAAATACCTGGGAGAAACCACCTTCAAACCACCTTCAAACCCCATCGATTTTCTCCCAAAATGAGTTGGAGAGCCCCACCCACACTTGAGAATCAAATATCATGTGTGAGGCTCGAGTGGGAGAATATTTGGAGCGAAATGATGCACATGTGAGGGTGTCGGATTTAAAAACCCTCTTTTTTAGTGGCCGCATGGTTTGGAAAAATGCGCACTAACCGTGCAGACACCACTACCATGAGAGAAGGGGTCCACAAGGATCCCTTTCCTAGTTTAGAAAACTGTGAGAAGGTCGTGCGAAGCCCACTGTCTCCCCCTAAATAGTTTCTTGGAGAAACCACATGGTTTCCCCTAACCGTGCTCAAACCATGTGCCCTTAGAAAAGCATCTAAAATTATTCAAAAACATTAAAAATATTCCAATCCTATTCCCAAATCATCACAAGGACAATAAAAACATAAAAAGGCATAATAAAAGGCTACATACCTCAAACAGAGGGAGGTACATTCTCTACACCATTGGAATTTCCATTCTCAGAACATAGAGAATCCTTTCATTGCTGAAAGAGCTAGAGTCGTTCCTCAACCAACTCTTTCTCATACTCCCAATTGTCACCTTGAATCTAACCATGCTAACACAATACATGAAATAATCCATTGATTTTTTCATGTGAAAATTTCATTTCCTATCTAATATATACACTAGAACGGGCACAAAGAAATCATCCACTTCTATCTCAACATGGTTCCAATGAATCACATGGTGATGATCCATATGATACTTTATCAACTGCAACACATGAAACACATTGTATGTCACACTAAACCATTGTGGAAAATCAAAACGAAAAGCCACCTCTCTAATGAGCTTAACTATCTCAAAAGTCAGAATATAACTCTTAGATAAAATAACCTTATTCCCAAACCAACGATGTCCCATCCTAGGAGATATTCTCATAAACACGTGGTCACCCACCTCGAATGACAACAGTCATCAACGATGGCCTGCATATGATTTTTGAAGACATTTATCCTTCTCAATACTCTTACTAATAATATTGAATTTCTACATTTTCTCTTGGACATGTCTCTATCTAATCATTGATGTCTCGCCCTTTTCCACCCAACATAGTAGAGAACGACAAGGACACCCATAAAATGCCCCAAATGGAGCCATATGTATTGGTGCCTGATAACAGTTATTATAGAAAAACTCCACCAAAATATATCACACAATCCCTTAACATATCCTCCAAGGATTTTATTGTCCTATCAAATTGGCCATCTGTCTAAGGATGATACATTGTGCCCATAGTCAACTAGGTTCCAAGGGCTTGCTGCAAGGATTTCCAGAAACAAGATATGATCCCCATATCTCTATCTCGATGAATTCGAAACTGAAACATCGTGACTATTTACCACCTCCCGGATATAGATTTTGGGAAGATCCTCCACTATATGAGATTCATTAATCATGATGAAATGGGCTGACTTTGTGAGAGGATCCATAATCACCCATATAGAATCATGCTTCCAGACCATTCTTGGGAGACCCGCCACAAAATCCATTGATATCTACTCCAATTTCCACATTGGGATTGGTAAAGACTACAACATGCATGTTGTTCGTTGATGCTATGCCTTGACTTGCTGACAAGTCATGTATCTTGAGACAATACCAACCACATCCCTTTTCATACCAACCCACAAAAACTGCACTTTCAACTCCTTATACATCTTATGAATTCTAGGATGGATAGACCACCTAGAATAATGATAATCCATGAGATGATTCTCCCCACAAGTAATTGGTTCCACCATATGATTTAGAAAACACAAGTCTAAATTCCCATTTAGTTCACAGTTCTCAAAGGTATGCCCACCATTGAGGTTCGAGCTCATCGCCATACACATTGAATCTAATGCTTGTGCTTCTTCAATGAAACCAGACATGTCAAGTACCCATGAACTGTAATGAAGACCACTCTTTCACCCCGGTCCCCACATTCCAACTGCATATCAACTATGGTCAACATAAACTACAACTGATCCAATGCTTATTTCACCACTTGAGCATATTATTTTCTACGCAATTCATCTTCCACCAAATTTCCATTACCCAATGTGTATATTGTGTCAACATCCAACATCTGAAGATATTCCATCCATATCATTTTCCTTAGGTTAGAATAATTGTGAGAAGATATTACCTAAGATATTTTCATCGGTAAACACTATAAATTTCACAAGAAAGATATAATGATTCCACGACATTAAAGAATGACCAGCTACTGCCAAACTCCAAATCAAGTGTTGGTTAGATCTTCACAAGAAACCTCAATTGTTGTGAGACATATGCAACCACATGATTCCAAGGCATGAGTACACCCCAAAACCCTAATCTTGATGTGTCACAATACACCATGTACCATTTCTTTAGATCGTAAAAAATCAATATTAGTGTAGATGTAGGGAAACCCATTATCACTTCAAAGCATTTCTGGAACTTCTCATCCCATTGAAATTGGATATTATTCCTTGTAATTGAATCCATTGGCGAAGTCAATCCTGAAAAATCACAAAAAAATGTCAATAATACCCAACTAGACCATTGAAGCTTCATATATCAAAACCATTCTTTGGCGGTTTTCAAGAGATAAAAACCTCTATCTTTTATGGATCAACAGAAACACCATTCTTATGAATAACATTGATAAGGAAATTAACTTCATGTATCCAAAACTCACAATTTTACAATTTGGAATATAGCTGATGATCCCTCAAGATCTGAAACATTGTCGCCTTATTATGATCATGATTCACCATTTTCCTTGAATACACAAAATAATCATGATATCTCTAAAATAACTGATTCATTAATTCTATGATCACTGTTGGTGAATTCGTTAGGCCAATGGGAATAACTACGTAATCCTAATGTACATATCTACTTATGAATGTTGTTTTCAGAATATCCTCCCTCCTCACCTACAATTTATGATATCCTAACCTCAATTAAATATTGGATAACCAATGAAATCCCCAGAACTGGTAAAACAAATCATTAATTCATGGAATTGGATATCAGTTCTTTATCATATCCGGATTATTTCAAAGATAATGAACATAGATCCGGAAGGTTCCATCCACCCTTTTAACCACCAAAACAAGCGCTACCCACAGAGACATGTTAGTCTGGATGAACCATTTTTTTATAACTCTTCAAAAGTCACCTTTAATTCCATAATTTCTACTGGTTCCATTTAGTAAGACAAATGTTATATAGGTCTGGTCTTCCGAAATAGATAATTCCTAAACTCGACTTATCTCACCGGTGGAAACCAATATAATTCTTCAGGAAAGACATCCATAAACAGATCCAAAACTAATTGAAGAACACTCTACTGAACAACTTCCCATGATGCCAACAAAAATGCCTCTAACTAATAAGTGGTTGTGCCAATAGTTGGTGCAAACAAATCTGCTTCACCCAGCTTTTCACTCTTCTTCCCTCTAAATATATTTCTAACTCCATCCACAATCATAAAACTAACTGCACACGCATAAAAATATATGTGGGCCTTAAAAGTTTCCAACCAATCCATTCCCATCAATATCTCATAAGCATACATCTCTTTCACTGAGAAATACCACATCAATTTTATGCCATCCACATCTACGAAAAATGCTCTACAGAGGAAATCTCGACACACTCTTTTACACATAGGAGTTTATAGTTTCAAAACAAAATGGTATGTTTCTGTATATATACCCAACTAATCAATGATGTGAGAAGAAATAAAAGAATTTGAAGCACACGTGTCAAACAAACCTTGCATCAAATTTTAATTTAAAAGAAAAATACCATGGAACATGTATAGTCCCTAATGATCGCCCATCACTTCATGCTCAGCTCCAAACAACTTCATACATGATGCACTCTGCTCATTTTTCCCCTGACAAGGAGTCGTGGTATTCTGATAATCACCATGATCTAGATTACTCTACTAGAGAGGGGTATGGTGCTTCCCATGTTCCATTATGGCATAAGACACCAGTGACCCCTAATGATTTTCACGGACACTCAACCTCAGAGAATTCTAACAATAATGCTACATATTCCCCATTTGATTACAATTATGACATGGTCTAAGTTGTTTTGTACAATCCCACTTGATGTGTCTCATGTAGTGACACTAAAAACATATCGTCTTGCTCTAAGGTTTCATATAAAGATTCACGGATTCTGCCGTCAAATTCTGAGATATGATACCACCCTTGAAATAAGTGTCCCTCTTCCTCCTGAACCCATCATTTGTGTTCCCACAATTTCCCATGGGTACAAACATACGTTCCTCGTGCATAGCCCCTATAAGATCCTACTTATACACCATATCTCAGTTCACAATTTTTTCGTAATCATATATACACAACACCTCTATATTAGAAATAATTTCCTGGTTCAAACCATATTAAATAATTTGTGCCTTCAACGACGTGCTACCCTCCACCTCGGTTGAAAACTGCACGAAGTTCATTAGAATATCTGCATATTCTGTCACTGCCATATTCCCTTTATTCAAACTAAAGAAATCATTTTTATTCTTAATTCTGAACGTATGTGGATAGAATAGTTTTTAAAAAAATCATCACACTCCTTCCATGTCACAATTTGGTCTGTCCCATCTTGGACCGCCAGCTTCCACTACATTAGGGAAATATCAACCAACTTATATGTGGCTAAATTGACTATCATCTCTACTAGTGTTCCCATGAAGTCAAATATATGATTCATTTTGTTCATCCATGCTTCACCCCTCTATGGCTCTGAATCACCACTAAATATTTGTAGATTATGCCTTTGAAACTAAACCACATGATCCACATTACTTAGTTCATCCTCTCTATTCGCACATCATACTGCTTGGAAAGCATTCCCTATGCCCTACAGTAGTTTCTTGTTCACCTGGGGCTTAGGTGGAACAACATTTTCAGCAGCCTCCTTTGGTTTGTCTCTACGATTCCTACTCAGTTTTATTTATGTCAACAAAAAAATTATGATAAGTTCCACTCCATTAACAAGAAAGGGTATACATTTTTGAAATTCAATGACATAACAACTATCACAACCATGCAGTCAAGAAGTTCATATTTTCCATGTTTCACTATTTTGAAAAAAAATCCACTGTGTTTTGAAAATCAACCCATATCAAAATTCCACGATCTTTCCATGTTTCAAATCCTTCCATTTTGAAACCTGATACATATTTTTAAAATCCACACATTTGTATCACACAATACCCATATGAAATATGCATCCTGGTGAGATTTCATTTCTACCATGCATGCCAGGTTCATCTCATTTGCTACACAAATGACAATGAGATATCTAATCCCTATAAGTTTCTCCAAACCCTTATATACCCAACTCCCTATTAACCTAGAGTTCAATAAAAAGGGGTAGCCGCATCCTTTTATTCTATATATTCCATGTTCCGACAATTATTCGCCTTGTTACCATCCCAAATCAAGAAATAGGCCATGAATGAATGTCATCACCAAGGTCAATGATCAATCACCAAGGACAGAACCACTACTCTCACATGAAATCCTAGGACAAAAAAATATGATACCACTTATAACATCCTTCCCCATATCACAGGCTTTAGATGGCAGAGGAATGTTATTTGTCTTGAAGTGACATTCCCATGACGCAATATGCTGACAATAAATGACAAAGGATTCGAGCATATTTTTGGGAATTATTTTCCCTTGAGATGCAACCAATAGAATAAACAATCCAATAATAAAAAACTATATGATTCATGACAACGAGACAACCAACCCCATACAGCACCAGAAGACAACAAAAAATTCCCCCAGAATTCCCAACAACCAATAAAAAATACAATTTCAGAGTAACATGCAAAAGACTAAACAATACACCCAAAATAAACCAAGAAACACTCCATATATCCACACCATGCTCCAATCTCCAAGAACCACCAAATCTCCAAATCATCACTATGAACCACTGTCCATGAAATGATTTACCTTTACCTATGTCCCGGAATACAAAATCTGCAAAATCACCCATGTTCCAAAGCAAGGGGTGAGTACTAATACTCAGAAGGTTTTCACCAAATGACTTCCCTACACATGTCTCAATGATAAGACTATTATCAAATTTATATAATGTAGTTTATATAAAACAATCAATAGGGAAACCATTACCACAAGCCAAAACACCATTACCAAGTCATGTAAAATAAGGGAAATCCCCTACCATGCCATAATCTATACCCCCATCACAAATTAGCATAAAAAATTTCATCTTTAAAAATCAATACACAACAAAGAAACCTTTTCCATGGGACTTTCTCCCATCCCATTCACCCAATTCACAACTAGCGGTTCTTCGTGACCACTATCCAATATGGAACTTCTTCCAACCACTTTCCATCACCTTTTATAGTGAGACTCCCTATAAAGACCCATAAAATTCAAGGAAAATTTTTTCTTAATTTTCTTTGGGATTTTACAAGAACGCATTTTATGACGTCACCTGATTCCGAGGCCCAGTGTGCCCTTAATCAATTTCTGAAGTTTAGCTTGGGTACGTTCAGTGAATGAACAAGTGGATTTTCCTAACTTTTGAAACGGTTCTCGGAATTGAAATCTTAGGACACAGATGAAACCGAAGCGCCGGTATTTGCTTAAGAACGCCTTTTCTGGAGTTGCGTTTGCTCGGGTGAGGTTATTAATTAAATGGATTAACTAAAGAATAAAATAAAATATTGTGCTACAAATTTTATTTTTATTCTAGGTAGTTTAAACCTATGCTTGGTGGTTGGAGTGGGACCCACTAATATCCTAACTCCACTAGGTAGAATATTAGTTAAGTGGGGTCCACACGAGACCCACACCCTCCAAATACATTTAACCTTCCTATCGTGCATTTAATATGTAAGTCACCCGCACCCCTTTTAAATTCGAAGTCAACTCTCTTAATTATTGAATTGAATTAAGTTATTCAATGTAATAAATTCTTGAATTCATTTTGAATTTCTAATTCAATGTTGGATTCTGTGTGTTAATTAAATAAGAATAAGTCTTATTTCTTTAAGGGTGATTTCTTTGTATGAGAACGTTGGAGAGGAATTGCTCAAGCCTAAGAATCATCATCTTCCTCCTTGAAGAACGCAAAGAACACACCTTCACCGACAAAGAACGCCGACCTCCGACGAAGGACGAAGAATAACGATGATTCCTCAGATATCGACGATGCGACATCGTGTACCACGACACCGACGGTCCTCTTCTCAGTGATGACGTGTACTGTGATGTCGTGTACCATGACACCGTGTACCGCGATGCCGACTATCCTCCTTCCGCGATGCCATCTTCCACGAAGTCCCTTTCCCGAGACAAACCTCGTTCAATGACTTCATCGAGGTAGGGGTTTGGAATTTTGTTTGTGATTATTCTTGTCATTCTTCATCTTTTATTTTTGGGGCCGCCTGTAATCATTTTAACAGAAGGAGGTCAGACCGCACGAACATGGCTAACCCTCCTTCCCATTTTATGTTGTTCATTACGGATCGAAAGAAGGCGGTGCGGTGCAACGACACCATGCAGAAACATGGAGGAATGTGGCAAAGAAGCGCGATGTCGTTGCGTCGCGCCCTTAAGACCGAAAGAATCCGTGGCCGGAGTCGGGCCACGACGAAGGGGTGCGGCGCCGTCACGCCGCACTGGAGAACCACAAAGGGCCGCGGCCGGGGCAGGCCGCGGCGGAGGGACGCGGCGCCAATCGGACCAAGGCCGCGGCCTTTGGCCGCGGTGGAGCAGGAGAGGCGGACGGAGCCACCAGCCGCTGGTGCACAGGGGGGCGGGACCGGCTGGTCCCGCGCGACACCCTGGACGGTCATTTCGGCCGGCCAGATCCAAAAACCGGGGGTCGTAACCCCCGGTTGTCAAAGGGAGCGGCCCTCACGTGGGGTCCGCGGTTTCTATCAGGGGGCAGCACCCCCCCACCCACTTCGGTGGCGGCTCGGCCAGCGCCGAGCTGGCCACACCGGGTCGCTCCCCTGCCAGGCAAACCGGCTGCCCTAGCCGGGCCGGGCCACACCCACCAGGTCGGGCCACGCCCTAATGGGCCAGACCTGAACCCGGTTCGGGTCGACCCAATTGGGGCCGACCCAGGGGGTCTCGGGCCAGGTTGGACCGAGCCCAATACCCCCTAAAACCGGACATGTTCATTATTTTTCCCATATCTTGGGCTACTGACCTCCGATCGATGTACCTTCAGTTGCGATAAGCTCCTTTGATCAATATGGTCGTTTCAGTATATTACACTCAAGGTTTTGGAGAAATTTGTGTATGGCCGGGTTGGTTCGAACACAAAACCAACCGGGCCCTCGGTGCAGAAACGCTTATAACTTGAGCTCCGGACGTCTGATTGACGTGTCGTCGACTTTGTTGAATTACTCTTAGTGAGACGAACATTTTCTCTTACTCCTCTCGAGGTTTGGATGTAGTTGGAGTTCGGTCGGGTTGGTTTTGACTTAAAACCCAACCAGGCCCCTGGAACGAAAAAGCCAATAACTCTCAGACCGGGCGTCCGATTGACGCGCCGTATGTCACGTTGATTTCTTCTTGTTGAGATGGAACTTTGTGATACTTCAACACCGGACTACGTGTTAGTTGATGTATCGAACCCTTGGATCGTGGAGTGGACCCTCCCGGATTCGAGCATGCTGTGTGTGGGAACCCTAGAGGTTTCTGCGACTGTGATGACGACTGCACTAAAATCCTCCGTGGGTTCGGCAGTGATGAAGACTGCACTGAAATCCTCTGTGGGTTCAGCAGCGATGAAGTCCGTACTGAAATACTCTATGGGTTCGATGGCGATGAATACTGCACTGAAATCTTCCGTGGGTTCGATAGTGATGATGACTTCACTGAAATCCTCCGTGGGTTCGGCATCGATGAAGACTGCACTGAAATCCTCTGTGGGTTCGGAAGCGGTGAAGACGATACAGAAATCCTCCATGGGTTCGATGACAATGAATACTGCCCTGAAATCCTCTGTGGGTTCAGCAGCGATAAAGTCTGTTCTGAAATCCTCCGTGGGTTCGACGACGATGACTACTATTCTTGTATCATACATGGGTCTGGCAGTGTTTGACTATGTTCTTGCTATCCTACATGGTTCTGGTAGAGTAGGTGTTCTATATCCTTTGTGGGTCTGATAGCTTATCTGGTTTAGTATCCTACGTGGGTCCCAGCTTAGATGAATCAGTGGCTACATCTGATCATCTCTATTATCTTACAAAGAAGTATACCTGTGTGAGCTGAGTCTTTGCTTTCAATCATTATCTTCAATATGATTGACTTGCTTTCCAGTGTGGATTGTGTTGTGATTTCCTGTGTGGATTGGGTTGTAGTATCCTGTGTGGACATGATTGAACTTGGGCTCGGATATTGGAGACAAATAGGAATTAATGACTTAGGTATATGTATTTGCATATACCTAAGTAGTGTTGGATTTTACTTCATGATTGTATCTTTCCTTTGTGGATTATCCTTTGTGGATTCTGGGAGGCCTTCGGGGGTCTCGGGGTCCTCACTGAGTAGCGTATACTCACCCCTGCACGGGCTATGCCCGCACTACATTGTGTTGGATGTAGACGACGGACAACACTGATCGTGGTTGAGGCTTGTGGAAGAGGTCGGTACCTGGAGGTGGACCACTGGGTGGGACGTACACGGTGCAGACGGCTGGACCAAAGTAGTTGAGGAGGCTATATGTACCCACCCTTCAGGTGGGACTTCCAGTGGATGGCTCGATGTTGCTGCTTTACTTTCAGTTGTTGTACTTTCTTTCCAGTTGTACTTTACATTCAGTTTGGGTTTATATTCTGGCCCATTTACTTTCCGCACTTACTTTTGTACCTAGTTTTACTTAGTGTTTACTTCTACTAGATTACTCTGTGGTGTTTTTTTACTTTAGAAAGGCAATTCCTTCCCCTTTTTGGGATTTACTCCTTTGATGCTAGTCACCAGACCCTGGCCTATGGGAGGCGGGCTAGGGGTAGTCACGACATGGGCCCCGAGGATGGGTTGTGACAAATTGGTATCAGAGGTGTTCGGTTCTACAGCAAAACACAGGACTTTGATCTTTCTTCTATACGAAGCAATAATGTTAAGGTTATTGAGTGTGTTTATTAGTCTAGGGAGTCCAGTGTTGGTGCGGTGGCTGACTTATCCATACACCAGGTCCCTGACATCTGATTTCCGACTCAATGCACGAAAACATTGATTTCATGTGTGTTTCAAAATTTTCTTTGTGATTACATTGTGTCATCTCACTAGGTATACTGTTTTGACCGTGGTGCACCTGTTTCTTCTCAGTATGGCCCCACGACAACAGTCGTCTTGGGTTCGGAGCTCTGTGCGAGACAACAGCCCACCGAGCAACGAGGCCTCGGTGCAGGGCCCT
This sequence comes from Viscum album, assembly GCA_963277665.1. Taxonomy (NCBI): domain Eukaryota; kingdom Viridiplantae; phylum Streptophyta; class Magnoliopsida; order Santalales; family Viscaceae; genus Viscum; species Viscum album. The sequence goes on from OY728137.1 coordinate 529,762,425, forward strand.
TTTTCAGCAGAGGCACCGGCGATACCTCTCCCCGCCGGGCCACCGATGCTACAAGCCCCAGTCGCTGAGAGTGCACGTCGTCTTAGTGCACTGAACAAGTTTCAGCGTCAGAGACCGCCCAGGTTCCGCGGGGAGACAGACCCTCAGGCAGCTGAGGATAGGATGGAGGCGGTTGTTCAAGTTTTCAAGTTAGTGGGGAAACCAGCTGACCTCATGGTGATCCTTGCAACGAGCCTCCTGCATGCAGCAGTAGGAAGATGGTGGAGCTTGATGCTCCAGGTGCATGAAGAGGCATATCTCCTCTGGACGGACTTTGAGAGCCTCTTCCTCTCGGAGTTTATCCCAGCCACCCTTCGTGTTGTGCGCATCTAGGAGCTACTACAGTTGCGGCAGGGCAGCCTGACGGTTGCCCAGTACTCGGCAAGATTTACTGATCTCTCGCACTATTCGCCGGACATTTTATAGGACCCATTTTTCTGTGCTCGGACCTTTGAGAAGGGACTAAGGCATGGTATCAGGGCATCGATGATCACCCTCAGCATTCTGACACAGGCAGAAGTACTGGAGTGAGCACTTCTCATAGAGATATTTCTTGTTGAGCCTACACCAGCAGTGAGACCTACCTCAGGGCAGCATGTAGCATAGTCATCTATAGCTGGTAGTCGACGGACGTCCCAGGGGTCCAGGTGGACCAGACCATCAAGCGGACGACCTCAGGATACTGGCTCAGAGGTACGGGGCACCCGGTGCGGAGCCAGCCTTCCGAGGAGCAGACAGTACTTCGCATGCGGCGGGTAGGGCCACATGGCCCGTGACTACCTGGCCCACCGTGCAGAGGAGCAACAGATGGTTGAGGAGCCACCCAGGAAAAGGTAGAGGGTCGACCGTGGTAGTCCTCCGAGATCAAGCGGACGAGGCATGGGAGCTAGCCGAGCAACAGGTAGTGGGAGACGCTTTAAGGCTTTACCACCACCACCACTAGGAGGTCCACCCCGACCACAGGGAGCTATCGGGCAGAAGCAGGCTCAGCTTCAGGCAGTGGAGGCTTACAACCACGGCGCGTTAGAGATGATTCTAGGTACTATCTGTGTCTACTCCACCCTTGCTGCAGTTCTTATAGACACTGGAGCGAGTCATTCTTTCATTTCCTCTGCCCTTTTTCGGAGCTCGGAGATTCCGACGGAGTCGTTGCCTCGATCCTTACGTCTAGAGACTCCTACGGGAGCAGACTCGACAATTATGCACTGGTGTCGGCAGTCTGAGATTACTTTACGGGGCGAGAGCTTCAGCTGGGATCTTCTTGTAGTGGCGTCGAGGCCTTACGACATCATCTTGGGCATGGATTGGTTATCCACAGTCCATGATCAGATCGACTATATTAGAAGCAAGGTGCGATGTGTTCACACCAATGGGATCAGGTTCACCTTCACCGGTGAGAAGGGAGCCTTAGCAGTGCAGGATGGACTCACGCAGAGGAGAGGACAGCCGATCACTCATCAGTTGGCTAGCCTCATCCTAGGATCAGTTAATGTGCAGAGTCTGATTTTTCCTATAGTGGTGGATCAGTATGCGGACATTTTCCTTGACGAAGTTCCATGACTACCCCCTCGCAGAGAGGTAGACTTTTATATTGACCTTTACCCCGGGACAGCCCTGATATCCACTCCAGCATATCGGATGGCCCCTGCTGAGCTTCGAGAGCTACGGGTATAGTTGGAGGACTTGAAGGGCAGGGGATTCATCCGACCCAGTGTTTCACCGTAGGCTTCCCCGATATTGTTCCCCAAGAAGGTGGACGGGAGCTTGCGACTATGTGTCAACTATCGTGGCCTAAACCAGGTGACCGTGAGGAACAATTATCCACTACCGAGGATTGATGACCTTTTTGATCAGCTCAAGGGAGCATGGTTGTTCTCAAAGATAGACCTTAGATCAGGCTATCATCAGCTCAGATTTTGAGATGGGGACGGGCAGAAGACGGCCTTCAGATGTCGGTATGGCCACTATGAGTTCTTGGTTATGTCTTTCGACATAACCAACGCTCCAGTAGTATTCATGGGTCTCAAGAATAGGATCTTTCAGCCATACCTCGATCAATTTGTTGTGGTCTTCATTGATGACATTTTGATATACTCGACCACTGAGGAGGAGCACGCCTACCAATTGAGGGTTGTACTAGACACACTCCGAGAGCACCATCTTTTTGGTAAGCTCTCGAAGTGTCGGTTCTGGTTATGTGAGTTCCACTTCTTGGGAAACGTCATCTATGATGTGGGAGTTGCGGTGGATCCTGTGAAGATCGAGGCAGTGCTACCTTGGGAGCCACCCAGGAGCGTGACAGAGGTGCGAAGTTTCTTGGGGCCAGCTAGGTACTGCTGGAGGTTTGTGCCAGACTTCTCCAGAGTTGCGGCACCATTCTCAGCTATGATGAAGAAGGGGAAACCCTTCGTTTGGTCAGACAGATGTCAGTAGAGCTTCTAGGAGATGAGATAGTGATTGAACAGTGCACATATCTTGAGGCTACTGGAGGAGGGAGTAGGGTACGTAGTCTACTGCGATGCATCATGGACCAGACTCGGGTGTGTCCTAATGCAGGAGCGAGCAGTGATCACCTATAGATCATGACAGTTGACGTAGCATGAGCAGAACTACGCTACCCATGACTTGGAGTCATCAGCAGTGGTCTTCGCTCTGAAGATGTGGCGACACTATCAGATGGGAGAGCGCTTTGCAGTCTATTCTGACCAGTAGTGTCTCAGGTACATCTTCTCATAGAAGGACCTGAACCTGAGATAGTGGTGATGGCTTGAGTTCCTCCAAGACTATGACTTTGAGATAGTCTATACTCCTGGAAATGGGAACGTAGTGGCCAATTCTCTCAGCAGGAGGACGGGCATTCAACAACTTGGAGATGCAAAGGAGCTGCTAGCCGCTTTGCAGATATCCTTTGTGGATAGAGATGGAGATTCCTTTCTTCAGTCACTCATAGTCACTCCTCCACTACTACAGTGGGTCAGAGAGGCACAGCGTGGGGACGTTGACTGTGAGATGCGGCGTGCACCGATATCCTCGGGACAGGCACCTGATGGATTCTCTATAGGAGGAGATCACGATGTCCTTTTTAGAGGATGTACCATGGTACCAGCTGCTTTTCAGGAGGATGTTCTGAGAGAGTTTCACAATTCTCTTTTAGCGGTACATCTAGGAGTGGCGGAGATGTACTAGGATCTCAGACGACAGCACTGGTGGCCAGGTATGAAGAAGGTTGTAGCAGAGTTCGTTTCTCGATGCCTCACCTGCCAGCAGGTGAAGGCGGAGCACCACGTACTAGCAGGATTGGTACAACCATTGGAGGTCTTAGAGTGGAAGTGTGACAGGATATCTATGGACTCCGTGACTGGACATACACGTACTTCCAGAGGTCACGACTCCATTTTGGTGATTGTCGACCGACTCACCAAGTCGGCCCATTTCTTACCCATCAGAGAGCAGGGATCAGTAGATAGCATGGGACGTCTCTACATTCAGGAGATTGTACGAATTGATGGTGTGCCATCATCTATCGTCTCTGATCGAGATGCTCGCTTTACTTCCCAGCTTTGGAAGGGGTTGCAGGAGGCATTCGGGACGCAGCTACGTCTGAGCACCGCCTTTCACCCACAGACGGATGGTTAGACGGAGAGGACCATTCAGACTATTGTGGACAAGCTATATGCATGTGTCCTTGACTTTGGCCGCAGCTGGGAGGACCACCTACCCTTGGTGGAGTTCGCATACAATAACAGCTGCCACTCCACCATTGGGATGGCACCATACGAGGCATTGTAAGGCCGACCATACAGATCATCTATGTGCTGGACAGACCATGGGGAGTCATCACTTGTGGGACCAGAGATGGTCCAGGCCACGACATAGAAGGTCCAGGTCATCCAGGAGTAGATAGGGACAACTCAGAGCCGACAGAAGTCTTATGCTGACAGGACGCAGAGACCACTATAGTTCGAGGATGGTGACCACGTCTTCTTGCGGGTCTCACCTCGACGTGGATTACAGAGATTTGGTTGAGGCGGCACGTTTTCTCCGCACTTCATCAGACCTTTTCAAGTACACAGAAGGATAGGTGAGGTAGCTTATTATCTGGATCTACCACCTCAGTTGCACCGGATGTACGACGTCTTCAATGTATCTCAGCTGAGGAGATACGTGCACGACCCAACGCATATCATCGACCATGGGGAGCTGGACATCGATGACGGGGCGACCTTTGCGGAGGTCCCGATGGAGATCGAGGATCGACAGGATTGGGTCCTACGTGGGATATCAATTCCTTTAGTGCACATCAGGTCGCAGCACGTGAACCTCCAAGAGAGCACTTGGGAGAGGGAGGCTCAGATGCGTGCACAACATCCACATTTGTTCCCCTAGTTTATGATGTATCTTTACGGGGACGTAAAGCCCTGAGGTGGGAGTAATGTAAACACCTGTAAAATTCAAGGGAAATTTTTTCTTAATTTTATTTCGGATTTTACAAGAATGCAGTTTCTGACGGCACCTGATTCTGAGGCCCGATGTGCCCGGAATCAATTTCCAGAGTTTAGCTCGGGTACGTTCAGTGAACAAATGAGAGGGTTTTCCTAACTTTTGAAACGGTGCTCGGAATTGAAACCTGAGGACACTGATGAAACCGCAGTGCCAGTATTTTCTTAAGAAAACCTTTTCTGGAGTTGTGTTTTCTTGGGTGAGGTTATTAATTAAATGCGTTAACTAAAGAATAAAATAAAATATTGTGCTACAAATTTTATTTCTATTCTAGGTAGTTTAAACCTATGATTGGTGGTCGGAGTGGGACCCACTAATATCCTAACTCCACTAGGTAGGATATTAGAGAAGTGGGGCCCACACGAGCCCCACCCCCTTCAAATCACTTTTCACCTCCCTCTTGTGCATTTAATATGTAACTCACCCGCACCCCTTTTAAATACCAAGTCAACTATCTTAAATATTGAATTGAATTAAGTTATTCAATATAATCAATTCGTGAATTCATTTTGAATTTCAAATTAAATGTTGGCTTGTGTGTGTTAATTAAATAAGACAAAGTATTATTTCTTTAAGGGTGATTTCATTGTGCGAGCAGGTTGGAGAGGAATTGATCAAGACTGAGAATCTTCATCTTCCTCCTTGAAGAACGCGAAGAACACGCCATCACCAATGAAGAACGCTGACCTCCGATGAAGGATGATGACTAACGATGATTCCTCGGAGATCGACGACGTGACTTCGTGTACCGCGACGCCGACAGTCCTCTTCTCCAAGACGTCGTGTACCGCGATGCCGTGTACCGCGACGCCGTCTACCGCGATGCTGATGATCCTCCTTCCGTGACACCGTCTTCCTTAACGTCCCTTTCCCGTGACAAACCTCGTTTGACGACTTCATCGAGGTAGGGGTTTGGAATTTTTGTTCGTGATTATTCCTTTCGTTCTTTGTCTTTTATTTTTGGGGCCTCCTGTTATCATTTTAATGGAAGGATGTCGGACCACACGAACACGACTGACCCTCCTCCTCCTTTGATGTTGTTCGTTGCGGCTCGAAAGAAGGCGGCGCGGTGCAACAACACCGCGCGGAAACATAGAGGAATGCGGCAAAAAAGAGGGGCGTCATCGTGTCGCGCCGTCGTGACTGAAAGAATCCACGGCTGGAGTCGGGCTGCGACAAAGTGGCGCGGTGTCGTCGCGTCGTGCCAGAGAACCACGAAGGGCCGCGGCCGGGGAGGGACATGGCTGAGGGGCACGGCGCTGTCGCGAGGCGCTGGTCGGACCAAGGCCACGGCCCTGGGCGGCGGTGGCGCAGGAGAGGCGGCCGGAGCCGCCGGCTGCCGATGCACAGGGGGCAGGACTGGCTGTTCCCGTGCGACACCCTGGTCGGGCGAAATGGCCGGACAGATCCAAAAACTGGGGGTCGTAACCCCCGGCTGGAAAAGGGAGCGGCCCCTATGTGGGGGTCGTGGTTTCAATCAATAGGGTATCACCCCTCCCCCCCCCCCCTTCCACAGCGGCTCGGCCAGCGTCGAGCTGGCCACACTGGACCGCGCCCGCGCCAGGCCAACTGGCCGCCCTAGCCGGACCGGGCCGCCCAGGACAGGTCGGGCCGCGCCGGCTGGGCTGGGCCGGGCTACGCCGGTTGGGCCGGCTGCACCCACCGGACTGGGCCATTCCCTAATGGTCTGGACCTGGACCCGGTTCAGGTTGATATGGTTCAGGATGACCCAGGGGGTCTCAGGGCGGGCCGGTCCGAGCCCAAAACCCCCTAAAACCGGACAGGTTCGTTCTTTTGCCCATATCTTGGTCTACGGACCTCCGATCGACGCACCGTAAGTTGCAATGCGATCCTTCAATAAATACGGTAGTTTCGGTATATTATACTTAAGGTTTAGGAGAACTTTGGGTATGGCCGGGTTGGTTCGAACACGAAACCAACCGGTCCCTCGGAGCGGAAACGCTTATAACATGAGCTTCAGACATCCAATTGACGTGACGTCGACTTTGTTGAATTCCTCTTAGTGAGACGGACCTTTTGGATTACTCCACTAGAGGTTTGGACATAGTTGAAGTTCATTCGGGTCGGTATTGACTTAAAAACCAACCGGGCCCCTGGAACGAAAAAGGCAATAACTCTCAGACCGGGCGTGTGATTGACGCGCCGTCTGTCACATTGTGTTCTCTTGTCGAGATGGAACTTTGAGATACATCAACTCTGGACTACGTGTCAGTTGATGTATCGATCCCTTGGCTTGTGGAGCAGACCCTCCCGGAATCGAGCATGCTCTGTGCGGGAACCCTAGAGCTGGTTGCGACTGTGACGACGACTGCACTAAAATCATCCATGGGTTCGACAGCGATTAAGACTGAACTGAAATCCTCCATGGGTTCCACAGCGATGAAGTCCATACTGAAAACCTTCTTGGGTTCGACGGTGATGAAGACTGCACTAAAATCCTCTATGGGTTCGGCAGTGACGACGACTGCACTGAAATCCTCCGTGGGTTCGGCAGCGATGAATACTGCCCTGAAATCCTCCGTGGGTTTGGTAGCGGTGAAGACAGTACTGAAATCCTCCGTGGGTTCGACAGCGATGAAGACTTCACTGAAATCCTCCATGGGGTTGGCAGTGATGAAGTCCATTCTGAAATCCTCTCTGGGTTCAACGACGATGACTACTGTTCTTGTATCTTATGTGGGTCCGGCAGTGTTTGACTCTGTTCTCTCTATCCTACATGGGTTTGGTACAGTAGCTGGTCTATATCCTATGTGGGTCCGACAGCTTAGCTGGTTTAGTATCCTAAGTGGGTCCCATCGTAGATGAATTAGTGGCTACATATAATCATCTCTATTATCTTACGAAGAAGTATACCTGTGTGAGTTGAGTCTTGACTTTCAATCATTATCTCTGATCGAGATGCTCGCTTTACTTCCCGGCTTTGGAAGGGGTTGTAGGAGGAATTCGGGACGCAGCTACGTCTGAGCACCACCTTTCACCCACAGATGGATGGTTATACTAAGAGGACCATTCAGACTCACGAGGACATGCTCCGTGCATGTGTCCTTGACTTTGGTCGCAGCTGGGAGGACCACCTACCCTTGGTGGAGTTCGCATACAACAACGGCTACCACTCCACCATCGTGATTGAACCATATGAGGCATTATACGGCCGGACATGCAGATCACCTATGTGCTAGACAGACCCTGGGGAGTCAGCACTTGTGGGTCCAGAGATGGTCCAGGCCACGATAGAGAAGGTCCAGGTCATCCAGGAGCAGATGAGGATAGCTCAAAGCTGGTAGAAGTCTTATGCTGACAGGAGGCAGAGACCATTATAGTTCAAGGATGGAAACCACATCTTCTTGCAGTTCTCACCTCGACGTAGATTTTAGAGATTTGGCTGAGGCGGCACGTTGTCTCTATGCTTCATCAGACCTTTTCAGGTACTCAGCAGGATAGGTGAGGTGGCTTATCGCCTGGCTCTACGACCTCAGTTGTACCGGGTGCACGACGTCTTCTACGTATCTCACCTGAGGAGATACGTGCACAACCCGACGCATATCCTCGACCATGGGAATCTAGACATCGATGACGGGGCGACCTATGCGGAGGTCCCGGTGGAGACCGAGGATCGACAGGAGTGGGTCCTATGTGATAGATCGATTCCTTTAGTATGCATCAAGTGGCAGCACGGAAACCTCCAGGAGAGAACTTTGGAGTGGGAGGCTCAGATACGTGCACAGTATCCACATTTGTTCCCCAAGATTTTGATGTATCTTTATGGGGACGTAAATCCCTGAGGTGGGAGTAATGTAAAGACCCGTAAAATTCAAGGGAAATTTTTTCTTAATTTTCTTTGAGATTTTACAAGAACGCAGTTTCTAATGGCACCTGATTCCGAGGCCTGGTGTGCCAAGAATCAATTCCCGAAGTTTAGCTTGGGTACGTTCAGTGAACGAATGAGCAAGTTTCCCTAGCTTTTAAAACGGTGCTCGGAATTTAAATAAGAGGACACCGATGAAACCGCAGCGCTGGTATTTTCTAAAGAAAACCTTTTTCCGGAGTTGTGTTTGCTCGGGTTAGGTTATTAATTAAATGGGTTAACTAAAAAATCAAATAAAATATTGTGCTACAAATTTTATTTCTATTGTAGGTAGTTTAAACCTATGCTTGGTGGTTGGAGTGGGACCCACTAATATCATAACTCCACTAGGTAAGATATTAGTGAAGTGGGGACCACACAAGCCCTTCCCCCATCAAATCCCATTTCACCTCCCTCTCGTGCATTTAATATGTATCTCAACCGCACCCCTTTTAAATACCAAGTCAACTCTCTTAATTATTGAATTGAATTAAGTTATTCAATGTAATCAATTCTTGAATTTATTTTGAATTTCGAATTGAATGTTGGCTTGTGTGTGTTAATTAAATAAGACAATGTCTTATTTCTTTAAGGGTGATTTCGTTGTGCGAGAAGGTTGGAGAGGAATTGGTCAAGCCTGAGAATCTTCATCTTCCTCCTTGAAGAATGCAAAGAACACACCGTCACCGACGAAGAACGCCGACCTCCGACGAAGGATGACGAATAAAGTTGATTGCTCAGAGATTGACGATGCGACGTTGTGTACCGTGACACCGACGGTCCTCTTCTCAGCGACGCCGTGTACCGCGATGCCATGTACCGTGACGTCGTGTAAAATGATGTCGTCGATCCTCCTTCCGTGACGCCATCTTCTGCGGCGTCCCTTTCTCGTGACAAACATCGTTCGCCGACTTCATCAAGGTAGGGGTTTAGAATTTATGTTCATGATTTTTCTTTCCGTTCTTCATCTTTTATTTTTGGGGCCGCCTATTATCATTTTACGGAGGGATGTCTGACCGCACGAACACGTCCGACCCTCCTTCCCCTTTGATGTTGTCTGTTGCGGCTCGAAAGAAGGTGACGCAGTACAACGGCACCGCACGGAAACATATAGGAATGCGGCGAAGAAGCGCGGCGCTTTCGCACCATGCCGTTGAGACCGAAAGAATCTACGGACGGAGTCGGGATGCGGTAAAAAGGCGGGGTGCCGTCGCGCCGCGTCGGAGAACAATGAAGGGCCGCAGCAGAGGGGGGCGTCGTCGTCATGCCGCGGCGGTCGGACCAAGGCCGCGGCCTTTGGCCGCGGCGGAGCAGGAGAGGCGGCCGGAGCCGCCGGCCGCTAATGCACAGGGTGCGGGACCGGCTGGTCCCGCGCGACACCTTGTCTGGCCGTTTCAGCTGGCCAGATCCAAAAACCGGGGGTCGTAACCCCCTGCTGGAAAAGGGAGTGGCACCCACGTGAGGGTCACGGTTTCAATCAGGGGGTAGCGCCCCCCCCCCCTTTCTACAGCGGCTCGGCCATCGCCGAGCTGGCCACACCGGGCCACGCCCATGCCAGGATGAGCCGGGCCGCACTAGCCGGGTTGGGCCGCACCCTAATGGGCCGTCCAGGACCCGGTTTGGGTCGACCCGGTTCGGGCCGACCCAGGGGGTCTCGGGTAGGGTCGGTCTGGGCCCAAAACCCCCTATAACCGGATGGGTTCGTTCTTTTACCAATATCTTGGGCTACGGACCTCCAATCAATGCACCGTCAGTTGAGATGTGATCCTTGGATTGAGACGGTCATTTTTGTATATTACACTCAAGGTTTTGGAAAACATTGGGTACGGCCAGGTTGGTTCGAACACGAAACCAACCGGGCCCTCGGAGTGGAAATGCTTATAACTTGAGCTCCGGACGTCCGATTGACATGCCATCGACTTTGTTGAATTTATCTTAGTGATACGGACCTTTTGGCTTACTCCGGTTTAGTTTGGGACATAGTTGGAGTGCGGTCGGGTTGGTTTTGACATAAAAACCAACCAGGCCCCTGGAACAAAAAAGCCAATAACTCTCAGACTGGGCGTCCGATTGACGTGTCGTCTGTCACGTTGAGTTCCTCTTGTCGAGACGGAGCTTTGAGATACATCCTCTCTGGAAAACGTTTCAGTTGATGTATCCACCCATTGGCTCATGGAGCGGACCCTCCCGGAATCGAGCATGCTGTGTGCGGGAACCCTAGAGCTGGCTGTGATTGTGACGACGACTGCACTGAAATCCTCCGTGGGTTCGGCAGTGATGAAGACTGCACTGAAATCCTCCATGGGTTCAGCAGCGATGAAGTCCGTACTGAAATCCTCCATGGGTTCGACAGCGATGAAGACTGCACTGAAATCCTCTGTGGGTTCGGCAGTGATGAGGACTGCACTGAAATCCTCTGTGGGTTCTGCAGCGATGAAGACTGTCCTGAAATCCTCTGTGGGTTCGGCAGTGGTGAAGACCGTACTGAAATCCTACGTGGGTTCGATGGTGATGAATACTGCACTGAAATCCTTCGTGGGTTCGGCAGCGATCATGTCTATTCTGAAATCCTCCGTAGGTTCGATGGTGATAACTACTGTTCTTGTATCCTACGTGGGTCTGGAAGTGTTTGAATCTGCTCTTGGTATCCTATGTGGGTCTGGTAGAGTATCTGGTTTGTATCCTATGTGGGTCCGACAGCTTAGCTGGTTTAGTATCCTACGTGGGTCCCAGCTTAGATGAATCAGTGGCTACATCTGATCATCTCTATTATCTTACGAATAAGTATACCTGTGTGAACTGAGTCTTGACTATAAATCATTATCTTTGATATGATTGACTTGCTTTCCTATGTGGATTGTGTTGTGTTTTCCTGTATGGATTGGGTTATACTATCCTGTGTGGACGTGATCGAACTTGGGCTTGGATGTTGGAGCCGAACTGGAATTGATTACTTAGGTATATGTATGGGCATATACCTAAGTAGTGTTGGATATTACTTCGTGGTTTTATCTTTCCTTTGTGGATTATCCTTTGTGGATTCTGGGAGAGCTTTGGGGGTCTCGGGGTCCTTACTGAGTAGCATATACTCACCCCTGCACGGGCTATTCCCGCACTACGTTGGGTTGGATGCAGACGATGGACAGTGCTGATCGTGGTTGAGGCTTGTGGAACAGGTTGGTACCTACAGGTGGACCACTGGGCAGGACGTACATGGAGCGGACGGATGGACCTGATGAGCCGAGGAGGCTATCTGTACCCACCTTTCAGGTGGGAATTCTAGTGGACAGCTCGACATTGCTTCTTTACTTTAAGTTGTTGTACTTTCTTTCTAATTGTACTTTACTTTTAGTTTGGGTTTGTATTCTGGCCCATTTACTTTCCGCAGTTACTTTTGTACCCATTTTTACTTAGTGTTTACTTCTGTTGTCTTACTCTGTGGTGTTTTTTTATTTTATAAAGGCAATGCCTCCCCCTTTGTCGGGATTTATGCATTTGGTTCTAGTCTCCAGCCCCTGGCTTATGGGAGGCGGGCTTGGGGTAGTCACGGCAGGGGCCCCGAGGACGGGTCATGACACTCCCCACCCATGATCACATCTCATTTCAATAATCCACAACAAAATATATAATCCACCAAGGAAATAACAACATGAAAAAACTTTTCCATAACATACCAAACCACTTAAATAAATCACTCATTTATTGAATCCATCCTTAAAAAAAGTTTATTCTTAAACCCTGATTCAATAAAAAAACCTCTATATTGAAAACCATTTTCATAAACTATTTCCCTGACCCAAGAAAAAAAACAAATTTTTAAATTTATTTTTTAAAATTTAAAAACAATAACATTCAACTATAAAACCACATTTTCCCCCCAAATCCACAAAACCCGACCGAAAGTATTTATAACCAATTTTTAATCTCTAAATAACAATTAATATCAATCCAAACAAATTAATTGTATCCAAAAACACTAGTTCAAACTATATAAATTTGATATAGAATCCACCTACCTTAAGGTTTCTAATGAATTCTACCCACAAGAAACTGCACCCCAATCTGGGAAAATGCTCCACCAAAACTTCTCTAGATCTCTTTCCCTAAAATCCATAAGCCTTAAAATCAACACCCAAGGCATCCAAAATCCTAGATCTACATTAAACGGATGTATATCTAGAAAAAAATAAAGGATGAAGAGTAAATCTAGGGGAATTCAAAGAGAAAACAATATAAGAGATTTACCCAGGAGAAACTACCTTCAAAACACCATGAAACCCCTTATATTTTCTTCCAAAATGAGTGGGAGAGCCCCTCAAACCCTTTAGAACTGAAAATATAGAGTGAGGATCAAGTGGTAGATTAATTGAACTGAAATGCGGAACCCCCAAGAAATCCTGGATTTAAAAAACCTATTTTTAGTGGCCAATCGGTTATCCCACACAGTTTGGAAAATTCTGAGCCAATCGTGCTCACACCACTACCTCTAGATAAGGGGTCCTTACGGTTTCCCCACATAGTTTGGAAAACCATTCACAGGACATGAGAAGCCCACTATCTCCCCATACACGGTTTCTTGGAGAACCCACACAGTTTTGCCTAGCCGTGTTCAAACTGTGCAACCTAATAAAATCATAAAAACTTATTCAAAACCATTCTAAACCATTCCAACCTCTTTCCAACTCATTCCAAGCACATTAAACACATAAAAAGGCATAAAATGGTTGCATACCTCAAACTGATGGTGCTACAATAAAACTCCTTTTAAATTCTTATTTCCTCCATTAACTCTATTTATGTAGTATCATTGATCATAAAAACATATAATTTGTTAATAAAAATTCCCAAACAATTTTAAATTTAAGGGAGAAAAGGGAATATTATAACCCTATATCAAAAAAAACACACGATATGGTATATGATACAATAATAGTATGTCTGAAGGTAGAAGGTCATGTATCCAAACTAGTTATAGAAGATTGAATAACAAGCTTCTAACATTCCCCTTTACCTTGGGCTTCAGTCAATATCCCCTATGATATCCCCTTTTGAGGTACTTCGACTACTTTGCTGGGGTACCACATCCCATACCTCGACATGAAATTCTAGTATAACTCTAAACATAAGTCTATTAATGGACAACTATGTCCATCCTATATTTTGGTGTCTTTCGAAATCCCTTTTCCTTACTCTGATGTAATACGGTCCTATAATACATGTGAATATGTCCTTTCCATCCACATGCATGAATATTTTTCTTGGTATGGTGACACTAAGAGTGATTCTTGAAAAACATTCGACACTAAAAAAAATTACATAAGGGTATGGTCCATGATGAATTCAAACATTTCTTTATTCAATTCACATTAATTACCTTGTGGTAACCATTGTATTTGTTTTTGATACATTCAAATGATGAAATTCAATATTTCCATTATTAAACACCCTAAAAAACAATCAGGGCCTCACTCAAATTCCATTATGTGATGATGGATTGGTTCATTAAATCATTGATTCTCATCCGGTGAAATATTATCACCTATGACCTAATTTTATTATTAATCCCGTCCCAGAAACATCTAACCCTTGATACCTCATCAGTGTCTATGGATGGAAAAAATGTTTTAGAGTAGTGAAGCATCCAACACAGTCTGTCAAAAAAATCCCCACCCACAAAATGTTCATGAACTCACATTCTATGTTAAACGTTAGCATCCCTAGATAATATTGGAACAATAATATTTCTATGAAATCCTTAAAGGTCTACTCCTCTTACTAACCAACATTCTCTACAATGACCCTTCATCAATTGTCTGATCATTGTAACATATTAGTTTAATAATTCACCCTCTTATCTATAACTGTATAGAGGTTTTTAATGGTCATATGAATTTAATCAATTAAAAACATAGATTCATGGGGTCCTCACACCCGAGTTAACATAAGAAGATGCTATATGTGGACCTCTCTTTTCATCTTAGACATATATGGTACGATTTGAAGAATATCTAATTCTATGGATCACATGATCCCTAAGAAAATATCACAAAGCTGGTTATCCATATAATTATCTAGAACCATAGATTTTTCCCACTCAACAACATTGGGATCATGTTTTTCTCCACTCTCATGGGACTCAATATGAAGATGAATAGTAGTAATTATTCACTATATTGTTAACACACTCCTTAAAATATATGTTAAAAAACCTGATGAGTCATGATAAAACATAAAATTATAGAACCACTATGTCAATGATCATATTCACTTGGATTAATTATATAATAGGTATACCATAATAATTTTTTTTCCTTAATTTTATCAATAAAATCAAGGAATTTAAATTTACAATTGAAAAGTACAAGGATAAATGTCAAATATAACTTAATAAAATTGAACATTGAATAAATATGGATAAATTCAATAATAATTTCTAAAATACTAGATCTAAATAAGAAACATGAGGCAAAACATTTTCACAGTAACATGTTTTCATAGATAGATATAAGTGATCCAAATACTACAACATATATACCATCAATATAATCCATGTTTTTATCTTTTTTATATGATATATCATCTTCTCCTAGATGTGTTCTATTGAATGAGTATTTGGAGGCTATGTATAGAGTTATATAGATAATCACTACACACAAAATATGGTCCATTAGGATATGATATATGAGTGAATCGTTGTGATAAAAATAATGAATTGTGAATTACAATAATTTTTCAAATGAAAAAAGGATAAAACACATTATTAATACACCCTCATACAATTATTATGGGTGATCTAAATAAACTATATATGACGAATAAATTTTTTCTCCAATTTATTCATAGATCGATAAATCAAGTGATCATGACTTCTATTTTTTGGATCATAGAGTGGAATTTAGAATCATTGTATATCTTTTTTTATCCATAAAATTTTATTAGAACTGTTATGGTGGATTAGTAGAATAAAATATCATAGATTTTTCATAGTAGAATACATAATAGTTCTTAACCTAATATGTTTTATGAATTCTATATTTTTAGACACATAGTTTTCCTGGAGACACATGAGTGGTGATTTCACATTTTTATAGGTCTAACTTTGGGTGCCTGTTACCTAATTAATTGTATCTAATTTATCTTGAGTATTTTATGATATTTTAATTTAGACCATATACTAATAACATTTTTTTTGAATGACCCAAGAAAAACGTAAAAAATCTATTGAGAAACATAGGCAATAACGACGCAACATGAATGAGGTCCTAATGCTTCAAATGTAAATAACCTTGGGGAATGGTAAACATATTATAATATCAAATTTTTTGGACCACAGTTTTCTGATTATTAAGGCTATAAATTTTCAACAATAAGGATGGGATGTTTATTCATATGTTAGGGTGAGATAAACCTAATGTGAATGAAGATCCCAATCCTGATAACATAGACTATCTCATGGGATGTTATTTGACGTTCAAAGTCATCAGTCTTGAAAAACAATTTGTCAATGTTTATGGACTAAGAGAATTTCACAAAGAAAAAATGATGAGATAAACTATTTATCATGTGTTTGATATAACCAACTGTGAGGGTGGGGCCCAGTGCAGGTTAATAACACAACTTCTCAGACCCAATATAATCGTAATTAAATGAACTCTATTGGTCATTTGGAATCAATGATTCCTCACCATATTACATAGGATATCTACTAGTAGCGATGGTTTATGATGGTATAGTGGGGATACTATACCCTCTTTAAAAATGTTAAACCCATTGGTAATATATAATTAATAAAGAGAAAAAAAAATTATCTAGATATAATATTTGAATATGTATAAAAAATAAGTAAAACCACGTCCATTGTCATATAAAATATGATTTCATGTTTTTAGGATATAAAAAATGATGATATAATGAAACAAAACATCCTACATGTACAACATGCAATAAAAATATGATCAAAATTAACAAAGATATCTTTTATGACATCTTAAGCATAAGCTCGGTCCTCTTCTCTCATACTCCGTCATAGTATAAAAAGGTATAAATTTATAGGAAAAACACTTCTATTTGTCCCAACCTACATCCAATAAGTCAATTTGTGTACCATTTCGATTGCAAAATGTGTTTGGAGTAAAACTGTGTAGGACACTACCACTAATTTATAGCAATATCTAGTATATTAGTATATAGTTAGTAGTGTATATGTAAAAATAAATGTTAGAAAATAAATAAACACATTATGTAATTAATTGTTTCTCATTGTACACCTATCCAAAACTACCTTCCTTAGCATACACTGATATGTATCTAAGAACTACAATTTCATATTTTGGTTTATATGGTTTGGACAAATGGAATACAAAAAATGAATCCATGAATAGTGAAACATATGTAAGGTTCCAAATCAAAAGGAATTTATGTTTTTTTATCATTGGTAAATGATACTTGGGTGTACCCTTGGATGTTCACCCCAAATGGAATGTGATGCCCAATCCATATAATCATTCCCTATATAGCCTCAATTATATACATGAAAGGAACCAATGGAAGTTATTATGAAGGTACGTTATATCAAGATGAATCAAAAGAGAATCATCTAAGGAATTAAATTTATTTAATTTTTTAAAATATAGAACAATACTCCATATGTTTTTGGGGAAATCTCAATCTATGAAAAATACTAAGTCCAAGTGTGGTCATTAATTAGTAAAAAACATCATTGAATCGGGGGAATTCCATATTTCTGTCTAAGAAAAAAGACATTGAGAGTCCATGTTTCACTCTAAGAATGCATCACATTTATGGAAATTCAATTTATGTAATAGTATTCAAGTATGATGTAATAACCAAACATATATCAGTAATAATAATAATACTAATTAACACATTTTGTAATTACATAGGTGTTAGGCGACATGAAAATTCAATTCATTATTCATTTATATCAATTGTCCATTTCTGTAACATAATAAGGCAAGATAAACCTCCTCTAATAATAGTTAGATTACATAAATTATTATTAGAGGGCCTATAAATTTTTCTTTACATTTAATTTAGTCTATATACAATTTATTTTATAATTTTTATCCTATATATATCAACTGGTGGTTTTATTAATGTAATGTAATTATGATCAATGGACCTTAAATAGAGAAAAACCCTACGGGGTGGCATATGTTGAGGTAGAAAAATGATAACTCTACATGTAAGGGATAAGGGAAAACCCAATCAAGTAACTATAATTTTTATTATTTTAGTTTTAAATTTTGAAGGTGCCTTGTCAATGTTCCAACTTATTGCATGATGATAGAATAATATAAAATTCGAGACTTTTATGGAAAAGGGACAGAACACCTAACTTATACCAAGGATTCATTACTCATTCATTATGGATTTTTTCCATGAAAGAATTCAACGAAAAGAAAAAATACCTTAAAATAGGGTATTCGAGCTTGAATGGAAATAACATTCAATATGGATAGAAAAAAAGAGAAAAGAGGAAAGGGAAATCCTTGAATAACTGATTGTGATCCAAAAATACTAACATCTCTATATTTTGATTTTGAATGTATGAGATATATCAATACCAATTTTAGTACTACTTGATAGTTCTAGTAGGGTTTATTTTTGTGAGTAACGTGGGAGGAAAGGAAGAAATAATCATTAAAGAAGTGGATGGAAAAATTGAAAACTACCTCTCTGTAAAGGGATATATAGTTTGACCATAAAATTTGAAAAATTGTATTCTAATCATGATCCTACACTATACATGAAGAACCCATCCATTCTAAGATAAATATATGGTTTAGAAAAACCAAACATATCCCATATGGGGATATTGTTCTAGAACGTTACCCTTCACATGGATATGTGCATGTCTAGACTGATTGTGTATAGTCCATGTGATTCACCTATGAAATTTACTATAGGCCCTTCACATGTCTAGGTGAACTTTCATTCACAGTTTGAAAAAATATCTTTAATAATTATAGGGCCACATGGTTTGGGTTCATGGTTGGCTGTAAAATTTATCCATTGTGTGCCTCCATTTTCCCTTGAAATGATTGTACTTCCATAGATCGATCCCCATGGAACACATTGAACTCTAAAAAAAATTAATGGGCCCAATTTCATTCCCAATGAATGGATATGCATTATAACTCTTAAAATTATATTATGAATCTCATTATAACTCTTGGTCCATCTATAAAAAGAAATGGTAAATTTACTTTGATACTTTTCAACCATCCAAAACCTGAGACATTGAAGCATCCAAACCTAAGAAGTTATCATCCATAAGAATCCTTTGGTTATAATGTATTGACCACCTAAACTACTCGGGCCTCAAATTTCTGTTGAAATTAATTTTTTTTGTTTATTAATGTTCATCAATCCTTGAAGAACCAGATTTATCTTACCATGTCTAAACCTCCAAGACTACATCCAATTGTCATAACCACTAGAGAAAAATCAAAAAGGTTCTTACTCAATTATTTATGACATTATTTAATATCTTTTTGTTATCTCATTCATTATTGGACCCTGGTTCTCTTCACTATAGTTTCTAGCTTTTAATAGATTACTTGGTACCACAATAACTCTACATTACAATTTCCTACCAATACATGTCCATAGAATCCCAATGATGTTCCCAAAATTATTTTCATCATGTCAATCCCATTCAAACAAGATGAAATAAAAACATGTCCTTATTTTGATATAAATGGTAAAATTTTGATTGACCATTTTCATTATGTTCACACACGCTATTCTTTAAAAATACACATATGAACTTTTCACTATACCTATATGAACCAGACATATTTTTAAATTGGGTACATCACCAATCACCAAAACCCATTCAAAATAAATCAAATCATACCCCATATATCTTATTATCCAAAAAAATATATATTTCAATAGGTAATGAATCACAATCTAGATCCTAACAACATTGATCTGTGGTAGTTTGCACACTGGAGTCTAAAAGAGAATTATCAATAAAGAGTAGATAAATCTACACACTAAAATAGATAACCAATATCATAGGTGTTGTCTCACAATAAAGTAATCATTCGGAATTAGTTGGTGGATTTTTGTCCATCCAGGGAATTGTTAATTATGAATCCAATTATCACTCATCACCACAATTCAAATAAATTCATAATATTCCCTGACTATTATAAAGAAAAAATCAATTAGTATATTACCAAGAATTTTCCATGAAATCCACACACAACTTGGTTAAAATTATAAAAAAGTGTACGAGATACAAAAAACCATCACAAAATTATTCTCAATATCACATGACTCTTCCCACATAATCGTCTCCCACTGATGATCAAAATTGTGGTCTTCATCTTACTATAAACATTATCATGTCACAGGAGAATTTTTTTTTTGATTTCCCATTTACATTCCCCACCCATAATGACATAATAAATGGCATGGTGTAGAACACACTTGTTTAAAATGGGTTACTATGCACTATCTCTATTTTTAAAATCCACACCTTGATAAAAACTCAAAATGAGTCTATCCCTGAAACTAAAAAAGATATCTAGGAATATCAATATATACCATAAACCCCCTTATTGTAATTAGTATGAGTAAATGATATTGGTTATGATCTTCTATTAAATAAGAGTGAAACAGAATCTCACCAATGGGTGTGTATCACTCTCATAATCCATGTTTATCCCAAACCAGTATATACAATATTTTACCAAAATCCTGACATAATTTCTCCCTATAATATGTGTTATGGTCTAACCACAATCAACCATATCACTATAACCAGTCTATTGTCAAATTATCCCTAATCATCAGAAACATTCCTTAAATTATTTATAAATCCCAAAGTCACCAATGGAGTAATTTCCATATTAAAAACCTTTAATCATCATCTTGTAACTGTCAACTAACCGATGGTTTATTATAAAGGATCCTATCATGAATCTAGTGTCAAATAAAATTGATGTTTGAATGGCCTCTAGAAATAGTGAAGACTAATTTTCAATTGGTTTTTCAAGATTTTGTTACCTTTAATTATATGTATACTTTCCTCATGACTAACATGATGATATCCACCTAAACAGTGTGTTGTATGTTATTTTAGTATAAATAAGGAAACGTCCCATGAAATATGATCTACCATCACCAAACATGATTCATATATGTGACCAAGACATTTATTCCCAATTCATACATGAGAAGATACAAATTTAATATTATTATCTCTCTATAATATGTTCACTATTAGATACACATGTAAAGCTCGTAATGAGTCATGTTCATGAACATCATCAGAATCTAGCATAAAATCCATAATTATTCCACATCAGCAGTGTTATAACACCTGATCCTTCTGAAAACATAATCATAAATCAATGAGACAAATAATATTTTTACAATAAACAAGAAGATAAAATTTTCATAAGGAGATCTAGATTCTCAATTCACTCGACTATAATGATTTCATGTAAATATATCCTTCACAAACTGATTAATCATTCTATTCATTTTTGAATGTATGATGCCTAATTTATTATGTGAAACTATCGCTGAAACTACATATGATTTAGTGCAACACATGTTAACTCGAAGGAACCAAATGTTATAATACATGCCACTATAATAGAAAAACAATGAGACATACACACCATATGTTTTAATTCAAAGGTGCAACACAACTATGAATCCTAGAGCTAAAGTTTCCCACATGAATGTAAAAGGACTGAGAGCCTATTGAGTTTTCCAACTAATATGTGTAAATATCACATTATCATCATGCCTAGTGAACATCCCCTAGGCATGTCTAAATTTATGAATAGGATAATTACACATTGTGTATGCACTTAGAAGGACTCCACTAACCAAAAATTCCACCATACTACCCAAGGGTTCCAGCTCATAATAAAGAGTAACACATTGTTCAAAAAAACAAGATCAACACTTCCTATCTAATCCTTAATATTCATTTAGCAGTACCTTAATTACTAATTGGAAAACCTCAACCATGATAGATCCTTACTTACACAAGGAAATGATCCTATTTCATGGTCACACCTTAAAATTTTACCATCCTCTATTTCTTAACTCTAGGTATAATAAAACCTAGGCATAATTTGTAATGTCCCAGATTTTCTATGTATTATTTTTCAATAATATATGTAATTATTTTGAGACTAGGAACAGAGTAGGCACATCATTTCGAGGCTCAGTGATCCCGGAATGGTGGATCAAACTTTTTTTATGTTATGTGGGTCAGCACTTGTGCGCGGTTGTGGCAGTTTCCAAATGGATGACCGGATAAAAAATCTAAGGGAATTGTTTTGTTTGAGATGATGACTTTACATATGAACGGGTCTAACCTTGACTGGCGCGGGTCGAGGGAAAAAGTTAATCTTCAGACGTTTTCAATAAAATAAAATAAAATAAATGGCAATTTTTATTTTATTTTAATTTTTTGAAACATTCGATGAAGCACAATGACAAGGCAGCTGTTTCAATAATAAATGCCATGTCATAATGACTCAGAAACAAAAACCTGGACTCATTAATGCCATATCATATTTTAATTCCAAACATATTTTCCATTTTATTGGGATAATAGAATGTCGCTCCTTGGCAAGGATTGAGAGGAAACTCTAGAGAATCTGTGGAGCTTTGGAGAAAAATCTTAGTGATGAACGACAATGAATCGAAGTTGAGAATCATTGTGCCATCTAGGTTGGAGGATCGCGATGAAAATGGTAGCATGACCCATTCATCATCTATCTATCCCAGTTGAGGTAGGGGTTTTTTATTTAAATTCTTTTCCCCACTTTTGATTTAAATGACGAACGTGGATCAACCACAAAAAAAGATGATCTGCAGATTCATATGTTCTTGCCGGAGGGTTTTATTTTGATGATTTAGAGAATTGATCCATGTTGAAATGTTTTTATTTTATTCTGCTCCGTTTAATCCAACTAACAAGAGCAGATCAACAACGTGATGAACAACAACATAGGATCGTTCCTCGATTTGTTTTATTAGATTTATTCCCCCTTTCTTTTCTCCGTGCGTTCTTCGTATTCTTCGTGGGGCGAGGAAAAAAGGATCTTTGTGCATCCATTTTTCAAAGAAACAATCCCAAATCGAATATTCGGCACCACAACGACCTTGCATATGTGCGACGACGATATAGGATGACGAATCGGACCGGATCGGGAAGGGCCATTATTCGAGCGTTCTCTGCATGGGTGGATTGTTACACATTTTTAGAGCTGATAAAAGGTATGGAAACAATAGAATCATCTTCATGGTGTCGGGGTGGCCAAAACTGAGGAGTTTCATGGTGATTGAATGACTTAATCGATGATCGGGACACCACAGAAGGCGCAACGGCAGAGGTTCCCATTTCTGGAAATTTAAAGAATACACGATGTGTATCTCCAAAGAAAACTCCGTGTGGACTGGGTCAACAAAGGCTAGGGTTTTAGGCATCAGATATAAATAACACGGCGTGTGACACTGGTCACATGGCTTGTAGGACCTTCCCCTAAGCTTGGTGAGTATCTTGGAATGTCCACGGACATGGGTTGGACTACACGAATTCGGGTCACGGTGTGTAGTCTCTACGCAACATGGTAGAGGCGGCTACATGGGACTCGACGTGTATCTAGGTGATACACGGACACGATATGGAGTAGATGATTGTGCACTCCACCACACAGCCAGGCGAGACCAGTAATGCGGGTCACCTTGTGTATCAATCACACAGGTTGGAGTACACGGGTTGAGGACTGTGTATGGGCATATGGCCAGAATACACGGATCTGACCACAGTCACTCAGACATGGTGTGTACATAGTAATACATGTCATGTACTGACTTTTCTATATGACCAGCCTTATAACCTGAGCCATTGTACATGGGAATTACCCAGGTTCAGACGACACGGAGTGTAACTATTCTACACGTCGTGTAATTTTTTGGAAAATGGCATGGTCCTCTTGTCCACCGGATCATGGACATGTTTCATTTGGGTTAGTTCCCCTTCTTCTCATTCCCCAAAATGTGATGCATCATTTCCTTCTACAAGAGTATGATACCTTCAGTAGGACATTCTCTGATAGAGTCAGGCATCCATCTGAGAGGCCCAGACCGATATCTCTATCCATTCTTGACCCTAGGTAGAGTCAGGAATCGACGTGACCAACTATATTGGGCGTTGATCCTCTTCCTAGCGGGTGAATCTTAATGAGTCACGGTATCCGCCATGGCCCTAGCAGTGATACTCATCTATGTATCGTGATCTTTCTAACTCAAGAGTCTATCTCCCATAATTAGTGAATCTATCTATCGTAATATCCCGAATCAGGAGTGTGTCTCATGTATTGAGTGTAACTACCTCTCATGATGTTTTTTGACAAACAATACTTCTTGGACAGATGTCATCAAACTTGTAAGACTCTAGGAATGTGTTCTCCTAGAATTACTGCTTTGTGGAAATCTTCAAACTGAATCCCTAGCAGATGTATGTGGTTATAGGACCAGTCTCTAGACCGAGGGTCTGAGTTTTGAGTATATCTAGTTTTTGTTTCTCTTTCTATATGTTTTGTAGACATATATTGTGCATAGCTGACTCTAACTTTAATTCATGTACTTATTTGTGCTTTTTGGGGTCCTCTACTTAGTATTGTTATACTCACCCCAACACAGGCTTTGCCTGCTCGTGTTCTATCTTTTGCAGACAAGTAGCCTTTTGACAGAGTCCAGGGTAGACTGGGATATGACCGTGATTTTTGAGTTACCTATAGGTCAAGGCATTCATACGTCTATGAGCAGTAGTCCCAGTACCTTTTGTGTTTACAGGTTGGACTTTGCTGTTTTCAGACTCTTCTTCTAGTGGGCTTGTATTTTGGACTAGTCTACATTTAGTACTTTACTTTCTGTCATACTATGTTGGTTGGGTCTAGTTGTATGCATGCATTTTTTTTCCTTAGTGGTTCTTACATTTTAGCATTTATGCGCTTGGATATGTGTGTGTGTGTACAAGTTTTTAGGCAATGCCTCCCATGATAGTAATATGCCTACTCGGTGCTAGTCACCAGCCCCTGGCCTATTGGAAGCGGGCTTGGTGATTCACAGCATGGGCCCCACTAGGGTGGGTCTTCACCGAGTGGTATCATAGGTGGTCAGTTCTACCTTAGGACCAAGATTCAGTGTGATTGGTTTGGGGAAACAATGTTACGTATTCCGATTTCATCTTTCAGGCTAGAGACTCCAGTGTTGGTGCGGCGGCCGACGTATCCATACACCAGGACTCTGATAACCTTCTTTTCGACTCGGTACATGAAAACACAAGTTGCGGGAAAGTAAAATATTGGTACATGCATCGTATATGAATGGGTTTTTTTTCTATATCCTTTGTGTCAGTTATCCAGATATACTCATGGTACATCTTTTTTCTTTATAGGATGCCTTCGTGACGCATACCTGCTAGGATTAAGTAGCACGATCACGAGGGTGACCCCCTCACTAAAGAGGGTTCAATATAGGGATCATTTCCTAGGCATTTCCAACAAGTGGTGGACATGCTATGCCACCACCAGTGGAGCAGCATGTGGCACCTATAATACCGACCGATGAGGAGCACAGGATGAGCACACTCTATGAGTTCCAGAGACAGAGACCCATCATGTTTCGAGGTGAGCCCGAACCTCAGGCGGTTGAGGAATGGCTTGAGGCAGAGACCAGACTTTTCCATCTAGTGAGGACACCAGCAGACCAGATGGTGATCCTAGGAGCGATCCTTCTTCAGGGATCAGTGGGAAAATGGTGGAGTCTGACCACATAGAATCACAATGAAAAGACTCTTTCATAGATGGAGTTTGAGTGCATCTTTAGGGAAGAGTTATCTTCGGTTACGCTGAGAGCTGTGTGCATCCAGGATCTTCTACAGCTCCAACAGGGCAGTTTGTCAGAAGCTGACTATTCATCGAGGTTAACCATCCTCACCTGGTACTCAATGGATATGGTCATGGATCATTACTTCAGATCTTGGAACTTCAAGCGAGTTCTATGATGATACATCAGAGCTAGTGTCGTGCCTCTATGAATTTCGATGAATGCTGGAGTGCTCAAGCGGGCCTTTGTGATTGAGAGATTCTTGGGAGAGCAGAGACAGCCGATGATTGTCCGCAGCAGGCAGACATGTGTGGAGACCCCGGCAGCAGGGAGCCAATGTCAGGCATAGGGATCTGCACATGGGAAGCGTCATAGGAGTACCTAGGATAAGGGATCGATAATAAAATGATTTCAGGCTGGATTTATTCATCCTAGGGAGAAGCGATGCTACGCGTGCGATGGTAGGGGACATCTCTCTAGATATTGTCCGACCCATCAAGCTGATGATAGAGAAGCGGTGGATAGACAACCGAGGCAGAGGTAGAGAGTGGAGTAGAAAGTGCCTCTCGGCGGTAGACATGGCAAAGGAGCAGGGAGAGCTCTGGGTGGTGGTCGATGCTTTGAATTACTTCCACCACCACCCCCCAAGAGGTCCTCACTAGGCTTAGGGAGCTGGGGGACAGAGATGGGGACAGCTGCATGCGGTCGAGGTGTATGACCCAGGGATGCCAGGGATGATTCGTGGTACGAACTATGTCTTTTTTACCTTAGCTTCCAAACTTATAGACACAGGTGCTAGTCATTCCTTCATAGCCACATTTTTTGTGTGAAACATTGAGATTTCGGTGAAACCATTGACTTGATCCTTACGCTTGGAGACACCTACGGGAGGATACTCGACGATCACGCACCATTGCAGATAGTGTGATCTTACCCTTGGAGGTGAGAGTTTTGGTTGGAACCTCTTTCTGGCTCAAGTCATTACGACTTCATTCTCGGTATGGATTGGTTATCTTCAGTCGACGCCCAGATTGGATGTTTTAGGTGAAGAGTGTGGTGTGTACGCCATGATGGGACAAGGTTTTTCCTTTGTTAGAGAAAGGGAAACCTAGGCAGAACGGAATGGACTTATGTGTAGGAGGGTGAAACCAATCTCTCATGAGTCAACTATCCTTGCACTTGGAGCAGTGGATGTTGTGGGCTCTCAATTCCCAGGAGTAGTGGTGGAGTATGAGGACTTCCTTCCCGAAGATATTCCAGGATTACCTCCCCGCTGGGAAATCGACTTCTACATCAACTTACACTACAGGACGACACTGATTTCTTCATCATCATAACGGATGGCTCCTTCAGAGCTTCGTGAGCTGAGGGTGTAGTTGGAGGATTTGTAGAGTAAGGGTTTCGTGAGACCCAGCGTTTCACCTTGGGCTACCCCAGTCTTGTTTTCCAGGAAGGCAGAAGAGAGTATGAGGTTGTGTGTGGATTACTGATGCCTGAACTAGGTGACAGTGAAGAATAAGTACCCACTACTGAGAATATATGACCAATTTGATCAGTTAAGAGAGGGAAATTTCTTCTAAAAGGTTGACCTTCAATCAGGTTATCACCAGTTATGAGTAAGAGATGAGGATATACCTAAGACGGATTTCAGATGCTACTAAGGTCACCATGAGTACATGGTGATGCATTTAATCTTGACAAATTCCCCTGCATTGATCATAGGACTGATGAACCAGATCTTTCATCCGTACATGGACCGGTTCATAGTGGTCATCATCGACGACATCCTTGTGTACTCGGAGTCATAGATGGAGCACGTGAGACACCTGCGGATGGTTCTAGATGTACTTCGTGAGAACCAACTTTATATTAAGCTCTCAAAGTGCCAGTTCTATATTCAGGAGGTCCACTTTCTAGGACATGTCATCTCAATAGATGTAGTATCTATAGACCCAGCCAGTGTGTAGGCTAGGAGAACATGGGAGCCACCTTGGAGCGTGATGGAGGTGTAAAGCTTCTTTGGGATGGCATGATATTACCCGAGATTCATTCCTGATTTCTCCCGGATATTAGCAACAATGACAGCCTTGATTAAGAAGGGTAAACCCATCATATAAATAGAGAAGTACCAACAAGATTTAGAGCATCTAAGACAGAGTTTGATGAGCACCCCAGTTTTGAGATTTTTAGATGAGGGTGTTGAGTACGTAGTTTTCTTCGACGCATCAGTGACCGGTCTTGGCTGTGTCCTAATATATAGGTAGACACTGATTGATTATGGTTCGTTACAGCATAGGACACATGAGTAGAACTATATGACCCATGATCTCGAGTTGGCAGCAGTCATCTTCACATTGAAGACGTGGCGACATTACCTTATGGGCAAGTGGTTTATCGTCTACTCATACCACAAGATCCTCAAGTACATATTTTCACATAAAGATCTGAATATGAGACATAGTTGTTGGATAGAGCTCCTCCAGGACTATGATTTTGAGATCATCTATACTCCTAGGAAGGGGAACAAGGAGTCAGATTCTCATAGAAGAAGGTCGAGCTCACAACTGTTGAGTGAGGTGACAGAGCGGTTATCCACGTTGCAGTTCTCTGTCGTGGATATAGAAGTTACAGCTTACCTGCAGTCAACAGTTGTCACCCCTCCACTCTTAAAACGAGTTAGGGAGGCATAGCTTGAGGATGTCGACTGTGAGGATTTATGTGCCTAGTTATCCACATGACATGCTCCTAATGGATATTCACAAGGTGGGAAGCACATAATTCTTTTTAGAGGAAGAACTATTGTACAGGTGGAGTCATGGGAAGAGGTCCTAAAGAAATTTCATACATCCCATTTTGTGGTACATCCTAGTGTGGCAAAGATTTTCCAGGATCTCCAATGACAGTTTTTGTGGTTAGGCATGAAGAAGGTGGTAGTAGAGTTCGCTTCCTGATGCCTCACGTGCCAGTAGGTGAAGGCCGAGCTCCAGGTTTCAGTGTGATTAGATCAACCCCTAGAAGTTCTATAGTGGAAGTGGGATAGAATATTGATGGACTTAATGACTGGCATACCATGGACATGCAAGGGGTGTGATACCATCTAGGTGATCATTGACTGACTCACCAAGTCGGCCCACTTCCTAGCTATCAGGGATCATAGTTCCGTCGAGATTTTGGGACGCCTCTGCATGAATGAGGTAGTTCAGCTTCATGGAATCCCCTTGACAATAGTCTTGGACTGAGACGCCCGTTTCACATCCTGGTTATGGAAGGGATTTGTAGGAGGTATTTGGGACTCAACTACACATGATCATGTCGTTCCTTCCCTAATCGATGGTCAGACAGAGAGGAACATTCAGTTTCTAGAGGATATGTTGCGATTCGGTATCTTGGACTTTGGTCACAGTTGAGAGGACCACCTACCACTGGTGGAGTTTGCGTACAAAAATATCTACCACTCCACCATTGGTATGGCACCGTTCTAGGATTTCTATGGGAGACCCTTCTGGTCACCGCTTTGCCGGAATGACCCCAGAGAGTCATAACTCAGGGGTCTACAGATGCTGCAAGTTACCACTGATAAGGTGCAGATCATCCAGGAGTTGATGAAGACTACACAGAGCCAACATATGTCTTATGTTAACAGACGACAGAGATCACTGTAGTTCGAAAAGGTAGACCACGTCTTTCTTCAGGTCTCACCTCGACGAGGGTTACTGAGATTTGTTCGGGGTGACAAGCTATCTCTAAGGTTCATGAGACCTTTCTTGATACTGTGTAGAGTTTTCGAGGTGGTGTACCTCCTAGCTCTATTTCCACAGTTGAATCGGGTACATGACGTCTTTCATGTGTCATAGCTATGGAGGTACGTACCTAACCCATCACACATCATCGACTGGGGGAGATGGACATCGAGAATGGAGTGACCATTGTTGAGTACTCAGTGGAGATCTAGGATTAGCAGGAGAGGATCCTTTATGGGTGATCGATTCCCCTAGTGTGTTTCCTGTGGCAACACGAGAATCTTCAGGAGACCACATGTTAGCGGGAGGCCCAGATCCGTGCCCAATACCCACATCTTTTAGAGTATCCTTGTTTTATCTTTTCGGGGATGTAAAGACCCAAAGTGGAGAGAATGTAATGTCTTGGACTTTCCTTGTATTATTTTTAAATATTATATTGAATTGTTTTGAGACTATGTGTAGAGTCGACACATCATTCTGTGGCTCGGTGATCCCGGAATGGTGGTTCAAACTTTTTTTAGGTTAAGTGATTCGACACTTGTGCACGGTTGTGGAAGTTTCCAAACAGATTCCCAGATTAAAAATATAAGGGCACCATTGCATCTGAGATGGATAATTTACCTAATAACTGGTCTAACCTCGACCGACGTGGTTTGAGGGAAAACGTTAATTTTTGGAAATTTTTAGTAAAATAAAATAAAATAAATTGAAAACCTTATTTTATTTTTTATTTTTTGAAACATTCATTGCAGTGCAACGATAGGGAAGTTGTTTCAATAATAAACGACAGGTCATAATGATTCAAAAATAGCAAGCTAAACTCATTGATACCCCAATTTATTTGAATGCTAAACATGTTTCCCTTTTTATTGGGATAAACAAATGGTTCTCATTGGAAATGATTGAGAAGAAACCCTGGAAATCTGTGGAGCTTTGGAGAAAACTCTTAGTGATGAACGACGGCCAGTCTATGTTGAGAATCGCTATGCAAATGAGGTCGGAGGATTTAAATAAAAAAACATTATCATAGACCCTTCGTCAGCGATCGATCCCAGTTGAGGTATGGGTTTGTTATTTAAATTCTTTTCCCCACTTTTGATTTAAACGACTACCACAGATCATCCACGAAAAAGTTGATCCACAGATTCGTATGTTCTTACAGGAGGGTTTTATTGGGATGATTCGGGAAATTTATCTATGTTGAATTGTTGTTGTTTGATTTTTCTTCATTTAATCCTACTAACTGGAGAAAATCATTGTTGTGAGGAATGACGACAAGGTTTTTTCCTCGATTTGTTTTAATGGATTTCTTCCCAATTTCTTCTCTCAGTGAGTTCTTCGCGTTCTTCATAGGGTAAGGAACAATGGATTTTTGCGCATCAATTTTGTGATGAAACGATCCCAAATTAAATATTCAATACCAAAATGACCATGTGGAGGTGCGATGATGATATTGGACGACGAATCGAACCAGATTGGAAAGGGTTTTTCTTTGAGTGTTCATCGTGCGGGTGGATCATTATATGTTTTCGGAGCCGATCAAAGGTTTGAAAACAGTGTAATCATCTTTTTGGTTTCGGGGCGACCAAAACCTAGGAGTTTCATGGAGATTGGATGGCTAGATCGATGATCGGGGCACCATGGAAGGCGCGATGGAGGAGGTTCGCATTTCAAGAAATTTTCATAATACACGGCGTGTATCTTTTAAGAACACGTTGTGTGGGATGGCTATGCGGTGTTTAGGGCTTCGGGTGTCAGAGAGGAATAACACTGTGAGTGACCCTGGTCATACGACATGTTGGACCTTCCCCGAAGCTCGGTGTGTACCTTGGAATGTACATGGACATTGGTTGGACTACACCTCTTTGGGACATGGCGTGTATTCTCTACATAGCATGGTAGAGGTAGCTACGTGGGACTCTGCATGTATCCATGGGATACACGGACATGGGTTGGAGTACATGACTGTATAATCCACCGCACGGCTAGGTGAGGCCAGTAATGCAGGTCACCCCGTGTACCGATCACACGGGTTGGAATACACTGGTTGAGGACCGTGTACGGGCACATGGACAGCGTACACAGAGATGACCCCAGTCACTCAGACATTGTGTGTACATAGTAAAACATGCCATGTACTAACTTTTCTACGAAACTAGCCTTATGACACAGTCCATTGTACATGGGTAGTACCTAGGGTCAGATGACACTGAGTTTAAATTTTCTACACATCATTTACTTTTTGGAAAATGGCATGGTCCTATTGTCCACCATATCTTCGAATTCTTTCTTCTAGGTTAGTGCACCTTCTTCTCATTCCCCTGAAGGTCAGGCATCATTTCCTTCTACTAGAGTATGATCCCTTTTGCATGACATTCTGTGATAGAGTTAGTCATCCATCTGAGAGGCCCAGATCGAGATCCTCTATCCACTCTTGACCCTAGGTAGAGTCAGTCAATGACATGAACAACTCTAACAGGCATTGATACTCTACCTAGATGGTGAATTCAGATGAGTCGCGGTATCCGCCATGGCTCTGGCAGTGATCATCATCTATGTATCATGATCTTTCCCACTCAAGAGTGTGTCTGCCGTAATGAGTGGATCTATCTACCTTAATCTTCCCACTCTGGTGGGTGTCTCCCATAATGAGTGTAACTACGTCTTGTGACATTTCTCAACAAACAGTACATCTCAAACTGATGTCGACAGAGCTATAAGACTCATGGAGTGTGTTCTCCCGGAATGAGTTCTTCGTCGAAATCTTTGAACAGAATCCCTAGCAGATGTATATGGTTGTGAGACTTGTATCTAGACCGCAGGTCTGGGTTTTGAGTATATTTGGTTTTTGTTTCTCTTCCTATATGTTCTATGGAAATATACTATGTATATCTAACTATACCATTACCCCATGTATAGATTTTTGGTTTTCAGGGTCCTCTACTTAGTATTGTTATACTCACCCATGCCCGGGCTTTGCCCACACATGTCCTGTCTTATGCAGACAAGCAACCATTTGACAGAGTCTACAGTGGACCAGGACAAGACTGAGAATTCTGAGTTCCCTACAAGCAGAGACGTTCCTACAGCTACGACTAGCAGTTCTAGTACCTTTTTGTGTTTACAGGTGGGACTTTGCAGTTTTCATACTCTTGTTTTGGTTGGATTGTATTCTGGACCAGTTGACTTTCAGTACTTTACTTTCCATCATACTCTATTGGTCATGTTTAGTTGTAGACATGAATTTTTTTCCTTAGTGGTTTTTACATTTAAGCATTTTGGGAATGGATATGTGTTCTTGTGTACAGGTTCTTAGGCAATGCCTCCCATGTTACTAATATTCCTACTCGGTGCTAGTCACCAGCCCCTGGCCTATTGGAGGAAGGCTTGGGGAGTCACAGTGTGGGCCCCACTTAGACTGGTCGTGAAAAAATTCATCTTTAATACAAAATAATACTCATTTTCAAGTTCATGGATGCTAAATATTAAACATTTAAAACTAATCCCAACATGAGAGTTCATGCCATAAATACCTTTTAATGGTTTCAATTTATGGAATTCAATTGATACTCAATTATAACACCATTTAATGTATCTCATTAATGAGTTATATAAACTATCGAATATAAAAGATTACAAGTTTAACAGTCATAATTTAAATGATTCCATGTAGCACTATAAAAAATTATCTCTTAATTTAATTTTTTAACCATCATTTGTCCATAAGTTATCATAACTAGGAACAATTAAATATAATGTCAACTGAAATGTATATTGGAAATAAATAATTATATTTTCATTGAAAGTATATCTAAATGGAACTTGAATTAAAATAATTTTAAAAATAAGAAAATGGCCTCTCATCATTCTCATTGAGTTTTTTTCAGTATAGCGACCCGGCCTTTTCTTACATTACTATTAAATAATTTCAAAGATAAACAACATAATAGTATTACACATGGAGTATCCATAGGTTTAGTGTCTTGGGCAAACTAGGACTACACATAACAAGTACAACATCAAGCATAAAAATTCATTTAATCTCTTTTTCTTTAGCTTCTTTGTAGCACTTGTCCTCTCCTTAGTACATGTAGCCACCTGAGGATATACATCAAAAGGGGTGAGCTAAATGCCCAGTAAGAGGATAGATAAGAACAATATAGCATGGGGTGAGAATATTCATGACATAGGAAAAAGATCTTGAACATGAGAGGAGCATAAACAATAAACTTGAAATGTGGCAAAGCATAAAAATGAAACATAATGTCTTAGTGGTTAACTACCACACATACTTGTGAACAAAGCTATCATCATGTTCACGCATCATTTCACATTTACTCATGAGATTCATCACTTTACCCAATGAATTGGAGCGCTATATAATTCCGGGTGCACCCGTCACATTTAAACATTCATATTGCGCTATATAATTCCGGGTGCACCCATCACATCATAACATTATCATTATCATTCTTGCCACATAGAAAACATATCAAACATGTACATAAATAACCCATGGAAAGGAATGAGTTTCATCTCATAATAACACATTCATAAGTTTTGGGTTCCCAAAAGAAAGAGGGAACAACATACTTCATATAAGAACCATCAACCTTGAATGAGAGGTAAAAGGTGAGATCTTGAAAGAAGCGTTCTTTTGGAAAACATTTTGATGGACATAAAACTAGTTACAAACATTTATATCCCAGAAAAGTAAAGGAAATGATGAACAAAATACCTTTTAGGAGTAACCATATCAAAAATGGAGTGAAAGAGGGAGAACCCGAAGCAAGAAAATTGGGTTCGAGATTTCCCCTTACCTTGTACTCGAATGCCTCCTTCTCTTTAATGTCCTGTATAATGACATTATATTCATTAATTAGAAATTCCAGAACCTTTTATACATTAATAGGGTTCATTCTGGTTTCATAATTGCATATTATGTTCCTTTGGATGACTTATAAAGTTTAAAAACATTGATCGGGGATGTTCATTTTCATGGTTATCTTGAGCGGTCCACTTGTGTTCTTAATTTGATGTTTGGGTAGATCATGGGTAAACATCCAGATTGATATTACATGTAATTAATGATATTACAGAAGCTTGAATGATTTTATAATGAGTTATATTAGATCCATGTGGCCAAATCTTTAGATAAGATTTAAATGAAGATTATTTGGGCTAATTTGAGCGGTTTTTGGATCACAACCAACTATTTTTAATTTTTCACTTAGTCGTATGGCCATAGGTTATTTCCAGAACTTAAAATAAAACATAATACATAAAAATAATTCTGGTTCAACCATAAAAATGGTTTCATGACCAGATTTAAGGTATAAATGGAAGAAGAGAGCATATTGTTTTTGAAGGTGATAAATTATCACCACATGAACAACGTTCTCTTTAATAAAATAAAAGGAAGATGGAAAGGGTGTGGGGTGATATAATATAACATTAGAATCATAATATTACAGTATATATATACTACTGGATTTACAGAACAATTTGGATGAAGATAGGTTGGGAGAGATCAAGAAAGGAACTTGAACTTGAAAGGAAATTAAAGGAGAAGAGGGAGAGAAATCACCTTTTGGATCCTCCTCTTGAGAACCTCCTTAAGGGCCTAAGCTTGGTCTTTTGATGAGACCAGAAGCTCTTGGACGTGGGGGAGAGGCTATGGAAGATGATCGGGAAGAGCTTAGACAATTCTTGAGGCTTGAGAGGTGTGGTTTGGCAAGAGGAGGGGGAGGGCTTATTTATACATGAGGAGGGAGGTGTTTTTGGCATAAAATATTAAATAAAATAATATATTATAAGTTAGACTTGTAATAGTAGTTTTTTGACATCCTAAATCATATATTAATATAATAAAATTAGTTTTAGGCTTTAAATCTTCTTTATAATTCGAATTCATTAATTTATTAAAAGGAAAGTGAAAGAAAGCGAAAAAGACACTTTAAGAAATCACTTTTTGACTTTAGGGTTTGGAAAGTTCATTTTAGGTTTGAGAATTGGATTTATTGTGTTCTAAGAAACCATTTATAAAATTTAATATGTTTTGGCCGAAACTAAAGTTCTATAATGTTTATGTCATCATTACATCACTAATGATGCAATTTAGTGTACACTGATTATGCGAAAAACTGTATTTTTTACTATTCACCCCAAAATTGATGTATTTCAGAATAAACCAAAAAATTTACCCCTACCATTTTTCGACGTGTAGAATCCAAAAATGATGTCCATTTTTCAAAAATAGTTTTCTAAATATTATTAATTTAATATTTAATTAAAATCATAATTTACATAAAAAACAGTTTTTAAAATTAAAACTGATTTTGTAGTTCTTTTAAAAATTACGTAGGGTCTTATAAAATTATCTAAAAACTATTAGAAATTGATTAAATAGTTTATGAATATATTTCAGGAAAATAAATATCCTTTTAAATTAATTAATTAATTCTAATTAATTATTTATGACTTATAAAATACCAAAAACGTTTACTAAGGTCAAATTGTCACTTTCTATTTTATTTTATTATTCATAGGTAATGTTACTCTTAGTTACTATTCATATGGGTAATATTACTATTCATAAGGGTATGTTACTATTCATAAGGGTAGGTTACTTTTCATAAGGGTAGGTTACTATTCACCAAAAAAAAATTGTTTCATTAGACTCCAAAAACTATCTTGAACACAACTGTGTATGTCGGATTTTTAAAATTCCAAACATAGGGGTGAAAAAATTATGTTCAAAAGTCACTTATCACTTAGTAGTTCATTGTTTTGTGTTTTTATGACATAGATATAAGAAGGAAATTTTCCATTGAAAAACATTGGGTCGTTACATTCTTCCCCCCTTAAGAAATTTCGCCCCCGAAATTTCACCTTACACAAACAGGTGAGGGTACTTCTCCTTCATTGCCTCTTCCGGTTCCCAAGTTTCTTCCTCAAACTTTTGGTTCCTCCACAACACTTTGACAAGGCGGGTTGTCTTGTTGTGTAGAACCTTATCAATTCGGTCCATAATTTTTACCGGCTGCTCCTCGTATGAGAGATCATCTTCCAACTGTACCACCTCTGGGTTTAGTATATGTGAGGGTTCTGGAATGTACTTCCTTAGTAGTAATACATGAAACACATCATGAACTTGATCCATATTTGGTGGAAGTGCCAGACGATAGGCCACGGCTCTTATACGATCAAGGATCTCAAAGGGGCCAATGTACCTTGGGCTTAGCTTCCCTTTCTTCCCGAATCGCATGACTCTCTTCTATGGAGATATTCGAAGGAAGACTTTATCTCCAAAGTCGAACTCCAATTCCCTTCGACGATTGTCATCATAGCTCTTTTGCCGACTTTGAGCAGCATTGATGTGTTTCTAGATGACTTGAACCTTCTCTGTCATCTCTTGATCAAGATCGGGACCAAGTAGCTTTCGTTCTCCAACTTCATCCCAACAGGTTGGAGTTCTACATCGCTTCCCATAAAGAGCTTCATACAGAGTCATCTGAATACTCGAGTGGAAGCTATTGTTATATGAGAACTCAACCAATGGGAGATGTTGATCCCAACCACCTTTGAATTTAAGAGAGGAGGATATTAGCATATCTTCAAGTGTTTGAATAGTCCTTTCAGACTGGCCATCAGTTTGGGGGTGATAGGCCGTGCTGAAATTTAATTCAGTACTCAAAGCATGTTGAAGGCTCCTCCAGAATTTAGAAGTGAACCTTGGATCACGGTCAGAGACAGTCGAGAGCGGAACACCGTGCAATCTCACTACTTCCTTCACATATATCCTTGCAAGTTGTTCAAGTGAGAGGTCTTCCCGAATAGTGATAAAATGGGCAGTCTTGGTGAGTCGGTCAACCACAACCCATATCGCATTATTTCCTCTTGACGTTTTCAGAAGACCCATGACAAAGTCCATAGTAACATTTTCCCATTTCCACATGGGTATAGGCAATGGCTGCATCATACCTTTGGACTTTTGCCGCTCAGCTTTAACTTGCTGACATACCAAGCACCTTGATATATATTCTACAATCTCCTTCTTCATGTTATCCCACCAGAAGTGTTCTCGGAGATCACGATACATCTTGGTACTTCCAGGATGGATATAGAAAGTTGAGCTATGTGCACTATCCAATAGCTCCTTCTTTATTCCGGGTGATGAAGGAACACAAAGCTGCGTTCCAAACCGAATCACACCAGCATCGTCGATATGGAACTCTTGTAGATTCCCTTCCTTTACTGCATTCACCCTCTTTTGTATCTCTACATCATCCCTTTGTGCTTCCTTAATCTTCTGTTGGATGGATGGTTGCGCAATCATTTGGGAAAGGTAGGATGTATCCCCTGCCCTTACGATTCCCAAATCCATCCTTTGCATATCCAAGAAGATAGGGTCTTTCTCAATCCTCAACATGGATAGAGTAGCAAGTTCTTTCCTGCTTAGAGCATCAGCTACATTGTTCGCCTTTCCAGGATGATAGTGAATAGAGCAATCGTAATCCTTGATTAGCTCTAACCATCTCCTTTGATGCATGTTGAGCTCCTTTTGTGTGAATATATAGTTTAGGCTCTTGTGGTCGGTGTATATGTCACAATTCTCACCATAAAGGTAGTGCCTCCATATTTTCAAGGAAAAAATCACGGATGCCAACTCTAGATCATGCGTCGGGTAGTTCTGCTCATGGATCTTCAACTGTCGTGAGGCGTAGGCTATCACATTATCATTTTGAATGAGTACACAACCCAAGCCTTTCTTTGAATCATCGCTGTATATCACAAAACTTTCTCCACTTTTCGGTAGTGTGAGTACAGGTGCAGTGATCAGCCTTCTCATTAGCTCCTTGAAGCTTCCCTCACATTCTTCCGTCCATACATACTTTACCCCTTTCCTTGTTAACTTAGTTAGTGGGCTTGACAATCGTGAGAAGTTTCTCACAAAACGTCGGTTGTACCCAGCTAATCCAAGAAAACTACGGATTTATGTGACACTAGAGGGCCTGGGCCATTCTTCAATTTCCTTTGTCTTTGAAGGGTCCACAGAAATTCCCTCGCTTGTGATCACATGTCCCAAGAACGTGACTTGATTCATCCAAAAGTCACATTTGCTGAACTTGGCATACAACTTCTCCTTTCTCAATGTCGCCAACACAAGTCTTAGATGTTCTTCATGTTCCTCCTTGATCTTGGAGTAGATGAGAATATCATCGATAAACACTACCACAAATTTGCCTAGGTAATGTCTAAAGACTCTATTCATCAAATCCATGAAGATTGCTGGGGCATTAGTAAGTCCGAAGGGCATCACCAAAAACTCATAGTGCCCATACCTTGTACGGAAGGCAGTCTTCTGAATATCTTCCTTCTTCACCTTTACTTGATGATATCCAGAACGAAGATCCACCTTTGAGAAGTATTGAGCTCCTCTTAACTAGTCGAACAAGTCATCAATCCTTGGGAGAGGATACTTGTTCTTTATGGTGATCTTGTTGAGTTCTCGATAATCGATACACAGCCGCATGGTACCATCCTTCTTCTTCACAAAGAGCACTGGCACACCCCAAGGTGATGCACTTGGGCGTATGAACCCTTTGTCCAGATGCTCTTGAAGCTACTTCTTTAACTCCTCCATTTCGATAGGATCCATCCTATAGGGGCACTTCGAGATAGGAGTAGCTCCGGGTATGAGTTCAATTGAGAACTCTACCTTACGATCCGGGGGAATTCCGGGTAACTCTTTGGGAAATACATCGCCATATTCCCTTACGATGGGCATTTCCTCAAGGTTGGAACTTTCCTTTGACTCAAACATTTGGGCGAGGTATGCTTCTTCATAGGGAATCATTGTCCACACCATTGAAGGATTTTTCAAAGGATATTCATGATCTTCCTTGCATTTGTAGAGGAGCATGAGATGGTTTGGAATATGAAAATATATTTCCTTTTCCCGACAGTTGATATGTGCTCTATATAACGAGAGCCAATCCATTCCCATTATAGCATCGAATTCCACCAAGGGAAGTATTACGAGATTTGCCGGAAGAATCTTCCCACATACGTCAATAGGAGAAGAATCAAACACTTGGGTTTCAATGATTGCACCACTTGGTGTTTTTACAGATATCTCTACTTCAAGGTTTCGGGGCTTCGATTCTATAGTTCTAGCAAACTTGCAAGATATAAAGGAATGATTAGAACCAGAATCAAATAATACTTTTTCCATCCTTGAGTGAATAGGAAGTGTACCTTGTACGACTTCATTATCATGTTCCACCTCCACAGTAGTGATGGCATAAGCCTTCCCTTGTTCTTTTGTCTTTGGTGGTTGTTGGTGCTGATTACCCTCAAGAGCTCGAGGTTTAGTGCACTGGTTTGAATAGTGCCCTAGCTCCTTACAGTTGTAGCATTGAACCACGAGTGGTTCTCTCCTTTCATCAGCTACATTATCCTTCCTTTTCATGTCTCTTTGACACTCGTGAGCTAGGTGTCCTTCTTTCCCACACTTGAAGCATTTCCCCATCCCTTTGAGGCAGTTCCCTTTATGCAACTTCCCACATTTTTGGCAAGTGGGTCGTTGTGTTTTCTTCCCATCTTTATCACTAGATCCACTAGCTTGAAACTCCATATTTCTTTTCTTATCACCATAGCCATGGGACCATTCTCCAAACTCCATCTCCACTTTGAGAGCACACCGAACAACTTCTTCATAACTCCCAACGTCTCGAATTGCAAGAGCTTTTCGAAGACGTGGTTTTAATCCACTAAAGAATCTATCAATTTTTCTATCATTGTTGATAACAAAACCCGAAGCATACCTTGTGAGCCTTGTGAAATTTTCTTCATAGGTTGGGACAAATTCTCCTTCTTTTTTCTTGAGCTCTATTAATTCTCTCTCCATCTTCGTTCGAAGAGTTCTTGGTAAGTACTTATTAAGAAACATTATCTTAAAGTCTTCACATTCCATCTCTTCAATTTCCTCCCTTGGATTGGTGTTCTTAATCAAAGCCCACCATTGATCAACTTCTCCATATAGATGATAAACGGCTAGAGTCACCTTCTCTGTCTTGGAACAGTGAAGAACAGAAAATATCTTCTCCATGGAGTTGACCCACTGTTCCGCAACTAATGGATCGGAAGATCCACAAAACGTTGGTGGTCGTTGCCGCATAAAACATTCGATAGCTAGTTGCTCCCTCTTTGGTGAAGGAGGACGTTCCCCTTATTATGGTTATTATTCATAACCCTAGATAATTGGGTAAGCATTGCCATGCAGTTTTGAACTCCACCACCAAAATCATTGGGGATGTCATTCGGGCAATCGCTACATTGGCCTTCGCAAGAGTTGTTGGCCTGATTCCTCTTGGTTCCCACCATTTTCTAAAATCGAAAAGGTTAGAACAAAACATAAGTAAATAAGTCATGAATAACTTATTCATTTAAACAATTATACCAAAAACATAACATATGGGATCCCTAAGTAAATATCCTTGTGTGCATATTTCTACTTAGTCTCATGCTATAGGTTTTCTTTAGGGTTCACTAATCCTAATCCCCAAATTAACTAAACCTTTCCTCTGATACCAACTATAGAGACCCGGCCTTTTCTTACATTACTATTACATCATTTAAAATATAAACAACATAATATTATTACACATGGAGGACCCATAGGTTTAGTGTCATGGGCAAACTAGGACTACACATAACAAGTACAACATCAAGCATAAAAATTCATTTAATATCTTCTTCTTTAGCTTCTTAGTAGCACTTGTCCTCTCCTTAGTACATGTAGACACCTGAGGATATACATCAAAAGGGGTGAGCTAAATGCTCAGTAAGAGGATAGATAAGAACAATATATCATGGGGTGAGCATATTCATGACATAGGAAAAAGATCTTGAACATGAGAGGAGCATAAACAATAAACTTGAAATGTGGCAAAGCATAAAAATGAAACATCATGTCTTAGTGGTTAACTACCACACATACTTGTGAACAAAGCTATCATCATGTCCACACATAATTTCACATTTACTCATGAGATTCATCACTTTACCCAATGCATTGGAGCGTTATATAATTCTGGGCGCCCACGTCACATTTAAACATTCATATTGCGCTATATAATTCCGGGTGCACCCGTCACATCATAACATTATCATTATCATGCTTTCCACATAGAACACATATAAAACATGTACATAAATAAACCAGGGAAAGGAATTGGTTTCATCTCATAATAACACATTCATAAGATTTGGGTTCCCAAAAGAAAGAGGGAACAACATACTTGATATAAGAACCATCAACCTTGAATGAGAGGTAAAAGGTGTGATCTTGAAAGAAGAGTTCTTTTGGAAAACATTTTGATGGACATAAAAACCAGTGAAAAACATGTATATCCTAGAAAAGTAAAGGAAATGATGAATAAAAGACCTTTGAGGAGTAACCATATCAAAAATGCATTGAAAGAGGGAGAACCCGAAGGAAGAAAATTGGGTTCGAGCTTTCCCCCTACCTTGTACTCGAATGCCTCCTTCTCTTTAATGTCCTGTATAATGACATTATATTCATTAATTAGAAATTACAGAACCTTTTATACATTAATATGGTTCATTCTAGTTTCATTATTTCATATTATGTTCCTTTGGATGACTTATAGAGTTTAAAAACATTGATCGGGGATGTTCGTTTTCATGGTTTTCTTGAGCGGTCCACTTGTGTCACTACTACAAAAACGGGCAATAACAGTGCTAAAATCGGGCTTTAACAGCGCTAGAAAATTATTGTAAAGCTCAGCGCTGATAAAGGGGGGGGGCCTTTAACATCGCTTTTTTAGCGCTGTTAAATGTCACCTTTAATGGCGCTAAAAAAGCGTTGTTAAAGGATACCTTTAACAGTGCTAAAAAGCGCTGTTAAAGGAAACCTTTAACAGTGCTAAAAAGTGCTGTTATATGTTGCCTTTAACAACGCTTTTTTAGCACTGTTAAATGTCGCCTTTAACAGCGCTAAAAAAGCGCTGTTAAATCCCTGCCTGCTGCTAATAAAAAACCTGCACTAGTACAGCCAGCCGAGCAGACCTGCACAAAAACCAGTATATCAACCACAGACCTGCACAGAAACCAGTATATCAACCACAAGCATGTCATCAACCGATCACAACCCAACCAAACAGTGTTCTTACCATGAGTTAGATACCATCTACCCAGAAACCAAAACTACCTCATTACATAGTATCACAAAATATTCCTACACAACTCAGAAGATAAATACTAGAACATTCCACTACGCATTGTTTCTCCTTGGATTGCCACTTGGTTTTGAAAAATCGTGCAGAGCCCGTGCTCCTTGAATCATTCTGCAATACATAAAAAGGATATCCTAAATCTCCCAACCATCACCCTTAGTAATTATGTATATTAATACAAAAAAGGTAACATATCATAAATTGGGGGACTATAATGAGACATCAAGATTAACATTCTATATATAGGATCGATGTCTGGTAGGATTGGTTGCGTTGATACATGACTCTACCTGGACCTAAAAAATAGATATATGATCTCACTCCAGGACTTTCAGAGAGACTCCAACTATGTCTAGGACGTCCTGCTGAAGCGATCGTACTACCGTAAGTCGGAAAAGATACCAAAACCATCCTAGGAAGGATCATGGGAGCCAACCCTAATGAAATACGTCCTTGATATAGTGTTCAAAGAGATCAATCATGGTACATAAAATTATTTGTCATTTAAAGGGTCACATGCCTTGTCGATTTACCCTGGGTAACTCCAATGTTCAGCTGCCTGTGTGAATATACATGTCATATCAATAGGAAATTACATGGCATGTTAAAAAACATATACGTGTTTGGTCGGTTTGGTGTATGTATGTAAAATATTGTCCATTTTAAACAAAATACATACACTTGGAGTGATACCAGCCACACTGCGTCTCGGATTGAAGCAGGTTTGACTCGTACACATCACATATGACCCATGGATCATTGTACTAAAGTGTTAACACAATCCTAAGGCGTTTGGTCGGTTTCCCGTATGTCAGTTGTTGATTTCACTTAAAAATAAATCCATTTTGAACAAAATAGAGGCACTTTGAGTGGTGTTGGCCACACCGGGCCTCGGATTGAGTCGTGGTTGACTCTTACACGTCAAATTTGACCCATGGATCATTTCCCTTAAGTTTCAACAGAATACAAATGCGTTTGGTCGGTTTGCCGCATGTAAGTTGTTGATTTCACTTAAAAATAAGTCCATTTTGAACAAAAGAGAGGCACTGTGAGTGGTGTCAGCCACACCGGGCCTCGGATTGATGCGGTGTTGAATCGTACACGTCACACGTGAGTCATTGATCGTTGTGAAAAAGTATCAACGCAATCAGAAGCCGTTAGATCAGTTTGGCGTATGTACGTAAAATATTGTCCATTTTAAACTAAATACATACACTTGGAGTGATACCGGTCACACCACGCCTCTGATTGAGGCCGGGTTGACTCGTACACGTCACATTTGACCCATGGATCGTTGTCCTTAAGTTTCAATAGAATCCCAATGCGTTTGGTCGGTTTGTCGTATGTCAGTTGTTGATTTCACTTAAAATTAAGTCCATTTTTAACAAAACAGTGACACTGTGAGTGGTTTCGGCCACACCGGGCCTCATATTGATGCGGTGTTGAATCGTACACGTCACACATAAGTCATTGATTTTTTTGAAAAAGTATCAATGCAATCAGAAGCCGTTAGATCGGTTTGGCGTATGTACGTAAAATATTGTCCATTTTAAACTAAATACATACACTTGGAGTGATACTGGTCACACCGCGCCTCTGATTGAGGCAGGGTTGAATCTTACACGTCACATTTGACCCATGGATAGTTTTCCTTAAGTTTCAATAGAATCCCAATGTGTTTGGTCGGTTTTCGGTATGTCAGTTGTTGATTTCACTTAAAATTAAGTCCATTTTTAACAAAACAGTGACACTGTGAGTGGTGTCGGCCACACCGGCCCTCGGATTGATGCGTTGTTGAATCGTACACGTCACACATGAGTCATTGATCATTGTGAAAAAGTATCAATGCAATCAGAAGCCGTTAGATCAGTTTGGCGTATGTATGTAAAATATTGTCCATTTTAAACTAAATACATACACTTGGAGTGATACCGGTCACACCGCGTCTCGGATTGAGGCGGGGTTGAGTCGTACACGTCACATATAACCCATGAATCGTTGTCCTAAAGTGTCAACACAATCCGAAGGCGTTTGGTCGGTTTCCCGTATGTCAGTTGTTGATTTCTCACTTAAAAATAAGTCCATTTTGAACAAAACAGAGGCACTTGGAGTTGTGTCAGCCACAACAGGCCTCAGATTGAGGCGGGGTTGACTCGTACACGTCAAATTTGAAGGTGAGTATGCAT
Organism: Viscum album; assembly: GCA_963277665.1. Classification (NCBI taxonomy): domain Eukaryota; kingdom Viridiplantae; phylum Streptophyta; class Magnoliopsida; order Santalales; family Viscaceae; genus Viscum; species Viscum album. The sequence continues at coordinate 529,806,913 of OY728137.1, forward strand.
ACACGATAGTTGACCTTCTTAGAGAAGGGTTTCTGGAAGAGTATAAAAGACATGAAGCAATGAAGATCATTAGAGTGTTGGAGCAAATGTGGTTGCTACAAACAATGTGGAAATCGGCATGTGCAAAGCGACCTAAGTTACAACTTGCAGGTATTGTACTCTATTTTTTTCTGGAAGGTTTCAGGTTAAATACATTTTGGAATGATCATTGCTAGCCACTGTCTTTTAGGTTTTTTTGACAGCCGAGGGGAAAGGGTGGGGTCTGAAGACATTGTAGGATATGTCGAAGGGTGATTTTGTGTGTGAATATGTTGGAGAAATGTTAACTCCCGTAGTTCTGAAAAGAGTCACTATTTAAAAGAAAGTCACAAGTTTAGATACATCTCAAGATGTTCAGTTTAAAGACATTTTGAGGGACACTACTAAAGACATTCTCAGATATGCACACATCCCCCACTTTTAGATCGTTGTCTTCTACAATGATCTTCCAAAAAAGATATGCATTAGAACGCTCATGATACATAGAGAAATTCACTGGACACCTTCGAGACTGATCTGAAGCACAAACCATGACAGCATTATGTTTTTCCTTGAAAATTCTCTTGGCGAACTGGAATGGAAACTCACTCTTGTGATTTTGCGTCTCTACTTGTCACTTCATGTGTGCAGCTTCTTCCATTCCAGTTCGCCAAGAGAATTTTCAAGGAAAAACATAATGTTGTCATTTTTTGGGCTTCAGATCATTCTCAAAGTTGGGCAGTGAATTGCTCTATGTATCATGAGCGTTCTAATGGATATCTTGGTTTAAAGATCATTGTAGTAGACAACGATCTAAAAGTGGGGGGTGTGTGCATATCTGAGCATGTCTTTAGTAGTGTCCCTCAAAATGTCTTTAAACTGACCATCTTGAGATGTATCTAAACTCGTGACTGTATTTTAAAAAGTGACTCTTTTCAGAACTGCGGGAGTTAACATTTCTCCAACATATTCACACACAAAATCACCCTTCAACATATCCTCCAATGTCTTCAGACCCCTCCCTTTCCCCTCGGCTGTCAAAAAAACCTAAAAGACAATGGCTAGCAATGATCATTCCAAAATGCATTTAAACTGAAACCTTCCAGAAAAAAATAGAGTAAAATACCTGCAAGTTGTAACTTAGGTCGCTTTGCACATGCCGATTTCCACATTGTTTGTAGCAACCACATTTGCTCCAACACTCTAATGATCTTCATTGCTTCATGTCTTTTATACTCTTACAGAAACCCTTCTCTAAGAAGGTCAACTATCGTGTATGCATACTCACCTTCAAATGTGACGTGTACGAGTCAACCCTGCCTCAATATGAGGCCTGTTGTGGCTGACACAACTCTAAGTGCCTCTGTTTTGTTCAAAATGGACTTATTTTTAAGTGAGAAATCAACAACTAACATACGGGAAACCGACCAAACGCCTTCGGATTGTGTTGACATTTTTGGACAACGATTCATGGGTCATATGTGATGTTTATGAGTCAACCCCACCTCAATCTGAGACGCGGTGTGACCGGTATCACTCCAAGTGTATGTAATTTGTTTAAAAGGGACAATATTTTTCGTAGGATTGGATTTATCTTTCTTGTATCGAGAAGCACCACACTTTGGGCATTCTGTAAGTGATTTGTTCTCCTTTCGAAACAATATACAGTCTTTCGGGCAGGCATGTATTCTTTCAGAAATCATTCCCATCGAGCGTAGCATTCGTCTAGCTTCATATGTCCGGCTTGGGAGCTCATTATCTTCCGGGAGCAAGTCATTCAAGAGAGCAAGTAGTTCCGTAAAACTGAAATCACTCCATCCATTGCCTGCTTTCAATTTATACAACTTCAGTATAGCTACCAATGTTGTATACTTAGTGCAAGCAGCATACAATGGCGTCTTTGCACAACTCTTTAACTTCTCAAACAATTTTGGGCAATCACGAGGTTCATCTTGAATTGTCTTTGTCATTTCCTCAATACGATCTTCATCATCATTGACATCTGTAATCACATCCTCCATACGGTCTTCTTCATTATCTATATTTGTATTCATATCTGACGATCCATAAAACGTAGTTTTATCCCAGCCAGTAGCTACATTCGCTTTTTCTCCGTGTTTATTCCAACATTTATAACTCCGATCTATTCCGTGACATATCAAATGTTCTTCCAACTCCTCTGGAGTAAGTAGTCTAGAATAACATCAACGTAAACACGGACAAAGGATTTGAGAAGGATACTTTGTGTGATCCTTTGCAAACTTGATGAACTCTTTCACTCTGTTCTCGTACTCTATTGTTAAACGATTAGAATCCATCCAATCTTTATTCATCTTCATCCTATTTGAATCTCAAATATTAGTATTTATGGTTCAAGTACACAAAAGAAGACTTCCAAATACAGTAGAAGGGAACCAATTCCTTGGAAGGAGATCAAGTAGTCTAACCTATAATCAAGATTCATAAAAAAGAATATTAGATTCACTAAAAAGATGATTATCTATCACTCTATAAGGAGGATATAATAGGAGATAGAGGATTTCCAATCGATGAGAGATACCTTTATCAGAGAGAAACCAAACGCATCCACTAGAGCTTCTATCTGATTTGTATAGGCACTCAGGATACAAAAACTATATTTAGAATGCATGTGAGATAAAGAACGAATAATTAAAATAAATAATCCATTATACAATTTAAAATTCATTATCATCTCTATTATGATTTGTATAGGCACTCAGGATTCATTCTAGTAGTGGTACAGGTTCCCCCATTAATCATGAGTGATAGAGGGAATAGTAGTTTTTGGATTACCTTTCTTGTTTTATACAATTTATGAAGAAATGACAAGGGTTGGAATTGCCGAGTGTGTTTGACTTGAAAATAGAGGTTCAGTTGCAACACCCTCTGATGTTTTCTGGAGAGGGTGGACCCAAGGTAGATAAGTTCTAAATTTAGTTCATCTAGAATATTCTAGATAACTTTTCTACTCCTTAGTAGAATAGGGTAGAGTTGGTAGCGTATATGTTATGGGGGTCAACAATGATCTACTGTGATATTTAGTCTTGGGATGAGAATATGGAGGGAATGACTTGGAAGAAAATCTAGGATATGTTCATGGAGCACTTTTAACCTATGACATTGAGGAAATGAAAATATGAATATTTAATATGTTTGACATAATTATGTTTGATAGTGATAGATTATGTTAGATTCTTCACATACCAGTAATGTTTTTATCTAATGTTGACAGGAGATAAGGTATCTATGAAAAAAAATTAGGATGGACTTAGATGTGAGATTAAGTCCCAGGTAAATATATTTTTTATGAGGTTTGTTGAGGTGGTGGATCAGGTTCTCATTTCCAAGGGGAACCTAAAGGAGACTTGTAGTGGTGGTAGGGCGGTTTCAATTGAATGATCTAGTGGTACATATTATGATAGTAGGATTCACCATTATGATATATTCCACTAGGGTGGTGGTGGATAGAGTATCTATGTGAGAGGATTTTTCTCTTAGAGAGGTTTTTAGTCATCTTCAATCAATGAGGTAGGTCTGGTCACATGTTAGGCCTATGACTTTGACCACTAGTGAAGTGTCAATCATGTATCATGATGGTTCATATATATAGGTTCTACATGAACACTTGTAATATGGGTAGTGATGGATGATCTATATTGGTACAGAGCACCGAATAGGGGAACCTAAAGGAGACTTATAATAGGGGATACTCTCATTATTTTATATCTTATCTCTTGGTAAATGGTTTCTGTTTTGTGTTAGAGTACTTTTGTGGGATCATGTTGGTCAACACACCATTGGGGGTGTGATTAGAAGGCATCTGTCTTCGTAAGGGATGTTCCCTCATGGTTTGTGAGTATTGTTTCATTTTGGATTTATACATGCTTGATATGATATGTATTGAATAGATAGTGATGATGTAATTTTTGGTATTTAATCAATATCACATTGATTGTTACCGTAGATGAGTGACCGTCATGCCTCATAAGGGTATAGCCCATGTCTTTTATGGAGAATGGGATATCTTGGTAGACCATGTAGGACCAGTTCTTCCACAACTAAGTGAGAACATAGACCAGTTTACGAATATTTTTCTTGATGATAATGGATTGAAACAAGAAATATTTCCCCCAGTAGTAGACTGGTTCTAGGATGTGTTTCATGAGAATTGATCAGGGCTACCACCTAAAAGAGACTTTGAGTTCATGATTGAGCTGATGCGTGGAGTTGAGCCATTTTATATAACGCCTTTCAGAATGAAACAAGAATAGATTCAGGAACATAAAACTCAATGAGAGGAGTTAGATTATGAAGGGTGCATCTGCTCGAGTATGTCACCTTGGGGATCTCATGTTTTATTTTCCAAGAAGGATGACAGAACATTATATATGTGTTTCTATTAATAGAATATGAATCAGATGAAAATTAAGAACAGATATCCACTTCTTTGTATTTTTGATCTATTTGACCAGCTGAGGGGTTCCATATTGTTCTCTAAGATTGATCTAAGGTTTTTTTATCATCATTTGAGGTTGAGAAATTCTGATATACTATAAACTAATTTTGAAATCATGTATAGTTTTTATGAATTCTTCATAATAAAATTTGTGTTGACGAATTCCCCATGGCATTTATTCTCTTGATGAGTTGAATATTTCACTTGTAACTAGACCAGATTGTAGTTGTTTTATGGATGACATATTGGTGTAATACCAAAATAATGATGATCATTCCCAACATCTGGACATCATCATGAGTAAACTTAGAGGGAATCAGCTATACAAAATCTATCTATATGAAAACAAATACATCTTCTTCATAGATTGTTACCTTAAGGCGGCGGCCGAGGGCGTTGCGGGTTGCGGAAGGTGGCCGCGGAGGGCAACCGAGGGCGGCCGAGTGAGGCGGAGGGCGGCGGAGGCGGTGGAGAGCGGCCGAGGGCGGCAGGCGGTGGTGGTCGGCCGAGGGTTTTGCGGGCGGTAGAGGACGGCGAGTGTACCGAGGGCGGCAAGCTCCGGCGAAGCGAACACAACAGCGGTATTCGGGAGAAGAGTAGCAGGGTTACGGTTCTGCGAGGGCTTTAGCTGCGATAAAACGAGGGCACTGTGCGACCGACTTTATAAAAAAGTTGACTAAGGTTTTATCAGCGCTGATAAAGATTCCCCGTATCAGCGCTACAATTTTAGCGCTGATACAGGGTCTCTTTATCAGAGTTTTTTTAGCGCTGATAAAGATAATTTTTATCAGCGCTTTTTGAGCGCAGATAAAGGATAGCCTATATCAGCGCTGAAATTTGGGCGCTGATAGAGGTGTTCTGTATCAGCGCTTTTTTAGCGCTTATATAGGCGAACCTTTATCAGCGCCTTTTGAGCGCTGATAAAGACCAACTGTATCAGCGCTTTTATAGCGCTGATAAATATTACTATCATCAGCGCTAATAAAGCGCTGATAAACATTAGCTTTTTCAGCACTGTAATTTTAGCGCTGATATAGGGTATCCTTTATCAGCAGTTTTGCTTAGCGCTGTTATAAGGGCGCGCTTCCCTTGCCCGTTTTTGTAGTAGTGTGTTCTTAATTTGATGTTTGGGTAGATCATGGGTAAACATCTAAAACTGATATTACATGTAATTAATGATATTACAGAAGCTTGAATGATTTTATAATGGGTTATATTAGATCCATGTGGCCGAATCATTATATAAGATTTAAATGAAGATTATTTGGGCTAATTTGAGCGGTTTTTGGATCACAACCAACTCATTTTAATTTTTCACTTAGTAGTATGGCCATAGGTTATTTACAGAACTTAAAATAGAACATAATACATAAAAAACATTCTGGTTCAACCATAAAAATGGTTTCATGACCAGATTTAAGGTATAAATTTAAGAAGAGAGCATGTTGTTTTTGAAGGAGATAAATTATCACCACATGAACAACGTTCTCTTTAATAAAATAAAAGGAAGATGGAAAGGGTGTGGGGTGATATAATATAATATTAGAATCATAATATTAAAGTATATATATACTACTGGATTTACAGAACAATTTGGATGAAGATATGTTGGGAGAGATCAAGAAAGGAACTTGAACTTGAAAGGAAATTAAAGGAGATGAGGGAGAGAAATCACCTTTTGGATCCTCCTCTTGAGAACCTTCTTAAGGGCCTAAGCTTGGTATTTTGATGAGACCAGATGATCTTGGACGTGGGGGAGAGGCTAGGGAAGATGATTGGGAATATCTTAGATAATGCTTGAAGCTTGAGAGGTGTGGTTTGGCAAGAGGAGGGGGAGGGCTTATTTATACATGAGGAGGGAGGTGTTTTGGCATAAAATATTAAATAAAATAATATATCATAAGTTAGACATGTAATAGTAGTTTTTTGACATCCTAAATCATATATTAATATAATAAAATTAGTTTTGGGCTTTAACTTTTCCTTATATTTCGAATTCATTAATTTATTAAAAGGAAAGTGAAAGAAAGAGAAAAAGACACTTTAAGAAATCACTTTTTGACTTTAGGGTTTGGAAAGTTCATTTTAGGTTTGAGAATTGGATTTATTGTGTTTTAAGAAACCATTTATAAAATTTAATATGTTTTGGCCGAAACTAAAGTTCTAGAATGTTTATGTCATCATTACATCATTAATGATGCAATTTAGTGTACACCGATTATGCGAAAAACTGTATTTTTTACTATTCACCCGAAAATTGAAGTATTTCAGAATAAACCCAAAAATTTACCCCTACCATTTTTCGACGTGTATAATCCAAAAATGATGTCCATTTTTCAAAAATAATTTACTAAATATTATTAATTTAATATTTAATTAAAATCATAATTTACTTAAAAAACAGTTTTTAAAATTAAAATTGATTTTGTAGTTCTTTTAAAAATAACGTAGGGTCTTATAAAATTATCTAAAAACTATTATACATTGATTCAATAGTTTATGAATATATTTCAGGAAAATAAATATCCTTTTAAATTAATTAATTAATTATAATTAATTATTTATGACTTATAAAATACCAAAAATGTTTACTAAGGTCAAATTGTCACTTTCTATTTTATTTTATTATTCATAGGTAATGTTACTCTTAGTTACTATTCATAAGGGTCATATTACTATTCATAAGGGTAGGTTACTATTCATAAGGGTAGGTTACTATTCAGCAAAAATTGTTTTTTGTTTCATTAGACTCCAAAAACTATCTTAAACAGAACCATGTATGTCGGATTTTTAAAATTCCAAACATAGGGGTGACAAAATTATTTTTAAAGGTCACTTATCACATAGTAGTTCATTGTTTTGTGTTTTTATGACATAGATATAAGAAATGAATTTTCCATTGAAAAAATTTGGGTCGTTGCATTCAGTATGATTCCTCCATAAATTTATATATGAAAATATATAATTGGATGCTATCACATTAAATAACCATCACATATAACACAGTAATACCACCATGGGGTTATGTATAATGTATAAGAAGAATAATGTTAACTTATGAAGGTCCTGAAATAATGATCTCAACTCACATATATAGTACAACATTTCCAATTTATGGAGAAAATTATAAATATATTCTGATTCGAATCCAATTTATGTTCAATGCTATATAGTAAAAATTCATAATAGCATTAATGGGTTGGTAACATAGGAATAAAATTAAAAAACTCACCCACAATGGTAGAATAAAGAAAATTAAACGTAGTTGTATAAGTCATTATTCATAAATTATAGAGGTATAATCCATTATAAGATTCAATTGACACACTATTTAACATAAATCAATACGAAATAATTTTAATTTGTATGTGAGACTAATTTCCATGAAATGTAATGTTTTTCATTAAAAATAAAAATTTAACAACTCTTTTATTTATACATTGGTCCATTTATATGAATTATCATTCCCATATAATAAAGTCAATTTCCATTGTATGTTTTAATTGGTATACATGTAAAACAATAGGTCATCACCATTAGATTCAAAATATTAGAATTCCATGAATGATGGATTGATTTCATGGGAAACCTTTCCCTGTTTTATAAAGTCCCATACACATTATATGATTAAATTATAACAAATTTAATCACAACCACAAATGTTTTCACCCATAAAACTAGTATTATGTTTCTCAAACATGTCGTAATTGGTATATTAATATTCAAAAACTAATATATATACAATAAAAACATTTTGGTTGATATAGAAAATTTACTTAACCAACCGTATATCATAATCAGGGAATGTAATTCTATCTGCTAATTAGTACATATTGGTGAACATGTAAATTTATTACAAAGGTATGTTTTATAAGAAAGCATGTTAAATAACCATACATTCATGATATAAAAATAAGAATGCTAATGACATGTGAATCCTATCTTGTTGAAATAATGCATGAACACATCCTATATATTTATAAAATTAATCATAGGTAAATCTTGAAAATTAGTAACCAATGGAAGTAAATCAATCACTAAATGTAAAATAATAAATGAAAATGAACAATAGTGTAGTCCAAGGAAAAAAATTTTTTGTCTTATGTGGGTTTTATGGACCAAAAAGTGAGTTCCTTACTATGTCCCGAAACATTATTAGTCTCTTTTATCCTATATCAAAAAATAAGATAGAGGAATATGAAAGATATGATACTATTTCTAATGTCCCAGATATAGTTTAATCATAAGTAATCAAACCTGGATGGCCTTATGGACTTAATCATGCCTCCACATTTTTTTAGAGGTTACCGACCAAGATAAAGGGTCCATAATGGTAGAATAGGGAGACTATAACCTATTTATCATTGTAAAACATAGTGGTAATATAAAATAAAAAATAATAAGCACAAAAAACCTAGGTATAATGATCAAAAATGTAAAAACAGTATGTATAACCACATCCACTATCATATCCAAAATGATTAAATGTTTGTATGATATTAAAAAATTGAATACCAGGAAACAGAGCTTCTTACAAATACAACATTCTATAAAAAATGCAAAAAAAATCCTTGATATATTTAATATCATCATGAGAATAAGATTGTTCCTTTATCCCTTACTCCACCCTAATACAAAATTTAAGCATGTATTTCTTGAACCATCTCTTTGTAACTTCCCACATCCAAGAAGACTTCTCAGGTACAATTCGATAACCGTTATCGGGTGAGTGTAAAACTTAGTAAGCCACCACCAATGGTTTATAAAACACTCTAGTCTTTGACTATAAAATTAGCTTCATAAAGGTAATAATCCATTATAAATTGAAAACAAAAACAATGCATTAGTTTGGGTTTATCATCCTACACCGACCCAACACTACGTGCTTCATCTTATGTTATAATCCCTCCAAGCACTTTCATTTTAGATTTAGGTTATATGGTCGAGACCAAATTTATATATCCATGGAATCCATATTTAGTGATGGGATTTATGTTTCCAAATCCCAAATATTTTTTGTAGCCTCGGTGAAGTCAACAGGGTTGTACCCTTAGTAGTTCACCCTAAAGGGAATGTGATACCCATTCCCTAGGATCATGCCCTATGTAACAATAGTTTTATACTTAAATGGATCCAATGTTTGTAACAAAGGTGATCCAAAATATCAATATAAATCATATATAATCAGCATTGGAATTTAATTTATTTAATTCATGTAAATAAAGATGAATCTTCAGTCCAAGCTACAACATTCACAAAAATATATAATGATTGAATCATTGTGTGGTTATTTAATTTATAGAAAAATCAATAAATTAGTAGTGTCCCATTATCCATTCCAAGTAATACCACAGTTCTAGTACATGTATCCCCTACGGATAACCTCACCTTTCAGGTAATTCAAGGTGGATATCTATAATGAATAATGATGTAATAAGAAATGATGACTCCATAATGATAATAATATTCCTAAAATGTTTTACATTTACATAGGGTATATGACACATGATCATGCCATTAAACCTTAATTTATATGAATTTTCCATTTCAAATATATAATCAAGGTAGAAGAACCCACATTAAAAGTTTTTTCAATTTCATAGAATAGGAATAGAGGGCCTTTAAAAGTGCCATTCCATTTTATTAAATCTATTACACAATTTCATTTATAAAATAAAGCCAATACACCTCAAAATGTGGATTAATTGTATTAATGGATTAACATTAAATGGTCCATTTAATGTGAGGCATCATAAGGGTTGGATTACATTGAGGTGTACAACCTCCGACATTGAAACATAGTGTGCATGTAAGAAAAATTTTAAGATAATGAAATATTATTAAATAATTTTTAAAATCATATGGCATTATAAAAAATGATTGGAAAGCGGCATGACAAAAAGATAATATAAACAAAAAAATTGTGAATAAGGTCTGGACTGCCATCCTTATACCCCGTACACTTTACACATCCATTATCATTTTTTTTGGATGGAATTAAAGAAATTAAAGAAATGGACAAACACCCAGAAAAAATGGTATGGTAGCTGACATGAATATAATATTTCATGAGACCAAATCAAATGATAAAATAGAGAATAGTAATTGTAGACTAATAGATGGTGATCCAACGTGAATAACATTTCTTTATTAGGTTCCCAAATAGAAGAGATACCAATATTCCTATATGAGGATGATAGGGGATCTCATGTGGGGTAAATGTTCATTAATAATGTGGGAGGAAGGGATGTAATATGCTTTAAATAAGATGAGGAATAAAATGGTATGTACACCCTCCTCGATGGGGAGCAGGGTTTTTCCAAACAGTTTAAAAAATAATGTTCCAAACTTGCTCCTACACCATTCAAAAAAAACTATACATGGCTTGGAAAACAGTTTGACAAAATGTTCATATACCATATGAAGAATTTACCCAAAAATATTACCCAACCATTTGTCTATGTTCATTATTTGAATGATACATATCCCCAACATTTCACAAATAAAAGTTATTGTAGAATCTTTTCATGGTCATATGACCATACGCTATTAATTTGAAAATTAGTTTTTCACAATTATAAGCATGTATAGTATGGGTTCCTAGTTTTCCCTAATTTTAATATATTAGTTTTCCTCACTGTATATTTCAAAAAATTGTTATTCCTACTCCAAATCCTCTCAAAACATGTTAGAATTCCCCCAAAAAAATTCATCCCTAAACCTATCCCAAAAAAAACATGTTCATTTTTTCCATCTTTAATAATTATATTCAGAACCTTGTTATAACATTTATCCCATATAAAAATGAATTGATAAACGTCCTATGAAATTTATCAACCGTATAATGAATGGTTCATAACATAGACCATATAATATATGGATGCAACATTTTTGAGGTTTTTGTACATATGTTATTTTTTTGTTTTTTAGGGTCACATGAATAAGAATAGTTGATATTGAAGAGAAGTTTTTAATATAATGACTTGAAAATAGGTATTATATATGAATTAATATCTTCAATGGAATCCATATCCACTTGGATATGTATGTTATTGTATGGAAAGATCATATCTCAATGTATGTGAATCTGGAAATCATAGTGTGAAAGCGGAACATGTGGGGTAATCATTGAACATATTTGAATGATAGGATCCTTTATAATGAGATGAGGGTTAATATGGGATTATAAGACCTTCCATTTAGAATAATCAAACACATATTTTGACATAGTAAATATGGAATAACAATCAATACCAAGTATAGGATCCCCTAAATGACAGATTACCTCATTACTGATATCCAATAAAATATTCTTCATGATACAAAACATAATGAATAAAGTAAGATTATGGAAAAAAGTTTCCAAGAAGGTTTTAATGAACCTAATGGTTATTCCATCATGTATTGAAGACATTTTTGTGGAAATGGAATTTGACATGAATGTTGTAAACATTATATGTAAGAGAGATGGTAAAAGCTCTATCCTACCATTTCCCTAGATAGGTGGGCCCAATGGTCCATGACATGTATTTTTCTAATTCCATATTATTGGTCATATATTGTAGTTACATTATTTAAATTTCACTTTAATTTTTTACCAATTAATGGAAAATATTTTCCCTAAGAATTATAGATTCATCTTTTTATCACACCTCCCATTATGATGTTTCAACATAGTAATCATTTTACATCTCTTTCATTTCTAGTTTACAGTTCAAAAAATTTCGTTCATCGACCATTTATGTTCATTGTCACATTATATTGAAAAAATAATTAGTTAATCTCTATATAAGTGGCGAGTTAAATATGATGTGAATGAGATAACTGTGACATGATTAACCACCTTTGAAAGAGATACCATGATATTAGGGATATAGTTCTTAGACTAGAATGGTGGGATAATAAATTTTTCAAGGGAATGAAAAAAATTAAAGTGAATTAGGGACCTAATACAACTATCTAGTATCATATATAGAGGATGCACAAATATTATAGTAATTATGATTTGACCAATAATGGATGAAGTTAATGTGCCTAAAAAATTAAACAAATTTTGAGAATTCCTATATGTAATAGACTGTCAAATAAACCCAATGTGAATGGGATAACAATGATTATATATTTCATCTTAGAGAGAGGTGCACACAATTAAAAATCACATTTCCTTCAAAATAATATGGGGAAAACTATATGGATTAGGGAATTGTTAATACCAACATGAATTTTGATCTCAATGCAAATATAATCCATGTCTGTGGTTGTCAAAATAGATTATGGTTATAGGTAGTAGATTAGTATTAGGGGTTGTGATATGAAAATCTATATGGAGATCAATAAATTCTATCACACCAACAACTTTTTTATAGTGAATTATTATAGAAATCACAACCTAAGTTATTTTGAGAAGGAATATGAGATGGAAAATATGTTTTGATAGTGACTGCTATGAAAAATTTGATTAATGGGTTCCATAATAATGCTTTTGAGGAGTATGTGGATTAGATGAACATAACCATTTGATGAAATATTAATATGTTTGGTAGTGTTGAATATTAAACCCTTAAAGTTTCTATATTGTGGTATCTCGTAGATCTATATACACTTTTTTGATATACAAAATAAAATTTTTATGGGGACACAAAATTCTCTATGTAAAATGTGTTGTTTACAAAATGAACCATTCTAGAGGTTGTAATAACATTAATATATGGATGTAACCCTGGATAGGTAGTTTAGTAATGATTAAGGGGAATTTAGGTTTATAATAGGTTTTTTAAGGTAGAAAATATATCTTTTATAAATACCTATGTTTCATAAAATAACTCGAATAAATCCATACATAGTTCTTATAAATATCACTCCATGCATAAATCATTATCATTTAAGGGAAGTTGTATTGTTTTTTTCTAGTATGATATTTTACCTAATATAAGATCTAAGACACATTATTATGATATGAAATTATCACATTCCTTTGGAGTATTGTACCTTACCTTTGCACAAGGTTATAGATAAGGACCTCATGTGAGTGACCCTTAAATGGTTATAGTTATCATGTAGTGTATTTGGGTAGTGTGTGATTGTAATCTATATTATGTTTTCAGGGTGGACTATATAGTATGAAATTTAATAGCATGAAACAAGGAATATGGTTCCATTATGTTAAGGTTCATATGACATAGACCAATTCCAAGAATTTTAGAGTCATAATGGTTATCCTATGATTTCCTTGAATTTAAAATCAATCAATGTGGAGGAAGGATGGTATTTTTCCCAACATTGGAACCATGGAGGTAAAGATTATTTCAATTAAATGTCCCATTCATCATGGTGATGTGGAGGTACTTTTCGGATGAAACCTACAACCGGTCTAGTAAACACGATGTTATTTCCTCTCCTATGATAATAAGAATCAATCCACATGTAGTTCATGATATATATAATCCTAGTGTGGAGAATAAATTGTACAATCCAAACATGAATTATAGGGACCTTTGATGGGATGGAAATTGGGTTTAATGGGGACAATATTATGGTTAGGCTCGAGATACAATATTCAGAAGTAACTACGTATCATGTATATAAGAACACGACATTTCATTATAAATTGTCCTTAAATAAATATCTAAATAATGTTTTTTACTCAATAAAACAAAATAAAATGAATTCATTATATGTTAAATTATAATTTTTCCATTATAATATAGCTACTAAATTAGAAGGTATAAAAAAAGTGACTATATTATGTAATCACGTATGTAATGGAATAATAAATATTTAAAAAATTCTTTCTTATAAATACAATTTATCTTAGCATGAGAATTATGTACCACCACTAGGGTTTTTTCTAAAATATTCCTAATATAAAATTGAATAATTAAAATATGGGACAAATTGTATTCAAGAGTCATTCATACTCATAGTTATTTCCCTCAGAACCATGTTAGCATAATCCTCACCCTAGTCTGCCACCATAGCTTATCTGATGCTTAAGATTAAACTATAAATCAAAATGAATTATTTTATTATAGATTATGAATAATTCAACATGAAATAATCTATATATATATATATATATTAGATATTTTAATACATTTTAAGCGGTCAATTTTTATAATTTAACTTCATCTTTAATGAATTTATTTTACAAAAACAGTAATTTTATTTAACTAAAATACTTGTATTATAATTTAATAATAAAAAGATATAATTACTCTATGAATAATAGCTCAATACAATAATAATTTGTAATTTATATTAAAAAATATATAATATTCATAGTTTAGTTTTCCAATAAAAAAATATTTTCATTATATTTTATAGATTAAATTTTAAAAAAATTAAAATTTATCAATATGAATTGGAAAAAAATTATTTATTTATTTATTTATTCTTAAGATATTTTTGGAGATTATTATTTCTAATTATCTTAAAAATAATGATATTTTGGTGAATTATTAAAAATACATTTTTTAAAAATAAAATGAATTTATGACATTATTTTTATTAAAGTATGAATTTTCATATCTTTAAACCTGTTTATAATTCCAAATATTTAATTTTTAGGTTACATTTTAATATTAAAAATAAATATTTTTATTTAAAAATCCATATTTTTAATTTTAGAACCTAAGTTGTATTTTTTTCTAAATATTTAAATACATTATACATTTATAATTTTAAAATGTAATATTATAACTTTTAGAAAATTAATATCAAAAATGTATTTTACATTTATATTCTTTAATAGAAATTACATAATAAGTACACCACTATTTTCAGTCACATTATATTAATGACTTTGGTAAAAACTAGTTAACTTGATACAATTAAAAATGTGTAAAAATGGTTTAACAAAGAAGGAATGACCAAAAACATGTTATAATTTTTTTAGGGTGAGTGGTTGAAGAGTATAATTGGATGCATTGAAACATATTCAACTAGTTCATGATAGTTCTACATTGTATCCCACATATATCTTATTAACTCTCACCCTTATATGATATATCATAAATTAAATAATTCATCACAAAATGGGAAAGAAATCATAAGAAAGGATGAGCTCTGATTCTCAATAAGGTTAAATAAGGAATCATCAATGATCATAGAAGCATAATATTTACAAAAGTGTATTAGAACATGATCTTAATGTATGAAAACCAAACCATGCATATAAATGATCATAGTATCATTTCATGCAATAAATCACAAAATTTCATACGATATGAATCATAAGAGAAAAATGAACTTGAACGATTAAAGCATAACATAGACAGAAGAAATTTATTTATGTCATACCCATAAGCATTAAAAATCATTTCCTCAGTAGTCAAGGATCACTTCGAATGCCATTGTAGTTAAATTAATTCACACAAAATACCATCATAGTAGTCAAGAATCACTAGCTTGACTATCATAGTGGAAAATATCCTTACTTATCTAGGTTTACTCTCTATTCTAGTTATGTTTATATCATGATATATAAATATTTACATAATGAATTAGATAGAGATATAGGTCCCACCCATAATATAATGAAAATCCTATATATGTGATCCATAAGGTCAAGATGTATTCAAAATATATGAACCAATTATATAAATGGGGTTTATAAACATATTATCCTTGAATAACTTGTGAAAAAGTAACTAGTTTTATAAAAAATTTATAATTTCCAAAAATAGTAACCCTATGTAAAATAATAATATTCATAGACATTTCATCATAGCATTACCCTTAGAAAGTGGAATTTTTGAAAAATATTCAACCAATTCATCATAGAATAACCCATGGAATAATGAAAAGGTTTCAAAAACATCATTTCATGATAATATATCCATAGAATGAATAAGGATGTAATCATTTTATCATATCCCTATTAAAACACTAATTTCAACAAATGTTGTTGATTTTGGTGAATAAAAACATAATAAAAAATAATTAAAATATTTTTTAGGAAAATAACCATTCATTTCAATATAAAATTTAAGAATATAATATTTTAAATTTATAATGGATAACATATTCTTTTAAAATAACAATGTAAACATATATGTAACTCCCCAACGCCATAATCCCAGATTCGGTGCATTATTTTAATACATTGGCATGATTACAAGGAATCAAGCCCCGAAAGACCGATCAGTTTAGCAGTCCTGGAAAATAGATTGCATACATGAATATTACATTACATATTAATAAGTAAAACAAAACATAAATGATCCCTTGATAATTCCATTAATCCCTTTGCATAACCCTTCTTATCAATCATAAAATACTTCTTCACATCGTGGGAAAAATAAATCATAGTAAGGGGTGATATCAGATACTCAGTAATGATAACAATATAGTGGAAACTTTCATAAATAAGTATAAAAATTTAAGGAAATGTATTAGACTAAAACAAAAGCCTTTTCAACTTAAACTTCAGCATAATATGAAAAAGATAAAATCAAATAATTCAATTTAATTAGTCCCATGTATATTCTATTAGTCAAATAATCACATGCAATATCAATATCCTCTTTTATAATGATGGAATGCATAATTCCAGACTTCATAACCACAAAGTCAAAGCATTGTGCCAATACTAAAAATAATATTTTGTCAAGGCCTTGTGCCAAGACAAATGTTTATCTCATGAGACCTACCGATGCATCGAGGAGCTATAGCGGGCTCCACCCATCACTTACTAAGTCCAATTCATTCCTCATATGAAAAGGTACAAAACATAACATAAACATTCATATTAGAACTATCATATGAAATGTCAATACTTTATCCATAATCAATAAATGGTATAAAAATAACACATCCACAATCAAACATATCACAAAACCTTCAATAAAATATGGATGATTTGTATCATAATAAATCAACATCAATCAAGTTTAAAATCCATCAACAGATGTTGATATAGATGAAAATTATTTGCAAAAAACTTTCAGAGAAATATCCCTTTTTCAAAAAAACATTTAAGAGTCACACAATTTAGAAAGGAAGACATTTTAGTACATTTTTGAATCAAAGTGTCCCATACAAATTAGAAACTTTTTAATGTAATTAACATTTTAATAACATTCATCTTCATATAAATAAATCTTTAAAACCATTTAGAAAACATGGACATTAATGAGAATTATTTATGAGAATAAATATTTAAAACATTTAAAATGACGTTTTAGTAAAAATTAACTTAAAAATAATACATTTTAAAACTATTTTATGAAACATGTACATGGATAATAAATATTTCTTAGTAGCTACATACGTAAAAACAACCTTGGATAATAAAGAGAATGTGAAATTAACCCTTACTTTGAAATTTCCTTTAGTCGAGGGTACATTTAACTACATGTATAAAGACCATAGTATGTTATTAAATTATTCCAGAACCTTATTAATATTTATGATATTATACATGATTCAATTATGACTTTATACTACCCATTTGATAATAATTTCCATTTTAAATTAATATTTCGGGTAATAATTGCTTTCTTTATCATACATGTTTTAACTTGTTACTCTTGATTGTATCACTTACAAAATGATTTGAATACTTCCAGAATATATAACATGATTTATATATCATATATATTTATAATATAAATATGTATAATATACCTATATATTAAATGTAAAACACCGTTGATGGAGACGGTAGGTCGTACGTACATGTAAACAATGTTTCTGTTTTCATATCGTGTTGAATGGGACTAAGTGAATAAAATATATGTATGTATATATATATATCCAGTAGAATTATTATGTCATATATT
This sequence comes from Viscum album, assembly GCA_963277665.1. Taxonomy (NCBI): domain Eukaryota; kingdom Viridiplantae; phylum Streptophyta; class Magnoliopsida; order Santalales; family Viscaceae; genus Viscum; species Viscum album. The sequence continues at coordinate 529,825,189 of OY728137.1, forward strand.
ACAAACTTATTAATGATATATATTTTATAATTATCATTTCATGGTGAACGTGGAAATGAATCTCATCGCGTCGTGGAGACGGTAATCCATACATACGCACGAGCACGAATATAATTTTATTTATGTGGAAATCGTAAGTAATTGGATGTTATATCATATATATAGAATAATTAACATGTTATATTTATTATTTACATTAGTTATACTCATTATTATACCCATATAAATAATGGAGTGTTTGAAATAATAAACTCCACCACGACGTGGAGATGATAATCAGTATGTTCGCACGAATGATGACTGTATCATTTATAGGATGGACAGAATAATGAATATATTTGTAAAATTTTTATAATTAAATCAAATTATATATAGGCTACTGGATTTATTATTTTATAATAAAAACATAAAAGAAATAGGAAGTGGAAGAATAAAAGAACTTCAAAGAGGTGATAAAATATTTACCTCTTCTTCGGGTTCTTCCATTTTATTTGATCAAAAAGGCTTCGTAGGATAGCTTTAATACTAAGGAAATACCTCTAGGAATAATGTAGGACATTTGAGAGGATAATTGGGTAGGTTTTGGCTGTGGAAAATGGCTTTGTAGGTGTGATTTTTAGAGAAGGGGAAGTTCCCTTTTATAAGAGAGGTGAGGGTCACTTTAGGAAAAGGTTGAAATATTATTTTATAATAAAATAAATTTCGGTTTTTAATGGATCCAAAGTTATTTTCTTAGATTATAAGATGGGTATGGGTAGAAAAACTCTCAAAAATAGGTTTTAGACAAGTTTAGGTTACCATTTTATCCTTATCTTATAGATTTAACTCTTAGTTAAACAGTTTAACTTTTACCGCGTCTTCTTGTATTCTTACACTATATTGTTAATAAACTTACTCTAAACATCCAAGAAAACCTTTAGTGATTCATTAATGACATATATAATTTGATTAATGTTCTTTGGCCGAATCATAGTTTTTTGGGAATATTATATCAAAAAATAATATAGTATTTGTTTTAAAAATTAATTTATGTCAATTTTGACATTATTTGGTATTTAGTTATTGTGAGAGTCATAAAAACTTTATTACTTATATCAAGATAAATTTAATCAACCCTAAAATTTCATCTTCACCTAGAAAATTCTTGTATGTCATAAAAACATTTAAATTATATTTATTATAATATTTATAATATCATTTACCTGATTCTTTCATTAATAAGGTAATTACAGCATCATCATTGTGTCATAGATAAATTAAATTATTTAATGTTTAAAAATTATAAGTAAAAAACCACTATGTAGAAAATATTGTCATATTTCTAAAGAATATTTATAGTAGAATTCATATTGTGGGAACCATATATTAAAAATGGGTTTGTTATTAAACTTGAATTTAACATTTTTAACTCTTCATTAAATAAAATAATAATAAATGTCTTAATCTAATCCATGTGGAACAAAGAGATTCATATTTTATGTCTAAGGTTTTTTTTGGTCTAATTATACTTATCCAATAGAAATAAGACATGTTTTAGGGTAATTATGATATCATTTTTACTATTAATTACCCTATTTACTTTTAATCGTGGTAAATAAAAGTCAAAAGTTACTATTCACCAAAAATTATTTTAATCATATTGAACCACATTTTACATACTAATATTAACCGTGTATCTTGGATTTCAGAAATTCAACTCATAGATGCGGTAAAATTATGTTCTCTACAAATTTGCAAAAGCTCCTAGGAGGTGGATAAAAGAGGTTAAAAAGTTCAATAAAATTTTATACATCTAATTTTATTATAAAATGACTCCAATGAATTACATTGAACTTATATAGGTATTATATATCTATTTTGACTTAAAATAAATTTAAATAAAATAAATAATTATTTAAATAAAAAGTCGGTTTTAAATAATAACGTAGTGTTTTTCACTATTCATCAAAAATTGAATGTTTTCAGAAAAATTCCAAAAATTCAACCTAAGCTAATTTTGATATTCATAAATATAAAATTAATCATGTTTTACTAAATTAAAAATATATAATGTGAATTTATCAATTTAAAATCAATTCCCGTTGTCAAAACCAAAAAGCGTGTTTTAAAAAAGAAAAAACTATCAAAAAATTCACATGTATTTATGTCAAATTTAAAAGTGAAATTACATATAATGTCCAAAATTGGTTTAAATGATAAAAATATAATATAATTATACTTTAAAACCTTCCAAATTCATAATTTAACACTATAAATTGTTTCAATTAAAAAAGATGTTTTCAATTAAAACATAGTATTTTCACTATTCATCAAAATGTGAAAGTTATCAGAAAAGTACCAAAAATTTATCCAAACTAAATTTTTATGACCCACTTCTAAAGTAGAATTTAAATTAATTAAATTTAATCTATAAAATTTTCATATATTGGTTTTAATAAGTGTTCTCCATTAAAAGTTGGTAAAACTACATTTTTTTAAAAATACATCTTTTATTTGAGAAATTGAATTTGTTCTTATATTATGTATAAAAAACACATAATATGGATGTTAACATTATATAGAGTATATAATATTCAAAATTAAGTTAATACTATTCATAACTGCTTTTTGAATGTTTAGTTTATTAAGTTGTGGTGCGCTCGAACTCGGTGGCGCATGTAGCGCAAGCTATTGAATTACAATAATGAAATAACATACTATGGAATCTAGTGGGGTTACATTCTACCCTCCTTCAATAAATTATGTCCTCACAATTTGAAATTATTCTTTTAAAATAAAAGGGCAAAAATAGAAAAAATATCTTTGTGGAAGACCCACATCAGAAATTGGGTAAATAAAATTTAGTCTTAATAAGAGGGAAAGGGAATGAAAAAGTTACTGCCGAATTATGATCTATATTAGAAGAAAATTGGTTGAAGTTATAGAAACATAATTGAAGGAAAAATATAAATATTTATAGGGAGTGATTGAGGTCATCAATTAAAAACAAGTGTATAATTGAGAGCCTCAAATCCGTTAATCTATGATGATTTAAAATATAATCAGTTCAACAAAACATAAGGAATTAGGATAACACATTTTTTTGTTTTAATATTCGTTCCCTGAAGTTTAAGCATTAATTTATTCATAGAATAAGAGGGAAAACATATATTTGACAAGTAGATTTTCATGCTTCATCTAATTCCTACCACAACTCATCTTTCTCTCCAAAATATAATTGAATACAAAAATATTCTATTTATCCAAATAGTATATTGTTCTAAAAATAATGAATTAATAATTCATATGTTAGAAAATTAAAAAAAACTACATTATGAAAACCAAGATTTCATGTATTCCAGTGGTAGGTGATCCACTCTTGTTGCCCTTTGGTTGTGGGTTCAAGTCTCACAACCTTGTCGGACGTGACGGGTTATCGCCCGACCACCGGGTTGTCCTTTTTATGACAATCCAAAAATAATATCAAGGAATCATTTAACCCTAACAATATTATCCAATGTCAGACATAATCAATTCCAACCTTTATACTTATCGAAAATACTTATGTCCAAACTCACAGTCCAAAATGTATAAGGAAGGTAAACACAAAGAAGATCCTTTTTAGCATGTAATATAATGGGAATACCTACATCATGTATTCTTTTAAAACACTATTACACCCTGAATTTCCATAAAACCTTATTCATTACATTCATGCTCCCTTATTACTAATAAAATACTAGATATACTCCTTCTATCCAAAAATGTTGTAAACTCCAACATTATGGAATATACAAATCATTAATCAGTTCCCAGGATGTAAATAATATCCAATATTATTTATCCAAATCAATCCTATCTTATTCCAAAATCACTACCACGATATCGGAATCATATTATGCTTCACCGTTATATCAACCATATATTTTCCAAAAATTTAACCTACCATTGAGTAAGTTTTCTTGGTTCTACACAATCTCAAGTCCTTAATGAAATAGTACTACAGTACAATCCTCATATACTATATAATTATTATAACATGTACATTATTAATATAGTACACAAATGTCACAATATTTTAATAATAGCATAAGAAACCTAATCAATCCTCTTCATCTTCTGTAGTATCATTACATGATTATTATCCAATAGCATGATTTAGGGTATACTCTAATGGTTTGGACATTGATTCGCGTAGTGTCCCAACTCCTTACATATGAAGCATTGTACATTTGAAACATTTTTCTCACCCTGGAAATCACGTACTTGGTGTCCTTTTTCTCCACACATATAACAAACTCATATTCCATTCAAAAATTTACCAAAGTGTTTCTTTCCACATTTATCACATATGGGAAAATCCTTCATTCCCTTATTCCCTTTATCCATCATTCTTTATACCATCTTTTTTTCTATGGATTCCCTTCATTACCATTTGACTCAGGAAATTCTTTACTTATCTTATTAACATATGGTATTATTTATTTATATGATAATAATACATGGGAGAATATTTACTTTCTAAATGTTGTATTAACACCATGAATGATATCATCCTTCTTACTATTTGGATCATAAATATGGTCGGAGGTCTCATTCCATATACTAGGAGCCATTTCTAAATAATAGCATACAATAGGTTAGTTTATGAATCACAATGAATAATTCCAAACATGTCACCCAATTAACATAAATTGAACAATAACTAGATATAATCCATAATCATAAAAATGTTTTCATTAAGGAGGTATATACTCATAAACACATCATAGTGTATTGTAAAGAAAATGTGAATTATCCTAAACATATCTATCAGGAGTGTCATAACCAAGAGTGTAGCAAGGCCCGTAGTCGTGCAACAGTTCTTGTTCGAGTATAGATCAAAGCGTTTTTTTGTTTTACCCCTAGGTACCTATGTGTAAGAGCCTCCTCTACCTGCTTGTATCCATACATATATGTATTGCTTCTAAAACTCACAAAATCTCTACAGTACCAAAATACTATACAGTTATTCTATAGTAATCTCCAAAGTCTATCTTAGGGTAGTGTTCTCTAATCAGTGTTTTTCTAAATCTATTTAAAGTATGTTCCTATACTTATTCTGATAACAACTGTAATTCCCCAACCCCATAATCCTGGAGTCGGTGCATTATTTTAATACATTGGCATGATTACAAGGAATCATGTCTCGAATGACTGATCAGTTTAGCATTCTTGGAAAATAGATTACATATATGAACATTACATTGCACATTATAAATTAAAACAAAACATAAATGATACTTTAATAATGCCTTTAATCCCAAATCTTAACCCTGTTTATCAATCATTATGTACTTCTTCATATCCAAGAAAAATAAAACATAGAAAGTGGTGATCTCAGATGCTCAGTAAGGATAACAATATAGCGGAAACATTCATAAATAAGCAATAACATTTAAGGGAATGTATTAGACTAAAACAAAATCCTTTTAAACTTAAACATCAGCATAATATGCAAAAGATATAATAAAATAATGCAATTTACTTATTCCCATGGATAATCTACTAGGAGAATAATCACATGCATTATCAATAGCCACATTTATAATGATAAAATGCATAATTCCAGACTTCATAACCACATAGTCAAGGCATTGTGCCAAGACTACAAATAAGATTTTGTTAAGGCCTTGTTCCAAGACAATAGTTTGTCTCCTGAGACCTAGAAACTCATCGACGAGCTGTAGCGGGCTCCACCCATCACTTATTAAGTCCAATGCATTCTTCATATGACAATATTTAAACATAACATAAACATTCGTATTAAAACTAGCATACAAAATGTCAATACATTGTCCATAAATCATGAATGGTAAAAAAATAACACATCTAGAATAGAAAATATCACAAAACCTTTAATAAAATATGGAATATTTTTATCATAATAAATCAACATCAAAAATGTTTAAAATCCATCAAGGGATGTTGATATAGATGAAAATGATTTGTAAAAATATTTGAGAGTAATGTCCCTTTTTTATAAAAACATTTATAAGTCACCAAATTTAAAAAGGAAGACATTTAAAGACATTTTTGAATCAAGGAGTCCCATAACACTTTGAATCTTTTGGAATAAATTTACATTTTAAAAGCATTCATGTCTGTATAAATAAATCCTTAAAACCCATTTTAAAACAAGGATATTAATGAGAATGATTTAGAAGAATATATATTTAAAACATCTAAAATTATTTTTTAGTAAAAAGACCCTTAATAATAATCCATTTGAAAACTCTTTTATTAAACATGGACAAGGATAATAAATATTTCCCAGTAGATACTTATGTAAAAACAACCTCAGATAATAAAGATATTGTGAAATTAACCCTTACCTTGCACTTTCCATTAGTCGAGGATACGTTTAACCTCATGTATAAATACTGTAGTATGTTATTAAATTATACCAGAACCATATTAATATTTAAGATATCTTAAATGATTCATTTATGACTTTATTATACCCATTTTATAATAATTTCCATGTTAAACTAAAATTTCGGGTAATAATCTCTTTCCTTATCGTATAAGTTTTAACTTGTTACTCTTGATTGTATCACATAGATCATGATTTAAACAGTTATAGAATATAAAAAACGATTTTTATATCATATATATTTAGAATATAAATATATATTATAGACAAATATTTGAAATGGAAAACAACATTTATGGAGACGGTAGGCTGCACATACGCATAAACACTGTTTCTATTTTCAGATCGTATTGAACAGAACTAAATGAATAAAATATATGTAAGTACATATATATATATATATATATCCAGTAGAATTATTATTTCATATATTACATACGTATTAATGATATATATTTTATAATCATCATTGAATGGTGAATGTGGATGTGAATCTTGGTGCGTTGTGGAGACAGTAATTCGTACATACGCACGAGCGACAATATCATTACATTGATCAACAAATCGTACATAATTGGATGGTATATCATATATAAATAATCATTAACAGGTTATATTTATTATTTACATCATTTATAATCATTATTATACCCATATAAATAATTAAGTGATTGAATAATAAACTACACCATGACGTGGAGACGGTAATCCGTACGTACGCACGTATGGTGACTTTGTCATTTATAGGATAGACAGAATAATTAATATGTTTGTAAAATTTTTATAATAAAAAGACTATATATATAAGATACTAGAGTTATTATTTTATAATGGAAACAACAATGAAATAAGAAGTGGAAGAAGAAAAGAACTTGGAAGAGGTGATGAAATATTTACCTCTTCTTCGGGTTCTTCCTTTTGATTTGATCAAAAGGGATCCTTAGGATGTATTTTTGACTAAATTAAGGCCTCTTTGATGAATGGAAGATAGTTTAGAAGATATTTTAGCAGGGTTTGGTTGTGAAAAATGGCTTTGGAGGTGTTATTTTGAGAGAAGGGGAACACCATTTTATAAGAGCAGTGAGGGTCACTTTAGGAAAAGCTTGAAATATTATTTTATAATAAAATAATTTTCGGTTTTTAAAGGCTCTAAAATTATTTATTTAGAGTATATGGTGGTTATGGGTCGAATCACTCTCAAAAAATAGGTTTTAGATAAGTTGGGGTTACCATTTTAACTTTATCTTCTAGATTTAACTCTTAGTTAAATAGTTTAACTTTTACTATGTCTTCTTGTAATATTACACTATATGGTTAATAAACATACTCTAAACTTTAAAAAGAACATAAGGTGTCTCAATAATGACATATATAATATTATTCAATCCCTCTGACTAACCTTTGATTTCTGGGAATCTTATATCAACCAATAATATAGTATTTATTTTAAAAATTAATTTAGGTCAATTTTGACATTATTTGGTATTTGGTTTTTTTGAAAGTCATCACAACATGATTACTTAAAAAAAGATATATTTAATCAACCCTAACATGTCATATTCACCTAAAAAATTGTGGATGTCATAAAAACAATAATATTATATTTATTTTAATATTTATAATACCATTTATTTGATTCTTTCATCAATAAGGTAATTACGGCATCATCATTGTGTCATAAATAAATTAAAGTATTTAATTTATAAAAATTATAAACAAAATACCACTATATAGGAAATATTTTTAGATTTCTAATGAATAGTTAGATTATAATTAATATTGTGGGTAACCCTATATTAAAAATGGTTTAGTTATTAAACTTTGAGTTTAACAATTTTAACTCTTCTTTAAATAAAATAGTAATAAATGTCCTAATCTAATCCAAGTGGGACAAAGAGGATAATATTTTATTACTATGTTCTTTTTGGTGTAATTATACTTATCAAATAGAATTAGGACATGTGTTTGGGTAATTATGAGATAATTTTTACCCTTGATTACCCTATTTACTTTTAACCATTGTAAATAAAAGTCAAAAGTTACTATTCATAGTAAATTATTTTCATCTTATTAAACCTAATTTTACATACTAATATTAAACGTGTATCTCGGATTTTTGAAATTCAACTCACAAAAATGGTAAAACTACATTTTATGCAAATTTGTAAATTCTCTTAGAAGATGGGTTAAATAGGTAAAAAAGTTCAATAAAATTTTATACAAATAATTTTATTATAAAATTAATCCAATGAATTAAATTAAAGTCATATAGGTATTATATATCTATTTAGACTTAAAATAAATTTAAATAAAATAAATAATTATTTAAATAAAAAGTCGGTGTAAAATAATAACGAAGTGTTTTTCACTATTTATCAAAAATTGAAATTTTTCAGAAAAATTCCAAAACTTCACCCTAAGCTAATTTTGATGTTATGAATTCAGAAATGAAGTATATTTTACTAAATTAGAAATATATTAGTTTCATATATTAATTTAAAATCAATTCTCGTTGTCAAAACCAAACAGCGGGTTTTTAAAAAGTAAAAACTATAAAAAGATTGACAAGTGTTTATGTGAAATTTAAATGTGAAATTACATATAATGACATACTTTATATTAAATGATAAAAAAATAATCTAATTATACTTCAGAAACTTTAAGATTCATAATTTAACACTAAAAATTTTTTCAATTGAAAAAGATGTTTTCAATTAAAACATAGTATTTTTTACTATTTGTCAAAATATGAAAGTTATTAGAAAAGTACCAAAAATTTATCCAAACTGAATTTTTATTTCCTGCTTCTGAAGAATAATTTCATTTCACTAAATTGAATATATAAAAGTGTAAAATATTGGTTTTAAAAAGGGTTCTCCATTAAAAGTCGGTAAAATTGCATTTTTTTTAAAATAAATCTTTTATCTGAAAAAATGAATTTGTTCTTATATTATGTATAAGAAACACATAATATGGATGCTAACATTATATATACTATATAAGATTCAAAATTCAGTTAATACTACTCATAACCGCTTTTTGAACGGTTAGTTTAGTAAGCTCTGGTGTGCTCGAACTCGGTGTTGCGTGTAGCGTAAGCAATTGAATTACATTAATGAGATAACGTACTATGAAATATTAGGGTGTTACATTCTCCCCTATTTCAATAAATTGTGTCCTAAAAATTTGAAAATTTTCATCTGAAATTAAAGGTTAAAAATAGAAAAATACTTTTGTGGAAAACCCACATCAGAAATTGGAAAAATAAAATTTAGTTTTAATAAGAGGGAAATGGAATGAAAAAGTTACCACCAAATTATGATCTCAATTAGGAGAACATTGGTGGAAATTAGGGACACATAGTTAAAGGAAAAACATAAATATTTATAGGGAGTGATTGAGGTCATAAATCACAAACAAGTGTACAATTGAGAGCCTCAAAGCCATCAATCTATAAGGATTTAAAATATCTTCAATTCAACAAAACATAAGGTATTAGGATAAGAAAAAATTTATTATCATTTTCTTTAAATATTAATAATTAATTTATTCATAGAATAATAGGGGAAAAATATACATGAAAAGTATAGTTTCATTCTTCAACTAATTCCTACAACAACTCATCTTTCACTCCAAAAGATAATAGAATTCAATAATATTTTATTTATCCCAATCATATAGGGTTCCAAAAATAATTAAATTATAATTCATTAGTCAAAAAATATAAAAAACTACATTATACATACTAGGAAATCAAGTATGCCAGTGGTAGGTGATCCACCCTTGTTGTCCATCTGTTACGGGTTCAAGTCTCATGGTCTTTCTAGATGCAACAGGTTGTCGCCCAACCACCAGGTTGTACCTTTTATGACAATTCAAAAATAATCTCAAGAAACCATTTAACCTTAACAATAGTATCTAATGTCAAACATAATCATTTCCAACATTTAGACTTATCAAAAATACTTTTGTGCAAACTCACAGTCCAAAATCTATATGGTAAACACAATAAAGATCCTTTTTCCATGTAATAACATGTGAATACCTTCATCCGGTATTTATTTAAAACAATGAAACACCCTGAATTTTCATAAAACCTTATTGATTACATTCATACTCCCTTATTCCTTATAGATTACTGGATATACTCTTTCTATCCAAAAATGTTGTAAACTCCAACAATGATGGAATATACAAATTATTAATCAGTTCCAAGGATATAAATAATATCCAATATAATTAATCTAAATAAATAATACCTTATTCCTAAATTACTACCTCAGTATTATAATCATATTAAGGTTTACCTTTCTTTCAACTATATATTTTCCAAAAATTTAACCTACCTTTGAGTCACTTTTTATGGTTCCACACAAACTCAAGTCCTTAATAAAATAGCACTGTGGTACAATCCTTATATACTCTATAATTCTTATAACATGTACATTATTAATATAGTATAGAAATGAAACAATACATTAATAACAACATAAGAACCATAATCATTCATCTTCATCTTCGGTAGTATCATAACGTGGTTATTATCCAATATCAGCATTTGGCGTATACTCTGATGGTTTGTACATTGATTTGCGTAGTGTCCCAACTTCTTACAGGTGAAGTATTGTACATTTAAAACCTTTTTCTTACCCTTACAATCACATACTTGGTGTCATTTTTCTCCACACATATAACAAACTCCCATTCCCTTCAAGCATTAGCAAGGTGATTCTTTCCATAGTTGTCACATATGGGAAAATCCTTCTTTCCCTTATTCCCTATATCCATCTTTTCTCTATCGTATTTTTCTTCTATATCTTCCCATAAAATCCATAGGACTCATAAAACACTTTACTTTCCCTATTAAAACATTATACTATTTGTTCATATAATGATAATACATGGAGACTATTTCCTTTCTACATGTTGGATTAACACCATGAATGATATGATCCTTCTTACTCTTTGGATCATGCGTATTGTTGGAGGTCTCATTCCATCTACTGGGTTCCATTTCTAAACAATAGCATATAATAGGCTATTTTATGAATCACAATGCATAAATCCAAACTTGTAAAACAATTAACATAAATTTAACAGTTCATGGATATAATCTATAATAATAAAAATGTTTTCTTTGAGGAGGTATATACACATAATCTTTTCATAGTGGTTTGTAAAGAAAACTAGAATTATCCTAAACATATCCCTTGGGAGTGTCGTAACCAAGAGTGTAGCAGGGCCCATTGTCGGGCTCCAGTTCCCATTCTAATCTAGATCAAAGTAGTGTTTTTGGGTTTCACCCCTTGGTACATCTATGCTAGAGCTGCATCTACCTGCCTATATCCAGACATGGATGTATTACTTGGAAAAAACACAAATCTCTATAGTACCAAAATTCTATAATGTTCTTCTATACTAATCCTCAAATTCTATATTAGGGTAGTGTTCTCTAATCAGAGTTATTCTAAATAAATTTCCATGTATGTTTATAAACTTCCTCTCATACCAAATGTATCACCGTAACCCCAGAAGCCCATATTTGGTGCATTATTTTAATATATTGGCATTATAACAAGGAATCAAGTCCCGGAAGACTGAACAGTTTAGCAGTATTGCAAAATAGATATCATACATGAACATTACCTTACACATTAGAAAGTAAAACAAAACATAAATGATCCTTTTATAATTCCATTAATCCCTTAGCCTAACCCTACTTATCAATCATAAAATAATTCCTCACATCATGGGAAAAATAAAACATAGAAAGGGGTGATCTCAGATTCTCAGTAAGGATAACAATATAGTGACAACATTCATAAATAACCAAAAACATTTAAGCCAATGTATTAGACTAAAACAAAAGCCTTTTAAAATTAAACTTTAACATAATATGGAAAAGATAAAATAAAATAATTACATTTACCTATTCCCATGTATATTCTACTAGTCTAATAATTACATGCAATATCAACAACCACTTTTATTATGATGGAATGCATAATTCCAGACATCATAACCATATAGTCAAGGCCATATTCAAAAAAAACAAATAAGATATTGTTAAGGACTTGTTCTAAGACACTAGTTTGTTTCATGAGACCTACTGATGCATCTATGAGCTATAACTGGCTCCACTCGTCACTTACTAAGTCCAATTCATTCCTCATATGAAAAGGTTTAAACATAACATAAAAATCGTATTAAAACTAGCATTCAAAATGTAAATACTTTATCCATGAAACATGAATGGTATAAAAATAACACATCCACAGTCAAACATATCACAAAATCTTCAATACAATATGGAAGATTTGTGTCATAATAAATTAACTTCAAACAAGTTTATAATCTATCATGAATGCTGACATATATAAAAATGATTTCTAAAAATATCTGAGAGAAATATCCTTTTTTAATAGAAACATTTAAAAGTCACACAATTTAGAAATTAATACATTTAAAGACATTTATAATCAAATTTTCCCATACCACTTTGAAACATTTGAAAGGAATTAAAATTTTAAAAACATTCATGTCCATATAAATAAATCCATAAAAACCATTTTGAAAACATGGACATCAATGAGAATGATTCAGAAGAATAAATATTTAAAAAATTTAAAATGATGTTTTACTAAAAAGTAAATTAAAAATAATACCTTTGAAAACTCTTTTATGAAACATGGACAAGGGTAATAAATATTTCCAAGTAGATACTTATGTAAAAACAACCTCGGAAAATAAAGAGATTGTGAAATTAACAATTACCTTGCACTTTCCTTTAGTCGAGGGAACGTTTAACCTACTATATAAAGACCATAGTATGTTATTAAATTATACCAGAACCATATTAATATTTATTTTCTCATACTTGATTCATTTATGACTTTATACTACCTATTTAATAATATTTTCCATGTAAAATTAAAATTTCGGGTAATAATCACTTTCTTTATCATACGTGTTTTATATTTTTACTCTTGATTGTATCACATAGATCATGATTTAAAAACATCCAGAATTTGAAACGTGATTTATATATAATATATATTTAGAATAAAATATTTATAATAGTCATATATATGAAATGGAAAACACCGTTTATGGAGATGGTAGATCGTACGTACGCATAAACATTGTTTCAGTTTTCATATCATATTGAACAGAACTTCGTGAATAAGATATATGTAAGTATATAAATAAATATATATATCTCCAGTATAATTATTATGTAATATATTGCATACTTATTAATAATATCTATTTTATAATCATCGGTGAACGGTGAACGTGGAAATGAATCTCATCGCGTTGTGGAGACGGTAATTCATACATACACACGAGCTCCAATATCATTATATTGTTGGTGAAATAATATGTAATTGTATGATATATAATATATATACAGAATCATTAACATGTTATATTTATTATTTAAATCAGTTATACTCATTATTATACCCATACATATAATGAAGTGTTTGAATGATAAAGTACACCACGACGTGGAGATTGTAATCCATACGTACGCACGTATTGTGACTTTATCTTTTATAGAATTGGAAGAATATTGAATATGGTTGTACCATTTTTATAATAACATCACAGTATATATAATATAATGGAGTTATTATTTTATAGTGTAAACAACAATGATATAGGAAGTGGATGAAAAAAAGAACTTGGAAAAGGTGATGAAATATTTACCTCTTCTTCGGGTTCTTCATTTTTATTTGATCAAAAGGGACCTTTAGGATGGATTTATGACTAAAGTAAGGCATCTATGATGAATTCAGGATAGTTGAGAGGATATTTGGGAAGTTTTGTCCATGTCAAATGGCTTTGGAGGTTTGATTTTGTGAGAAGGGGATGTACAATTTTATAAGGGAGTTGAGGGACACTTTTGGAAAAGCTTGAAATATTATTTTATAATAAAATAATTTTCGGTTTCTAATGGATCAAAAATGATTTATTTAGAGTCTAAGTTGGGGATGGGTCACGAAACTTTCAACCAATAGGTTTTAGACAAATTTAGGTTACCATTTTAACCTTATCTTTTAGATTTTACTATTAGTTAAATAGTATATCTTTTACCGTTTCTATGTGTATTTTTACAGTAAATGGTTAATAAAATTACACTAAACTTACAAGATAACCTCAAGTGGTTCTTTAATTTAATATATTATATTAATTATGATCTTTGTCAGAACCTTATATTTTTTGGAATATTATATCAACAAATAATATAGTATTTTAAAACAAATTAATTTATGTCAATTTGGACATTATTTGGTATTTGGTTTTTGTGAATTTCATAAAAACTTGATTACTTATAAAATAATACATTGAATCAACCCTAACATGTCATATTTATCTATAAATTTTTTGGATGTCATAAAAACATTTAATCTAAATTTATTTTAATATTTATAGTACCATTTATTTGATTCTTTCATTAATAAGGTAATTACTACATCAACATTGTGTCATAAATAAATTAAATTATATAATGTCTAAAAATAATAAATAGAAAACAATCATGTAGGAAATATTTTTATATTTATAATGAATATTTATAGTAGAATTTATATTATGGTTATCTTTATTTTGAAAATGGAATAGTTATTAAACATTGAATTTAACACTTTTAACTATTCTTTAAATAAAATAATAATAAATGTCATAATCTAATCCAAGTGGACCAAAGAGGATAAAATTTTATTCCTAAGGTATTTTTTGTTTGAATTATACATATCCAATAGAATTAGGACATGTGTTAGTGTAATTATGATATCAAGTTTACCCTTAATTACCGTATTTACTTTTAACCGTGGTAAATAAAAGCCAGAAGTTACTATTCACTAAAAATTATTTTCATCTTATTGAACCACATTTTACTTACTGAAATTAACCATGTCTCTTGGATTTTTTAAATTCAACTCACAAAAGAAGTAAAATTATGTTTTATGCAAATTTGCAAATGCTCCTAGGAGGTGGGTAAAATAGGTTAAAAAGTTCAATAAAATTTTATACATCTAATTTTATTATAAAATGAATCTAATAAATTATATTGAAAGTATATAGATATTATATATCTATTTTGACTTAAAATAAATTTAAATAAAATAAATAATTATTAAAATAAAAAGTCGGTTTTAAATAATAACGCAGTGTTTTCACTATTTATGAAAAATTGAATGTTTTCAGAAAAATTCCAAAAATTTACCCTAAGATAATTTGGATATTCTGAATTCAAAAATGATTTCTATTTTCCTAAATTAAAATTATATAAGTTTCATTTATTAATTTAAAATGATTTCCCGTTGTCAAAACCAAAAAGCGGGTTTTAAAAAAAACTATCAAAATATTGACATGTGTTTATGTCAAATTTAAATGTGAAATTACTTATAATGAACTACATTGTATTATATGATAAAAAATAATCTGATTATACTTAAAAACCTTTCAAATTCATAATTTAACACTATAAATTGTTTCGATTAGAAATGTTTTTTTGATTATAACATATTATTTTTCACTATTTTTCAAAATATAAAAGTTGTCAGAAAAGTACCAAAAATTTATCCAAATGAAATTTTTATGTCCCGCTTCTAAAAAAAATATTTAATTTCATTAAAGTGAATATATAAAAGTGTCAAATATTGGTTTTAAAAGGTATCTTCATTAAAAGATGACAAAATTTCATTTTTTGAAAAATACTTCTTTTATCTGAAAATAAAAATATATTCTTATATTATGTCTAAGAAACACATAATATGGATGTTAACATTATATAGAGTATATAAGATTCAAAATACAGATAATACTATTCATAACTGCTTTTTGAACGTTTAGTTTAGTAAGTTGTGATGTGATCAAACTCAGTGTTGCGTGTAGCGCAAGCTATTGAATTACATTAATTAGATAACATACTATGGAATCTTGGGTGGTACATATAAATTAAGATATAATAAACTGAGTCTTCATGTTTTTGGTAAAAAAAATTCATTCCATATAAGTTAAATGAGTGCATTCCTTTAAAAAAATTGAAGTGTCAAATATTAACTTTTTTTGTAAAATATCAAGAATATAATTTTTAAACCATTTTTATAATGTAAATATTGGGTAAAAATTACCTTAATAAAGAATATGAGAAAAAAAACCTTATTTAAATATTTTTTAGAATATATAGATATGATTGAAAATATTTTTTTGACAGCAGAGATCAATGAAGTCGATTTGCATAAAACAAAATTTTTAGCAACTTCATATCATAAGATTATGAAAATGAAAGGAAATATTTTTTATAAAAAAAGAACCATTAGATAATAAAATTCAAGAGTATCATTTGAGTTCAACAATAAGAGTTCACAATCAGAACATAATCATTAAAAACCTTCATAAATAACGAGATTGAAATTAAAACCCAATTCCTTGAGTAATCATTTGTTTTTAAATCGATAAAAAATCATATATTATATATTTTAATTTATTATTAGTTTATTCTGGATTTTTTTTTCAAAATTATAATACCATATATAATCTATTTTTGTGATATCTTGGACCCTATTCACCCTTGACTAACTAAACCAAGTGTCCTACATGGCCTCAATCATGCTAACCCAAATGCTAGAGTCTTAAAACATGTAGCGTGGGCCTCGGGTGTGTTGGTAGAGATACTATTACCTTAGGATAGAGTGAAGCATATCAGTTATAAGATGAATAAACAAAGAAGAATACTATTAGGGAATAATTAAGATAAAATAAGTATAAGTATATTGACAACAAATTATCATCAATAGTTGTAAACTATATAATATAACAAATATGATTTCATGTATATGAAATAATTTGATAGTGGTAATATAGTACAATACAAGATATACAAAAGAATCAATATGGGAAAAGGCAATCAGAGCATTATATGCGTAGGATCAATCATTTTTTACCAAGATCCCATCTTATTGCAAGATGTTTGGTATCTAAAATAGGTTTCTTCCCTTTGTCCATACTTATGATCATATAATCTATTCGTGGGACGATGGTATCACGAATGGGGTGTGAGGTAAATATCAATAGTCCATGAACAATGATGTCTATATGAAATCAATCCCTTGAATATATACTATATAGTGTATAGGTATATTAAAACTAAAAAAATCAAATAAAAAATCAAATAATAAAATCACTTGACATTTATATAAATAGATGATGTATGTCAACATAAATTCAATTAATTAATTTATTTGGGGTTAATAATTATATTATAGAATAAATCGTGAATTAATGATGATAATAATAATCGAAGGGGATCCACGGAGAACCAATGCATCTATAACCTCTTGTGTTAAGGCATAACATTATAATAACTAATGAAATCCATAAACGAGGTTCTGAGTGTAATTAAATTATTAAAACCATGGATGGTCACTATAAAAGAGTATAATAGTGTCTATGGAGCTCATCCACAAAATATTGGTCCAATAATGACTGGGTATAATGGGGATAATCCATGGTTCTACATGTCTATATATATCAAGATTAAAACGAGTTTTTCTAACGAATCCTAATATTAAAAAATAGCATGTTTAACCTTAATCACAAACCTAATTCATTCATATAATTATAAAAATACCTGATTTTCTATTGGGTACCTCCCATGATAATTTTATTATTTAATCACAATGTAATCTTATGTCTGCTCACGGAATTCCTTCGATAATCGCAGACAAAACCATGTTTGAACATTCCTATAATGATGAAAATGGTTAATATGAAATAGGTAAGTTATTCAAATTGTATTCACAAAAAAATTAATGCCTCCCAATACTCAATTCAATTAAATTTTCTTTCGTTTCATTCAATAAACATTCCACACACATGAACTGGTGTAATAAGGACATGCAACCAATTATCAAATTTATTATAAATTATAATATCCATGTGATAACTATACATATCGAATATATACATTCAATATAATAAATAATGTTTTATTTACTAAATTGAATTAATTTATTTACTTATAGTCAATCGTTAACACCGTAATGGTGTTCCATATAACCACAACATTGTTCAAAAACAATATCAAGGAAACACACCCAAATTTGGAAGTTTGATGTTGTCGTCTCAACCTCCAAAAATATAAAAATGTCTCATAATTATTTATTTTGAATTTTTGATTTTTGATTTATAGAAGGTAGGTTTTATGATCATCCTGTCGTGGAATTTGGTGTGCACTGACGAGAAACATTTATAAATGGTGAGAAATTGAGATAAAAGTCATTGAACACCAACCTTATTCATGTAGTAATCTACTAATATAGTATTGACCTTTGATTTTGTATAGATTGGTAGATAATAGAGATTCGTAAAAATTCTATAAATATAGGTAATATTATATTGCACCAAAAGAAATCCATATATAACAACAAAAATAATGAAGTGATCTAAAGGACAGAAGAGTGTATCACTAGCTATCCAATACAATAGATGACATGTGAATTATAGGAGGGGTGGATGAATGATTTTACAAACTAACATTAGGCATAAAGTGGTGATTTTATGGAAGGATATAGTTTTTCATAGTAATAGAGGGGAGAGATTTAGGAAAAAGAAATGGGTCATGCTCGTATTTAAAAAAAATCACTGCATTTACATGATATGTTATAATTCTTGGTGATTTTCCACAAATGTATATAAAATAAATTTCATTAATTGGGACTTCTAAGAGCAATACTCATGGTGTATTTAATACAAGCATATATATTAATATACATAATGTATTTTCACTACATCCTCGTATATCCCTAATTCATCCTTCCAGGTGAAGAAAAAACCCTAAGGTGTGATTCACGAATATGAGAATTTAGAGAGATAAAAAAGGGTTTAACCAAAAATTAGAATGTTCCATAACTGATGGAATATCCTAGAAAATAAATAATTCCCTTTTAAATAAACTCTTCCTTGTGTTTCCCTTCTAAGGGTTTTAAATCGTCGTCTATAAACAGATCCATCCCTTGATCATGTACACTAAAACCTCTATCCAAGTCTTATACTATAAATTGATGTTCTTTCATGACACCTATATGATAAGAAGATGAATTCATTGGAGATCCTTCATGATAAGAGAAATGATTAATTTTTTATACTCTTAAAAAGAATCATTATAATCCAATTAAACATACCTATGATCAAAAGTATGATATGGGTCATCGTTGTAATGATAATGTGAAGAAATGAAAAATATGACATTACTGGAATGGTACCAATGAATGTTAACAAAATTTGATAGGTTACTATCATAAATCAATCTATGATCTCAAATGTCCCAAAAAATGGATTTCAAAATATCACTTTCCAATGTATCTGCCTATCCTCAAAATTGGATGATATTTTCCAGAAAACATGATTAGTGGCCTTGAACTACAAATTTCATCGATGATGATCAAAATGGAATTTCTATATTAACTAAGAAGTAGAAATCCATTTTTTTATTAACTGACCTATCTACAAATTATTCTACATGAGTTCATAACATAGTATCACTGCCTCCCCTTCATCTATCTATCACCGAGCTGAATTAAATGACCTTCCATATATGTCCTCATTTAGAGCCATATAATTTTTTGGAATGATTTTTTGTAGTAAAATTTGATGTCATGTATATGTTTCTCCCAAGAACCCTAGAAATCAAGGAAACATGAATAAAGAATGTCATCTAACACCTGTATAGTTAGTTTTGAATGACCACTATTCTAAGGGTGAAAATATATTCTTTTAAGCACCAATGTACACAAATATTTCAATAACCCTTTCCAGAACACATATGTGAAACGATCATCCCTATATGAAATAAAATTATAAGTAACCTTGTGTAGGCCTAAAATATCACAGTTATACAATTATCCATCATCATCCACTAATAAGGTATCCCAAAAAGAAAGGATGTGGCTAAATATGTCATCCTATCGATAACTATCCAAACTCTTTCACTACCTTATGGTGACCTCGACAAACTAGTCAAAAAAACCATCATGACATTGCCTCATTTCCATTTCGGAATTGGTAAGGGTTTTAACAGCATAGTGGGCCAATTCTATTCCACCATAACCTACTAAAAGAAACAATTACTAGTGATAAAACCCACAATTTAACATTTCAACCAAGGCCACTAATATTAGTGGAACAAATAACTATATATCTTTGTTATTCCATGGTGCACTACCCAATAATAAGCATGATAATATTTCATCATCACCCAAATATTTCCATAGATATGAATGATATCATCTTCATTGATAAAACAATATAGTGGTTGGTCATCAACTGTAATACATTCTCATAGGAAGAAACCCTCAAGTCATGGAATTTATGTTCTCTATAACCAAACATTGAGTTATGAGGAAAAAAAATACTACCGGAAAATATCATGAATTCCTCCCTTGAAACCCTTGATGGATAACCTAAAATAGTTCAATTAATATCAATCCATAAATACCTTCTGAAATGGTTAGTGCCTAAATTTTCTTTCTAAGCGCATCAGCTACAACATTGGCCATTTCAATTTTATATGCAATCTCAATGTCAAAAAAACTGATGCTATTCAGTCCAAGTTCACTATCTGATATGAATGTTATGCATAGAAAATTTATTTTTTAATCTCCTTTTTCTCTGTTAGAACCATAAATATATCTCCTATAGGATAATGTCTCCTATAATGAAAAAAATGAAAGAACATTTCATGATCGAAGTCATGCGTCACAAAATTACACTCAGGTGGTCTCAAACAGAATGAATTGTATGAAATTAATAGATCCTCTTAAATGAATAATTCACCTAGCCTAATTCTTGATTAATCGCATAAAATTTTACAACCATTACAAGGATCTAGTATAATCAAGAACACTATTGTTGTATGTCTTACATTAAGCTCATAAAATTTTGTTTTTCATGCTTTAAACCACAAGATCAACACACCCTTATTAGTTAGATTGTTAATATGTGACACAAGGAATGAAAATTTCTGTATTAAAGACTTTTAATAGATAGATATATACTAGAATAAATATATATCACTCAAAAAACACAAATACTCACATTATTCAGGTCACATGATACTCTTGATTCTAATATTATGTCATCGAATATGTGAACCTTTTAAATCTAGAAGTGACATTTGGTGAGATTATAATATAATTGATTCTATATCATGTATTCCATTTGATCTAATGATGATTGGAATGGCCACATTGAGTATGATAATGTACTGATATGTCTTCCAAAAACCCATTATGAGAGAATCTATGAAGTGTTGGAAAACACAACCCATCAAGGCTTTGAAAATATACGGACATTCCTATGAATGAATTTAAAAATCAAGTACTCGTATAAACCGCACCGATATAAAAAATTCATATGAAGAATATATAATTTCCTAAATCACACCTGATGTTAACCTGATCGTAGCCCAATATTTGATACCACCGTAAATCCTCAGAGATGGTAGAACTGATCATCTATTCTTTGAAAAGGATATAGTTTCTTAATTTGATGGTGGTTCAACAATCAGTAAGCCACAAAATTCAAGAGTTCCCCATCCACTTTCTTGGTGAATATTATAGGAAAACACTAAGGTGAGGTATTGGGTAGGATAAATCCATTTGATTCTAAATCATTAATCTATCTGTTGATCTCATGGACCTGAGTAGTTTCCATTATGAATGGAGGAATAAAAATTGTAACTGCTTCAGGAATGAGATTGATGGTAAAATACACCCCTTATGAAATTCAGTATATAGAATTCATTATTAAAAATATTCAGAAAACAACAAAACAATTGAGGAAAATATATTAGGCTCACCCCTGATTATCTTGGAAAAAACAGGAAATTTTGGTCATCACTCCTCCCTACACAAGATACTCTAGTATGGGTTGAATGGAATTGAAATCCCATTCCCCATAATAAATAGATTTTCCACCCTTGGGGGATGTGAATGATGGCCTTATATAATACATTCCAATGTACGGATGATAAGTCATGATCTAATCCATCCCATGTATGACATAAACCCCTATTATATCAATGTGAATGAAATTATATAAGAAGTGAGAAAAATATATATGAATAGGGAAATCCTTGAATTAGGTTAAACCCTTTGACTATACAACCAATGAAGTATCCCCGGCCATCACCCCAAAAATGTACTAAAATTATATCTCTAGAGTATCCAATATCGAAATAGAAATAATTGAGGAAGATGAACCAATATTAAATAAATAAGATACTATAGTAGAGGCTACTAAAATGGTACCTCATATAGTAGATATACATTCAATATACTCCTATGGTATTGACTATAATTAATTTAATTATCCTAGACCACTACCAAGATACATAACGATACTATCCTATGTATGTCTATTTGGTTGATGCTGAAAAAAAAGTAGACTAGATACCATGGAAATGACCTCCCCCTAATCCAATTTGGAATGTACTACTCCAACTTCCTACCTAAAAAAATTAACTTTTCATACTCATGATGGTTTATTTGGTGTGGTCCCAATTTCGCTAGAAATAAGAAGAAACATAAAGAAACCCCATTGAAGAGGACTCAATTGGTCACAAACAAGACACTCCATCAGGTCTCCATTACACAATGGCCACACATTCCCATTCTATACAAACTGACGGAATACAATAATAGATACCTATATAGATACTATAGATGTTATAGTTAAAATGAGAACCCTCAAAGTGAAACTTCCATATACTAGAGTAATTACTAAGCTAACTTGAAACTGACCATGTGTTAAATATACAATCCACATCGATTATTTGTAACTTTTTGATAAGAGATTTGGTCTCAATATCATAAATTTTTGATAGTTTCTATAAATTCCCTTGATATCGAAGGGAATTCTTGTGCCTTCCCTTGGTGCATTTTTCTCATGATAACTCATCACATACAAGAATCATTAAAAGTTATTGAATATTGGTAAAGCCAAATGAGTATTCCATGATGGTTATAGTAACTTTTTCCATGTTAATGAACTCCTTGGATCGTTCATCTCTCAATGCCTTCGGGGAAATGTAATTTTTTGGACACAACCTGAAAGAATCCCTAGACCATGCCCTGATGACAAACATCTTAGGTAAACACTTCCCACTGGTGATAGGAAGTACCAAAAAACATGTATTTTGTGATATTTACCCTCCAATATGGAGAAGTATCATGATTTATGTTGATAGATATAATGGAAATCATCAATGACTATGAATCCTGAGGACCTCAATTCCTAGAAAATAAGGGATGTTGTTATTTCAATAACTCATGAGTATGATTAGACAACATAGGTGTATGTTTCAGACCATATTTTATCGAATAAATATTGCATAGAAAACACACTCAAATATGATAATTGGTACCATGTTCAAGAACAATAGCAGTTTCCATAGGTGGAACTCCTAGAGGTAACACTGGTGACATACAAACCACCTTTTATGGAGCATGATTATATCCACCCTCCTAGTACATGACACGATGATGTTGTGGTGGAAAAGAACTATATTTTCTAATAACACATCTCTGAATAAGATTAAATAAAATCATGAGTGAAGATATAAATCAAAATGAGGAAATACTAATTTTCAAAAAAAATTACAAATATTGAAGAAAGATAAAAATAGGGGATCACTATACAAGGATTATAATCCAAACTACTATGGTCTATGGTCTAGGTAATGGTATGTATTTATGTTTTAAATAAAAGTGGGTCTGATATAATAGAGGGAAAATGTAAAATTAAGGAGTAAAACACTCTTTATATTTTACGTTCCATTCCAATTTACAAGAATCCATTTTAGTAGTTTTTCAAATTTTATATTTTTAATTATATATGTTTGTAATTTAATAATATAAAGTTCAATTAAATGTATTTAAATATGCTATTTTTATTGGCTCATACACTTTATGACCTAAGGTATACTATCATAATATTTAATGTAACTCCCTTACATTTGGTCTTAGAATATAATGTATTTAATATGATGGATTGATTTGATGAGTTTCCCTTTTGTGTTTAAAAAATAACCATAATATATATAAATTATAATTGGGATCATGTAACTGAAACCAAATCTCTTCTCATGAATCCAGGGTTACCTAGTTTACATGGACCAAAATTGTCTATGCCATTAAAAAGATCATTGTTAAAAAAAATGTTGGTTTGTGATGAAATTTTTAATATCCAATTTACTTTTATATAGAATATTTTAGTATCCCATGCATATATAATAACAAGGGAACACTGAAAATTAAAATGTAATAGAGTCATTATAAGAAATAATATTCATCTTTATTGAATATAATATGCATTGATAATGAATAGTTAGTTGCCTATATTCTTTCATTTATTAATTCTCCATACCATACCAGGATATGGTATATGTTTCGTAGATCATAAAAAAAATTAATTGGAATCAATAAATTCTGATGATATATCTACTGTAATATGTGGAATAAAAAACCTGTCCCCCATTCCAAGGAATCATGTTGTTTGCCTTGAAAATTGGTTAGATACTCCTAGGAATGACTTATGAAATTGTTTTTACATATTCTTGATCACCGATATAAATTTCTAAAATAATAAGAAACATAATGTATCATGGATCGGTATTACATTGTGATTTCCTCGATCTGGCACACTCTTGAGTAACTAATCCTCATTAGATACATGGACTCAAGCGTAGCTCCTTGTATGCTATAGGTTCATGATTAGCTGCAAGGGCCTAGGGTGTGTCTTTGGGGAGATAAGTACTTATGTCAGAGTAAGTCACATTGATGATAATATGAATAAACAATAGAAGTGGAAAAAATTATTATTATTTTGGCAAAACCAAGTATAAGCATCAAGATAATAAATAATCATCAAAATATGTTATGTATATCATTTAAAAAATATTATACATGTATCATCAAAAAAGGGAATTTACAATACATTCAATTAAGAATAATTTAAAATAAATTAGATAATAAATATTCAAAAAGGGAATAAAATAGTAGAATAATCCTTAGTAAAACCTCAATCATTTGTTACTATGATTTAATTCCAAAGTAATAAGCCATGTGTAAAAAATGGAAATTGTCCCTTTTTTCACACATGTGATCATATAATCTACCCAAGAACCAATGAAAAACTGTATAGGTTTTGAGGTAAGTATCAGTAGGCCACCAAAAACGATGTCAAAAACAAATACAATCTATGAATATAAACAATATGTAGTGCAGGTATATCACAATCCAACAATGTGAATATAAATTACCCATACTTACTTCAAACATAATTTCCATTTTTCAACGATCGTTATGGTAAGAATGTAAGTATTAGTTTACCATATTTGATTATAATTATATCATAAGTATATTATTGATAATTTATTTGTACATTTATATATATCATCCATGTTATGTGGTGATAGAAAATGAATCAAATCACTTCATGGAGACTATAGTCCACATGTATACAGAGATAATGTTTCCAATTTTTATTGAATGTAAATATATGAAAATAAATGATATATTATCTAATTTTAATGATAAATTTGTCATAAATTAAATATATATACACATAAAATCCTACATTACAACCAGTAATTATATAAGATGTTTGAAAATGAATTAAATCGGTTCGTGAGGATGTATTTTATTGTGCACATGAAAAATGGGATTGATTACCGTTTGATGGAAGTGGATATGGATATAGGTTATTATGTTAACATAATAAAATATAAATATATATAATATACTAGTTTTATTGTTTCATCAATGTTGATTAATAATTTATGTTGGTTGAGGAAAAAATAAAACAAAAATAATTGGTAAAGAACACAACCGCTTATTCAGACAAGATATTATTGTTTTCACCGAACGCTTCTCTAGGAAGGATTTATGATAAAATAAAGTATTTTATAACATGGGGAAGGACATAATGAAATTAATTTTCTATTTATTTCGTAAACCAAAAGGTTTTTTATGTTTTATGAAAATTTGAGAGGAGGATACATTTTATTAGAGAGTGGATGTGCACTCTTATAATTTACTAAAATATTAAATTAATATATATTAATTTTCGTGATATAATAGACAAAAGTTTATAATATTATAAGTTAAAATGTGAATGAGTGAAAATAAATTCATAAATTAATATTTTTTTGATTATTTATATGGTTTTTACCCTTATCACATTATTTTTTCTAGTGTTAGCACTTTTTTAAGATAACTGTTATAACAAATTTTTCACTCATTATGGGTCAATATACATATTTTAAAATGAAAATTAGCCCATAAATATATTATGTGTGATATTTAAAACATTATCATAACCAACATTCCATGTATATGGTTTTTAGTAATTTTAATTCATTTAATAAAATATTATTTATTATAAAATATCATTAATTCCTATTTTAGAACTATTCATTTAAGTTGACTTTAAAAAATCAAATAATCAATGTAATTGAAATATAATCATTCAACAAATAACTACTATGTTATATATATCTAAAACATTCATTTAATATAGTAATTATTTTAACTTATATAACTTTTTATATCTTAAGTATAATATATTTCTTAATATATTAATTGATTAATTACAACATCATCGTTGTGCAATCTTTCAAGGTAATTATTTGTTCACTTAAAATTAGAAAAAAAAATATCATGAAAAAAATTCAATTGAATTTAAATAAAATATTTATAACTGAACAAATCCTCTATTTATCCAAATTTTAAGATATCATAATTATTAAATTTAATATTGTATCATTTTTGGCATTATATACACTTAAATATATTAATGATCAAAATAAATAAAATATCTCTCAAAGTTGCCATATTTTTTAGTATTATATGTAAACTAAAAAAACATCCAATATGTTAAATTAAATTATTATTGTTATTTTTAGTCCTTATTATATTATTTTTAATCCATAATTACATTATTTACCCTTTCTTGTGATATCAAATTTATTAATATTACTATTTATAATGTTAAAAAATAAAATGGACATATTTAAAAAATTATGACCCAAAAATTGAAAATATGGTAAATATTTGTCCATAATAAAAACATATAATATGAATAATTATTTTCAAATTAAACTGATAGAACATGACAAAAACAATTATTCAATAAAATGCCACTTTTATTGATAAAATGATTAAAAACATAATTATGTTACAAAATTAATTTAATAAATATTCATGTTTTGATTTTATATAAAAATTTATTAATTTATTTTTATGAATATTCTAAAATATAATTTTACATGATAAATAATTTGACATAATATATAATGTTTTTTAAGAAATTATATATTCAATTTTCATTGAAAATGAATATTTTTTCGAAATTCACCAAAACTCATCCTAAGTAAATTTTGACATTATGAATTAAGAATTTATTTCAATTATTTCAAATTTAAATTATATAATTTGAAAATGATTATATTTAATAAAATATATAATTCTTAAAAAACTATTTTTTTAAATAACACGGGTTTGTTTTTCAATGTAAAATTACAGAATATTTTTATAATGAATATAAATCATTAAAATATTAATCATGTATATTATTAATATAGGAAAATGATTTACTCTACACTACAAAGGTTTTTACATTCATCCATCCTTTTGGAAATTGCATCCACAAAATTTTATTTTCTTATTAAATAATTGGGGTTACCTTTCACTTATTCAATTTCAAAATTTCCATGTTTCTTCTTCAGCCATATTGTATTTCAAGAACACCATGAATCAGTGAATTAACATATTCTTAAATACCTGATCACTATAATAAATATATAAATAGGTAATTCCTCATAATAATTCTCCTATTCCAACAAAACAAACTCTAGGATCAAACCATGTGATGAATTTGGAACATATTTTATTACCATGAAAACATGAATTTTTTTATGTGATAAACACTGAGGAAACTCTACTCAATAGGAAAATCATCCAATTTTTTGCAGGATCATATATTTTCCAATGAACCACTATCTTAACTTTACTATACATTCTAAAATTCCTAAATATTTTCCATAAATATACCTTATGAAAATATTATCACCTACCCTAAAAGAAATATATTTCCTCTAGTATATTTCTCAACATTTATTCATGCTTTGATCCATCATACAATATTGATATAAAATTTATGGTAAATTAACATGTTTCTAGAACCATCTAATTTGATCCAATTATGAATAAAATATCTCTCCAAACCACATAACCAATAACATATGTCATAAAAATTATAAAGAAATAATAATGAATGTGATACATAATAAATTTCTCAAATAGTTTATGAAATAGATCTTCATAATAAATGTAGCATATTTTCTAAATTATAACATTCCATTTTAGTTGATGTGTTGTAAAAGTGATTATGTACTACGAGAATTACATGAAAAAACGAGGTATAAAATTTTACCACCAAACTATTATAAAATTATGACCATGATATATGTTCGACCGAACTATAAAATTTTAAATGAAAAGGTACATTGGGTAGTGATATCATTTTAAATAATTGGAAACTATTATTTATCTAAAGTGGTTTTTTTAATTATAATTGATCATTGAAAAAAAATTTATTGATAAAGGATTCCAAAACATAATTGTTTTGGGGATTTCATTTAATATTGGAATTTTATATTAGGGATAAGTATAAAAATAGTAGAAAAACCTATTTCTGAATATTATTCAATGATGGAGTTTCCTAGTTTGGGTGGATATAAATAATGGGAGATTTGACATGAGTTTATGGAGAAACATCCCTTTATTGTGGATCTCAAAACTGGACCATGGTTCCCTAATATCATGAATTATTTTTCACAATAAATGAGTACCAATAGTTTTAAAACTAGTATAGGAAATGTTGTCGAGTTTTAATCCATATGTATTTTTTAAATGATTATGTATACTCTCATATTTCACATGTGGGATATTTTAGTTATTTAATCCATATAGTTCAATTGACTGGGTTTTTGGGTTAATCAATTACACCCCATTTGTGGAATACCATAAACAATAATGAATAATAATAAAAACCCAATATGTTTAATTTTTCCATTCATCCCGTCAAAGGATATAAAAGATTCATTTTGGATGTTTGTGGCCATTATAAACACACAACAAACCTAAAAAGTAATGAGATGTTAAACTCTTTATCATGAATCTTTATTTTTTTTATGAATGTGGAAAATAATTAATAAGACATATATAAAGACCATTTAGAACCAAATATATATTTCTATTTGATAACTATGTTGAATTTAGATCCACTATAGAAACACTACTAAATAGTTTTCTAGAAATTATTGGTAGACTATATTTTCTATTTTTAGACATTTGATTATTCTGATTACAGATGAGGGAACCCATTTTTTGAATAATTTATTGATAAAAATACTAAAAAAATTGGTGTTTATTTTAACACTAGAACATTGTGCCATCAACAAAATGTGTAAAATTATAACATTAAAATTAAATGGAAAATATTATTTTTAGAAATTTCCATGACCACATGCCACAATAATTTTACATGGTATATAAATAATTATTTTTATACGTATATATAAATATATAAGACTTAATTTGGGAGGAAATAATTCTTGTTACTATGTCGGAAATAATTTCAACATCTTGTACTACTTGAATAGAAATTATATGTTGTGTTTAGGGATAAATCATTGTTGTTGGATTAGTCTACAGGAATTATATTATTTAAATTTCATGATCATGAAGCTATTCTAGTTGATGTTTACACGATAACATAAATTTAGAATTAAAATATAATGATTTGGAATGATTTACACATCAGTAGAAATGAGATAAAAATATAAGACATAATACTTTGTTTTAATTCCTTATTTTTAGAAATCTAACGGATTTTTTGGATAATATTTTCATATTTATTTAATATTATATAATTCATTCAACAAAAATAAATAGATATTCCAAATTATTGAATGACAAAATTCAATGTGAAACCACAACATCTCATTCTGTAAAAAGATTACTCCAAAGTGAGGAGTTTAGAACTAAACATTCCTAATAGAGAATAAAGCTATTAAAATAATTATATTTTTAATAAACTATTAATTGGGATAATATCTATTAAATTAATATGTTTTAGTTTTGAAATTTTTATTTTTTATTCATAGAATATATTCCATTTCAATCATATAGATACAATTTTTTTTCTCTAAGTTAATTATCTCAATTACCATTTAGAGAACTAAATAATTTAAAAACTAAATAGTAGGGAAATCTGTAATGGTTTTTAGCAAGTTATGGGGATGGATATGGTCTATAAGAAAATATAAAAAGGTGAGGGAAACTATTTTATAATTATAATTTAATACAATAATGGAATGTTATTAAAAATTGAAAATCATTACTTCATACATATAATCATGTAACTATAGATTGATTTATAGACTATTTCATAGATCCCTCATACACATAAGGGGGGAAATTAATCCATTATAGGAATTTTTATGACATTATAAAATTAAATATATGCATTTTTATGAATATTTCCAATGTGTGATAATTATAATCTACTATAAAAAATAACACTAAATAAATTGTGATAAACCATTATCCTTTGATATATGAAATGGTGGAAAAGTAAAAATTAAGAAGTATTTGAAAAAAAATATTTCAAATATATACTAAACCAGATGAAGAAATATCAGCGTACATGAAAATATAATGACTCAAAGGTGAATTTTTTCGTCATTCCAAAAAGAAAATCCATTGGATTGTGACTCAAGGATACATAGAGTATAAATTTCCTAAATTATCAGATGATAATAGGGCATATAATTAAAATAAATTTTTTTATTTTAGTATATTGAATACGAAATATAATACCCTCTAGACTATGTCTCTTGGTTAATTCATAATGGAATAGTTTATATATGATAAATTTTAATATGGTCTCATGATTCATATGATTTTTGACTTTATGTATCCCAACATTATAAGGAATGTAAAAAAAGGAAAATACAATCCCATGAAAAAATGTGTTAAATATATATATATATATATATATGTAAAACTGTAATTACTTTTTCTAATAAATTTCATCTCATACTCCAAATATGATATCCCTCAATCACCCTTAACATTAATAATACCCCCATCAAAAAATATTGGGGCTCACAGAAAAACATTTCATCTTCCATGATGATTTATTTTCACACCATATAAGAGGATTCATACCCTTTTCACTTAATATTTTCCTAATTATAACCCTCATAATCATTTTATAATCTGTTTCTTAATTCTTCAATCAACACTCACAAACCTTCATAAATCTCATTCCCAGTAACATGAGTAAATTTTCATCTATTCACTTTGGTCTGAATATATCTTGAAACTTCCCCATATACTAACACTACCACTTTATCCTCACCGTCCACCCAAAATCACTCTTCACGGTCCAATAATCAACATAAAACAAATCATAATTATGAATATAAACATACTAACAAACATAAATCTCCTAGTTTTCATAAAACCTTATAATCCAATTGACCCACATATGAATGGAATAAAATCATACACATCACATATAAAAACCACTAAACATGTACCAAAACCTTCACCATGAATATCCTATAAATCATCCAAAACTATTTCAATATACCATACCAAAAGAAATTACTTATTAACTCAAATAGGATAAAACAACCATTATATATAAATTTATTTCATATATTTTGTTCAATAACATTATATATAAAACCGATTGTGGAAACCATATTGAATGTAAAAAATACAAGATATAGAAATTATTCCACATATACTCATTGAGAATAAGTTCATTGAGTTAGTTAATGTTTTGAAATTATAGAATATAATTAATGTGAGGTATAATAGTGTAGTGGTACTAGAGACCATAAATTTTTTTGATATATATATGGCGTTTTTCATGTTTTGATTAGGTAGTACAGATTAGATGATAATGGTTCTTGAGTGTTGATAAGGTATTTTTTTTATAATCAATTTTCTCATTTACTGATATATGGAGGGTTAAATAATTTCTATTGTCATGATTCTATCTATTAAATATGGATGTTCATATATTTAGATTCTATAATTTATCATTATAAAATAATTAAAAGTATCACTAATCTCTTGATGTCTATTTCAAAAAATTTATACCAAGGCGTCAAAAAATAAAAAATTTATATAAGTATATTTAGAAGGTATATTATATATTTATTTTTCCCATTCTATACTCTATTTACTGATGAAAAAAATTCTAAATTACCCAAAATTTTTCATAGTGTTTTAAAGTATTTTGTTGAAACAATAAGGGATGATCATGGTTTGTATCATTGATAACCTTTTGATAAAATAATTGAATTCTTCTATTGGATTCTCA
Organism: Viscum album; assembly: GCA_963277665.1. Taxonomy (NCBI): domain Eukaryota; kingdom Viridiplantae; phylum Streptophyta; class Magnoliopsida; order Santalales; family Viscaceae; genus Viscum; species Viscum album. The sequence goes on from OY728137.1 coordinate 529,858,055, forward strand.
AAACCTTCTATAATTTATTATCGAAATAAGTGAAATATATTTTTTTTGATAAATTTTCACTGTTGTGAAATAAAATTTAATTTCATGAATATACTTATGAATATAACACATAATTATCCATTAATGAGGTAGAGTAATGATTATCTAATGATAACTCTCATACCAAATCACATAAAATTTAATCAACTAAAATATTATATCCTCCACATCACTGTAAAGACCCAGATTTTACAAGTAATTTTTTTAATTATATGGGAATATTACGAGTCCACGAAAATTAACGATGCTTGATTCTAAGGCCCGGTGTGCCAGAAATCAATTTCTGAAATTTTTTTAGCTAGCTCAGTAAACGTGCGAGAGGGTTTTTGGAAATTTTGAATTGGTGCTCGGAATTGAAATTTGAGGACACCGTTGAACTCGTAGTGCCAGTATTCTCTTAAGGATACCTTCACCTCAACCGTTGTAGGTTGAGGGTGAATGTTGGTTTTTGTGATTTTCATGTAAATGAAAATAAAATAATTATCAAATTTTTATTTTATTTTTGGAACCTCTCTATATGAGTTATGGTGGTGGGGACCACCCGAACTAGAAAACCCCCAAATTGAATTCTAGTGGGGGTACCACCCTAACCCCTCTATAATGTGGAGAAGTTTCTTGGAATCCTCCCATTTAATGGTGCCAACGTAATGATTTTAATTATTCCAACATCATCATAGTTAATGGCCAACATAAATTTAATAAGTTGGTTATTCTTTTTTGGGTTGGTGAAAATCATTGGTAAAGGGTTGAAAAGCCTTTGAGAACTTTGGAGAAACATTTCCCGATCCAACAAAGAACTTTCTCCAACGAAGATCGAGGAACCGACCCTGAGCCCAGATCAGAAGCACCTTGTGGAGGCATCGAACACTGACATTCTTCAAGGAATTCCTCTTCTACCTCTTGACACCTATAACAAACCAATGTTCACCATTCCCTCTTCATCGACGTCAACGAACCTTCGATGTAGGGGTGTGATTTTGATTTATCTTCGTTTTTTTTCTATCACGTTGATCCTCTCCCCATGATCCACTTGTTATCGCTCTAACATGGAGGGTGTGGGCCAAACGAACATGTAACGAACTCTCCAAAACCTTTGTTGTTTTTTTGTTCCTCGCGATGAAGGAGGATGGAGACCGGTTCTAGGGATTGGAACATGTGGGACTCAGGAGAGGTGACCAACACCACGGTCATCCGCAACGACGGAGGCAGCACGACCGTGCCACCGGAGAAGGGTTGCGGCCCATCATCCACGACGGAGCAAGGGTGGCGGCCGACAACATAATGGGGAGATGGTGACGTGCGTCTGTAATGCCTGACATGCAGGAACTGTGGCCTTGTGCTATGGTGTCAAAGGGAGGCTAGCCGGTCGAGCCGACTGCCGGTGATGGCGCCGCGTGGGACCGCGCCGCACGAAGGAGGATGGTTATCCATCCATCCAGGGAGCCAAGCGTTCTACACTAGTAGGCCACACTACAATCCATTCCTTCGGGGTGGGAAGGACCCAGTGGGCCAATCCGGATCGGACCTAGGGCTATACCCAGGTCAGGCAGGGTCGATCTGACCGTGTCGGACCAGACCTGGACCAACTTCGACCCTTTTCATTCTTTCAGCCATATCTTGAGCATCAATCATTTGTTTGAAAAATCTTCAAGGGTGATAAAAAACATTGATCAAGAACGTCCATTTGTTATACCCCACTAGAATTTTGGATATAGTCAATGTTTGGCCAGGTTGGACTTAACACAAATCGTACCGGGCCCTCGGGACTAAAAGGTCAATAACTTACAGATCGGGCGTCCAATTGACACACCGTCAGTCGTGTTGAGACCCCTTTTTAGTGGAGGCCCATTAGAATACATCTTCTAGGGACTTCAGAGAAGTTGGAGTATCAACCTATGGCATGAGGTGCGGATCCTCCTGGAATCAATCGAGCATAGTAAGGGGAACATGTAGTAGGTTATATCATGAGAAAGGGATCCTATGTGGGTCTATGTTTGGGATCCTACACGGGTCTATGTTCGAGAGTCCCACTTGGATCCAATCAAAGAATCTACATGGACTACTCTAGGATCTTATGTGGGTCCGCTATACTAGGATCCAACGTGGGTCTTCTACACTGGGATCCTATGTGGGTTTACTGTACTAGGATCCAACGTGGGTATGATGATTTAGGATCCTCTATGGGTCTGCCTCTTAACAGAGTAAGATGATTCAGTAGTTTCATCTAATAATTCTTACTATCATACCTAAGTTATAATTGGTGTGATCTAAGTCCTTACCTTTGTGTTGATACCTTTTTGGAATTCTTCTTTGTGGCGTACCATTATGGTACATATCTTTTTGGTGATATATTTGTGGTATTCATCTATGTGGTGTTTCCTTTGTGGTACTTACCTTCATTGTGATACCTTTATTGTATTCTTCTATGTGGTGTTACCTTTGTGGTACTTACCTTTTTGGTGTTACCTTCATGGTATTCCTTTCTTTGTGGAATAGTTGAGCCTTGGGATTTTGAGTTGGGCCTTGTGTTTCTTTATGAATGAGATGGGTATACCTGATAACTTAGGTATATGTATGGGCATATACCTAAGTAGGGTTGATTGTTGATTCCATGCATTTCGGTTTATACTTTGTAAAATTTCTGAGACATTTGAGGGTCTTGGGGTCCCTACTGAGTATCTTTATACTCGCCCATGCATGGGATATGCTAGCACATTGTTGTGTTTGGTGTAGACGATGGAAAGCGCTGATGGAGGATGAGGGTACTAGGACAGAAGGTAGATCAGAAGTGGACATTAGGCGAGGTGTACCATAGAGATGCCCATTAGATATTTCTAACTACCCCTCAGTTAGTGTCCATAGTGGTTGTTCATAGGAGTTGTTTCAGTCTACTAGTAATTTTTAGTTTTTTTTGTGCTTTCTATTTGGCCTTGTATTATGGCCCCTTTTCTACTGTAAAACCTATTTTACTATATATTTTACTTGTGTTTGTATCTGGTTGTGTTCTTGGTTGTGTGTGTTTACAGATTATAAAGGGAATTCATTCCTGGATTTAAGGAATACGGCTTTCGGTGCTAGTCGTCAGCCCCTGGCCTATTAAAGGCGGGCTTGGAGTATTCACGGAATGGACCCCGGGGGACAGGTTGTGACTAACTAGTATCAGAGGAGTCATTTATACCATATAACCTTATAATATGATATTTTTAATGACAATAGTGTTATGTGTATTGAGTGTGGTTACCAGTTAGGGAATCCAGTGTTTGTGCGACGACCGACGTATCCATAAACTAGGACCCTCACTTCTGATTTTTGACTCAATGCCTGAAAACATAGATTTTGTGTGTGTCTTTAAAATTTTTCTTTGTGATATTTTTGAGTCAGCTCACCAAGTATATCTTATTGACCGTAGCTCACCTGTTTCCTTTCTAGATGCCTTCACACAGACTGCCATCTAGGGTTCCCGGTATAGTACGAGATGATAGCCCACCAAGAAATGAGGCAGCGGTGTAGGGCCCTTTATCAGTAGAGTCACTAGTGGAGGCACCAAAGGTACCATTACCTGTTGGTCCACCAGTGCCTCCAGCCCCAGAAGTAGAGGGTGAACACCACTTTAGCATGTTGGACAAGTTCTAGCGACAGAGGCCTCCCGGGTTCAAGGGTGAGATGGACCCACCGGTTGCTGAGGATTGTTTGGAGGCCATGGTGAGAGTCTTCCGACTGGTAGGGACACCAGTTGATGTCATGGTGATCCTTGCTGCTAGTCTTGTACAGGAAGTAGTAGACAGATGGTGGAGCTTGATACTCTAGTTTCACGACGTGGTGAAACTTCTTTGGGAAGACTTTGATAGCATGTTTCGGGCAGAGTTTTTCCTATTGTCCCTTCATGCAGTGCGCATAAATGAGATTCTTCATCTATTGCAGGGTAGCATGACTATTTCTCAGTACTCAGATAGGTTCACCGACCTCTCACGCTACTCCACTGATATCGTGGGGGACCCATTCTTTAGATCCCAGACCTTCGTGTAGGGACTCAGGTGGGAGATCAGGGCTTTGATGATTTCTCTCATCATCCTGATGCAGGCATGGTTGTTAGAGTGAGCCCTCATAGTGGTGATTTTTTTTTCTAATCAGTCACCATCAGCAGGACCCACCACTGGGTGTTACGTAGCGAAGTCTTCCGCATCTGGAAGCATACAGATGTCGCAAAGGTCCGTTAGGGAATTACCTATAGGAGGACAACTGCAGGATTCATCATCGGTTGTGTGGGGCAACAGAGATAGAGTCAGTCATGCGAGGATCTGGTAGTGTTACACATGCGGTGGGAAGTGTCACATGGCTCGTGACTTCCCGAACCACTGTATTGATGATTAGTAGATGGTCGAAGGAACGCCCAGGAAGAGGCAGAGGTTCGACTGAGGAGGTTCGCAGGGAGAAGGCAGGTGTGGTAAAGGAGCTAGTCATGTACCTAGCTCTGGGTGACAATTCGAGATGTCATTGCCACCACCACCAGTTGGTCCACCCCGGCCACAGGGAGCAGGAGGACAGGGGAGAGCTCAGATCTAGGTAGTTGAGGCCGATGACCATGTGGGTCCGGATATGATATGAGTTATGATTCGTTTCTACTCCACCTTAGCTTCATCACATATAGACATAGGCTCTAATCATTATTTTATTGCCACTGTCCTCATTCAAAGCTCATAGATTCTGGTGGAGATGTTGGATCGATCTTTATGGCTAGAGACTTCTATAGGAGTGGATTTGACGATTACAAACTGGTTCTGGTAGTGTGATCCTTCTCAAGGAGGCAAGAGCTTCGGCTGGGATATCCTAGTAGTTGTGTTGAGTCATTATGACGTCATCTTGGGTATGGACTAGTTATCTACTATCCTTGTTCAGATTGACTATTTTAGGCGCAATGGGTGGGGTTTCCACATGGATGGGTCCATTTTTAGCTTCACCAATGAGAATGGACCCTTTTCATCACAATATGGACTTAACCAGAAGGGATTTCAGTCAATCACTCATCAGTTGGCTAGCCTTACCCTCAGAGCGGTTTATTTGGAGAGTCTGAGATATCCTGTAGTCGTTGACCATTACATGGATGCCTTCCCCAATGATATTCTGGGTCAACCTTCTCACGGAGAGGTGGACTTTCACATTGACTTGTACCACAGGATGGCACTGATATCTACTCCAGCGTATCGAATGGATCCTATGGAACTTCGAGAGATTCTAGTACAGCTGGAGGACTTGGAGGGCAAGGGGTTCATAATGCCTAGTTTTTCCCCTTGGGCAGCCCCAATTATGTTCTCCAAAAAGGTGTATGGGAGCTTGAAACTTTGTGTTGACTATCGGCGCCTGAACCAGGTGACCGTGATAAAAAATTACCCACTCTCGAGGATCGATGACCTCTTTGATCAGCTGAAGGGAGAACAATGTTTCTTGAAGATAGACCTCATATCAGGCTATCACCAGCTCAGAGTACGAGATGAATACATGAAAAAGATGGCTTTCTTATGACACTATGGAATATAAGAGTTCTTGGATATGACATTTGGCATGACCAACCCTCCAGCAGTGTTCATGGGACTCATGAACATGATATTTCAGCCATAACTTAATCGCTCTATAGTAGTTTTCATCGAAAACATTCTGATCTACTCATCTACTAAGGAAGAGAATGCCTATCATTTTTGGATAGTTCTGGACACACTTCGAGAGAACCATATTTATAGAAAGATCTAGAAGTTCTAGTTTTGGATCCAATAGGTTCACTTTCTTTGACATGTCTTCTCGTATGCTGGAGTAGTGGTGTATCCAGCGATGATTGTGGTGGTAATTTCTTGGGAGCCACCTAGGAGTGTGATGTAGGTATGAAGTTTCCTGGGTTTGGCCATATACTACTAGAGATCTATGCTAGATTTCTCCAGAGTTGCATCACCTTTATCAGTATTGAAAAAGAAGGGGAAACCCTTCTTGTTTACGGAGAGATTCAAACATAGTTTTCAGGATCTGAGGCAGACTGACTAGTGCCCCCATCTTGAGGATTCTGGCAGAGGTCGTTGGGTACGTAGCCCACTATGAAGTATCAAGGATCGGGCTAGGATGTTTCCTAATGATGTAATGAGAAGTTATCGCATAAGGTTCTCTAAAGCTAAGGCAGCATGATCAAAACTACTCTATCCATGACCTGGAGGTAGTAGCAGTGGTCTTATCCTTGAAGATGTGGCAACATTACATGATCATTGAACGTTTTACTGTGTACTCTGATCACAAGATTCTCAGGTATATCTTCTCATAGAAGGACCTGATCCTAAGATAGCGATGTTGGATTGAGTTTCTCCTGGAATATGAATTGGAGAAATTCTATACTCATGGGAAGGGGAATGTTGTAGCAGATGCACTAAGCAGAAGATCTGGTATAAAACTGCTAGGTGGGGTGACGTAGCAGCTGGCCACTTTGCAGATATCCTTTTTGGATCGAGATGCAGAAAATTTTCTTCAGTCTCTTACAATCCCTCCCCCACTTCTTCAGTGAGTCAGGGAGGCGCAACATGGGGACACTGACTACAAGTCTCGGTGTGCTCAGATATCCACAAGATAGACACCTAATGGAATTTCTAAAGGGGGAGAGCATGTCATCCTCATCAGAAGGCGTACCATGGTACCAGTGTTGCTTAGGGAGGAAGTATTGATGGAGTTCCACACATCCCCTCTAGAGGTAAATGCAGGACAGGAAATGATGTACCAGGATCTTCGATGATAGAACTGGTGGCCAAGGATGATGAAAAAAATATCAGAGTTTGTCTCATGGTGCCTCACTTGTCAGCATGTGAAGGCGGAGCATCAGGTACCAGCCAGATTAGTTAAATCGTTAGAGGTCCCAGAGTGGATTTGGGATGGGATATCCATGGATTTCATGACATGAATTCCTTGTACATCCCGGGCTCATGATTCTATTTGGGAGATTGTTTACTGACTCACCACGTCGTCCCACTTCCTACCGATCAGATAGCAGGGTTCAGTAGAGATCTTGGGATGTCTTTATGTGATAGAGATTGTGTGGCTAAATGGAGTACCCTCTATGATTGTCTCTGATCGATATGTTTGTTTCACTTTCCTACTATGGGAGGGGTTTTAGGAGGCGTTTAGGATGTGGCTTTGTTTGAGCACCGCCTTCCATCCTCACACGGATGGCTAGACTGAGCAGACCATTCAGAACCTCGAGGAAATGATGTGTGCTTGTGTCCTTGACATTGGTTGTAGCTGGGAGGATCACTTTTCCTTGGGGTAGTTTTCATACAACAACAGTTATCACTCCACCATTGGGATCACACCTTTCAAGGAATTTGTATGGTCGGCCTAGCAGGTCACCTTTGTGCTGGAATGACCCAGGAGAGTCAGCACTCATTGGACCAAATATGGTACGACCTACCACGGAGAAGGTGCAGATCATCCAGGAGTGGATGAAGACTGAAATGATCAAGAAGAAGTCTTATGTCCACAATATATGGAGAATTTTGGAGTTTAAGGAGGTTGACCACATCTTTCGATGAGTCTCACCCTAAAAAGGTTTGCGGAGATTTGGTCGGGGTGTCAAGTTATCTCTGAGGTTCATTGGACCCTTTAAGGTTCTCAGTAGAGTTGGTGAGATAGATTACAACTTAGCTCTTCCACCTCAATTTCATCAGGTGCATGAATTCTTACATGTATCCCAGCTGAGGAGGTACGTGCATGAACCATCTCACATCATCGACCACAGCGAGCTGGACATCGACGATGGGGAGATATTTACGGAGGTTTTAGTTGAGATTGAGGATCAATATGAGAGAGCCCTTCATGGGAGGTATATACCTTTATTGTGTGTACTTTGGCAGCATGAGAAACTATATGGGAGTACATGGGAGCAGGAGGCACAGATTTTTGCTCAGTACTCCCACTTGTTTTCCATGTTTTTGTGATTTGGATTTCTGGGACACAAAGCCCTGGGGTGGGGAGAATGTAAAGACATAGATTTTCTATGTAATTTTTTTAAAATTATATGGGAATATTATGTGTTTTCCATAACTGACGGTGCAGCATTTTGAGGCCCAGTGTGCTCGAAATCAATTTCTGAACATTTTTTAGGTACGTTCAATAAATGTGCGGACGGGTTTTTGTAACATTTGATCCAGAGCTTGGAATTGAAATCTGAGGACACCGTTGAACTCGCAGCACTGATATTCACTTAAGGAGACCTTCACCTCTACTGTAGAAGGTTGAGGTTGAAAGTTAGTTATCATGTTTTTTGTGTAAATAAAAATAAAATAAATATCAAACTTTTATTTTATTTTTGAAATCTTTCTATATGAGTTATGGAGGTGGAGACCACCCGAGAAATAAAACCCCAAAATTGAATTATTGTGGTGGGGACCACCCTAACCCCTCATTAATGTGGAAAAGTCTCTTGGAATCCTCCCATTTAATTTTTCCAATGTAATGTTATAAATATGCCAACATCATCATAGTTAATGGACAACATTAATTTAATAAGTTGTCTATTATTTTTTTTGGGGTTGGGGAAAATAATTGGTAAAGGGTTTTCAAATCCTCAGTGAAATTTGGAGAAACATTTCCATCTGTAATAAAGAACATTCTCCAATGAAGAAAAAGGAACCTAATTTTAGCCTGAATCGAAAGCACCTTGTGAAGGCAACGAATGCTTACGTTCTTTAACGACTTCATCTTCTACCTATCGACTCCTCCAATTAATCGATGTATGTCCTTCCCTCATCACCGATGTCAACGAACCTTTGAGGTAGTGGTGTGATTATGATTTATCTTTGATAATTTTTATTTTACATCGAACCTCTCCCCATGAGCCACTTGCTACCTCTCTAACGCGGAGGGTGCGGGCCAAACGAACATGGACAGACCTCTTCAAAACCTTTGTGGTTTTTGTTGCATTCCTCACATGTGAGGAGGTCAGCGATCGGTGCTAGTGATTGGCACCATTGAGACTTTGGAGCGGTGGGCGACACCACAGCCGGCCGTGATGATGGCGGTGGCACGACCACGCCACTAGAGAAGGGCCACGGCCCATCGGCTATAGTGGAGCAAGGGCGGCGGCCGGCAGCATGATGGGGAGATGGGGGCGTGCATCTGCACCGCTCGACAAGAAGGAGTTGCGGCCTTGTTCTAGGGTGGCGAAGGGAGGGCAGCCGGCTGAGCCAGTTGCTGGTGATGGCACGACACGCGACGGTGTCGCTGCGGAGGAGGCTGGCCATCCAGCCACCTATGGAGCTGAGCGGTCCGCCCTAGGGGGTCGGACCATTGGATACTGCCCCACAGGAAACCCTGTGTGTGATGGGCCATGTCGTCAGGCCAGGCCGGACCCAGTAGGTTGGGCTGTGTCGGACCCAGGGTCGGACCCGGGTCAGGCCGGGTCGGTCTAACCAGGTAGGACAGGACCTGGACCTACTTCGACCTTTTTCGTTCCTTCGGCCAAATATTAAGTTTTGGGCATCCTTTAGATATACCGTAAGCGGTTCCAGAAACCTCATATCAATACGGTCCTTTTGATATATCCCACTTGAGTTTTGGATAATGTCGAGGTACAATCGGGTTGGATTGAACACGAATCCAATTGGTCCCTTGGGACTAAAAGGCCAATAACTTATAGACTGGGAATCTGATTGATGCCATGTATTTCACGTTCAGACCCCGTTTTCATGGTAGTACTTTAGAATACTTCTTTGTGGGACTTTGTGGTAGTTGGAGTATCAACATGTGACTTGAGGAGCGAATCCTCCCAGAATCAAGCGAGCTTAGTGCTGGAAACTTGTAGCTTGTTGTATCATGAGAAAGGGATCCTTATGTGGGTCTATGCTTCGGGATCCTTCATAGGTCTATATTTGATATTTCCACTTGGATCCACTATAAGAATCCACATGGACTACTATAGGATCCTATATGGGTATGCTATACTAGTATCTTATGTCGGTCTTCTATACTAGGATTCTACGTGGGTCTGTTATACTATGGCCCTACGTGGGACTGATGATTTAGGATCCTACGTGGATCTGCCTCTTAAGATAGTAAGATGATTTAGTAGTTACATCTAATCATCCTTACTACCGTACATAAGTTATACATGGTTTTAGGGAATTCCTTACCTTCGTGGTGATTAATTTGTGGAATTATTCTATGTGTCGTACCTTTGGTGTACTTACCTTTTTGGTGATACCTTTGTGGTATTATTTTTTGTGGCGTTACCTTTATGGTACTTCCATTCATGGTGATACCTTTGTGGTATTATTATATCTGGTATAAACTTTGTGTGACTTACCTTTATGGTTTTACCTTCATGGTATTCCTTCCTTTGTGGAACAGTTGAGCCTTGGGCTTTTGAGTTTGGCCTTGTGTTTCTTCATGGATGAGATGTGTATACATGATAACTTAGGTATATGTATGGGAATATACATAAGTAGGGTTGATTATTGTTTCCATGATTTTTTGTTAATCATTTGTGGATTTGTTGAGACCTTTGAGTGTCTCGGGGTTCCTAATTATTATCTTTATACTCACCCATGCATGGGATACACACACACCTTGTTGTTTTTGGTGTAGACGACGAACATCGCTGATAGAGGACGAGGGTACTAGGACTGAAGATATCACAAAGGTGGACATTAAACGAGGCGTACCATAGAGATGACCATTTTAGAACATTACCTACCCTTTAGGTAGGGTCCTTGCCATGTGTTTATAGGAGATGTTTCAGTTTACTTGTACTTTTCTATTTTTTTGTGCTTTCCAGTTCGACTTGAATTCTGTCCCCTTTTTCTATTGTACACACTCAATTACTATACATTTTACTTGTGTTCATATCTTGTTGTGTGATTGGTTGTGTGTGTCTATAGGTTATAAAGGCAATGCCTTCCCTGTTTCAGGTAATACACATTTTGGTGCTAGTTGCCAGCCCTTGGCATGTGGAAGGCAGGTTTGGGGTAGTCACAGCACGGGCCCCGGGGGACATGTCGTGACAATCACGATCCATTAAAAATATTTGTAGAATTATTTTTTTAAAATATCATTTCATAATAATAATTTAGTATATAATTTTTATGGGAAATATTTTTCCATTTTGAAAAAAAAACCAAAGACTATTATTCAATTGTCCAAATTCCTCTTAAACACCTCTATAATAGGACCATAATTTTTTACTAATTCCCATTTTTTATCCTTCCAACCGCTTTATAAATTCTACTAGGAAAAGGACAAATTTAATATTCATATAGTACATTTCTTCATAATCTATACAACAGGGAAAATTTAACACCTCAAGCTTCCATGGTACGCTTCTCTTTGAATAATACAATAGCGTGTGTTGTACACAACTTTGAGTTCTAACACACAATAACCAATCAAACTATACGTTATGAATAGTAATACCCACTTTTTGAAATTTTATAAATTTTATCTTTCAAAATGGACTTTTTTTTTGTTTCGGAATAGAGAAATTATCTTAGGGTGAATTTTTGGTATTTTTCTGAAAACTTTCAATTTTTTATGAATAGTGAAAAACACTAAGTTATAGTTTAAAACCGAATTTTTATTTAAATAATTAATAATTTTATTTAAATTTATTTTAGGTAAAAATAGATAAATAATAAATATATAAGTTCAATGTAATTCATTAGAGTCATTTTATAATAATTTTAGATATATAAAAATTTTATTGAACTTTTTACCGTCTTTTACCCACCTCCTAGGAGCATTTGCAAATTTCCATAAAACATAATTTTACTGCTTCTGTAAGTTGAATGTAAAAAATATGAGAGACATGGTTAATATAAATTATTAAAATTTGGTTCAATAAGATGAAAATATTTTTTTTTATTAGTAACTTCTTACTTTTATTTACCATAGTTAAAAGTAAATAGGGTCATTAAGGATAAAAATGATATTATTATTACCCTAAAACATGTTATAATTCTATTGGATAAGTATAATTCGACCAAAAACAACCTTAGGAATAAAATATGAACAACTTTGGTCCACTTGGATTAGATTATGACATTTATTATTATTATATTTAAAGAAGTGTTAACAGAGTTAAAATCAATGTTTAATAAATAAATAAAATTATATAGGGTTATACATAAGATAAATTCGACTATAAATATTCATTAGAAAGATAAAAATATTTCATACATAATGGTATTTTATTTAAAAAATTTAGACATTAAATAATAAAATTCATTTATGACATAATGATGATGTAGTAATTATCGTATTTATGAAAGATTAAAATAATTAATATTATAAATATCCAAATAAATGTAATTTGAGACTTTTTAGGAATTACAATAATTTTATAGGATAATATTACATTTTAGGGTTGGTTATATGAATTTTATTCGAATTAATAATGCTGTTATAAATTTAGAAAAAACAAAATACCAAATAGTGTCAAAATTGACATAAAAGAGTTTTTAAAAAAAATATTATATTATTAAATGATATTATATTCATAAAAATCTAAAGTTATGTAAAATGTCTTAAATAATATTATATATGTTATTAATGAACCACTTTATGTTCTCTTTGATGTTTATAGTATGTTTATTAACAATATAATATAAAAATACAAAAAGACATGGTAAATGTCAAACTATTTAACTAATAGTTAAATCTAAAAGGTAAAGTTAACATAGTGACCGAAACCTATATAAAAACAATTGGTTGAGATTTTTTCGACCCATACCCACCTTATACTATAAATAATTCATTTTTGATCCATTAGAAACCGAAAATTATTTTATTATAAAAAAATATTTCTAGCTTTTCCTAAGGTGCCCCTCACCCCTCTTATAAAAGGTCACTTCCCCTTCTCTCTAATTCACACCTTAAAAACCATTTGGCTCGGCCAACCCCTGCCCAAATACCCTCTCAACTGTATTCCCATTATCTTCGAGGCCATACGTTATTCATAAATCCAACATAATGAGCCCTATTGATCAAATCAAAAGGAAGAACCCGAAGAAGAGGGAAATATTACATCACCTCTTTAAAGTTCCTTTCTTCTTCCACTTCCTCTTTCTTTTTTGTTTTCATTCAAAAATAATAACTCCAATATATTATATATACTATTAGTTTATTATAAATATTGTACAACCAAATTAATTATTCTATCCATCCTTTTAATGACATATCACCATACATGCATACGTACGTCTTACCGTCTCCACATCGTGGTGTAATTGTTATTCAGTACATTATTATTTGGATGGGTATAACAATGATATGTAATTGATGTAAATAATAAATATAAATGATAATGATTCTGTAAATATGATATAAAATCCCATAATATATGATTTTAATATCAAAAGTAATGATATAGTCGCTCTTGCGTACGTACGGATTACGGTCTCCACAAACGCGATGAGATTCATTCCCAATCATATCAATTAAAGAATAATTTTCTTTATATGATTAAAAATAATGTTTAAAGACTTAATATTATTCTGAATATAAATAATATACAACCTATCCATAACAAACATTACTTAAGATACAAAATATATAAAGGAAAACGAATCAGTTAACACCCAGAATGATGATAATACTATGATATTATTAACAAAGAAATGTTAAAATATCAGATATGATATCATATTAATTTATATGATTGTTTTATAATTTAATAACAATTATTTCACCATTTTACAGGAAGTTAACCTACCCTCAACCAATTAAAAGTACAAGGTAAGATTTAATTTCACAATCTCTTTATTATCCGAGGTTGTTTTTATATAAGTATCTATTGGGACCTCTTTATCTCCATGTTTCCTTAAAATGTATTCCAAAACATTTTTACTATTTACTAGACTATGGGTTAGAGTCATTTATACTCATGTTTGACTTTTTATAAACTGGTTTGAAAGGAAACTTTCAGTCGTTTTCCAAACAAGGTATTTGTTTAAAATTTTCAACAAATTTAAGGTAAGAATGTTTTTTTAACTTATAAGGCGAGTGCAGCTTTTTTCTGTCATTATAACATCATCGAAGAATCCCTTAAAATATTCTATGAATTTTTTTAAAATAAATTTTTTCTTGAATTATTTCAAAATATAAAGAGATATTTCTATAAAAAAATGTTTTGATTTCATCTATGTTAACATCCATTGATGGATTTTAAGATTATTTGAAGTTAATTTATTATGATATAAAATTTCCAAATTTTATTGAATTTTTTGTGATAATTTTTTCTATATATGTGTTATATTTTCACCATTCATGGTTTATGGATAATTTATTGACATTTTGTATACTATTTTTAATACGCATGTTTATGTTATGTTTTAACCTCTTCATATGAGGAATGCATTGGACTTAGTAATTGAAGGGTGGAGCCCATTATATCTCCTCGATGAATATGTAGGTCTCATGAGACAAAATAGTGTCTTGGCAGAAGGCCTTGACAAAATTTTATTTATAGTCTTGGAACAAGGCCTTGACTATGTGGTTATGAAGTCTGGCATTATGCACTCCATCATTATGAAAGTGGCTATTGATATTCCATGTGATTATTCGACTAGTAGAATTTCCATGAGAGTAAGTAAATGTAATTATTTTGATTTATATTTTCCATATTATGATGAAGTTTATGTTTAAAAAGCTTTTTTTAGTCTTATACAATGCCTTAAATGTTTATGCTTATTTATGAAAGTTTCCACTATATTGTTATCCTTAGTAAGAATCTGAGCTCACCCCTTTCTATGTTTTATTTTTCCCAGGATGCAAAGAAGTATAATATAACTGACCTGCAGGTATAGTCTATGAGATCTCAATGTTGTCTATGGAATCAATGTTGTTGTATTTTTCTATTTTATCATGTAATGTAAACCTTATGAATGTATCTAGTACTTCCAAGCTACTAAACTAATCGGTTTTTCTAGACATGATCTTTTATGATCATGCCAACGATAAGAAATAATGCACCGAATCTTGGTAACTTGGTTTTGGGAGTTATAGTTGGTATTAGAGGAATTTTAGTACATACCTTGGAAAGTAGATTTAAATAAACTCTTATTAGATCGCATATCCCTAAGATAGACTTTAAGGATTAGATTAGAAGAACATCCTAGAATTTTGGTATTGTAGAGATTTTGTCATTTTTTTCAAGAAATACATCTCTATTTGGATAAGAGCAGGTAGAGGCAACTCTGGCACAAATGTACCTAGGGTTAAAACCCTAAAACACCTTTTGAGATAGATTTGAATGGGAACTGGTGCACGACAACAGGCGTTGCTACACTCTTGGTTACGACACTCCTGGGTGATATGCTTAGGATAATTCCCATTTTCATTACAAACCATTATGAAGGGATTATAAGTATATACATCCTCAATGAAATCATTTTTATGATTATGGATTATATCCATAAGCTGTTCAATTTATGTTAAGTGTTTTACAAGTTTTGTTTTATGTATTAAAATTCATAAACTAATCTAGTTTATGCCATTTTTTAGAAATGGAACCTAGTAGAAGGAATGGAAAATGTATCAATGCATGCAGTCTGTGTAGATATTTCCCTCCTAATCAAGATAATTATAGTAGAGATGGTGATTCAACTAGTGTTGATAAGCTAATCACCATACTCGGATTACTCACTCAGGTTATTAATAATAACCTTACCCGAATGGAGCACCCTGATCTGCAGTGTGGAGGATAAATGTTAGATCACATCATGAGGCAAAAACCACAAACATTAAATGGGGGTAAAAATCCATTAGTGTTTGAGCAATGGATACGTTCCTTAGAAAAAATATTCCACACCATGGGGAGTAGCGAAAGGGAAAAATTTATCATGGAAGTTTACCGCCTCACTGGATATGATGATCAATGGTGGTCATTGATTAAAAACACAAAGGAAGGTGATGATGTATCAAATATGGAATGAAGAGATTTTACAAAAAAATTCTTTTAAAAATACTTTCCTCATGACCATCGAGAAGATATGGAAAGACAATTTCTGAGTCTGAGGCAAATGGAGGATAAGAATGTTGTAAAGTATGAAGCTAACTTTTCAAGGTTAGCGATGCATGCTGTAGATTATATACGTAACCCAAGAATTATGATTGATTGTTTATTTGATCGGTTAAAACCATTTCTCCATCTAGAATTAGTCTCACAATCCTTCTTGTAATACGAAGACATTGCCTCATGTGCTATCAAGACAAAAAAAGAATTCTCTAGGTCTTAAGACTTTAAATAAATGAAAGATAAGAAGAGATCTGTTGAACACACTATAAATGGAAATAAGGGGAAGAAGGGAAAAGATGAATATCCATCTTTTAGTAAATGTGGGAAGAAACACCCTGGTACTTTCCTTAAGGGAATGGGAGTCTATTACAAGTGTAGTGAAAAAGGCCACCCAGCTTGTGATTTCAAGGGGAAGAAAGTGGATGTCGATGTTCAATGATACAATTGTGGAGAAAGGGGTCATTATGAGAATGAATGTCCTAAGAGTAAGAGGAACTTACCACAAAAAAGTCCAAGGGATCAAGTACAAGCTTATTTTATCACTACTGCTAAGGTTGAAGCTCTAAAAGATGTGGTGGCAGGTAATTTATGGGTTTCCTAAAGTTTAGAAAATGCTTTATTTGATTCTGTATCATTGCATTGTTTCATATTTTCTCAGTTTTCTTAGAAAATTAGATATTTACAATTTGATTTAACAAGGGACTTGTTAGTCAAAACTCTTAAGGGAAGTATCGTTGTAACAAAGTTTTGTGAATCAGTTCCCATTAAAGCATATAAACGTTATTTATCTGTTGATCACATCATCATACCCATGGTTGAATTTGTTATAATCCTCAGTATGGATTGGATTTCAGACCATGATGAGAAAATTTATTGTAAGAAGAATGGGCTTACAATTTTTTATTATGATAAGGAGTACCTTATCATTAGAGTAGAAACGTCACCACCTAATTCTTATCTAGTTCCACAACCAGTTTCTCAACTAAATTCATTTATTGGGGAGGAAGAGAATGAAATAATTTTGGGTGAGGAAAGGAATGTTCAAATTGAATATGTACCTATTGTGCAAGAGTATGTTGATGTATTTCCAGAGGATTTACCTGGACATCCTCCAGAATAAGAAATTGAATTTTACATTGATTTAATTCTTGTTTCAAGGCCCATATAAAAGACACCTTATAGAATGGCCACTGTGGAATTAGTGGAACTAAAGAAACAACTATAGTAATTGCGTAATAAGGGATTTATTTTCCCAAGTGTTTCTCCATGGGGATCCCCTATTCATTTTATTAAGAAGAATGGTGGATCTATGAGGTTGTGTATTGATTATAGGGAGATCAATGCTATAATAATAGAGAAAAAAGTATCCCCTACCTCGCATTGATGATTTTTTATAAAAACATCATGGAGCTCAATATTTTTAAATGATTGACCTCATTCTGGTTATCATCAGTTCATTATGAAGAAGGAAGACATTCTGAAAATTGCATTTCGAACTAGGTATGGGCATTACGAGTTTTCCCTAATGCCTTTTGGATTGACTAATGCACCCTTTGTCTTCATGGATCTAATGAATAGTTTTTCAAGGAATATCTTGATGACTTTTTTGTGGTATTTATTGATGATATCTTAGTATACACCAAAAGCTACGAAGATCATGAAAATCACTTGAGAATTATCTTGAATACTCGTAGAAGACATGAATTATATGGGAAGTTTAGAAAGTGTGGATTCTGGATCCAGGAGATTTCTTTTCTTTTCCATATTGTCTCTAAAGATGGAATCTCTATTGATTCTTTTAAGATAAGATAAATCCATGAATGGATAGTACTGACAAGTATAAATGAGGTACATAGTTTAATTGGTTTAGTAGGTCATTATCGGCGTTTTGTCTAGAATTTTGCCCGATTAGCTAACCCATTAACCAACCTCACACATAAAGGGGTTAAATTTGTTTGAAAAATAGTGTGAAGAATGTTTGGAAAAACTGAAGAGAATATTATTTAATACTCTTATATTGACTCTACCATCAGGGAATGACAGGTTTGTTATTTATAGTAACACTTCAATGAATGTACTTGGTTGTGTCCTTATGCAGAACGATAGGGTTATTTCCTGTGCATCCCAATAGCTAAAAATTCATGAGAAAAACTATCATACTCATGGTCTTGAATTAGATGATATAATCATTGATTGGAAGATATGGAGAAATTATCTCTATGGTGAAATTGTGAGATTTATAATGATCACAAGATTTTAAAGTATATTTTCTACGAAAAATAACTCAATAATAGGAAAAGTCGATGGCTTGAACTACTCAAGGATTATGATTACACTATAAACTACCACTCGGGGAAGGAAAATACGGTGGAAAATGCTTTGAGTAGAAAATATCATGGAGTATTGAACAGGATGAAAGTTTCAAGGGATCCTATTTTCATGGATCTAGTAAAGATAGATATGGGAATAACCATGAAAGTTGAAAGATCAATGATTTTTCAAATGGATTCCAAACCATATTTATAATAAAGGATAAAAATTTCTTGGGATGAAGATGAGGAGTTTCTAAAAAGGATTACTTCTTTGAATGATTGGTGATTGAGTGACTTCGTATATGAAAATGGGATTTTAAAATTTGGGAAGTGACTTTGTGTTCCCGATATACCAAATCTAAATATAGAATTTTTTGATGATTCTCATAGATCCAATTTCTCTATACACCATTGGAGAACCAAAATGTATAGAGATTTGAAGTAACATTTTTAGTGGGACAACATGAAGTGGTAGATTGCTGATTTTCTGTCAAGATGTATGGTTTGTCAACAAGTGAAGGATGGAAGGCAACATCCTGGAGGAGTCATGCAACCCTTCCCATACCTGAGTGGAAATGGGATAATATTATGATGGAATTTGTCAGGGGACTACTAAAGACTCCTAGATGGAACGATTCAATATGTGTCATTTTGATTGTTTTACCAAGTCAGCACATTTTCTTGTTATAAAAGTAGATTTACCACTTGAACGTCTAGCAAGAATATATATTACTGAAGTTTTGAGACTTCATGGAGTAACCCTATCGATTGTTTCGTATCGTGATCTACGTTTTACATCAATATTATGGAAAAGACTTCGGAAATCCCTGGATACTGAACTTAGTTTGAGCACTACCTACCACCGCCAAACTGATGGAAAATCAAAACAAACTATTAAAACCTTAGAAGACATGTTGAGATCTTTCTCACATGACTTTCAAGGTATCTGGGATCAATATTTACCTTTGGTAGAATTTTACTATAACAATAGCTTCCATTCAAGTATTCTGATGGCACCATATGAAGTGTTATACGGAAAGTGATGTTGCACGCCAACATGTTGGGATGATTTTGGTGAATGAAAACTCATAGGCCCATAAAATGTGGAAGAAATGGTGGAAAAGGTGAAGGTAATGCAAAACCATGTCAAAGTAGGTCAAGGTAGACAGAAGAGCTATGCCAATAACTGAAAGAAGGAGTTGGAATTTCAGGTAGGAGATCATGTTTTCTTGAAGGTATCTCCAGGGAAGGGTGTTATAAGTTTTTGTAAGAGGGGAAAATTAATTCCTAGGTATATCAGACCTTTCAAAATTATAGAATGAATTGGGGATATAGCTTACCATTTAGAAATTCCTCCATGTCTCTTCAAATTTCAGGATTTGTTCCACGTATCACTATTGGGAAAATACAGGTCTGACCCAACGCATGTACTCAACTATGAAATATTAGAATTGGAACCCGATCTTTCTTATTGAGAAGAGCCTATCAAGGTTCTTGATATAAGGGAACAAGTGCTGAGAAACAGGACAACTCATCTGGTAATTGTTCTGTGGAGAAAACATAAGATGCAAGAGGCAACGTGGGAACCCGAGGAACATATGATGAAGAACAAATTGAGTATTTTTATGCAAACTTATTCTAGAAATTTTGAGGATGGAATTATTTGAAGGAGGGGAGAATGTAACACTTCATGCTTCCACAGTATGCTTCTCTTTGAATAAAACAATAGCATGTGTCATACACAACTTCGAGTTCTAACACACCACAACCAATCAAAATAGAAATAATGAATAGTAATACCCAATTTTTTAAATTTTATAACTTTTATCCATAAAAATGGACATCGTTTTTGGTTTCAGAATATCGAATTTATCTTAGGGTGAATTTTTGGTATTTTTCTGAAAACATTCAATTTTTTATGAATAGTGAAAAACACTGAGTTATAGTTTAAAACCTAATTTTTATTTAAATAATTATTTGTTTTATTCAAATTTATTTTAGGTCAAAATTGATACAAACTACATATATAAGTTCAATGTAATTCATTAGAGTTAGTTTATAATAATTTTATATTTATACAAATTTTATTGAACTTTTTACCGTCTTTTACCCACCTCCTAGGAGCAGTTGAAAATTTACATAAAACATAATTTTACCACTTCTGTAAGCTTAATTTTAAAAATACAAGAGACATGGTTGATATCGATAAGTAAAATGTGGTTTAATATGATGAAAATAATTTTTGGTGAATAGTAACTTTTTACTTTTATTTACCACAGTTAAATGTAAATAGAGTAATTAAGGGTAAAAATGATATTATTATTACCCTAAAATATGTTCTAATTTTATTGGATAAGTATAATTATACCAAAAACAACTTTAGGAATAAAATATGAACCTATTTTTTCTATATGGATTAGATTAGGACATTTATTATTATTTTATTTAAAGATGGGTTAAAAGAGTTAAAATCAATGTTTAACAAGTAAACCTTTTTTCATATAGTGTTATACATAAGATAAATTCAACTATAAATATTCATTAGAAATATAAAAACATTGCATACATAATGGTATTTTATTTATAATTTTTTGACGTTAAATAACTAAAATTATTTATGACACAATGATGATGTAGTAATTACCGTATTAATGAATGGTTCAAATAATTGACATTATAAATACCCAAATAAATGTAATATGAGACTTTTTATGAATTAATATAATTTTCTAGGATAATATGACATGTTAGGGTTGGTTATATGAATAATTTTTTAAGTAATAATTCTGTTATAAATTTATAAAAAACAAAATACCAAATAGTGTCAAAATTGACATAAAAGAGTTTTTAAAGAAAATATTATATTATTAATTGATATTCTATTACTAAAAATCTAAAGTTCGGCCAAAAGACTTAAATTATATAATATATGTCATTAGTGAACCACTTGAGGTTCTATTTGATGTTTATAGTATGTTTATTAACCATATGATATAAAAATACAAAGAGACATTGTAAATGCCAAACTATTTAACTAATAGTTAAATCTAAAAGATAAAGTTAACATAGTGACCCAAACCTTTATAAAACCAATTTGTTGAGTTCTTATCGACCAATCCCCACCTTATACATTAAATAATTTATTTTTGAGCCATTATAAACCTAAAATGATTTTATTATTAAAAATATATTTCTAGTCTTTCTTAAGGTGCCCATCACCCCTCTTATAAAGGGGAACTTCCCCTTCTCTCTAATTCACACCTTCAAATCCATTTGTCTCAGCCACCCCATACCAAAATACCCTCTAAAATTTCCTCCCTTTAACCTATTTACCTTTATTTAGTCATAAATCCATCCTAAGGAGCCATTTTGATCAAATCAAAAGGAAGAACTTGAATAAGAGGTAAATATTTCATCAACTCTTTCAAGTTCTTTTCTTCTTTCACTTCCTATTTCTTTGTTGTTTCCATTCTAAAATAAAAAATCCAGTACCTTCTATATACTTTTATGTTATTATAAATATGGTACAACCATATTCATTATTTTATCCATCCTTTGAATGACATGTCACCAAACGTGTGTACGTATGGCTTACCATCTCCACATCGTGGTGTAATTGTTTTTCAATACATTATTATTTGGATAGTTACAAAAATGATGTGAAATTGATGTAAATAATAAATATAACATGATAATTATTCTGTATATATGATATAACATCCAATTATATAGTATTTTAATACCAAAATAATTATATTGTCACTCATGCGTATGTATGGATTACCGTCTCCACGAACGTGATGAGATTGATTCCTCATCGTATCCATTCAAGACTAATTTTCATTATATGATTAAAAAAAATGTTTAATGACTTAATATAATTCTAAATATGAATATGATACATCTTATCCATAACAAACATTAATTATGAAAAAAATCATATTATGAAGAAAAATCAGTTAACACCTGAAATGATGATAATACTAAGATATTATTAACAAACAATGTTAAAAGATAATATATGATATCATATTTATGTATATGATTATTGTATAATTTAATAAAAATTATTTCACCATTATACATGAGGTTAACATACCCTTGACCAAGTAAAAGTACAACTTAAGGGTTAATTTCACAATCTCTTTATTATCCGAGGTTGTTTTTATGTAAGTATCTACTGGGACCAGTTTATTATACACATCCATGTTTCTTAAAAATGTAATACAAAACATTTTTAATATTTACTAGACTATGGGTTAATTTCATTTATACCCTTGTTTTTCTTTTTATAAAATGGTTTGAAAGGAATATTTCTGTTGTTTTCCAAACATGGTACGTTTTGTCCTTTTTGAAAAATTTAAGGTCAGAATGTTTTTTTAACTTATACGGCGAGTGATGATATTTTATGCCATTATAACATCATCAAAGTTTCCATTAAAAGATTATAATAATATTTCCAAAATAAATTTTTCCAAAATTTATTTCAAAATAGAAATAGATATTACTCTAAAAAAGGTTTTGATTACATCTATGTCAACATCCTTTGATTGATTTTAAGATTATTTTAAGTTGATTGATTATGATAAAAAACATCCATATTGTATTTAAGGTTTAGTGATATGTTTGACTACAGATGTGTTATTTTTACACCATTCAAGGTTTATGGATAAATTATTGACATTTCGTATGATATTTTTAATACGAATATTTATGTTATGTTTAAACCTCTTCATATGAGTAATGCATTGGACTTAGTAAGTGACGGGTGGAGCCTGGTATAGCTCCTTGATGTATCGGTAGGTCTCATGAGACAAAATAGTGTCTTGTAACAATTCCTTGACAAAATCATATTTGTAGTCTTGGCATAGGGCCTTGACTTTGTGGTTATGATGTATGGCATTATGTATTCCATCATTATGAAAGTGGCTATTGATATTGCATGTGATTATTCGACTAGTAGAATATCCATGTGAGTAAGTAAATGGAATTATTTTGATTTATATTTTTCATATTATGAGGAAGACAATGTTTAAAATTATTTCATTAGTCTTATACATTGCCTTAAATGTTTATTCTTATTTATTAATGTTTTTGCTATATTGTTATCCTTACTGAGCATCTGAGCTCACCCCTTTCTATGTTTTATTTTTCCCAGGATGTGAAGAAGTATATTATGACTAACCTGTAGGGATAGTCTATGGGATCTTAGTTTTTTCTATATAAACAATTTTTTTGTATTTTTCCATTTTATAATGTAATGTAAACCTTATGAATGTATCTAGTACATCCAAGGCTACTAAACTAATCGGTCTTTCAGGACATGATATTTTGTGATCATGCCAATGATACGTAATAATTCACCAACTCTGGGTAACTACGGTTGAGGAGTTACAGAAAACCAAGGTAGGATCTATCTTATTATACTCATACCTATATATAATATCAATTAGAACTCAAATCATAGAGTATAATTAATGGGAATATCATTGATGGCCCATTGACATCCCCTACTTTGAATTTGTCGAACTCTTGAGAGTGTCACTCTAGATTAGTGAGATTCTATGAACCAAAAAGACTACTCACACATTCTAAAGAACTTCTAAATATAGTCCTCATTCATAACATATAATTATTGTTTTGATATCCCTTTCTACTATTGAACATATCCCATCCATGTCCCCATGACATCCCCCACTCAACTATAGATGGAAAATACTTATAAACTCATCTTCAAACAACTATATAGAGTATCACATGTTATGCACTATGATAAAATTATACCTGATATCATTTTCAATGATTTTATAGACCTAATATAGAATTTGGTTCCCTTTTAAACTTTTGTATGATGGTAGTAGTATTCATACATTACACATTTCCATTTTTCTAATTATAAGTCATCATTCTTGAAAATTTTTCTTGTCACTCATTGTTCATGTACTACATAAAATTAATTAGCATCATTCATTTATTAATATAATTATATAATTAGAACATATATTTATATCAATTAAATAACATATATTGAATAACCATGAAGGAAAATAATTTTTTCATGTTCAAACACTTCCGGGATTCTAGTTATTAATGCTGAATACGAAGATGAAATTGGTTTACTATCACATGCCCGCACTAATTTTAAATTTATATAAAATGATTCCAATGTCTACTATGATTATGTACATCCATTTCATGAAATTATTGTTAAATAAATTAATCATTTTTACATTAAATAGTCAAATTTTTAGGATTCCAATTTATATTCTAGAGAGGTTATATTAACCTATTTATCATATTCTTCTCTTCACCCTCTTTCTTTCGAATATATTGAGACATCCATTTCTACTAGTGTTTTGTTGTTTTATCATTTAAAATATTATTATTCAAACCCATAGAAAAATTATTCATTCCATTTTATGATTTTTTTGTCCATATTATTAACAGATTCTATTAAATTTAATCATTTGAAACGACCCAATAACTATGAATATATTTTTTATAAACCCCATTACAACAGTAATTTACCATACTATATTAAATAATTTTAATGATTTCTTTTATATTAATGTATTTATAGAATGGTTTCAATTAATTTTATGATATTATAAAATTCATTTAATAAATATAAATTTGTGGTAGACCTAATCAATTTTTACGAAGTGAAGACATAATATGTTGTTTGTTTTTTATACAACAATACCTCTTTGTATTGAAATAAAAAATTTCAAAATAACAAATGGGAATATTTGGGATTTAACCCTAACATGAAACCCTAATGCTTCTTATGATAACTATCACAAATAGGGTAGATGTGAAATTGATAATGGGGATTGTGGTGATGGCCCAATTTTACTTCTATTGGTATTAGATTTACACTTGGTCAAATTACACTAAAAAGGTAACAAATGGAAATGGTATATTAGGAATGTTGGAATTATTTAATATTCATTTCTATGGATATATGATCAAGATGATTGGGAATAATTAAATAAGATTTAATCCATTGTGAATAATATGGAGATTTGTTTTTATAGATCTGAATTGATATCGTGAAATATAATAATTACCATAATCCATTTTAAATTCTTGGTTATAAATTTTTAAATCATGATTGAACCACCACTTAACATATTAAAAATATTAACAGGATGAAAATTATCCCTAAATAATGTGGTTTGACCTATATATGGGGTTCGATATAAATATAAATCCTTGGTTGAATCTACAATAAATATAGTATAAATCAAATCAGTGGGATCAATAATGGTAACTAAAATAATTTTCAAGTGACATATATCAAAACTGTAATGGAAAATTATTGAATATTAATCCTTTTTAGTCAAATGGATTATTATTATTCAAATGTATTAGTGAATGAATCAGGGTTTGAGTAATTTATATTAGATAGGCTATGTAATATTATGAAGTTAATTTATGATTTTTGTAAAATTTAATTGATTATGTTCTGACCCTAATTAAATTTCTTTCATACGTGAATTGATAGTTATTTTATTCTAGGGATAATGTAAACACTAATTATTAGTGTTTTTTGTTGATTCAAAAATATGTAAATAATTTAGTTTCAATTTTTCTGACATTAAATAAAAATAATAGATTATATTGTTTTTAAAAAAATATTGGTATATTTTATAGTTTGTAATATGGGATATATATAAATATGTATGAATAAAAAATGATTCTTTTGATATTGTAATACATTAATAATATAATGATATATCATTAAAGGAAATATAGAATAATTGTTAAATAAATATCCATGATGAAATCATGCGAGACAGTTTACCTAATTTCCTCTCATAATTCTAAAATTATCATGTGATATAGTAATTTGAAAAACATTTAATGATTTCATTCATTTATGACATGATTTTTTTAATAGTGATATGTATGGAATTACATTGATATGTAAGGGATATTACTTTACTATTTTATATGGATAAAATATTATCCCATTATATCTATAATTACTCACATTAGAATATTTCATTGTTTAAATATGTTAATAATTTCCAAAAAAAATAGGATTCTTAATGGGAAATTTATGATTACCATGGGTGTTTAGTGATTTTTAATTTTAACTTAGTTATAGGCCGTAATTGTTTATGAATAATCCATTTTCCACTTGGGCAGATACAATTTATTCAATACCATTACTAATCTAATAGGATGTTGAAAAATATAAAATGTTAGAACCTTATAATTTAAGGAACTGACCAATACACAAGTGCATATATCTTATAAAATTTCCTATTTAAAGGTTCATAATCTTACAATTTCATTGCTGATAATATCAAATAACAAATAAATGCACATAGGGATACATCATATATAATTAGGTTATATTTTTTCACTGCCATTTTAGTGATCAATTTACACTGTGAATATAATTAACAATAGGGGAAATATAATGGATTTTTTACTGCATAATATAATCAATAACAGAAGTCATGGTTAAGTCATTACCTATATATTTCACAATATACTATCCATTTTGGGTATTCATTTTTTCAAAATTAATTTTCTGGAGACTTCTATAGGGGAGAAGGTAAATTGATAGAATGTAATTTTATAGTGACATGAATATTTCATTTCTGAACAATAATTCATGGATTTAATACTTTGTGATATAATTTCAAAGAATACAAGGTAATTAATATATAATTATTCAACACTAATAATTAATTTTTATTTATTCGATGTGTATGCTTTATCCACCTCTCATGGAAACTTATTCATACATTATGGTTGTCAATTATTCCATGAGTAAATAATATTGTAATGGGGGGTTTTTGAAGGGAAAAACAATGAAATGTTTACATGAATGGTTAAATCATAAGACGAATAACATGTGTTGGATTAATATCAAATTAAACAAAATTAAACAATATGCAATATTAATCTATCTAGTGTGATAGTGATTAATTGTGGACCCCCAATATGATGTTGGATTATTAATCATGGGAGATAAACCTAATTATTATTTTTTTATCAAATAAAATATAATGAATCATTATTTTAATTGAATATTTTTTTATATGAATTGAGTATATTTGGGTAGTAATAATTTTTATCGGTGATTTTGAATTAATTTAAACAATGGGTCTCTAAATTAATGGATCATTCATGTTCAAAAGTTGATATAATCATTACAATTTTTAAAATGTCCACTAAAACTGACCTATAAATTTTTATATCATAATATTTTCATCAATAAAATTTTTGCCTTCAATTTTAAAGTAACCATAATAAAAACAGTGAAAAGATTTTTCTTTTCAATATATGTTTTTAAAATTATATCCTATAAGTAAATAATAATGAAATATTTGTTAGACTAAGAACCCTATGATCCATATATTTTCAATTCAGGACTCTCTATTCCATTACTACACCTTTGTAGTCAAAATGAATGTGTTTTCATATTTTTAAATGATATTTCCAAAATAATTCCTTACAATTTTATGATGATAAATTTCATGTTTGCTAATAATTATGTAAATTCAAATATCATTAATAGAGAAGAGGAAAATTTGAGAAACATCCCGGAATCATTACTTTAAACATAGACATGAATATAGTATTTGAAAAATGATGTATGAAATTAATAAAAAAATTCTACTTTATATACAACACATTCTTCCAACGCTAATCAATAACAAATTGAATTATACCAAATTTTTTATGATTACAAATTTATTTTAATATAATATAAATAAAAACTGAAACTATAATAATATAAAATAAGACCAATTCTGTTTCAAACCACAATTACATTTTTTCTATCAATCCAATAAATCACCACATATATCCTAAAATTATCCACATATACCTCATTTAAATACATGAAATGTCATGGGATATTAAATAGTTGGTCAAGAATTCATAATTTGATTACTTTACATAGATATGATATTCTTATATAGACTCCCAAAAATCTCATATTCATTTAATTTTTTTCTCCAAAATTAATTTAATGAGGTATTCATTCAAAAACATGATCTATAATATATCAAATAACATATATAATACTAATTTCATGTGTCTCGTGAAAATATTCAATGATTTCATGAAACTAAAAGATAAAAACATGAACTAAATCATCCCAAAATGATCAATCATAATTTTTTTCAAGATATATTCTTCTTTCACCCTCATATGGTGATGCATTGATTTTTTGACAATATTTGAGAATTTTATAGCTCCCTTGATATTATTACAGAAATCATATATACATGGAAGGGTATAATTCTACTCCACAATAATATATTATAACCTTATGTAGTATGTATAATACCTCAAAATTCAATAAACCATGTTGAATAACATTAAAGTGTTGCAGGTCAACACTCTTGGTCATAAAAACTCATTCTTCTAAAAATTATCAATATGCTTCATAAACATATAAAAATATATTTTTTGATATAATATGAAACTATTGTAATTATTCATAAATTATGTTCCCATTAAATAGTGAATATGATATCAAATTTATGGGTAACTATGAAACCACATTAATAAAAGAAAATTGGAAATCTCGTATATGAACCTCTGGAAAATAGCTTCTAAAACCGTAAAAGTGAAAATCATTCACTAAAATTACTATTAAAATTCGTTTTTAATGTTTATGATCAATATTATGATCCCTATCACCAATGAAAAATATGTGATGACATTCAATACCAACAAAAAAAATTATTTTATAATAATCAATTAAATCATTCATAGAGTACAACAAATAAATCTCAATAATGAAATAATATTTTTTCTATTAATGAAATAATATATACACCCTCATATAATATTTTTATATAATTAACTCATAAATCTGATAGAACTAAATTAGATAATAATGAAAAAAACTCATTATAGTGAAAACCAAAGGTATACAGAGTGTCATAGAGAATGAACAATGGTTTCTTCAATAAAGAATCATAATGTTCCCATATTTAAAAGATCATATACCATAGTAGAAAATAACAAATAAGTACCTTGATTTTTCTCTAATTTAATTTAAATTGGATTATCTAAAACCTATAACCAATAATATCATTCCCCTCTATGTATTTTTTTGACATTATACACACTAACATGACCATGAATATCTATATGTCCATACAGATAAGAGATATCATGTATATATTATTTTTATACTCAATATTCATTACACTAAGTAAAATCGTTCTTTATATTATACGTATATGATCTTAGAGGAAAATGTTTTATTGAAATACATGAAATTTATAACTTATTACATGACTTCCTTGAAGAATAGTCAATGAATTGAAATAAAGTGGGCATGAACTCTATAACGGAAAAAATTGTGTGTGGAAACACTCCTAGAGTCCCAAGAACCCTATATCTAGTAAGTTTATAATAATATGGTCAAGGAAGAATCCTTATTGGTTAGAATCAAAACATCCAAGATATTTATAAATCTATATCAAAATCACTTCTCTTTTAATTTATGTGCTTACATATCCACTAAAATGATCCTCACCACACATAAATATTTTTAGCCTTTTATTTCATATATAACAACGCCGTATACATAGGAAATTTAAATGTGGCAACCAATCCATATATCTCATGAACAATACCTTCACAAATTTTTTTGGGTTTATCATTTTCATCAAGGGAATTATTTTTGTCACATTATTAATGATTTATAAACCACACATTATGTTCGTTGACCTGTATAAACTGAATCTAAATGGTGAATAACTACTATCACTAGACCATTATAAATGAATAAGAGATAAAATACTCAAGGAATGCATTTTGATATCATTATTATGCCTTACATTCAATTCACTTACCAAGAAAAATAATCTACTAATAATGAGAAACAACAAATACTATACTCATATCCAACAAGATCCAAGTCCCCTTCCATGTGATAATATTATATATAAAATTAAATATATCCTATTAGAAAAAATATAGACCATTATTAGATATTCTCCCCTTAAACAATACTAAATTATTATGATTAAAACTAGATTATGTTTTCCTTTATGAGTCATCCTATTTGGCAAGACTAGCCCATATAATTATTTATAGAGAATTATTTAGAACCTCTTTAAGTAATGTACACAAAAAAACTCCCTCTATCAATCATTATAAAATTGAATGATGAAATAATTTTCCCAAAAATGTGGATTCATTTTTTGTTATATCATTAAAATCAATTTAATTTACCTAATATTTACAAAGATCAGTCACTTGTGAAAATAATACTAATAGATGTACCACATGTAGGTATCAACCCTAAAATTAGTATTATATTAAATGAAATTTTTAGTAACCTTATATTCCTTATGACATATAATAAGGTACCCTAATTTTGTATTTCCTATATAGACCCTCCTTTTAACATCACATCTATGAAAAAGTAATATTTGTAATGTAGCAAACCTATGTAGTTCTCTTGAGTAATGAACCCATGTTTCTATATTAAATATTATACATAGATTTGATACAACTCATTTAAGACCCTCAACCACTATATATCCATCATGGGATTTCACTAGATTTGATGGTGAAATCTCAAATCCCACCTCTTATAGGCCATGAGATGGTGAATAACACCAATGGTATGAAGGAAAACATATAGCAGTTGACAACATAATGTTTAGAAGAACATGAAATAAATCACCAATTAGAACCATAAAATATAAAATTAAAACCACAATCCATCAAAATGTCATGTATAGCCAAAATTACAAAATTAAAACACTAAATTACAACTCAAATGTCATAAAATCAAGTACTCCCAGAATCACCCTGAGATTGTATGGAAATGTTCAATATCGAAATAACTATTAGAGACTTAATATATATATATATTGGGGCTAGGATTCTTGTTTTCTTATTAGGATCAAACCAATAAAAATATCATGAATTTGTGGAATAATTATGGAAAATAATCAATGAATATATAGTCGGTCCATATTAAAACCAATGATAATCCAACTACGACTCATCCCAAACAAATCTATGTCACCGAATTTAGAATATGTGTATAGAAACATATTATCTGAGGAATTTATATTGCTAATTTACCAAAAACCTTCATTAATATTATTTATTTTCTCTTATTCACTAACAACATATATCATAGCACTTCATCCCCTTACATAAACAGATAAGGCAACAAAACATTTCACATAAGAACCATAAACCACATCACTAACCATATCCAAATACTACATCGTCCTTCTTCAGAAAATGTTAACATTTAATATCATCACATAATAATATCACATCACTTCTTTATCATAGTAGTAAAATAAAAATATGGAGGAAATCATCAATTTTTTCTCCATTATACATCTAATCCATCAAATATGCATCATAGCCTAACCTTTATAATGTCATTATCATAACACATCCTCATTTAAACTATAAACTCAACCCATTATATCTCATTAATCATAAAATTAGGATATTACATTCTATAATTTTTATGTATGTTTTAGAAGGGAAGATTGCCTAACCAATGATTCATTCCCTCTACATCATAGATGTTATAGAAAACACCACAAACAAAAAAACCATGTAGAAATTTGTAAGGAAATTATACTATGGTTGTGATGCATAACTATTAACAAATAAATTATAATTTTTAGAATAGTGACATCAAATATCATAAAAATTGTTTTCTCAATAATGATATTTCATTATTTTATATAATGTTGCTATAAAATAGTAACCAGCTCAAATTTATAACCAATTTAATTATAAAAACTAAAAATGAAATCATAATCAAATAATTATATCCCCACAATATTTTCAACATCCCATTTACTCATTTCAACATCAAATTAATCATTTTTCATTATAAGCTATATTATCTTTTGTAATTTCATTTTATTCTAGCATTTTAGATTTCTTAAAAATAACTTTAATTTAATTATTCTATAGAACATTGTTAAATTTATTTTATTCCTCATATGGTTTATTATTTCAATCACAGCATTAAACCATTTCCTAATTAAATATACAATAAGTTGTTCATTATTTCCTATTACATCAATGTCAGGAAATACTTCCAAGAAAATATCACTCTATCATATCATCCAATTGATATCTATACAACATAAACTTCCATAAACATTTCAAAAACCACTAAAAAATACTTAACTTCTAACAAAATAAACAATCCATTTATTTCACTCATAATTTAATGAAAACCATTAAAAACATAAACAAAGGATAATCATTAAAATTTCTAAAATAACTCTAAACATCACTACTGAAACAATAATGATTAAATAAATGGCATCCCCAAAAAACCCATAAGTATGAAACAATAATTAACAAAATACATAAAATCAACACTACAACATTTTAATTA
The DNA here is from genome assembly GCA_963277665.1 of Viscum album. NCBI lineage: Eukaryota > Viridiplantae > Streptophyta > Magnoliopsida > Santalales > Viscaceae > Viscum > Viscum album. Next base: position 529,890,816 of record OY728137.1, read on the forward strand.
TACATTCCCATTAACATTGAATAAAATTTACAAATAAAAATAATAAAAATACAAAAAAAATGTGTATCAATTATTTAGAAATTTTTTATGGTTATGAAATTTTACATGGTCATTTAAAAAAATCAATTCAAAAAATGACGGTTTATATAGTATTTAATATCAATTGAAATGAATCAATATATATGATATTAAAATAACATACATAAATCAAAAAAATTATCCATTTCTCTTCCAATCACAATAATTATATTCATTTTATTTTTAAGTATAATCGATTCTTTCCACCAAATGAATTCAAATTAATTATCAACAAGTATTCATATATAATTAATTAGTGAAAAGAATCAATGTAACAATATGTAATTTTATCAATGTGATTTCAAATATTATAAATATTTTATATATTATAAATCACATAAAACCACATAGAGAACCCAATAAAACCCTTGTAAATGATGAATGAATTAAATAAAAGGTATTTCTATAAGTTCAAGAACATATAGAGATAAAATAATAACATGACCATTGGATTAGTAATATAATCATTATGAATATTAATCCTTCACAATAAATTGAATCATAACAAAATAAGTATAATTTTTTTTTTGAATTTAATAAGTGAAGGCATGATATCATTATATCCTAATATATATAAATGAATGTTTTAAAATTTAGTAATTATTTGTTTCTGTACTTGTGAGTTATAAATGTTTATTAAAATTTTATAATTAATAAAATAATTTAAAATAAAATTTAGTTTCATAAAATGTATTAATAAAATAACTATTTTTTCATATGATTTTAGGATATTTTTATAGGGACGTAGTTGATTTATTAGAGTATATTAAGATCTATTATAAATTTAAAATATCTATTATTGGGTAAATGAAAATTTTAATTAAAAATTTAATTTCACATTTTTAGAAAATTATTTTTATTAAATTGATTAGTTTAATGAATTTTCACATTGAAAAATTATTAGGGTGAGTTTTTTTTCTAAAATACAAGAATTATTTTTTGAATAGTAAAATACAATAATTTATGGCATGAGTACATTATAAGATATATATAATATTATTTGAGACATGGATGATATAAGAACCCTAATATAGAACAAAATTTAAATATTTAAATAAATTTGATTACAATTCTCATACTTTTCATAGTCATGAGACAAAATAATAAAAAAAATCAAAAGAAAACACTCATCTCATAAACTACAAATTACACCTCACAACATCCCTTCTCCAAACACCTCCTAATATTTTGTCCTCATAAAATATGCATCCAATACACTTACTGATTCCCTCCCACTAATCCAAGAGAACATGGCATTAACAAAAGTCTCGAACTAGTCCCCTGAATATTTTTCTCAAGGAATACTATTCAAGAGGTAAAATCCTCATCCTTTTCCTTTTAATTTAATTTTATGTTCTTTTCATTAAAAACTCTCTCCTCACCTTATCTATAAATATGATAATGATAAATATAGTATCATATAAACACTTTAATTATTTAATATTAATGTTTTATTCTTCTTCAAAATCGTATCTCTCACTCATTTAATTTAAAAATGAAATCATCATCTCTGAAGTGTTGATTTACAACATTAATGGATGAAAAATTAAAAAATTTCAATTTCTACATAAAGGATTGTAACAAAAACATTTTAATGGTAAAAACACTATAATATATGTATTAACACCTATTTATTGTTCTATAAAAATTATATATAATAAATATTAAAACATAAAATACAACTAGTTCGTAATAATCTAAATACCACAAAAATAATATAAATGATTATTAATACTGTTTTATATAATCAATCATCCATATACGATATAACCAAATTATGTATATAACCATTTAATAATATGTATGATTATTAATATCATATATATTCAAATGTAATGAATTATACCCATTCCACATATTGTTTTATTCTCATATACATATATATCGATTGTAAAACCCCCGACAAAAATTCTCCCGATCGAAAAATTTGGATCTTATAACACATCCAAAATTCCCAAAATAAATATAATAAAATTATAATAAATAAAATACATGCAGGTAAGGAAATTAATTAATTAATTAATGGATATAATATTATTATCCAAAATTATAATGTCATTCTCCAAAGACATTTTTACATTACATAAGGGTTTTCTTCCAGAAATGCTATTTCCATTCAGTTTATGATTTCTTCCTCTATAAAACAATGTAATTATCCATTATTTTTAAATAATTACTCTCATATGTATATAAGTTATAATAAACATTATCCATATCATTTAATCAATATTTTTTGGGATAATAAATGTTTTACAAGGTTACCTACCAATTTCTTCTTGATATACTAACTCGATTGAAGGGAAGGTCTTGATTTATAAATAATTTTCTAATGGAATCCATTTCTTTATTAATACACCATTACTCATCTAAAATACATATTTTTTGATGATAAACTATATTTGTTCATCTCTAATTTTATTCAAACAATTATGATAAATTCAAATGATATTTCAAAAATAACTATTCTTTAGAAAGAAATAATAGTGCATTACTCTCACGAAATCCTTGATGAATTTATTACAATATTTTCATATATTTCTAAAAATATATTTAATATTATTAGATTATGAGGCATATCCTTCACTTTATTCATCCACCATATTGTATTAAATAGATTATTGTTTGTTTCATATTGGAGTTCATATCTTGATACCATTCATCTTACTTCCCAGAATGGTTGGTGACTATGTTTACAGATTGGGGAAAGTTATTTACATTTCAGAAGTATATGTTTTTTATGTTTCCCCACATTAATATTAGGAATACATCATACATATTAAGAGATGGGTGGGTACTACTATATCTCTTTGATTTATCGGTATGTTTAATGAGACAAAACATATATAGATTTGGCTAAGGCATTACCCATTTTTAGAAATAGTTTTAGCAGATGCATTAATCATTATAAAATGTTTTGGTTGAGGACTCGAAAATATTTTTAAAAATTTCTAAATTATGAATTCCCTCATTATGATATTATTAATGGATTTTCCATGTGATTATTTTACTAGTATAATATCCGTGAATATTTTTTATTATGGCATTTTCTGATCATCTTTTATTCCTTCCATTTTATGCTGAATATTATTTTATAATGGAATTAAACATGACTTATATATATTCTTATATTTGTTTCATACCCTTATATAGAATCATATATCACCTTGTTCATATTTTTAATTTTTTTCAGAATGTAAAGAAGTATATTATGAATAATATTCAAGGATAATATAGAATTTATTGATGTTTCAAATGTAATTTAAATATTGTATTTAATTTCAAGTTGTAATATTGAAATTTATTTGGAATTATGTTTTCAAAACTAATAAAACTATTCCATCATTTGTAGTATAATAACCTTGATTATTATTCCAATGTAATGATGAAAGGCATTAGCTCTAGAAAACTAGGGTAATGGTCTTTATAGTTTGTATTAGAGGATGTTTAGGATAAACCTTGTAAACTATATTTAGAAATCATATATTAATGAACATAACCCAAATAAATAAATTGAGGATAAGAAGAAAATAACTTCTTAGTATTTTGGTAATATATATATTTTGTATACCTTCATAGAAATACATCCCTGTCTAGATACTAAATGTGTACATGGTTCTAGAATAGATATTCTAGGGAAATAATTAACAAGGTTTCTCATCCTTAAATCAGGTTTACTAGGTACCCAACAACCATCCTTACTATGAACTTGGTTTGACAGTCCTGTTTCATATTCTTAGGAATGTTTAAATATTTGTTTCCAATAATTATGATGTATTTAAAGTAAATTTTTCATCACTGAAAACATTATTATGATTAAGAAATTATCTATTCATAGAATTTCAATTTATGTTTACTATTTTCAATATTGATATTAAACATTATGATTCATAACCTAATATAGTGTATTTCATAATTTAGAAATTGAACCTAGTGGAATTATTTGAAACCTTATCAATTTTCATTTCTTATGTAGGTATTTCCCTCATATGGATGATAATGATATTGGTACTTGACCTGTGACTGGTGTTGAGTGACTTATAAATATAATGGGATAATTAACATGTGTTATAAACAATAATCATTACTATGTGGAGCATCATGAACCATAACATGCAAGAGAAATGTTAGACCACTTTATAAAAAAACAATCACCATTATTCAATGGCTCTAAAACCCCATTTGTAATAGTGAAATGGATATATTACTTAGGGAATATATTCATTACCTTTGGATGTATCAAAAAAGAGAATGTTTCCATGTTATATTATTATCTATTAAGATATCCAGCTAAATGGTGCTCATTAATTCCAAAAACAATGGAGTAAGAACAAATTACAAATATTGAATACTGGGATTTTAACGAAATTTTCCTAAAAACATATTTCCTCAAGAACAACAAGAATAAATGGAAATGGATTTCATGATTTCGAAAACAAATGTAGATGAAAAAATTTAAATTTATAAAGAATACTTTAAAATTATTTCAAGAAATTCTATGGAATACATAAATAATCCAAAAATAAATATTGTTTGATAATTTGGTGATTTAAAACCATTACTCCAAAGGGAACTACTCTACCAAATTTTGTCATCATATGAAGATATATACACATGTATAATAAAGACAGTGAAAAAATTATCTATTTATTATGAATATAAGGAAAAACAACAAAAGAATAGGGTGTTAGAGGAATTAATGGATAAAAGAATGAATAAAAATGGGAATTTTCTAACATGAGATGCTTATGGAAGGAAACACTCTGGTTCCTTCTTAAATAGAAAAGTTTATTGTTAAGATTTTAGAGAGAAAGGTCATATTGATCTTGATTTAATGAGAATTAAATAATCTATTAATGTGAAATTAAATAATTATAGTGGTATGGTACACAATGATAATTAATGAACAATGTTTTATAGAAACATGCCTCATAAAATTTAATAGGAGCAAGACCAAACTTATTTGATCACAATAAATGAGGTTGAAATTCCTAATGATGTCATGGAAGGTAATTTTATAATTTCATCAAACATAGAAAATTCTTTATTTTCTTCCAAATCATCTTAATCATTTACATTATCCCAGTTTTCCAATGAAATTACACATTTACATTTTGAATTAATAAGGGATTTGCTAGTCAAAACACATAATGGAAGTATTACTTCAAAAAATTTGTGTTGGTATATCAATATTATGACATATAAAAATAACCTAGTTTCTAAAATTATCAACATACACATTATTATGATTGATATAATACTCGGTATGGATTGGAGTTCAAATTATAAGGAAAAAAACTTTTATAACAATAAGGAAGAGACAATTTTTGACAATGATGTAAAATATATTACCTGTAGAGAATAAAAAACTCAATGTGATTCTTATCTAGATCCACCCGTCGTATCTAAAATTAATTCTATTCATTGAGAGGATGAGAAAAAAATATCTATAGGTGAGGAAAAAAATATTTAAATTGAGGATGTACCTATTGTGAAAAAATATATTGATATATTTCTAAAGGATTTACCTAGACATACTCTAGAGCATGATGTTGAGTTCTATATAGATTTAATTATTTTTTCAATAACTATATAAAAGAATCATTAAAAATTTCATAAGGGGAATTAGTAGAAATGATGAAACAACTAGAGGAATTTAGTAGTAAAGGAGTTATTGACAGCATTTTTTCTCCACTGGGATCCCCTATTCTCTTTTTCAAGAAGAAAGATATATTTAGAGGGATATTAATTGATTATAATGAAATAAATACAATTATAATAGATAATAATAAACCCCTTCCTCACGTTGATGATTAATATGATCAACTTCATGGAGATGAGAACATTTCAATGATTGGAATTAGATTCGTATATCATCCATTAAAAGAGAGTAAGGATGATTTTTCAATAACTCATTTCGATTCTGTTATGGACAGTATAAATTTACAATATTGTTTTGGACTAATTAATGATACCTTTATTTTCATTGATATAATTCATATATCTTTGAAAGAATATCTTGATAACTTTTTTGTGGTATTTGTTGATGATAACATGATATACTCTAAATGTTATAAATACCTTCAGAATCAAATTAACATTGATCAAAAGACTCTTAGAATAAATGAATGCTATGGTATGTTTAGAAAGTGAGAATTCATATTCAATCAATTTATTTTCTTGGTCATATTGTCTATAAGGATGGAATCTTAGTTGATTATTAAAGGATAATGGCTATTTATAAATTTCCTAACCCATGAACATAACTGAGGTATATAGTTTTATACGTTTAGAAGCATATTAATGGTAGTCATTTACAACAAGAGAAAACTTACCCAATTTTTAACCAGGATTACTCATAAAGTGGTTATTTTCAAAAGGAAAAATGACTCTGAAGAATTTTTTAAAAAATTGAAGAGGTGATTAGTAAATTTTCTGATCCTTAGTGAACCATAAAAAATAGTAGAGTTGTGTTTTATATTTGTGAATCAATGAATATACTTGGATGTTTTCTTATGAGTAATGATATAGTTATTTCATATGAATCAAGGCAGTTAAAAACACATGAATAAAACTATCCAACTCATGATACTGACATATCACCTATAATCATTTCCCTAAAAATATAGAGACAATATTTCTATGGATAAATGTGTGATGTATATACAGGTCATGAGATCTTGGTATATTACATCTAAATAAAGATCATAAAATGAAGCAATGACAATTTCTCAAGTAAATAAAGGATTATAATTTTTCAATAGACAATCACATATTAAAGGAAAATAAAGTAGATAATTTCTAGAGTAGTAAGGATATTGGAGTTCTAGAAAATGTGGATTGAGAAGGACCCTATATACACTGATCTCGAAAATATGTATATAGGAATTATAATAGACGGTGAAACATAATTACTTTTTAAATTAGTTTCTTAACCAAATTTTTATGGAAATTTTTAAATGTACATAGACTAATTATGAGAAACCTAATAAGAATGATAATGTTTTAAAAAATGGGATGATGATATAATTCGAGTATGAAGATGGAATTATGAAATATTAGAAGAGGATTTTTTTTTCTCTATAATATAGCCAAAAATGGACTGATTGGATGATGACCATAGTTATAATTTTAGTAAAAACAATAGTATCAGAAATATTTATATATATTTTTTGAAAAATATCTAGTGGGAAAGCATGGAGCGGTAAATTGTTCATTATGTAACAAGATTTTTTTTATGTAAAAAAGTGTAGGGTGATAGATAACCTCCTCGATGATTCAAAAATCCTCTACCTATTCCGGCATGGAAATGGGATGATATAACAATTTATTTTGACATATTATTACCAAAAATCCCATTGAGGTGTAATTCAATATGGGTTATAGTTCATCGACATACCAATTCATCTCCTTTCTTCGAAATAAGGGAGGATTTTTCACTACATCACCTTGCAAGACTATATATTAATGATGTTACAAGACTTCATGAATAAAATATCTCTATTTTGTATTATTTTGAACCAATGTTTTAAAAAAAATGGCAAGTTATGCCTAAGGATTTTGATTGGGAGGTTAATGGGAGTACTACTTTTCACCCTCAAACAAACTTAAAATTAGAAAGTACGATCCAAACTTTCGAGGACATGTTGAGATCATAATCATTTGATTTTCATGGTATTTGGGATAATTATTTTCCTTTTATATATTTTTACTAAAACAATTGAATTATTTATAGTATTTAAATGGAACCATTTAAATCATTTTATGTAATGAGATTTCGTATAACAACATGTTTGGATGAAGTTAGTGAATGAAATCCTGTAATCCCAGAGATTATGGAGGAAGAAAAAATATTATGAAAACTATTCAAAGTCATATCAAAGAAGCTCAAAGAAAGAAAAATATATATTCTAATAACAGATTGAAGGATTTGGAATTTAATGTGGGATATGATTTTTTCTTGAATGTATCTCTATAGATGGGTTTTATATGATTTTCAACAAAAGGGAAACTGAACCTTAGGTACATCGGTCCTTTTCAAATTTTTGATAGATTTGGAGTGATGGATTATCATTTGGATATGTCACATAGCCTTTCCAAGGTACACAATGTGTTCTTCATGTCCTTGTAATAGATGTACATGCCTCCCCAAAACATGTCCTTATCTATGAATAAATTTATTTGGAACCACATTTATGTTACTATAATGATCCTTTCTAAATTTTAGACAATAAAGAATTTGTTATGTGGAATTAGATGAAATGACTGGTAAATGCACATTGTAAAAATCTAAAAATTGAATGGGTGGTGTGGGATCTTGAGAACATATTATAAAGAACTACAATAATCATTTTATGAGGTGAAATTCTTGAAATTTCAAGGAAAATTTTTTTATTGGAGGGGATAATGTAACGACTCGTAATACTATCAATGATATTACCATTATTATGTTTATTTTATATTTTATAAACCACATAAATACAAATAGATAACACAAAATGAACCTTATAAATGAATAATGAATGAAATAATATGCATTTCTAGAAGTTAAAGATCCAATACTGATGAAATAGTGCGTCAAACTTTGGAATTGTTATATGAAACGTATTAATATTAAGCCACTGAAATGAATAGTAACCTCTCCCAGTAATGTATAAATAACTTTTATGCATCCCATAATTGAATGTATGATATAATTATATCATAGATTTAGTAATTTAATATTTTAAAAATCAGTATTCATGTTTTTTTATTTATGTGAGTTATAAATATTTAATTTCGATTTAATAATTAATAAAATTATATAAAAGATTATTTTCACAAAAAAAATTAATTAATTTTTTGTTTTCATATGATTTTTTGATACATTTATGTGACCTTAGTGATTTTTGTAGAGTTTTATAAAATCATTTATAAATTTAAAATTTGTAATTTTTGAGTAATTGAGGATTTTAAATAAATTTTTAATTCATCAAATATAGAAAATTATTTTCTTAAAATGAAGAATTTTTTTAAACACTAAACTTATAATAATGGTTTGTAAGAGTTTTTGGTATTTTTCTATCATACATAGATGTTCGATGAACATTAAAATATAATAATTAACGATATAAATACATTATAAGATAAATAAACTATTCCTTGAGTCATATATGATAAAATCAAATTATTTTGGATCATAATTTCATAATATTGTTATATTTGATGATAATTTTCAATCAATTCATAGTCTTGAGCTAATATTATAAACAAATGAATAAAATATTCAAAAAACACCCCCCTCCTCTACTATAAATTCTACCCATCACCACCCTTATCCTCACACCTTTCAATCTTTGAGACTTATAAAATTTCTACCCAATTCCCTTCTCAATACCCTCTACCATATCTAGAAGCTCGAGGTCTAAAAAAGATAAATATCAAGATAATTAAGGATATTCTCAAGGAGGAGTATTCATGAGGTAAAATCTGATTCCTTTTACTTTTAATTTAATTTAATTTTCATTTCATTTTTTATTATCTACTCGGATCCATTGTCCAAATGAAAATGCTTACTATAGAATCATAAATATACTTTATTTTTATCATGTTAATGGAATATGTTACTCAAACTTTATTCTTCATCTCTTTTATTTCAATAATGATATCATCATCCATGACGTATTGATTTACATCCTTCATGGATAACAAATTTTCATTTTTCAATTTATCCGTCGAGGATGGTAATGTAACAATTATTATTATGAAACGAGACTAAAATATATGTAATAATACTGATTAATTTTATAGAAAAAATATATATTTTCAATATTAATTCCTATGAAAAAATTAGTACATAATAATTGTAATACACCCAAAATAATCTAACTGATTATCACTACTTTATTATATAATTACTAATCCTCATACAATATAAAAAATACAATTATATAACCATTTAATCTTTTTATTGTTAATTATTATCATATAAATTCAATTATTTATAGACATACCCATTCTAAAATTTCATTCATAGTCATATAAAATTATATTGGTCATGACATCCATGGAATCAAATGCACTTGAGCGATAAAATTTTATCATATAACTCCTAAAAAATCCAACAATGAACATTATATTAAATAAAATACATGTAGATAAAGTTCATAATTAATTAATTAATTAATTTAATATTATTATTTAGGATTCTATGAATAAAATCATAACACATTAAGACATAATGTATGGGATTTCATCCCGATCTTCCATTTGAATTTGGGTTTCAATTTCATTCTTTATAAACAAGTAATTATCCATTATTTAAATATTTTTACTATAAATTAAATAAATATATATATATATATATCACAAAAATAAAGTATCAATATTAGTCCATGATTCATTTATGTGAAAATAAAAAATTTACTAGGTTCCCTTCTCATTTCTTCTCAATACACATGTTCGATTAAAGGAAACATCTCAATTTCTGACCCATTTTCAATTATCATACATAATATATTTCAAGAGACTAATAATTTTATAAAATAACCACTTTTATTGAGAAACTATATTTGTTTATTTTTTTATATAAATGTTAATAAAAAATCTAATGATTTTTCCAAAAAAGGCTATTCACTGTAAAGTAAAAAACAGATATTAATCTTAAGAAATAATCAATTATTTCATTAATATATTATCATATATTTAAGCACTTATGTTTAAAAGTATTCATTATTAATTATTATGTCTTGTTTTCATCATCCACTATATTCTATTAAATGTTGTATGATTGCTTTGACAATGGATGTGCTATCTTGAAAAAATTCACCTTACTACTGATAACGGTTAGTTATTACATATGTAGATTGGGGAATGTTATTTAAATTTCACATGTATATGTTTCTTATATGTAACTCCATTAATATTAGGACTAAATTTTATATAACGTTTTTTTATTTGGGATCTCTACAACTTCTTAGAGTATCAATAGTTCTTATGAGACAAAATAAATTTGAACTTGGTCGAGGCCTTTCCCATTTTATGATACGGTTTTGGGTGAGTCCTTAATCATTTTTAGATGTCATTCCTAATGCCCTGACATAATTTTTCATATTTATAGCATTATAAATTCACTCAATATTATATTTTCAATGGATAGTTAAATTAATTATTAGACTATTAGAATATCCATGGTTATGTCTAACTAAGTAATTATGTAATAAACTTTTTTCCCTACAATTTTATGCTTCTGATTATGTTTTAATGGAATTTAACATGACTTATATTAATGCTTCTAAAGTTTTACATACCACTAGTGAGAATATTATATCAACCATTTTTAATGTTTTTTAACCCAGGATTTGAAGAAATATATTAGGAATAACCATCAAGGATAATAAAAGAGTTTTTGATGTTTCCAAAGGAATTTAAATTTTCAATGTAATTTCATGTCGTAATGTTGAAATTATGTTTCTATCTGGCTTACCAAAACTAAAAACTATTTGGTCCATAGGATGTGACTTCCTTTATTATTATGACAATGTAATCACATAAAGAACTAACCCCAGGTAACTGAGGTCAGGGTATTTACAATAAAAATCATAACATTGAAATAGTATTCAATAGAAAATGAACAATAAATAAGATCCTTTGGAACATCAACAACCAATATAATTAGTATCCTATAAAATACATAATCTTGGACATCCACCATTAAGACCATGTCCCACACTAACAATAATATATTAATACTAATTCCATGGAATAACATGTATTATAATAAAATAGAAAAAAAAGGAGATGATGAGAAGAAATAATATTGGAACAATAGATGTTGGCCTCATACGTATTCAGATCCAAATCCACCTAGGGAAGAAAAAGAGAACCAAAAATTGATCTGAAGGTCACCTGTGATTTTGTATTTTTTGAAAAAAAAATTAAAAAATTAAAATGGATCCAGAATTTATTATTAGATTAGAATAATGATAATCAGATTATAATAGTAGAGTAAATGTTTCAATGATTTCATAATCCAGATTTCATGGGTTGATATCCCTTTTATAGAATGGTGTAAAACCACTATATCTCAATCTATAAATTAATTCTCATTTTATAAGGAGTACCTTTATTCTATTATAGTTAAATTTAAATGGATGATAATTTAATTATCAATCTTCTAATATAAATATAATAATAATTGAAGAAACATAATAGTGAATCATAACCAACCACAGTGCAATAATGAAAAAATATACAATAACATTTAATTCAACCACCTAGGTTTCAATAATAAAATTTCAATTACAATTTCATGATTGAAAACATATAAACATTCATTAAAAATACCATAAATCACAAATATTAAAACCTTGTAATGAAATACAAAAAATAACCCATCAATAATGAAAAAAAACAATCCTTGTTCTTTTTTATGAAAAAAATAACTCAGGTCATTACTTGTATATTAATAGTGAACTATACTAAAAAATAAAAACTCCCCTTATCCAGATGATTGGCATCAAATAAATTATATTCAGAGGGTTATATTTGTATTTAATTGGAAAAATAAATATAAAATTCTTATATTATCGATAGTAATCTCCCTAGAAACCTCCAATTACTAAAAACATATTCTAAATTTCATTAACAACTTGAAAATTTATAGTTTTGGATGTTTTCAAATGACTTGAAATTAATTTTATTTTCTAAATGTTTTTTTTTGTTTTTTCATTGATTAATATGTATTTTCATTATATTTTTTATTTTTTGGACTTTTATATATTATATAGTTTTTAAATGTATTATATTTTTTAAGGGATTTTTTATGCTTAAATAATTTTAATGAATTCCCCAAAAATTCCATGTTTTAAAGTGCTTGTCAATAGTTTTTAGCTATCTGTGTGTGTCGAGATTTCTGGGGTTTAATTTTACTTTAATGTAACTAGGTTTTTATTGGGATTATTATTCCTTTTTGTAATGATTTATTGATATTTAGGTATTTAAGGGTATCATGACTTTTTTATGGGATTCCATTATTTTTATTATTTTAGGGTATTTCATAGTATTGTATAGTTCAATAGTTTTTTAATGGTATTCATGGGGTATTATGATTTTATAGAGAATTAAATTGGTTTAAAAGTTATCTATGTTTCTTCATCTTTTGACATTGATTACATTTATTTTTCATTGTTTTTATAGTTGATGGTTTTTTAGGGTTCTAAAGGGTTTTCATTAATTCTATATATTTCTTAGGGTTTTTAATATTTTCCCTGAAATTTGACGAATTATAATTTTTTCAATTTTAATGGAATATTTAATAGATTTTGATTGTTTTAAAATGGATTATTAGTGTTTCTAGTCATTTTATGTTTTAGAAATATTTTAGTTTTTTTATGTTTTTCGATATTCTTCATAAATTTTCAAGTATTTATATGTTCAGAGAGGGGGTTTATAGTGTTATAAGGTTTATCATGTTTTTATGGCTTTCAAGTATTTTTTTAAATTATCAATGTTTTAGATAATATTATTGGTTTTGATATTTTTATATTTTGTTTTTTAATTTAAATATGGTTATGGAAGGAATGTTAAGGATTTTTTTATAATAAGAATTTTCCAGGTATTCTTTGATTTTTGATATTTTGTAGAAGTTTTTTCATGGATATTTTCTGTTTTTACATTTTTTAAAATGATCATCATGGGCATAGAATAAATTTTTGGTTTTTTAGGGTAGCGTGTAATTTTCATGGGTTTTCTTCAATTTTAATATCATATTTACAGTTTCAATGGATTTTCATTTTTTTTAAATACTATTTATTATTATTTTTTATTCTTAAAAAAACACTTTAACAGCTTCTCTTAAATTTCTAGTTTAATAATTGACATATACTATATTATAGGTTTTATCGATGTTTATCAAAAAAATTAACTGGATTTTAGTTGTTTTACATTGTTTAATAGATTCCGTCATTTCTCTTGGTCTTTATTTGAATTAATAAACTTCTATGGGATTTTATTATTTTTTCTATTTTCTATTTATCATTTATTATGAAATTTGAATGATTTTTTAAGAATTTTAGGAGGAATTTAATGTTTTTATTTAACATTATGACTTTCAATGGGATTCATGTATTTTTATGTTCATTAATAAATTGTAGTTTTTCTCATAGTTTTCAAAAATTGTCCTTATTTCCACAATGATTATTTATGTTTCCCTCATTTGTTTTGATTTTTAATAATTTTTCATAGTGTTGATGGGATTTACTAGATTATAAATGGATTTGAATGATTTTTTTGGTTTTTAATTTTTTTGAAAAATTTTATGGTTTTCCTTTTTAATGTTATTAAATATTTTCTTTGGGTTAAAATTTTCCCCCACATGTTTTCATGTTTTTTCAGTGATTAAGTATAAATTTTAATTATTTAAATGGGTTTTATATTTTACTTAGGGATTGAAGGAATACAAATTATTTTCATAATTATTTAAAGGTTTTCTAGGAGTTTGTAATATTTTCAATGATTTGATGATTCTATCTACAAGTTTTAGATTTTCTTTTTGGAAATTAATTATTTTTTAAGGGATTAGATGGTTTTTATAGGTTTTGAATTTTTTTAGGTTTTTTAATATATATTTTTTGTTTTATAAATAATTTTCAATGGTTTTCAATAATTTATAAAGGTTTTTTATATTTTATTATAGTTTTTTAATTATTGCAAGGTATTTTATGATTTTTAAGAAAATTTTATAGCATTTAGTGAGATTGTCATGATTTTTAGTGGAATTTAAGAGCTCATAGGTTTTTAAATGGTTTTAACTATTTTCATATAAATTAATTTTAATTATTTTATATCTTTTTTGTTCTTGGTTTCTAGGAGTTCATATGGGCCATTCCAATATCGCTTAATGTTTTTACCAGTTTCTATTTTGTTTTCATTTTTTTGGGGGCATAAGGACCCTTATATAAGATAATAAAAAATAAAAGTACAGAGGGGGAAAAAGAGTAGCAGATGTCCAAAAAAACAAGCCAAACAAAATTATCGAAACTTTCATGCACCACGAGATCGGGTGTTCATGTTGTGGTGAGAGGAACGCCCACCCCTACCACAAGGAGACCTCCCTCTTCAACAGGTTTTCACTTGCTCCCGCGGTCCTCCTCTATCATCCAAGAGTCCAGCGTCAACAACTTCCTTAGTTTCTTCATCTTCAAATTCATGGTTGTACTCTTGTCCATCCTCCTCGCTACTCCTAATTACAATCAGAGCAAAAGCGTTGTGCGTTCTATGTGGAGGTTGATGTAAATAATCAACCACTGGAGCCGGCCTCCCCTAAGTTACATTCTGGGAAGGGTGCATCTGAACATAGTGGGAATTTGATACCTTCGGCTTCAACAGCGAGCCCGTAGTCACTCTGAAATCATGTAGTGATTCAGCAGTTGGCTCGTCCCTCTGTCTCAAAACAAAGGCTTCCCTAGGTTCCAGATCAATTGCAAGGTTCTATTTGGTTTTCATGTTTTTCTAGTGTGTTCTGGGATTTTAAACATTTTATAAGGTTTTTATGAGTTATCCTAGGATTATATATATGTTTCAATTATTTCTTGTGATATCAATGTTAATTACAAGTAATTTAAATGTTATTATTTTTTCATGATTTTATAGGGTTCATATTGTATATATGGTTGTAAAAGGGTTTTCAGGGATTTTAAATCTGCTCATTTTTAGGGTATTAAATTGGGTTTCTATGCTATTCATGGTAATTTATAATTTCAAGGGTATTTAATGAATTCATAGGATTTTAAAATATTTTCTAATCATAATATATTTCATTAAAGTTTTTATATTTTTCTTTTATTTTATGCCTTTATTTAATAATTTCAAATTTTTTCAGTGTTTTGAATGTTTATTTCAAGTTTTCCAATGTATTTTTTATAATTTTTATTGTGACTAATTATTATTCTTGGGTTTTTTTTATATTTTTTAATTTTAAATTTCTTACAAATACATCACAATGATTTATAGTTTTTCTCCATTACGTTGTTTCATTTTTAGTGATTGAAAATGTTTTTATTCTTATTAATGATTTTCATTTGGATTTTTGTTTTAAAGGGGTTTTATATATTATCCATGAATTTAAATGGTTTCATGGTTTTTTAATAAACTCAATATGTTATCATTTTTATGGATTATTATGTTTATCAATGCTTTCATGATTTTTTTCATTGGTTTGTAGTGTATTTTTTGGGTATTTATAGTTTACCTCTATTTTTTGGGGTTTTATATTTTTATGGTTCGTTATGATTTTTTTAGTCTCTTTTAGGATTTTTAAATATAAATATTATGTAATTATATGATTCATTGTTGGGTTTATGCGTTTTAAGGTGTTTTTATTATTCTTTATATTTTTTATGTTTTTAATGGTGTTCCTAGGTATTTAAAATGTCTTTATATTTTACCACACATTTTAGGGTTTTAAACTATTTTATTTGAATTCAATTTCTTATAAATGGGTTTTAGTGTTTTTATATTTATATAGATTTTATAATATTTTTCCAAAAAAAATTATTTATTTCCATAATTTAATAGGGTGTTTTTTTATTAGTTTAATATCATTTTTAGTTTTTTATAGATTTTACAGGTTTTTTATTTTTTATTTGAATTCTATATATAATTCAATGATTCTGGAATTTTAATGTAAATATAGTTGTATAAATTATTATATTGGATTTTTATATTACGATATTAATTTCAATAATTTTTCATGTATTTTAAAAACTATTAATGTTTTAATGGTTTTTAGTTATTTTCATATATTATATGAGTTTTCACGGATTTAATGTGTATTCATGGTTTATGGTTTTTATGAATTGAAATGGTTTTACTATATTATTTTCTATTCAAGGGTTTTTTAATATTTTATAGTTCATTAAAGGATTTTATGGTTTTATTAGTGGTCAAAGTATTTTTTGTAGGTTTTATATGAATTTCATTTTATATAAATAATTTTATATAGTTTTTACAATTAAATTACTTTCTAGATTTTGGGGTATTCAGTTATATTTCATTGTATTTTAGTCTTTTTAAAGGGTCTCTTTGTTTTTATTTTTTTTATGTTTTCCATTATTCTCTGCGGTCTTGTTTATTTGAAATGTATTTCTCGGGGTTCTAATATTATCTAGATATTTAATAAGATTTTATGTTTTTGATTTTTTATATGGTCCATAGAGTCATTTTACCATTTTCATCGCATTTTCTTGTTTTTTATTCTTAATGATTTGTAGTGTATTTATAGGTTTTCAAAATTTTTCTTTTTTTTATGGATTACAATGGATTTATAATGTTATTTTTTTGAGGGTTTTCTTTATTTTTATAGGATAACATAAGACAACATGTTTATTTATCATTTTTTTATGATTTTATAGGGATTTCAATTTTTTTCTTTTTAGGGGTTTTCATTATATCTCATTGTTTTTTTACATTTTGATAATTTTTACAATGTTTTAAACTGATTCACAATTTTTTCAGGTCTTTTATTTGTTTTTATATGGTTTTCATGGGTTTTTTTAATTTTTCATTGTTTTTATATATTATTCTATATTTTCCATTGATTTTCAGTTATTAATTATCTTTATCAATATATGATTATCATATATATGGTTTAATGATTTTTTATATTATTACAATGTTTTTAATGGGTTTTCAATAATTTTAATGTTATATTGAAATTAATAATATTATTGATTTTCATCAATGGTATAAAAAATGATTACTTGTATTTCTATTTGATATAATTCTTTTCAAGGTTTTCATTTGAAATCAACAATTTTTATTATTTCAAAAATTTATCAAGATTTTAAAAGGGTTTTGTAACATAAGGATTTATTCATTGATAATAATCATTTTAAAATTTTTTACATTGATATATTGATTTAGGTTTTTAAATGTGTTTTCATGGATTTCTATTATATTTCATGTTTTCTATTTTTTTTTATTTTAGATGCTAATTTTGGGATTTAAATAATTTTATTCTTTTCAAATGGAATTGAAATTTTCTGTATTTTATCTTTTGTTTACATATTTTTTTGGTTTTGTAAACAATTTTTAATTAATTTCCAATGATTATATTATTTTTTAATGATCAATTTATTTTCTAATGATGTTATTAGTGATTTATATTATCTATTAAAAAAATATTTGGTTTTCTATATTTTCCATTATTTTCTAAACAATTAATTATTTTTTATAGGTTTTTATCCTTTCTATGGAATTTATTGCTTTTAATAATGAATCACAAACTATAATTGTTTATTTGGATTTTATTTTCATCCATTTACTTCCATAAATATTTATTTTTTCTATGATGTTTACTATTTTTAGGGTTTCTATTTAAATTTTTCTTGTGTTTAGTTTTTTTAGGAAAATTCATTATTTTCTTTGGTTTATATGTTTTTCCATGTTATTATAGGTTTTTATGGGTTTCCATTATTTTCAATGGATTTATGATTTCAGAAAGTGTTTAATTAAAAAAATTGTCTTATTTTATTTTATTGGATTTATCAGCTATTATTGACTTTAAAATATTTGATTGGTTTTACAAGTTATCTGTGGCATATTAGTGTTAATATTATTTTTTGTAATTTCATTTGATTTTAGTTGGTTTTAAGTGTTTTCAAAATTTTGATATGTTTTTCATGTTTTTAATGTACTTGGGATATATATATTTTTTAATTTTGTTAACGTTTAAAATAATTATTCATATCATAGAATGTAAAATTATAAATTTGTTTATGTGATTTAAAGAGGTTTATACTCATTTTAAATGTTTAATAGTATTTTCAGGTTTTTTGAGGGTCTCCATGGTTTTTTCAATTTCCCTATACATTTATAGGATTTTAAATTTTTATGGGATTAATAGGATTTTATTATTCTACTTACACTAAATAATTATATTATTCATGACTCAATTATACCTAATGTGACTGAGAGAGGCCAACATGAGACCTCAATCATGGATCCACATATACCTGATGATTATAACTATTTGTGAGGGTATAATTAACATATTGGAGAATATTATATCCTATGGTATAGAAATAAAAACATAATGATTTAATGATAAAAGTAAATATAATGATCCAATATAAGAGAATCGTAAAAAGAAATAATGTATCAAATATAATAAAACCATGAAATTCCATATGGAATGACATATTAAATATCATACAAGAAACCATAATAAATAAATAATAAAATTAAATATTCAACAACTACCTCAAACCATATACATAGTTCCAACTATATGATCCATTCCTAGCTAGGAAAAACCATTTAAGAGTAGGGCCTCATTCCCTTGTATAATACTACATCCATGAAGTATTTTTATCATTAAAAATGGAATCTAACATAATGATTGAGTAAAAATAGATATACATCCCCCAAATATGTATAAAAAATTCAATCATATTAATAATTAATGAAATAGTAATAAAATATTTATATTATTTAAAATTTATTCATAGAGAATCTATACAAACCTACTATTACTCAATATTCTTCTTCACACACAAGGTCATCCATAACTACTAAAAAATGATGTTGTATGTTTCCATTTATCCCCACAAATGGTTTTAATAAAATATTCAAAAAATATCACAAATTACAGTATAGTTCAAAATATAAAAAATAGTGAATTTTCATTCTAAGGGTTAATTATATAATCAATTGACATCATTTCAAATGATAATTCCTATTCCATGGGTTAATAACAGATTCGATTTTCAATAGGGCTTAGTAAAATCATCATTTCATTGACAATATAATATTATTTGTATCATATTCTAACAAGATAATATGTATACATTATAATAAAAACCTAAAAATTCATATTCCATGGAACCATGATTTTATATTATATTATAAAATGAAAGATAACTATTGGGTTAAAATTAAGATAATCATCCACAATATAGTTGAACATTAATTTATATAATAATTCATCTAGATCAATTTATTATACCCAAATTATCTATAGATCATGATTTATCATCCAAAAAAAAAGCCATGAAGTAGAATAATAAAATATAAAATATATGGAAATCATCAATCATAGAAAATTAAATTGGAATCAAGATGTTCAAATGTATAAATATATTAAATGATCAATGGGTGAAATATGAAAAATTAGGAGTTCCATGGAGGTCCCTTTTTGACCATTAATCATTCGATTGGCTCAACATGGAGGATTATGAAAAATAAATTGATATTTTAAATAGATCAATATATAATTTATCTTGAACATCTGAGATAATATCAAAATAATTGAATAAAATATGGGTCATAGAGAAGTTCATATTTCTATGGGAACTAGACGATTGATATATTATGATCCTACTAGCTAGATCATGGTGAAAAGGTTAGTTATGTCTAATTCAACTTCAAGTTTGTGATATCCTATTGCATTATTTGGATAGTTCCCCACCCACTATATAGTAAATGGAAAAAAAAATTCTCCTCTAATTCATGACACTACATGACATAGACATTACACCCCATATGAGCCCATAAACACCTATACATACTCTGTGTAGATTTAGAAAGATGGTTTATTATGGAAATTACAATTTTAAACTAAATAACAATAGTATAAATAAATAAATAAAGGATTTATAATTTAAAATTCCAAATCATATAACAGTTCATCATTGTGCTATTATCACACACATCATAGAGATCTACCTATGAAACAATCAAGAAATTTTTCCTACATATCTAAATCACTTACCCCATTCTATACTCGAAAACACACATTCTATCACTGCTCTTCAATTAGTTGATTGAAAATTATATGAATATTTTTCACACCTAAATCTATGTTAAAAATAATATCCACTACAATGGAACCATGAAAATCATGTACAAAATCCTTATGATAAATAACTAGATAAGTACTGTTGTTTGATCATTGAAGATACAACATATGAAATTTGTTTTGAATGAAACTATACCACTATTGAAGAGGGAATTAGTATTAAACATGAACAATTTTTTAATATTATCAATGATTCTAATAGACATGGTTTCTAGGTTCCACATTATCTAGATTCAATGTTCCTCCCCCTACGTGACACTCGAAGAATGTCTTTCTGACTAGCGATGAATTACAAAGGTTATCATAAATGGTAAAAATATTGTTCCTCCTTCTCAATGGGGATTTATTCCATTTAATAATAAAAATAACATAATCAAATAACCACTACATTTATGATGGAAAAAATGAGTTTGTACTCAGCCAAATATAACCGAATATTGGAGAATTCAAAGTAAATATTTATAAATTATCAAATGTATCCATCTTGATTGGTTCCTATCATATATTTTGGTAGTTAGAATCATTGAGAGAAATATGATTCTAGTAAGAGCCACTATGTTCAATAATAAAATATCATTACATATCCTATAGAATATGAATAATACATTATTAATTATTATAATTCATTAAATGATAGACTGTGACCTGGTAAACATGTGATCTCAATACTATATGATGACCCTGGTAAAAGTGTAATATAAAACCAAGATGTCAATCGAAAATTATTCTTTACAGATCACCATGAAACAAAACTATCTCATGCATGAGAGTTTTTATAGTCCTCAATGCTGATTGGTTCATTGATAGGATAAAATAGGATACAATTATAATCCAATAAAAGTTTAGCCACGTGACATAAGTAATTGGAGGTGACCTGGGTAATCCTATATCATTAGTAAATAGTGATATTATCCCACTCTCATTCATGAATGGGTAGTGGTTTCCACAAAAGAGGTAGGATACGATCCTGGTGAATGATCTATAGAAAGGTTTAGTATTACACTGTATTTCTAAATATCACATAATTTATTACAGAAAATAAATTCAACCATTATTATTTATGATATATCACTGTAAAAATAGAATGTACCACCCATTTGGAATAATTATAATAATACATAATCTCTATTGGTATGCTTATTTTAACCCAGATACAAGTATGAACATAAATAATTTCATCACAATCATTAACTCAAAATGATGGTGACTCGCCATTATATATGTTTTACCTCAATGATAATCCCTCTTGAATATATATTTAGCTCTTCATGGTCTGATTTAGATGTAATGGAATAAAAAACATGTATTTTAAATATCTTTATCCATGAGACTCATGAATATTCAAATGCATATCTATAAAAACCCATTATTTGTAACTCGTTGAAGTATTCTTGCACTGCATGATTCTAATTCTTCAATATTAATGAATCTGAAAATACTATTCACATTCTTGGTGCATGTGGATAGTCCATGTTAGATGATAGTATGTAATTTACCCACATAATCATCTAAATGTTCATATCCCAACAAGATAAAATGTACCTCATGATAATGTGATCTATTTTGACCATGAATATATCTCACAATAAATAATGTATCCCAGATCTTAGAGTATATACCAGCATTACTCAATAATGATCCCCTGTTGTGTAATCCTGACAAAATATGAAAAAATATCTATAAATATAAGCATCATTTAGATCCAATTTCATCAAATCGTTTCTATGAATAATTAATAATATATTTCAAAACAAAGTAAATTCTTTACATAGCTAATATAATGTTTGAATCAATGCTGATATTAGATTTCACTTCATTTCATAGAATGCCTATTCATGAGTTTCTTTCAATAAAAAAATCTCACTCCTTTCATGGTTATATTTGAATATAGATCTATAACTGGAGAGATATCCTAATATTAGTCACCAATAATATTATTCTTAATCTAGAAATATCTCATTCATGAATGAATTATAGTGTATCCCCAGGATTCCACAACACCATCTTTCTTTATTTCTACTAACCATTCATCCATTATGATAAAATATCACATTATGTCAAATGTTCAATTGAAAAATAAAATTAATATAGGTTGGAATATATTTAAATCCATTTAGTGTGATCTATGTGATTTCAAGATTCTAGTAATGGTCATATATACACATGGTGAATGATAAGAGATTGTCAATGAATAAAACCTCAATCAGATCAAAAACTAGTAGATATTTTGATTCACAAGGCTAATAATATTTTCATTGCAATCCATAGAAAAAATTATACTAACATGATATTATAAAATCCTTACCAAATCCTAAATATAGCGTGGTGTATATTATATGTCCACACTGTTAATATATGGATCACTAAACATAGGTTAATCTTATAGAATATTCAGGTAACTCTTTTATAATTGAATGTATCATTGATTCATATAAGGGGATACTAGTTCACGACAATTATTATGTTCATCCTTTAATAATATATACATATATAATGCATTTTTTCATTTAATTTCATGATAAAAATCACATGATAACTCTATGTTAATATACTGGGACATATGAATCCAGTTTCTTCTATATCATCTAACCAAGCATTTGATTCCTGATTTTATGTTGGTTTTTTCTATTATGGAGGGATTCCAACAGGTTTATTTATTGGTTATAACTCGGGGGTGAACTCAATATCCTCTAAGGAGAAATCTTAAAAACATTTTTGGAATGACATCCTAAAAGAGACCAACCACTATGGGGAATGAATTCCACTTATTCTCAACATAATCTCTAATAATTATCACAAATGAGACCATCGGCCAATCCATTATTCACTATGTATGTCTTATACACCCAACCTAATGACCCCATTCACCTAAATAACCATTTGGTTATTCAGTGTTCCCATTCTTATGAATAAAGTGTATACATACACACTATAGAATTATCCAATCCATAAATATAATTAAATTGAATCCCTTTTCTTTAAAACATATCCCATAGAAAATAATTTCCAATAACTTCAAGGTAGCAATCCCTACCATATGATTGTACCACTAATGGTGTATCAATGGTGAAAAAATACCATGATTTAGATCAGAAAACCCATTCAACTAATTAAATATGTACATATAAGAAAATATTATTATCATTTATCAATCAAAACACATGAAATTTCATATTCCATAGGAATATTTATTATAATTGAAGAAGGTATAACATCCTTTAAAGTAGTATATGCCCTTATAACATGTAACTGACTCAAAACACTACACTAGGATCCATATAGACTCCCCTATGATTCTTACTGCTTTTATTTTTATAACTTCAATATAAGGTTACCATGCCTCGTAACCCATCCTATGTTCCCAATGTAACTCCACATGTATGATTAATTATGGGTAGATATGTCTATCCCAAACTAGAGTGTTTATCATGATCTTCCTATAAAAATTAATAACGTATTCCCATTTGAAATATTTTTAAATCGTAAATCATAGAACAACATCAACCCTACACTAGCGGTAAAGGACACTAAATGTTATTATGTTTATCCCTACCACAATTATAAAATTGTACCAAGTTGTCATCCAATGATGGTGGTCCACTCTACTAGTTGTTGTTGCCATCACATCCATATTGTAAATTCTAAAAAAATTCCTACTTCCAGAAGAAGATCCAATTCGTTGTCTAAATGAATCTATATTTCTATTACATGGGTCCTCTTTCAGGTTATATTGGGGGATATGATCATAATTTAAAACCTCAGATAATTTTTCCAATAATAACACATTCATATATAGCTTTATTTTTATACAAAACCTTTATGATAATCTATTTACACTTTATATGTTATATAAGACAAAATATGAGGAAATAAATTATAGGTCTATGTTGCATGTATTATAGTCTATCATAGTAATTTTCCCATTATTTAGATTCATGATCTCTAGATACAATTCACCCCTCAGTGTTTCAAGGTATATATGATTCATTAATTTCACTTCGAAGCCCTTCCTGGTATGATTTTCTTGTTATCAATAATGATCTACAATGTACAATAACTCTTTAAATTATATACATAGTATATGGGAGGAAATTGTAACCCTCCAATTAATGACTATATAAATGGGAATACCTTTATTCAATGTTTACTTGATCATTCACTCTACTATCTGAGGTCCTCACTCACCTTTTATCATGGGTTGGATATGTAGCTAGAAATCCATCATCACATTGAAAAAAGTGAAAATGTGATTAGTTTACATATTCATGGATTGAAAGAACTATAAGAAATTATCCCATATTTGGTCACTGATAATATTTCTCAGATATATAGGTTTTTTAGGTCTACTTTATGATGAGTGTGCTTATTTAAAATCTTATAATGTTTCATGGATTGAAGAAATTATTTTATTTCTCAAAAACAGACAACACACTCTCCAAATCATAGGGTTCAAAACATTATAAAATCGAAAAAGGTTAAATAATAATTAGATAACCATTGATACATGTTCAATTCAAATATCATACAAAAAAGTTATTTGACAAGTCATAAAAGCTTAAATTTATTCATTTTATAAGAAATACAAACAAATATATAATCAATTTAAATATGATTATTTTTAATGAAATATTAAATACATAACATCAGTAGTTAATGATAAAATTATTTTATTAATACATACATAGATGGATGGATGTATAACAACCCCATTTCACAAGGACCCATGAGTATAATCTCTTAGATAAATATTATCAGACATGAATTAAATCACCCACATGAAAATAACCTCCCAACTGTAACTAGATAACCTAAAAAACAACATTATCATCCCAATAATTTATATTTTCCCAAAAATATTGGTTAGATACTCCCATAAAAATATCATTTCCAAACCGTAAACATCATATTCTCACTTCTACATTGAATAAATTATAAAGTAATAGAAAATACTTCCATTTATATTAATTGAAATCTCTTTTGATCATTTCTCTCTCATATTGCTGATTGGAGTAACCATGATTCCACAAGTGTTTTTCCTCATATTCAAATGTCTTAAGAATAATACTATAGGATTAATAAATATTGAAAATAGTCTATAACCAATGAAGTATTAATACATTAAAAGGCTAATCATCGTAAACAAATAAATTAATGGAAATAATATTAGATAAAATAGAAATATTATACTAAATAAAAGATAATAAATCATTGAAATGTAATTATAAATGTGAAACCAAATTTATTATACAGAATCAACTGATAGAACCACCCAAAATAATGACTCCAAATGAAAATGTGGACTACCATCAGTGGTGACATCTCCACATCTTGTCCTAGTATGTAATAAACTATATAAGAACATAGATTCTTATTATCTTGTTGTCCCGTATCAATTATCTCAACCTTATAATCAAATGGTATCCCCAATTGGGTGTGAGTAAAAGTATATAGGGTACCATATATATTTACAAAAAATATACTCTATATAATAATGCATGAAGCAGAATGGTAAATAAATTAATTAATAAAAAATTAAATGCAGGGTATTCAAATAAACCACCTGACTATCGAGCTCCTGGTTGACATCTGAGGTCAGCCATACATGCTACAACATGGTGAAAATATCTCTTTCTAAACACATTATTGGTCCACAAACTATTATCATGATGTTACATATATGATAGAACAATTAAAATAAAAAAATGAATAATTCCAATGCTGAAGGTTATTTTCATAATAAATTCAAATGAAATACATAAAAAAATACAAGCCAGTGGATAGTTACATATTTGACTCAAAATTGTTCCATGGAAAATTCACATTCTAGTTACAACTATAAATTCCACAAATAAAGTGAAAGAAAGAGAATATTCATACCAACATATCATCACATTAAAGAATTGTAATCAATATACCACTATTTTATTTCCTTCTAACATTAAAGTATTATTCTAATTAATTTTTTTTCCAATATCCATTTATAAAAGTATTAAACTACAATTAATTTATTTTTTTCTGATGATATTCAATTAAATTTTTAAATTTTCCGGTACAAAAAGTTTTAGTTAAAATTTAAGGAAGCCTCTATAATAAAAGATAAATTCATAATTTAAATTCAATGGTGGCATAGTTTTTGTAATAAACATCCAGTGACATGATTTTAAATTGTTCACAATTTAGTTTTATGGACACTACGATCATATAATGCATATTAGATCTTATAATTATGTATAAAAACAACATGATGGTTTCCAAAAATCCTTCTATTCTAGAACTAATGGTTCTAACAAGATCTATAAAAAATATATCTAATGAAATTTAGGATATGAAAGTTATTACCAATTAAAAAAGACTGTGTTCATGAAATTATTCTACAATCACACATTTTATAAATATATAATATGGGAAGTATATTGGAATGATATTAATTATATCATCTATATAAAATTTTATAAATATGAATTTTCACAACAAATAGTTTGTATTAATGAGAAACACCTTGATTCTCGAATAACATCTATAGATACACCATATCAAACATGTAGGAATATGAATCTTGAATAGAACATGTAGTAATCCTCAATTTCGTGAATAAAATAAGGATTATAAAAATTATTATCATTCAAAGGATAAATTTATTAATTGAATATGTTGGATAAGTTGAAGGAGCACTAAAAACCCTTTTTTTGGTCAATAAATAAATGATAGGGATAAAATATAGGAATATGTTGCATAAATGGTTAGATTGGGGGAGAAATATGATCTTCCCTAAAATTCCTAACATAGATAAGTGCCCCTGGTAAGTCGCAAGGTTACAATAGCTACCATGTAGTTCAGGGAAGAAGAGTTACAGCGATGCGAAAACCATTGATGATCCACATCATTTAAAACAGCTATCAAGATTCCTTATAGTTGATCAATGATGATGTACTACCGAGTTTTGGCATACCTGAATCATTACTTGGATACTTCCCAACCCAACAAGTTTCTGATGGAACTAAAACAGTTTTTATATGTAAAACCAATAAAATAATAAAAAAAATCGCATTTCATATATTGAACCAATCTGAAGA
Organism: Viscum album; assembly: GCA_963277665.1. NCBI lineage: Eukaryota > Viridiplantae > Streptophyta > Magnoliopsida > Santalales > Viscaceae > Viscum > Viscum album. The sequence goes on from OY728137.1 coordinate 529,918,800, forward strand.
AACTCTATGAACTATAAAAAAATTTGAATTTGAAAATTTAATGTCTTATCATGATAATAAAATTCAACATTAAATAGTTATATGATTTTGAATGATAAGGGTTTTAGAGATATTAACTTTTTCTTATTTTTCAAGAAATTTATAATTTTTTATAAATTTTAGATGGGATTATTGGGTATTGAATGTATTTTAAATGGTTATCTAGGTTTATGGGGTATCTTTTTCATTTTTAAATTTATCTCACTTTCTCGTGAATTTTTTTAGTTTCCAAATATTTTATTTTCCTTCCACAACATTTCATGGGTTTTCATAAAAAGAAATTTGATTTTAGGGTTATGAATTTTTTATAGTTTTTAAAATTTTATGCGGTTACAATATTGTCTATTATGGATTTTCTGTGATTTTATTATGTTTTTGTGATTTATGAGACATTAAAAACAAACAATGATTTTGTAGTTATTTCTATTTTTTAACTATTTTAAAATTACATAGTGGTTTTTTGTTATTTCATAGTAGTAATGTTCTAATAATTTTATTCATATTTTTCTAGTGTATTCAATAATTATTTTGTCATTCATTTTTCTCTTGGTTTTCATTTTTTTTCATGGCTTTCTAAGGGTTTACACAATTACAACCAATGTAAAATTCTTTTTCTTTGAGATAACATTTTTATAGTTTTTCCCATATAATTATTTATTCTAGAATGTTTTCAATGTCTTTGAATTATTTAATGTTTTTTTAATTTTTTAATTTTTTTATATTTTTAGTGATTTACTATGTTTTTATGTATTAATGGATTTTACTATTTAATATAATTATTCCATATCTTTTTCAAGGTCTTTAAGAGCTTACCATTATTATCATGGGTTTTCTAGGATTGTTTTTTATTTTTTGGGTTTTCCAGGGATTTTGGAGTTTCCTATTTTTTTATTAATTTTTCAGTGCAATTCATTATTTTTTACATGTTCTAATTATTTAATAGTTATTGAAATTTCAAAAGTAATTTCACATTTATTTCATTCGATTTTTTTGTGTCTTTAATAAATTTTCATGTTTTATTTTTTAGAATTCATTTCAATTTCTTAACTCTTATTTAATAATTTATGTTTTTTTGGGTATTGATGATTTTAATGATTTATAATATATTGTATTTTATTAATAATTTTGATTGTTTTTTTATTATATAAATTTAATTATGTTATGGTTTTCTATTGATATCGTAGAGTTTTTATGTGATTAACTAATAAAATAAGGGTTTCTAAGAACCATTTAATATTTTTTCATTGTTTAATAGATATTTAGTGTTTCTTTCTATATTTATGATTTATCTAATTTTAGTTTGTTAAAAAAAATTCTTCTATTTCAATAATTTCATCATTTTCCCCATTATTTTATAGAATTTTTATGATTTTATAAAGTGTTTTCCTTGTTTTTATTTTTTACTAGATTTAAGGGGATTACATTTTTTTATAGTTTTATGGTATTAAATAGATTTTCACATTTAAAATTTTATTTCCTTATTTTATATTAATCATTCTTTACTAAATATTCATTATTATTGTTTTTTAGTGTATTGTGGGTTTTATTAATTAATTTTATTTCACATTAATGGTGTTTTTAAATTTTTTATTATTTTTCAGTTTTTATTAATTATTTTAATAGTATCTCATGAATTTTAATTTTTTTTTGAACATTTTTTCTTTTTTATCTTGAGTTTACTTGTGTATTCTCATATTTTCAATTGATTCTAGAGTTTTTTCCTCATAATATCAAGGATTTCAATGGGTTTGTATTATTTTTAATATATTCATGGGATTTTAGAAATTAATAAAATGTCCAATGTTTTCAATAGTTGTAATGTGGATTAATATGAATATCTATATTAAACATTTTATTAATTATTGTTATTGATTTTTAGGATTAATGTGTTATTTTCCATTTTTTCAGGGCTATTTAGTTTTGATTAGTTTTTCTATATTTTTATTGGATTTCAATGGTTTTATAAATTTAAACTAGTATTAATATATATTAGTGTTTCATTAATGTTATTCAGTTTTCTCATTATTTTTTCACAAAATTTCATATTATCCCATTGGGTTTTAGTAGTTTTCATTTTTTATCAAGTGCTTTTAGGTTTGTTTTATTTTTTATGAGTTTCTGGAGTTTTCATGTTATTTTTATGTTTTTATGGGGTTTAAATGTTATTATTGATATTCTTATGGGTTTTGGTGATATGATTTTTTTTCAATGATTTCTTGTGTGTTAGAGAGGTCTTTTTTATTATCTATTGTTTTCTGGTAATTTTCATATTGTTTCAACCCTTTAGCGATTTCAATTGTATTTTAAGATTCCCTAGGGGATTCGATGATTTTTTTTTTCATTAGTTCTAGGGATACATAATTGTTTATAATGTTTTACTTCTAAAGTTATTTATTTGTTTTATACATATATTTTAAATATTGTAGTTTTTTTTCTATGTCATTCATATATTGAATTGCTTGAACAATTTTATAAAAAATTCATTATTTTGAAATTTTTTATCAATTTTCCCTTAGTTTTCATTTTTTTAGGAGTATTCATATTTTTTTAATTTCATAAACAAAATTTTGTGTTATAATATGATTTTTATTACATTATATGGTTTTCTATTTTTTTATAGGTTAATAGTTTTCAAATGGTGTACATTATTTGGAGGATATTTTGGATAGCTATGATTTTCTATGTATATGCCATCGTTTTTCTGGGCTTTTTCAAGGGCGTATTTAATTTTTTTCATTATGTACATTTCAAGCATCCAGGTGTTTTACAATATTTTTTAATCCTTTTAGGGGTTTTTAGGTTTGCAAACAATTATAATGGGTTCATAGTTAGTCTCTGGTTTTCTATGTATTTTCCTTAGTTTATAGTATTTTAATTTTTTTTCAAGGTTTATATATACATTATGATTTTATTTTGTTTTTGGGTTTATTAAGGATTTTCGTTGGATTATATTGATTTGTAGGAAAATTTTTTATTTTATCAGTTTTAATATATTTATGTATTTTTATTAATTTCATATTTTTATTTTTATTTATAGGTTTATCTTGTTTTAGGAATTTTTTTAATATTTAATACATAACATTCGTTGTATTGTAGGGTTTTCACAGTTTGATTGGATTTTCATTATTTCAATATGATTTTATAGATTAATTGGGGTTTCCATAATTTTATATCTTTTTTTCAGATCTATCATGTAGCTTTATTGTTTTAAGGGTTTTCTTTGTTTTTAAATGTTTTAAAAAAATCCCATATTTTCGTATTTTATAAGGATTCCTAATATTTTACAATATCTTTTTGGGTTCATTTATTTGATGAGGATTTATGGGTTTTAAATATTATTATTATTTATTTTTGGTTTTAATTATATTTCATCTTTTTAATGTTTTTATAATATTGATTAATTAATTCAATATTTATGTATTTTTTTGGTTTTTTTAAATTTCATATCATTTTAATGAATTAAGGTTTTTAATAAGTTTTGAAGTCCTTTAAGGCTTTTCATGGTTTTTTCTATTTTTCATGTTTCTTTAATTTTTTTAAAATTTAAATTTTATTTTCATGGTATTTCAATGATTTCTAAGTTTATTTAATGTTTTTAAATAGAATGAACATTTTAATCTTGGAAATTTTGTTTATGTGGGATATGGTGGTATCTATAGAAGGATGCAAGAAGGGATGTGATGATAGATATGGAATTTTTGTCTGATATATGTGTAAAATTACGTCTGTGGGTGTTATTTGGGGATGAAATTATGAAAAAGATGGTGTGTTTTTGTACATAGTTTTTTCACAGATTGATTTGATTCCTTACAGTGAATTTATTGTGTTGTATTTTGAGACATAGCACAATATATTTATGTTGCATTCAATATTTTGGAGAATTTTCTCTCATTCCATAAAGATCTCAATCACAACATGAATTATTTTAAATAGTATTTTAGAAATTTTAATGAGCCTTTCATTCCATAGTGACCATAAACTATTTATTTAATACAGATATAGATTTCCATTAAAATTTTTAATCACAGTATATAGGTCTTTTATAGTGGAATGATGATTCTTGGGTTGTGTGTTTAATATTTCATGAGTAGACTTCATTGTACCTCCAGTGGTGTTATGTAATAAAAAAGTAAATTTCATTCCGTGGGTCTATAATTTATTGATAAATTTCAGCATGGTTTAATTATATTAATATTTCATGGTTTGAGGATATACTATGTGTAATAGAGTACATTGCCTCATAATTTTAAATCAGTGATTGTATAATGACATCCTTTGAATATATCAAAATTTAATCAGTCAACTAGACTTCAAATGGGGTAACTATGGTAAATATCAATTTTATTTTTTACTATTCATTATAAATATTCTCATTATGTCATGAAAATTACATATCAAAATAGGATTCTATATGTTTTCAATATAATTATACATTAAAAATATCTTATGTATCCTTTAAAATTAGAATATTTTTCTTAACTAGTATGTTATATAGTGTACATCATTGAAGACCATTGAATACCATTTTGTGGATTTTTTTTCCCTTAGATTCAAGAGATCTATAGGTTCAAATCTATAGTGACTATATCTTCATTTATTTTGGGTTTTCAGACCGTAATTATTCTTGGAGAGACTATGATAGATGTTTTTATTTTGATTTATTAGTCATTTTTCATTAATTTTTTTGGATATTGTTTCTATAATGTTTTCAATTTTTTGATCATTTTCCAACATCATTCGAACAAATTCATCTTTGTAATATTTTTTAATGTCCCAGATATGGGTGTTGCCCAATGGTTCCCTGATCCCGATTGGTCACATAACTTCATGTCCATTTCCCCAAATTTCAGAGGCTTCCAACTAACAGTGGGGGCCAATGTGTGATATTTTTGAATCTATGACATCATTGGAAGAGTATAAACAATGGAAAATATATTGTACTCAAGAACCGAAGAAATAATACCATATAAGACTATCACCAGAATACTGGAACTAAATCAAACATAAGACACAATAAATATTTATGATGCATAGTATATATAAAAAATAAAATATCCAAATATTTCAAAATGAGAGAAAGAAATACCTAATCCAAACAAAAAAATAAATAAGTAAAGCCCAGTAGCATCACAATCCTTAGATTAGTCTCATTCTCTCTTGCTCCAACAACAATCAAGTACCTGATGAAGAAGGGCGCATTACCTTGTCAATATCTATAATCATATAGTTTTTTTGTGTCCATAATCAATACCAAATCTAGTTTTGAGATGAATCCTAGTAGGAAACCACCAAATGTTCTATTCCTTACTCTCAGTGAATATATATTTAGTAGGTAATATGAAAAAATGAAGTAATAACCTATGAAGTACCCAAATATAAAAAATCCTACAGATTCCAATTAAATTCATTTAGATTTAGAAATTATTCAATTTGTTGAATCATATAATCCCATGATCTAACCTATTCTATGTAACTCCCATATAAGTAACAAAAAAATTATCAGAAGTCTAACTAAAAAATCAGGTATGACTGAATCCAATATTGTGATTTAGCATCAAAGACACATCACAATCATTCATCTATTTACAAACAAACCATTTGGAATGTTCTCACAGTCTAACCACTCTGGTCAAATATAACATCAATTCATTACATAAAAACCCTCTAGGAAGCTCTCACAGTCAATTCAATTTGGTCTAATACAACTTCAATAAATTATATACCAATCCTCTAAAAACCACTAATTTTTTAATCCATTTTCACTAACATAACATCAACAATTATAAATTGCCACCAAGTAAATATTTCATGTTCTAACCACTTTGGTCTAATATAATATTAAAAATTATAAACAACCACTTGGTAAATCTCTCATAGTCTAAAACATTGGGTCAACTAGTTCAGTAATCAAATATGTATGACCACATTAGAAGCTCTCATGATCTAACCCCTTTTGGATTCTCTTACAGTCCAATCCACTTTTTCAACATTCATAATGTATAACACATTCATTTCAAATAATCAGTAACTCCATCCTCACAAAACCAGTCATGAAAAAAAAAATCCTAATAGGAATTCTAGACCAAAAGTCCACAAAAAATCAATCAAGGGAAACACACCCATGGGGTGTTCCAGAAACAAGCCATCTAAATAGACCCATAAGAAACAAAAATTTATCAAATAATAAAAACATTACATGTAATTAAAAATGTTTCATTTTAATACAAGAAATACCCCAAACATGGTTATGAATCCTTTTTTTCATATATCATCGAAAGATAAACATAAAAAAGAAAAAACCACCTACCTAGATGTCGAAAAATTGATACACTTGACCATCATCACCTAAATTGGCCTAGATCATCTTAGATCTATAAAAAGGTGAAAAATAGCCACCTGTGAATTTCTCACTTGAAAGAATGAATTAGGAAGAATGACTCTAGTGGTTTGAGAACTCACCGGTGAGATTTTAACACACCTAACTGTGTCCTAATAAGATTTTAAATGAAGAATATGGAGGAATTCGGAGTTCTTCAGTCATTCTATCACACTCCTATATGAACCATGACCATATGTAGATATTTCTGAATTTAATACATGACCCGTTATGTTATATTAAATAAAAATATAAGTACACAACATGGTCATTATAACTACACATTCTATATTATCCTCATGTGACACATGACTTAAGCCATCTTCCAGGTCACCACACGGCCATTTACAAGGCCCTTACACAGCGAGTAAGCATTTGTATGTGTCAACTAAGTACACAGTGTGTACACCGAAGTACATGTAATGTACTTATAAACTCCCCATTTCATCATTTTTCCTTTGAAACAACCAAAAATCAAAATTCATACCTAATATTGAAGATCTGGGTTCTTACAAAAATCACCCCTTAAAGAAATTCATCCCCAAATTTCCCTATCAAGTGTGGTGAAGAGGAATCTTCGAACGAATATGGACACTATGATGGCACATCAAACACCCTCTTCCTTGTCTCATCCTACACATTCATGGGCTACCCTATCACTAGTTCAAGAGGAATGGACCTACCATGAAAAACTTTCATGATGCGTTCTACAATCTGAATTGGGTGTTCCTCAAAGGATGCATCCACCTCCAACTCAACCTCACAAGTTGAAAAACATGAGAAAAGTTTGAAAAATAACGTTGTAGTTGAGACACATTAAGGACATCATGTATATCCCTTTACCTATGATGTAACTAAAATAGATCTGAAATTGTCTTGACTCTCTTAAAAACTTCCAATTGACAAATTTATCTTGGTGAAAACATCCCTTGCATCATAATCCTCATGTGTCCCAACCTCGGTGTGATATGCAGGAAAACCTGATCACCGACCTTGATCTATAATGGTATTCCTCATCGATCAACATAATATTTCTGAAAAAATGGAGGAGTGTACATCCTCTTCCAAATAGACTCCACCTACTCAATGGTCACTTGAACAAGACGATGTCCAGACAAAGCTGCCTCTCTTATATCCATTAAAAAAAGGGGTGATCGTCATGGACTACCATTCAAAGCATAATGTGGTTCCATCTAAATCATTTCCCAGACAATATTATTGTATCAAAACTCTACCAGGGTTATGTGTCTCTCCCAAGAACCCCAAAAATCCAGGACTCATTCTCAAATCATGCCCTCGAAAACCTGAATCGTGTTCTCGGACTCTCCATCTATCTGGGGATTTTATGTTGTACTCAAAAGTACATGTATACCCAAATCCCTCTATAGTACCTACAAGACATGGGAAGTATTCTAGGAATCCCTTTATGAAAAGATACAATGTGGAACCCCAGGTAATCATATTATCACACGGATGTTCAACCTTCAATGATTTGCAACACTTAAGGTTTCTTTAATATGTAGGAAAAGTGAAACCATCTTGAGAATGTCGATAACAATAGATACTATATCATTACCTAGGGGTGACTTCAGTAATACATTAACATAATCCATCATGACATCATTACACTTCCACTTGAAAATGGATAGCTGCTGTAATATCCTAGCATGTTGCTGATGCTCTATCTCACCTGCTGGAAGGTGGAACATCTCATAACTAAACTACCTGCATCAATATACATATCTGGCCAATAATACTGAAAATGTAAATCCACATACATCTTGGTGATACCAGGATGAATTGCCCATACTGAGGAATGAGAATCTTTCAACAGATCCTCACTTATATATATTGATACCCATACGTGCCCATGAAAATACAAAACCTCATCCACCCCTATATTCCACCCAAGAGAAGGGTCCTCTCCTGAAAGACTCTCTCATTGTACTAGGCCATCGTAATCTGATAGCTGCCTTATTCAAGATCGATCCAAAAGTGTATATGTAACATATATAGAAGAATGAAACCACTACCCATATTTGTCATGCACCTCCAAATGCATCTTAGAAAAAATATCCAAAAGCTACCACTCACTTCTGGCCTCTTAAAATATCTGTATATGAGTTATCCTACTCAACACATCAGCCAGTGTGTTGCCTTTCCCATGTTTGTAGGAAAACTAAAAGTCAGCAGACTGATGGTACTGAACCCACGTTCACTATCTCAAATTCATATTTTTTTGATTAAAGATATAATTGAGGATTTTTTGGTTCGTGTGCAAAACAAAATTTTATCCCATTAATTGATGTCTCCAACAATGTAAAGCATGAACAACTACAGCTAACTTGAGAACATGTGTCATGAAATTCTTATCATGTGGCCTCAACTTCTAAGACCCATACACAATGACTCATTACCCCTACATAAGCACTGATCCCACCCTGATACCTGATCAATAATAGTAAATGGAATTACATTTTCTCCACTCAAGAAAAATTATTATTAAGGCTGAATTCAATTTCCCTTTCATCTCCTGAAAGACTAAATCACATGAATATATCCACAAAAACATCTCCTCCTTCTTAGTTATGGCCATCAGTGGCACTGATATGCTGGAAATGTCTTTAATAATCCATTTGTAGTAATGAGGAATCCCTGGAAAACTCCATGCCTCAAAGTTGTTCTTCGGTTTCTCTTATTAAACTATCATTCTCACCCTTTACGGGTCTAATAATACTTCTTTCTCAAAGACGGCATGTCCCATGAAGGGAATCCGTTTTGTCCAAAAGTATCACAATGAGATAATATCATATAAATGATACTTTCTAAGTGTAATCAATATGATCTCAAGATGGATGGTGTGGGAGTCTCAAGTGATATATTACATGATGATATCGTCCACTAAGACCACCATAATAGAATCCATGTAAGGATGGAACACTCAATTCATTAGTGCCCTGAAAAATGTCACAACATTCTTGAGACAAAATGGAATATCAAAATACACGTGTACACCATACATGCTTTAAATGGATGTAGGAGATATATTATTTGTTCTAATGTGCAACTGATGATAACAGGATCTCATGTCAATCTTTGAGGACACCCAGGCACCTCAAAGATGATTAAAAATATCATCAATTATTAGAAAGGGATATTGGTTCTTGATTAGCAACTTGTTCAGCTTCCAATAATCCACATAATGTCTAAGGGTACCACCCACCGTATTCATAAGAAGGATAAAATAACCCCAAGGATACGTACTGCATCATATGAAACACTTTGACCATAGGTCCTCCAACTTCTTTTTGATTTCCTATAACTTTAGTGCTAGCATCCTATAATGAGGAATGGAAGCTGGTTCCGCTCTAGGAACTAGATCGACATGGAAACCTACCTATCTCTCTAGAGGTAAACATAAAACTTTTTCTAGAAATACATCTCTAAAATGATCCACCACTAGAGGATTGTCCATCTTTGAAGTCCCATGTTCATCCAGAAATAGACTGGAAATCTAGGTTGTAATTCCTCCCAACCAATGATGTTTGGGTCCAACTCTACATTCCTGGGTATTTTATTCACCCTTTTGTAGAAAATATGATCCTTCATGTGACGTGAAACTCACCCTGTGGAAATAACAGCCAACAATGTCCTGAAAAGAAACCAACCAGTCCATTCAGAGAATGACATCAAATTCACTAATCTCTGTGACATAGAGGTACCATAAGAAGTGAAACCCACCAACCTAAAGAGGGAATTCCTTACACTGATTTAAAGTAGTTTTCTTAATATCCAACATAATTTTTTGCATCATGATATCATTAGATGTAATGATATAGAGCCCAAGAAAATCCACAATGACATCCGATTTAAAATTAAGTGAATCTAATGTATCGAAAAAATGATTAATCTAAAAATGAGAAAACTAGAATTGTACCTCTAACCGTAGAGGGTCCTAGATCCTGCTCTTATTGAGTCTGATTCATTGTAAAAGTAAAACATGTACTAAGACCTTATCTGGTACCCTGAGGTGATTCTCTCTAATGTCGATGAAAACTTTTCATCTGGCTACCTCATCCAAGACCACCTTCTCATCCTGAACAGACAGACAAACTCAAGTTTCCTGACTGATGAGAAACTTTTTGTCCTGCAACTACATGTGGATTCATAAAAGATCCCCTCTCCATCATGGATGGTGAGAACATACTGCAAAAATGATGAAAATTCCCAATATTTCCATGAGACAGGCACTCAACTAGGGAATTTGACTGATGTGGTCTCATATTCCCAATCATTTAACATTAGTAAAACACCATTAAGATGCCAAAATTAACATCCCTTAGGCACTTCCTACTTTTATTCCAAGGAGTACCATCTCTTAATATTGAACATCCATGTATCACAACTCAAAACTCCTTCATATTGCACTCGATAATCAGCACATGGATTTGTATAGAATTCATTAACGTAATATGAAAAACATTCACCTATGATCGAATTTCATGCCTCATACATTCTTCAAATCTTCTAGCCAGCGATAGATTTTCTCCCAAAAAAACATATGTGAGGCAATGAATCTCTTTAATGTGTGAAGAATAATCCATCATTGAAAGACTGCCCTACTCCAAATGAATGAACTCACCAGATTGGTCATCCCCCAACTTCTTGTTCTGTATGTTATCATAAAAGGTCCTATGAAATAATTCCCAAGTCATATCATGATGACGTCCCACCATTGAAATAACATCCCACCATCTCTTTGTGGAATCATGTAGCGTGTATGTTGTGAGCATCATCCTCCTCTAAGAAGTCATCTCAAGATGTCAAAGATAGATACCATAACCTACAACATTGACTCTGTAGCCTATGGTCCTACACCCCAAGAAAAATTGGGAGGATTCTACTACTAGAACACCTGCGTAAACTCTGCCATAGTTGTGGGTGGATGTGGTGCTCCCTGAAAATACTGCATCAACCTCATAATTCCTCCATGGAACTTTGTATTAGTACCTATGATCGATATAATAGCTGGTTCCAATATGGGAACATTTGGAGGAGATGCTGGTAGTCCTAGATCTACCATTTCTGATGTCTAATCACCACATTATACTTGGCGAACAACCAGATGACGTCTTGGTGGAATGAATCTGCAAGGTCAAGTGCACACCTCATATAAGGATTATCAATAATTACAGCATAAAAGTGAAATAATGGAACACGATAAAAAACATTCATGTTTTTCAAAATAATGTTACCTAGCATGTGGAACCAATGCATGACATGATCTCTAGTGCCTTCACGTGGGTGTGTACCACTGCCAACCCGGTCATGTAGCTCCCCACACACACAGTGTATTCCTCTAGTGACACCATGTGTACATGAATATTCCCTCTTTCCCAGATACTTCTACATGATTAGAACTACACAATTCTGCTGGTTTAACACTATACGGTGTGCACACTCTAGAAACAACGTGTACTACAATGGTTCCATCCACCCATATCATTAGTCACACATCCAGATATACAGTCGATTACAACAAGAAGTGTACTCCTAGTACATGGAATCTTCTTCTAATAGTATACCAACCCCATGTATCTTGTCACCTAGTCAGTCACATGGTCAACAACTATATGACATGTACATGTGGTACAAAACATATACATAAGAAAAGTCATTTCCCCCAAAATAGATGAACACATGGAATGTTTTTATAACATCACATACATATTTTTTTAGGGTTTACAGACATTAAACATTAGAAAATTATCTGAAACCCCCAAAATATTAAAATCTATACATTGCATGACATGTTATGATCTGTGAGAGCCCATAATATGCATGAATCAATGATTTGATTCCTTCATTATATCATTTATTAACAAAATTCAATTAATTTTCAAGCATGATCCACTAAATTCTGATCCAAGGGGGCCTATAACACCTCAGTAACCAAAGCTTGGTGTTTATCTTATGAATCCATACATATACCAAAACATTATCAAAATGGCAGGTATTTTATCATGTCATTTATCATAACATCTTTCACATCAAGATTAACATCTACCAACACAATAGTAAATCAGTAATGCACCCTACATAGAATGACAGTAATGCAAGACCTGTGATTTGTAGCAAGTGATTGTATGATACATGATATCACATACCCTAATCCTATAATGTTGCAAAAATATTGAACCTCAAATAATATAACATCCCAGATAAATAAGGAATAAGACACTTTTCAGATTTATTAATATTTGTGAATTAAATATTAATTTTACATTAAAGGGGATGTTATGTTTGTTGGCGTACCTGATACGTAACAATGAGTTTCTTTGAAATGTTACGTTGCACACTAATAATATAATATTATTATTTTTTAAATGGTAGTTAATGCCCAGTAGTTTTATTGGAGGGACTGAATAAAACTAACTAAAATATGATTATATGTGATTTTTAAATGTATTTACATTTATCCAATAAAAAGTTAGAGGCTTAAAATATGAATGAATATAATTTGAAGCATAATTTACATTAAAAGGTCGATTTACCACCTTTTAATGGAGAACCCTCGTTAAATATAATTTTTTTCACTTTAATACATTCTAATTGACCAAATAAAATCCTTATTTAGAATGGGGACATCAAAATTTACTTTTTGTAAATTTTTTGGAATTTTTCTGATAAAGTTCATTTTTAATGAATAGTGAAAAATACTACATTTTAATTCAAAAGTGCCTTTTAATATAATTTATTTATATGGTTGGATTATCTTTTTGATTGTTTTTAAATTTTAATTAGAATATATTTTTACTATTTAATCTATTTTTGGTCATTGGAAATATTTTCATTTTGAAATTGGACATAAACAAGAGTCAATCTTTTGATAGTTATTATTTCATAAAAACACGCTATTTGTTTTGACAAAGGGGATTAATTTTAAATTAATTATTAAAACTTATATGATTTGAATTTTTCAAAATAGACATCATTTTTTAGTTCGTAGTATCAAATATTTCTTAGGCTGAATTTTTGGTATTTTTCTGAAAAACATCAATTTTTGATGAATAGTGAAACCACATAGTAGTAGTTAAAAAACTTACTTTTTCATTTAAATGAAATTTTACCGCTTCTTTGAATTGAATTTCTAAAATCCAACATACATGGTTGTTATTAGTAAATAAAATGTGGTTCAACAAGATAAAAATAATATTTGGTGAATAGTAACTTTTGACTTTTATTTACGCCTGTTAAAGGTAAATAGTGTAATTCAATATAAAAAGAATATTATAATAATTAATAATTACCTTTACACTTGTCCAAATATTATTGGTTGATTCATTTATCACCATGGGCCTTTGGGTCAATTTTGAGACCCCATTCAGCCACATGGGATTGATAAAGGCAATTTAGATTAATTAACATAAAGTAAAGGCAAAAATGACAAAAGCAAATATCTTTTATTAAATTAATTTTCACAAGGGGTAATATAAATTATCATTTCAACTTTAAATATTAATTGGAAAGATGAAAATAATTACTACATCATGGTATTTGTTTTATAATTTTTAGACATCAAATAATTTAAATTATGTATGACACAATAATGATGCAGTATTTAACTAATTAATAAAAAATATTTAACTAAATAAAATTATAAATATTAAAATAACATCCAAAACATGTCCAATTATTATTGAATGATTTTATTTCGACCATGAGTCATCATATATTTGACTTTAATTAGTTTTTGACATTTAGAAATCGAATATCATTATATAATAAAATAATAATTTCACACTTTCTTAAAGAGCGTCTCCTCCCCCTTATAAATGGACAACACTTCTAACTAATTCCATACACCTCTCAAGACTTTTGGCTCATACAAGCTCTACACAATTAAGATCCCTATATCCCTATCCTCCTCCTAGAAGCCTTACCTTATGCATAAGGAACTTCAAGATGTCCTTTTGGTTCAAATTAAATGAAGTTACCCAAATTAAAGGTAATGGTTCCTCTTTACTTTTTTTCTTTTATTTTACTTCTCCAACCCCTAATATATTTTTATTACTTTCTTTTATAACAACACCTATATCCTAAATATACTGGGATTTTGTTATGATAAGTATTTTAACTACACTTACACACACCTCCATCTAATGGGTGAAGAACATAATGTTTCTATAGATGGCAAACTAACGCCTCACGAAATGATGATTCTTCGATTATCTTCTACCGCCTCTCATGGTGGCCATTAAGATGGAATTGTATTTATATATGATATGTATTATGTTTATATTTTCTGTATGATACTGTATTTTACATTTATATCCTACCTTTATGGTTTCCATAATTGGTAAATGCGATAATTTTATTTGAGGAAGTGTAGACTACTGCCCCATCAAAGTGATATGACTCGTTAATGACATATGTGGGATGTATATAGGATAGATTTACTTATATTATATATGATATTATACTGTAATTATAATATACCTATGTATCATAATGTTTTAATTGCAAAAAAATAAGAAATAGAAATGAAAGTAGCGTTCATGCGTACGTACGGCTTACCGTCTCCATGAACGATGCATTTCATTTTTACCTCCAAATGTTATGTAATATTATAAATAAATGTATATAATAGATATATATGATATATATGATATCTAAATCATGAATATTACTATGTATATAATGAACTTTTGACTATGTGGATAACATGTAATTATAAGAAGTCTATTTTGGACTCAAGTGCCAGATATGGAAAAAACGACCATTATTAACTTAAATGATTGCATAATATGTATAACATGGTAATAAGTGATATAAAAATAATAATGAAGTTTAAAAACGTTATTAATCAAGTAGAAATTAACTTTAGTTTTTTATTCAGAAATAACAAGGAACAAACAAGTCAAGTCGGACACGAGGTAAGAGATTTTCTTATCTCACTTTTAATTCCGTGAGATTTCCATTGTTCGCCACTTATTTATTGAATGTGGTGTATTGTGTACTTCTATTTGATATATAGTATCATTATTATCATTATATTTATGGTATTATGTGATTCATTTTCTAGTCATAATTTTTTTTCATATGACTCAGTTGATTATAACATAGTAAAGAGTTTCATCTCACTTTTTATTCCTAGGAGATTCATGCTATATTTGTCACTATTTCCTTCTGTCTGGTGTATGTACTACCCATGATTATAATATTTGTGTAATATACTTTCAATTATGAGTATTTAAATCTTCATTTTATTTTCCTTCTTTCATGTGGAATGTTTTTTGTATGTTGCCAAATCAGTAAGGGAACCTTTCACCCTCCTCTTTCTTAAAAGACTTATTTTTGTTATGTATTTTAATTTACATCTTATTATATCGGGATATGTTATTATATATATCCTTATAAATATAAAAATTATGTCCAAGTGTTGATATACCGTTTTTATCTCATCAACTCATTTTCTGAATTTTAAAGTGACGTCGTTAGGCTGTCGAATTATTACATGGGAACTTCTTGACCAAATTTCGATTCTTTGGGTTCAACTTGGACTTCTTGAATATGTCATTCTATGAATATGTGTGAATTAGATATGATTGTTTTACACTAAATATCCCCTTATATTGGGTGTATTTATATTTTTTATACACAATTATGTGATTGATTTATCCTTAATTTAAGGATAGCATCTTTATAAGGGATTTCATCTCAATTTACATTTCCACTAAGACATCATTGTTTTTATACTCCATTTCACTCTTATATAGTGTATATAATATCCATTGACATATTATATCATGAATACCTTTATTCTAATGATATTTTAAAGTTATGATTAAATTTTATTCCTCAATTATTTGTATTCAAGTGTCTCTCTTTTTGTTAAAAAGAAATTCTTTAACTAAAATATTGTTTTAAATTTTTTAAATATTTTTTCTTCTAAATATTTATCATTAATTTCCATGTATTAAAAATGGGTTTTAGGATTTATTTATATGGAAACTAATGTTTTCAAATTATAATTCTATTCAAATCTTCAAAGGGGTATGGGACACATTGATTCCAAAATCTCTTTTTAAAAGGTTTGGAAAATGATTAGATAAATCATTGTTTATTTCAATATCTTGATTTGATATATTGTAATGTGAAAATGTTATCTTTAATCAATACTTGTGTTATGTGTTATAATTATTTTATGGTTATTGGGAATCGTTTACGTATGTGGGTGGTTCCGTGATAAACCTAGGGCGGGTGAGCCCGAGATAGCTCTCCAATGCATTGAGTAACATGACGGAGGTAAACGTTACTGTTTCTACTAAGAGATTTAGGGATTATACTATTATGGGTATTCCAAATGTGACCCCCTATGTATCTATGATAGCTACAATGTATGTATGTTATGAATTCCATAGGTTACCTTTATGATTTATGATTTTTCTATGTTATTCATAAATCTTTTGATTTCGAGAGGTATGTTATGATTAAAAAGTATAGTTTTAATGATTTGTATTTATTTATGGGATAATGTTTCTTTTCATAATTTAATAACCCTTACTGAGCTTTTTATACTCATCCTATGATTTGAAAAAAAAATCACAACACATAAAGATGAATAGGGTCCATTATGAGATCCAGAAAAAGTCATGCTGTCTAAAACATGGAACTAGACATGTCACTTTTTTTAGAGTTTATATTTTAATAAAAATGGATACTGGGTAGTAGTGTCTACATGTAATATTAAATTAGTTATGTAATAGTTATGGACTAATTCTCTAAAACTCTTAACCTGAAAAGATCCACAATGTGAATTCCTGATATAATTCAAGATTATGTAATGTTTAAGTCCAGGTTGTTATAGTTGGTATCAAAGGTCGGTTTAGAAAAATTTAGAGATTAGGAGTTTTCATTAGACACATGGTTAGTCCCTATGTCTATTATTTCAGTTAAAAACTTTTCTTATAACTTTTTCAGATAAAGGAAATTTAGTTACAAATGGAAGGTGGAAGATCTCAAATGAAATTCGTATCTCTTCATGATGGCATGCTTGCAATAATTATTGAAAAGTCATGTTCGGATGATTGTGAAACTTTTTCTAGCATACAACTCACTTGAAATAATTCTTTTGACATATTAAACAGCTCCATTATACTTCATTATCATCATGGATCATGGGTTGTATTTAGAAAAATCCTATTTCAAGCCGTTTTCAAATATTTTACCTTATCACAAGATTTTGAATCATATTACGATTTTAAAAAAGGTGTTGAAGAAGGATACCCTTGTGCAACATATTTATATTTTCTTTTACAATATATTCACTTAGAAAATACCTATTGTATTTTAAAAGGAAAATTAATTGAATGTTTCAACTCTAATTCGGTCTAACTATTTTATAGAAATCATGTTTTATCGGTTGTTTTGAAATTATATGTCATACATGATTATTTTCCAAAATTGTTTTTCTGTGAACACCCATATGACCCCTGTTGTACAAGGTGTATTTGGATGGTGGAATAAAATGGTTTTGAAGGATCTCTAAATCATTGTTGAAATGCATGGACCTTCTACCTACGTGAACAAGATGATGATGAAACCAAATGGACACCATAATCAAGGTATGATATTCTTCATTTTGGGGATCATTTTATTTTATCATATGGTGGTGAAAAAAGACTTCTAGAATTAATATGTTTAGATCATAATGAATTTGGATGAAAATGAAAGGTATAAGGAAACCATTGAGATTAAAACATGTTAGGGTTATTTTTTGAGTTTTATAAAAAGGACAACTCATAGGATGGGTGACAACCCATCGCATCTGGTAAGGTCACAGGAATCGAACCCAAAACTGAAGGGAGACAAGGGAACATCACTTACTATTAGCTTACTTGAAGTCCATGGTTATTATGACATATTATTTTAGTGAAATGATTTTATGGAACAAGAATAAGTTGATTTTTGGGACATATGTTTTATCAAATAGAAATACTTAGTATAGAAAAATGATTTAGAGATTAATTGATAAAGTTTTATGTGGAAGACGTTCTCTCTTTTGAGGAAACACTATATTCCTAAGGAAGACAAAATACAATGGGATTTCAATTGTGGAATAATGGTTGAAATTTTAGTTTCGAAGGATCTATGTTTTTATTATGGACATATGATGATTTGGTTTATTTATGAAACTGATTAACCTATCATGGAGAATATATGAATAGGTTAATTAACTTTCAATATGATATTTTAAGAGTAACTGATGTTATTTGGAGATAAATGATAAGATTTATCTTGGAATACTATGTAATTAAACCCTTATGAGATTTGGTTTTCAATCTTAGTTTGGATTACTTTTGAATAATTTTAAGGACAATTGTTTATTGAATGGTCTTTGATGAAATTTGGGAATTGTTTTAAAAAATTTGGAGATTAAGAGTAGTTTTTCTTTTTGTAAAAGATTATCCTTTTGGGTATTATATGATCTCGAACTAACCATTTTGGTTTTAGTTGATGTCTAAAGATAAGGGAAATATATAGTTATTATTTTGTGGATTATGTGATTCTCAAGAAGAAGATTCTTGTTCTTTTTATGGACCAAGTCTTTTTTAATGCTCTTTCTTTGGAGAAAAGATTAGTTTTTGGTAGAAACTTATTAAAGGAAGAAACTCTAATTGAAGGTATGTATATTTCCTTATGTTATTATTCTAGGTATTAAATTAATTCCTCCAAATTATGAAAAGGAATGTAAAAAAACATTTTTGGTTTACATTTTCTACTGGGTAATAAAATACCATTTAACACATCATAAGTGTGTGATTTTTTGGTGGTTAAATTTCTCCTAATAATGCTTTTTATCACTCTCCATCAGAACATGACCACTTGTTCTCTCTTCCATATCCATTTTTTCCTACATGTAATCCTTGTACGGGTTATCTCAGGTGACCATTGTACATTTATTTCTTTCTTTTAAAGTGATAGTTTTACTGACTCTTTTCTGATGTGGGACTTTTAATGAAGTTTCCAATCCCAGATTTAAAATTGCAAGGATGTAATTCCCAAAAGGAGGGAAGGATGTAACATCCCAGATAAACAAGGAATAAGAAACTTTTAATATTTATTAATATTTTTGAATTAAATATTAATTTTACATTAAAGGGTATGCTATGTTTGATGGCGTACCCGATACGCAACAACGAGTTTCTTTGAAATCTTACGTTGCACACTAATAATATAATATTATTTTTTTTAAATGGTAGTTAATTCCCAGCCGTTGTATTGGTGGTAATGAATAGAAGTAACTAAAATATTATTATATATGTTTGTTAAATGTATTTACATTTATCTAATAAAAGTTAGAGGCTTAAAATATGAATGAATCTAATTTTAAGTATAATTTACATTAAAAGGTCAATTTACCACATTTTAATGGAGAACCCTCTTTAAATATATTTTTGGTCACTTTAATACATTCTAATTGACCAAGTAAAATCCTTCTTTAGAATGGGGACATCAAAATTTACTTTGTGTAATTTTTTGGAATTTTTCTGATTAAGTTCATTTTTTAATGAATAGTGAAAAATACTGTATTTTAATTCAAAAGTGCCTTTTAATATAATTTATTTATATGGTTAGCTTATATTATTAATTGCTTTTAAAGTGTAATTAGAATATATTTTTAACATTTAATCTAATGCTGGTCATTAAAAATATTTTCATTTTGAAATTGGACATAAACAAGAGTCAATCTTTTGATAGTTATTATTTCATAAAAACACGCTATTTGTTTTGACAACGGAAATTAATTTTAAATTTATTAATGAAACTAATATGTTTTGAATTTTTAAAAATATACCTCATTTTTTAGTTTGTAATATCAAATATTTCGTAGGTTGATGTTTTGGTATTTTTGTGAAAAATGCCAGTTTTTTATGAATAGTGAAACCACTTAGTAGTAGTTAAAAAACTGACTTTTTCATTTAAATCGAATTTTACCACTTTTTTGAATTGAATTTATAAAATATGACATAAATGGTTGTTATTAGTAAGTAAAATTTTGTTCAACAAGATGAAAATAATTTTGGGTGAATAGAAACTTTTAACTTGTATTTATCGTGGTTAAAGGTAAATAGGGTAATTCAAGGTAAAAAGAATATTATAATAATTAAAAATTACCTTAAAACTCTTCCAAAACTTTTTGGTTGAGTCTTTTACGACCATGGTCATATATGGGCCGATTTTGGGACCCCATTGAGCCACTTGGGAGTGATAATGACAATTTAAATTAATTAACATAAAGTAAAGGAAAAAATGACAAAAACAAATATCTTTTATTGAATTAATTTTTATAATGGGTCATATAAATTATAATTTATAATATAATGATTCATTGGAAATATAAAAATATTTCCTACATCATGGTATTTTTTTATAATTTTTAGATATCAAATAATTTAAATTATTTATGACACAATAATGATGTAGTATTTACCTCATTAAAAAAATATTTAAATTAATAAGATTATATATATTAAAATAACATTCAAAAACTCTCCAATTCTTACTGGATGATTTTATTTGGACCATGAGTCATCTTATCTTCTACGTTAATTATTTTTGGACCATTAAAACCCAAATATCATTATATAATAAAATAATATTTTTACACTTTCCTAAAGATCCCCTCCTCCCCCTTATAAAAGGACACCACTTCTAACCAATTCCTTACACCTCTAAAGCCATTTTTCTCGTCTAAACTCTACACAATTAATCTCCCTACATCCCTCTACACCTCTTAGAACCCTTACCTTATCTATAAGTCACTTCAAGAAGTCCTTTTGGTTCCAACCAAAGGAAGTCACCCAAATTAAAGGTAATGGTTCCTCTTAACTAATTTTCTTTAATTTTACATCTCCAACCCCTAAAATATTTTTATTATATTATTTTATAACAAACACAGTATCATATATATACTAGTATTTTTTAATGAGAAGTATTTTGACTACACTTACACACACCTCCATCTAATGGGTGAAGAACATAATGTTTCTGTGGATGACCAACTAACACCTCACAAAACGATGATTGTTCGATTATATCTTACCGCCTCTCATGGTGGACATTAAGAGGGAAATGTATTTATATCTGATATATATTATTTTTATATTTTCTTTATGCTTCTGTATTTTACATTTATATCCCACCTTTATGGTTTCCATTATGGTTAAACGCGATAATTTCATTTGAGGAAGTGCGGACTACCGCCCCCTCAAAGTGATATGACTCGTTAATTCCATATGTGGGATGTATAAATGATGGAGTTAATGATATTATATATGATATTATACTATAATTATAATATACCTATGAATCATTATATTTTAATTTCATTAAAATAATAAATATAAATGAAAGTAGCGTTCATGCGTACGTACGGCTTACCATCTCCATGAACGGTGCATTTCATTTTTACCTCAAAATGTTATGTACTATTATAAATAAATGTATATAATAGATATATATGATATATATGATATCTAAATAACAAATATCATTTTGGATATAACGAAATTTTGACAATGTGAACGACTTTTAATTATAAGAAGTATATTTTTGGCTCAAGTACCAAATATCGACAAAACGACCATTATTAACTTTAATGATTTCATAATATCTATAACATGGTAATAAGTTATATAAAAAAATAATGAACATGAAAAAGGTTCCTAATAAAGTATAAATTAACTTTATTCTATTATTCAGGAAGAACAAGGAACAACAAAGTCAAGTTGGACACGAGGTAAGGGATTTTCTTATCTCACTTTTAATTCCGTGAGTTTTCCATTGTTCCACTTATTCATTCCATTTGGTGTATTTTGTACCGCCATTTGATATATATTATCAGTATTATCATTATATTCAAGTTATTTTTAGATTCATTTTGTGGTTATTAACATTTGGTCATACGACTCAGTTGATTATAACGTGGTAAAGTGTTTCACCTCACTTTTTATTCCCATGAGATTCATGCTATATTTTCCACTATTTCATTTTGTGTGGTTTATGTAATGCACATGATTGTACTATTTTTGTAATATACTTTAAATTATTAGTATTTACATCTTCATTGTATGATCCTTATTTCATGTGGCATGTGTTTTGTAAGTAACCAAATCGTTAAGGGATCCTTTCACCTTCTACTCTTTTAAAAGACTTATTTTTGTTATGTATTTTAATTTACATATTATTATGTTAGGATATGTTCTTCTATATATCCTTATTGATGTAAAAAGTATGTCCAAGTGTTTAGATACCCTTTTTATCTCATCAACTCATTTTCTGAATTTTAATGTGACTTCGTTTGGTTGTCGAATTTTTACAAGAGAACTTCTTAACCCAATTTCGATTCTTTGTGCTCAAATTGTACTTCTTGAATATGTCATCCTATGAATATGTGTGAATGACCTATAATTGTTTTAAAATTAATATCCACTTATATTGTGTTTATTTATTTTTGTCACACATAATTATGTGATTGATTTATCCTTAATTTAAGGATACCATATTTATAAGGGATTTCATCTCAATTTACATTTCCACTGAGACTTCGTTGTTGTTATACACAAATTCGCTCTTATATGGTGTATATATTGTCCTTTGAAAAATTATATCATGAATACTTTTATTCACATGATATTATAATGTTTTGATTAAATGTTATTCCTCAATTATTTGTATTCAAGTGTCTCTCTTTTTGTTAAAAAAACTCTTTAACTAAAATATCGTTTTAAATGTTTTAAAGATTTATTCTTCTAAATATTTATCATTAATTTCCATTTCTTAAAAATGGGTTTTATGATTTATTTATATGAAAATTAATGTTTTTAAATAATAATTCATTTAAAATCTATAAATTGGTATGGGACACTTTGATCCAAAAATCTCTTTTTAAAAGGTTTTGAAAATGATTAGATAAAGCATTTTTTATTTCAATATCATGATTTGATATATTGGAATGTAGAAATGTTAACTCTTATTTTATACTTTTGTTATGTGTTATGATTATGTTATGGTTATTGGGAATTGTTTACGTATATGTCTGGTTCCGTGATAAACCTAGGGTGGGTGAGCCTGAGATAGCTCTCCAATGCATTGGGTAACGTGACGGAGGTAAACAGTAATGTTTCTCCATAGATATTTAGGGAATATACTATGATGAGTATTCCAAATGTGACCCCCTATGTAGTTGTGATAGCTAAAATGTAAGTATGTTATTAATTCCATAAGTTGCCTTTATGATTTATGATTTGATGAGGTATGTTATGATTAAAAAGTATGGTTTCATTGATTTGTATTTGTAGACGGTCTAATGTTTATTTTCATTATTTTATAACCATTAATGATCTTTTTATTCTCATCCCAAGTTTTGAAATGTTTTTCACAGGACATAAAGATGAATAGGGTCAAGAATGAAATCATGGAAAAATCATATTTTCTAAAACATGGAACTAGACATGTCTCATTTTTTAGAGTTTTTATTTTATGAAAAATGGATACTAGGTAGTAGTGTATACATGTAATATTCATGTTGTTATGTAATAGTTATGGCCTAATTCTCTAAAACTCTAAACATGAAAATATCCTTAATGTGAATTCTTGATATAATTCAAGATTATGTAATGTTTAAGGTTGGGTTGTTATAAATAATATTAAGTATAATAGTAGAATACATGTTTATCACCCAACGGTGAAATAAAATCAACTATAATAACTGCAAAACTAGAAAATTGGAAATATTTGTGGTAACTTGGATTTTCCATGTAAATCAGGTATCTAATTATGGGAACAACTAAATACCAAACTGTATTTAATTTCAAATCCCTTTATAACGTCACCAAACAATATATCAAAGAATAAAAGAAAACACCACTAATACCACTTTGTAATGTCCTGATTCAGGCTACAGCCCAAATGTGCCCCAAACCTAGTTTCTCATAAAACCTCAAGGGAATTTTCTGAAATGAAAGAGGCTTGCAACTAGAAATGATGGAAAAACAAACCCCCACAAAATATATATGGTACATGGAATATTTATCTATAAAGATATTCAAACAACTCACACTAATGTAAAGAATTACAGAAACCAATGAATAAAATGCACTAGTAAACTCCAGCAACATTGAATGGCTCATCCTAGTCCCATGCTCTCCAACTCCAACAACAATCATATACATGATGAAGAAGGTAACATTGCCTTATCTATAACTACTGTCATATAATAAAATTGAGTCTAAAAGAAAGAACGAAATACGGGGTGAGATGAATCTGAGTATATATGTGCCTTAAATTCAGTGAATACATATATAGCATGTAATATGAAGAAATGAAGCAATAAAATAGTATTTACTCAAAAGTAAAAAAGACAATAGTTTCCAATTACATTCATTTAGATTTATGAATTATTCAATATATTTAGTCATGTAACCTCAGGATCTATCCTATGCTCGGTTTCCCCTTCCTATATAAAAAATGTTATATCTTATAAGTCCATCTAAATTGTCAGATCTATCCTAAGCTCTGTATCCCCTTCCAATATAAAAAACATGATGTCTTAGAAGTCTATTTAAACAGTAAAGTAAAAAACTAATCCAATAATGTGA
This sequence comes from Viscum album, assembly GCA_963277665.1. Taxonomy (NCBI): domain Eukaryota; kingdom Viridiplantae; phylum Streptophyta; class Magnoliopsida; order Santalales; family Viscaceae; genus Viscum; species Viscum album. The sequence continues at coordinate 529,943,880 of OY728137.1, forward strand.
TTTGGCTTGGTAGACACGTCACAATATTCATCTATTCACAAGTGACCCATTGGGAATGTTCTCACTATATAGCCCCTCTGGTCTAACATAACATCAATTCATTAGGTAAGGAACCTCTAGGATGCTCTCACAATATTTCCCCTTTGGTCTGACACAACATCAATCAATTAAATAATGACCCATTGGTAATGGTCTCATGGTCTAACCCCTTTGGTTTTACATAGAATAAATAATTATAAATGACCACCTCGGAAAGTTCTCATAGTCTATCTTTGGTCTAATATGACATCAACAATTATAAACGACCAATTGGGATAGCTCTCATGGTCTAAACCCATGTGTAAGAGATTCATTTAATCAAATATACATTACAAGATGGTAAACTCCCACGTTATAAACCATTTGGGAATATGAAATAGTCCAATACCCTTAGTTAACATTCACAATGCATAACACACACATTTCATATAATCAATAATTAATCCTTACAAAACTAGGCATGGAAAATAGGGCATGCCTAAGAAGAATTCCTGATCAAAAGGCCATAAGTAATCAATCAAGGTAAAGACACCCATGGGATGTCCCATAAACAATTTATCTAACCTTACACATAAGAAACCACACTTTATTAAAAAATAAAACCATAACCAGTAATAAATAAGGTTTAATTGAAAATCAAGAAATACCTCAAAAGTGGGTATCCAAAACTTTTAGCATATATGATCCAAAGAAAAACAACGAAAGGAAAAATCCAGATACCTTGATGTTGTAAATTCAATATATTTAAATGTTTAACATTTAATCATCCTAGATTGAAATTGATCTACAAATGATGAAAATATACATCCTTGCATAACTCACCCAAGAGAAGGAATCTGCAATAAAGACTCTCAGGGTTTTGATAACTCACTAGTGGGATTCCAACACACCTGATTGTGTCTCAATCAGAGATCAAACTATGAATTGGGAGGGGTTCAGCACATATCATTCATTCTATCATGCTATGGTATGAACCATGGCTAGAATTCTATATTTCTGAATATGGGAAGTGAACCCGCTCTAACATATAAAATTAAAATAAAAGTTCATGACATGTTCATTATAGAGACCCAAAGCTTTATGTATGTGGAAATTACATTAATTTTGCGTAAAACATAATACATGACAAAAAAAGACGCCCAAATACCATGTTAGTTTAGTGTATTTGGAAACTCAAAATAAAAACTTTTAATCATGGTGATAGATCTTCAACATCTCCCATAAAGTTCTTCTCCTTTTTTACATAAAACCTTTATCTATATCCTGGGGAAAAGAAAACATAAAAAGGGTGAGCTCAAGTGCTCAATAAGGGTATGGAGATAATAAAACAAACCATATACATTTGAACATAAAAATATGGACATGATGTTTAAACTTCTAAATCTTCAGTAGTGACATAAAACATAGTAGTACGTAAGGAATAGATCATAAAGGAACTTAAACATGATAAAATAGCATGGGAATAAAACATATAATTGTGTAAAACAATTAAGAACATGTTATGATTTTTATAGTATCCAAGTCATTGCTGCCAAGACCATCATAGTGGACAAAGACCATTACTGAACCGAATTTACTTACCGTTCTAGCCCTGAATTACTAAACTGGATTTTACTTTTCATTCTAGCCATGTCTATCTCATGAGATATAAATATTTTCCCAATGCATTGGAGGAAGATATAGGTCTCACCCATATCTTATTGAAATCATTCTTATGTGTGCCGCAAAATAATCATAAATGATTCATCATAATATGAAGAATAAAATGGGTTTCATAAACATCATCCCATCGTGACATAATCCATATAAAACAAATGGATATCATTTAATCATTAAAAAATCAAACCATGTAAATAATAGAGACATTATACCTGAAACATAAATATTCTAAATAATGACATCTTAGAAGGAAAATATTTTTGATAAAACACTTGAAATGAATTCTTGAGGAAAATATCCTTTCTTCTTCAAAATCATTTTCTTTTCAAAAAATGCCAGTGAATTTTAAAATAAAAGGATTTTATTGAAAATAATCATGAAATATGGTAGGGTATGATTCATAAAGAAAATGAGTTATGAAACTGTAAAAATCCATTCACACTATATAAGTTAAAAAAACATTCTCCTAGTATTTTTGCCAGAAAAGTCAAAAAGTGCATCGTATGGTAAAAAGTGATGATTCCTTATATACCTTGTGCTAAAATTAAAAAAAGGTAAAAATGACTTTAATAATACATGGATTAATAGAAAACATTTTATGAAAACATTTTGAGAAATCATGGACATGGATGATAAAAATAACCCTAGTAAATACTTGCGAATTAACAATCTCGGATAAGAATGAGATTAGAATAATTATCCCTTACCATTTATAATCGGTGAAATCATACATATCATAAAATAAGGAAAATTACATGCATATTTAAATATAAATAATAAAAAAACATAAAACAACCATGGGAGGCATAAACCCCATAGAAAAGAAATAGGTGGTTATTAAGGCATATGTCTCACAAAATTAAAAGTGAGACGAAATATTCCCTTACCTTAGGTCTGATATGCTTTGTACGTATCCATAACTATTTTATAATGATTTAAATATTGTAATTGACTTATTCCCGAATCATATTCATTATTATGATATCATATATGGTCATATTCTTATAATCTTAATTGTAATATTTCATTTCTACTTGTTATTCGGGTGTTCATTGCTTTCTGTTCTTGTGTGTGTTTTGTCGAATAAATTTTATTTCTATTTTTAGGTTATATATAAATCATTTAAATAATGTTATTAGTGTAATATATATCATATTTATTCATTCAATTCATTCAATTCATTTATATAATCAATATTCAATGAAGATCATGTAGAACGAGTTGCATCACATCGTGGAGACGGTAGGCCGTACATATGCACGAGTGATGATATCATTCCCATGATATTGGAATTGTATTAAAGTGTATAATGTCTAATATTTCAGAATAAATATCACTTTAAAATAATAATATATGGTTATTTATTTTATCCTTATACCCATCCAAGTATGTTAGTGATGAAATAAAAGATTACACCATGGTGTGGAGACAGTAAGTCGTACGAATGCACGCGTGGTGATTTCTATTTTTCATAGGATGGATAGAAGATATAATATGGTTGTTTAATATTCATAATAACATATCTGTATACAAGTGATATTGGATTTATTAATTAACAATGAAACAACTCATATAGAGTAAGTAGAAGAAGAAATAAGTTTGAAAGAACCGGTAAAGTATATTACCTCTTCTTCCACGTGCCTCTTATTAACCTTTTCTTAGGGTGCTATAGTTGGTCTTTAAAAAAAACCAGGACCTCTAGAAGGTTTCTAAGGAAGTGGATAACTGAAATTGGAATGTTTTGGACGAATTTGAAAGCTTAAAATTAGTGTGAAGTGGAGAGGGAGGAGGTACACTTTTATAAGGGAGGGGAGGGGTACCTTTGGAAACCTAAAAATATTAATTTTTAATAAAATCAAACCCCTCATAAAAACCTCCATAAATGACTCTATTAGAATATTAGATGAGATATGTTCGTAATATCATCTACCAATAACATTTATACATGTTTTTAGTTTATTTTAAACCTTATCAGTTTGATTTATCCTTATTTAATCTATTTAATTTTATTTGTGGTAATAATATTCTAAATTTTAAATTGTTATAAATACATACTTATATGTTATCATTTTCCCATAATTGGATACTTTATAACCTTATAGACTATATAATTTTTAATTTTTAATTCTTAAATTTTTTTGTCATTTTTAAATAATTTAATAATATGTAATTTTTATAAAATACCAATAGTGTAAATTTTGACACTATTCATTTATTTGAATATAAATAAAATACACACAGATAATATAATCGAAAAAAAAATATTTAATAGGCTCCTAACATGTCATATTATTCTATAAAATTCTTGGATCATATTAATTAGTTCATATTATATTTATTTTAATATTTTTAATATCATTTATTTGATATTTCTCTTAATAAAATAATTACTAAAACATTTTTGTATAATTATTTTATATATTATTTTGCGGCATAAAATTTAAAAATGAACTATTATGATGAAGATAAATTCAATAGATTTCATAATAATACTTTTAATCAAATTTATCTTCTAAAACACCCAACTTTTAAAATGTTATGTTTATTAAATTATGAAGGTAAAAACTTTGACATCATTTAAAATAAAATAATATAAGTTTCATAATAGCTTTTATTAGGCTCCAAATGGTCAAAAATTAGACATTTGGATGCTTATGGTTTATATTTACCAGACTAACAAGTTTTGGTCAGCTATTTGGGTCTTTTATGGGTATTATTTGTTTAATAAAAAAACTTATTATTGATTTTTCACTAAATAAATAATTTTTGCATCTTTAATGTATAAGCTATTATGGTAATTATATATTTCTTAAAAATTAAAAATAAATTACCATGATAAATATAAAGATTTTAGTTTTCAAATGATTATTTATAATTGTATTAAAAATAATTTAATTATTAATGTTTGAGTGAGATATATTTCACTTTCATTTAAAAAAATAAATTAATGGTCTTAATCACATTCAACTGGGTTCTAATATATATCATTTCGACCCAGGTATATTTTTGGACAAAATATAAACATCCAATTATATTAAGACATGTGTTAGGGTAATTTTATAATATTATTTTTACCCTTAATTGCCTAATTTACCTTTAACTGTGGTAAATATAATTTACCATAGTTACTATTCATAATGCCCAAAAATAAAAGTTATCTATTTACCCAATTTGAACCTCATGATTCAAAATATGGAATCCATTTTTACAAACTAAAAACACAGAAGATGCAGTAATGAATTTAAAATTAATCCTATTGTCAGAAAAAACACGGTTTTTTTTAAAACACTGCAAAAGATTGAAATGATTTTACCTACGAATTCAATGTAAAATTAATGCCAATGACATTAATTAAATTAAATGGTAAAAATATATTCTAGTTATACTTTAAAACCATTCAACATTATAATTTAACAATATAAATTATCTTGATAAAAAAGCTGTTCTTAATTAAAATTTATCATAGTTTTACTATTCTTCAAAATATGAATGTTATCAGAAAAATATCAAAACATTATCCAATGTAATTTTTTATATCTGGATTCAAAATAAAAAGTTTATTTTGTAAAATTTAACTTATAAACTTTTCAAAAATTAGAATTAAAATGGGTGTTCCATCAAAAGGTGACAAAACATCATTTTTTTAAAAATACTTATTTTATCTAAAAAAATGATTTTGTTCTCTTAACTCATTCTAGAAAATGTCTAAGATAAATTATAGTGTTATAAAATTAAAAATATAGTTAATACTATTCATAACGGCTAGTTCATAATAATATATCATTGTTTAGTGAAACTCGGTATTGCGTACAACACACACTATTGAGGAAGGTCGCTCTTGTGTGTAATGTAAGCCAAGTCAGGATTACGTGTAGTGTAAGCTCCTTTTGGTGTTGCATATAACATAATAAAAACTTATTTCATTTATACATTGAACAAAATCTCTACTTAATGTTGCGTAGAATAATTTCTACCAAAAGAACATGAAATTGTGTGTAACACGAGCCAATAATATTGTTGTGTATACTGAAAACTAATACTGTGTTTCATGTAGTGCAAGCTAATATTGGTGTAGTGTACAATAGAAGATATCCAAGAAATTAAAAATAATATATCTCACAAATTCATGGAGTGTTACATTCTACTTCCCTTAAAATAATGTTCTCTCTCCAAATTCGTCGAGGTTATAAATGGATTACTACTTGATAGTTTCTTTCATTAAAACCCACATCGTAAAAAGGAATACTAAAACTTCATTTTAAAAATAAAAGTTAGAATCATAACTGTCACCCAAAGTAACTCATCATTGAGTTTCTACATAGGAAAACATAGGTGAAAACATAGATATGGAAGAGAAATCTAACCATTAACTTCTGATGAAGAGTGTTAGAGGCCATGGCTATGAAAAAGACAACAATCACAAAGCCATAAATTTGAGATGATCTAAGGTACCTTCTGATTCATCGGGTATGACGATACTAGGATAACATTTTTTTTCAAGTTTATTTCCCTAAAGTTAAAGAATTTTTGTATAAGGATAAATATTTAATTGATTTCAGTGTAATATCATTGTTGGTCATTCCATGAACAATTTCTACATTATCTCTTATTTAAAGAAATGAAGTTGAATTTGTCATTCTTGAAGTGTTAGTAGATCATGCGATATAATGATAGGTCATTCCATCTATCTCTATCACACAAAAAGTTGAGCACAAGTTATTAAATATACATAAGTCCATCTATGATGAGATTAATCATATATGGTTCCAAAAATTAACTTATACTTCATATATCATACTACTTAATAAAATAAAATTAATCTATACTAACTAGGGACTTCCTGTAGGCTAGTCGTAACTGATAAAGGCATGTCGCACATCGGTTGTGGGTTTGATTTCTACAGCCCTGTCCAATGTGGTGGGTTGTAACCCATCCTATGGGTTGTCCTTTTTTGTAAAATAATACTATTATAACATTCTAGAAATAATATCAAAAAGTTCTAGCCTTAAACAATACTATCTAATGTCAAACTTAATCAATTCCAACCTTTAGGCTTATCCAAAATACTTCTGTCCAATCTCATTGTATAAAGAAAATTATTTGAATACCATAATCATGTATTCTATTAAAACATGAATTATCATAAAACCTTAGTGAAAACATGAATGTTGTCAAATGTTAACTCTTTCCATATACCAAATTCCCTAAATTTCTATATACTCAAACCCTGATATCACTTTGTCCTTATATCAGTCATGATCTCATTAATAATTTCAAACATATTATTTTCTCATTATCCCATCATTATGCACATATCATATGCTTTCCAAAAATATTTCAATCACTTTTCATGGTTACCAGTACCATATTCTTATGGAAAACGAAAATGGACAAATACATAGATATTCCAATATACCATAAAAGTTTCTCAACAACATTTTTCTTTAATTCCAATACATAAACCATTCAATACATCCTCTTTAATGATTGGCATGGAATAGTTCCTTCATTGATTAAGAAGTAAACTCTTGTGTCAGGGCATTGAGATGGGTAATGCCCATTTCTCCATAGATAAGAAATTGAACTTGATAATAGATTGTCACTCTATGACCCTTTTCAACACATATATAACATCTTCCCCTATATTTGAGGTATTTCTCAGGGTTCTTATTCCCTTATTTAGATATCTCAATCTTGCTTTCTCTATGCTCCTCACCATGCGAACATGCATAAGAGTCCATCTTCATCTTATTTGATGAATTAGGAATACCACTAAAGTTCACCTCGTTAATCATATATCATGATTTCTGATTCGGCATAATCATAATATCTTTCTCTCTAGGAATTACACAATTTCTCTGATCATAGTCACCAATTTTTCCATAAAATTCAATGTAAACCCAAATCCTTCCGGTTCCCTCCATTAACCAAAACCCGAAACCATTGTGTAAGAAACAGTTAAAATAATGAGGAACTGAATAATCATAAAAAGTCACTTATAAGATGTATAACTTATGACACCTTCTTTAACCTATGACAACTCTGGTTCACCCTAGGTATTCATGATCGTCAAAATAATTCTAGGACTGTATCCTATAGTTATACTAAACCTTTGGGACATCCCTATACATACCTTATAAATGTCTCTAGGGATATCACTAAAGTATTCGCATCCTAGTTTCCAAAGGATAACTAAAACTTCACTCTGATACCAACAGTAGAGACCCAAATCTTGATGTACATAGACATTATATTATATTTTCATAAAACTTAATACATGACAAAAAAAGACGCCCAAAGACTTTATTAGTTTATTGTCTTTAGAAACTCAGACCAAAATCTTCTAATCGTGGTGAGAGATCTTCAAAATCTCCCATAAATTTATTCCCCTTTTTTACCTAAAACATTTATTTATATCCTAGGGAAAAGAAAACATAAAAAGGGTGATCTCGTGTGATCAATAAGGGTATGGAGAAAATAAAACAAACCATATATATTTGAACTTAAAAACATGAACATGATGTTTAAACATTGAAATCTTGAGAAATGACATAAAACATGGAAGTACGTAAGGCATAGATCCTAAAGGAACTTTAATCATGATAAAATAGCATGGGAATAAAACATGTAATTGTGGAAAAACATTAAGAACATTTTATGATTTCCATAATATCAAAGGCATTGCTACCAACACCATCATAGTGGACAAAGTCCATTACTGAACTGGGTTTACTTCTCGTTCCTGCCCTGTATTACTGAACCGGATTTTAATTGTCGTTCCAGCCATGTCTATATCATGAAATATAAATCTTTACCCAATTAATTGTATGTATATATAGGTACCACCCATCTCATATTGAAATCATTCTTATGTGTTCCACAAAACAATCATAAATCATTCATCATAACCTAAAGAATAAAATGTGTTTCATAAACATCATCACATCATGACATAATCCATATAAAACAAATGGATATCATTTCTTCATAATAAAAATCAAACCAGGTAAATAATAGAGTCCTTATACTTAAAACATAAACATTCTAAATAATGTCATCATAGATGGAAAATAGTTTTGATAAAACACTTGAAATGAATTCTTGATGAAAATATCCTTTCTTCTTCAAAATCATTTTCTTTTCACAAAATGCCACGTAATTTTAAAAGAAATGGATTTTATTAAAAAATAATCATGAAATATTTTTGAGTAAGCATCATGAAGAAAAGGTGTTATGAAACCGTAAAAATCCATTCGTGTCGTATAAGTTAAAAAACATTCTCCTCATACTTTTGCCGTAAAAGTCAAAAAGTACCTTGTATGGTAAACAAAATAAAGATTCCTTCCATAACTTATGGTTAAAGTCATAAAAGGATAAAAATTACTTTAATCATACATGGATGAATAGAAAAACTTATATGAAAACATTTTGAGAAAACATGGACATGGATGATAAACCTAACCACAGTAAATACTTACGAATAAACAATCTCGGATAAAAATAAGATTGGAATAATTATCCCATACCATTTATAATCGGAGAAATCATACATTTCATAAAATAAGGAAACTTACCTGCATATGTAAATATCATATCCTTCATAATAAAAATCATAAAACATTCATGGTAAGCATAAACACCATACAAAATCAATAGGTGGTGATTAAGGCATATGTCTCACAGAAATAAAAGTGAGATGAAATAATCTCTTACCTTAGGTGAGATATGATTTGTACGTATCCGAACCTCATGTATAATGATTTAAATAATCTAATGACTTATTATAGAATAATAATCATCACTATGATATCATATATGCTCATATTCATATCATATTATTAGTAATATTTCATTTCAACTTGTTATTCGGGTGTTCGTTGCTTTATGTTCTTATGGGTGTTTTGTCGAATAAATTATTATTAATATTTTTAGGTTGTAAATACATCATTTAAAAAATGATATTATTGTAATATATATCATATTTATTTATTCAATTCATTTATATAATAATTATTCTAATGAATATCTTGTAGAACATGTCACATCACATCGTGGAGACAGTAGGTCATACGTAAGCACGAGCGATGATATCATTCCCATGATTGTGGAATTGTATTGAAGTGTATGGTGTATAATATTTCAGGAAAAATATCACTTTAAAATAATCATATATATTTATTTCTTACATCCTTATACCCATCCAAGTTGTTTAGTGATGAAATAAAATATTACACCACGGAGTGGAGACGGTAAGTCGTACGTACGCACGCGTGGTGATTTCATTTTTTCCTTGATGGATAGAAGATAGAATATGATTGTTTCATATTAATAATAAAATAAAATTATACAAGTGATACTATAGTTATTAATTAATAATAAAACAAATCATATAGAGGAATTAGAAGAAGAAATAGGTTTGAAAGAATCGGTAAAGGATATTACCTCTTCTTCGACACGCCTCTTCTTAACCTCCTCTTAGGGTGCTAAAGTTGGTCCTTGAAGATAACCATAACCTCTATTAGGTTTCTATGGAAATGGAGAAGTGAAATGTTTTGGGTTTTAACGAATTTGAAAGCTCAATATTGGTGTGAAGTGGAGAGGGAGGAGGTGGCCTTTTATAAGGGATGAGAGGGGCACCTTTGGAAACTGGAAAACTATTAATTTATAATAAATTCAAAACCCACTTAAAAACCTACAAAAATTACTCAATTATATGATGGGATTATATAGGGTTGTAATATAATAAACCAATAACATTTAGAAATGTTTTATGTTTATTTGAAACCTTATCATTTTGATTTATCTTTATTTAATCTATTTAATTTTATTTTTGGTAATAATATTCTAAATTTTACATTGTTATAAATACATAATTATATGTTGTCAATTCCCAATAAATTGATACTTTATAACATTTTAGACCATATAATTTTCAATTTTTAATTTTAAAATATTTTTGGGATTTTTAAATAATTTAATAATATGTTATTTTTATAAAATACCAATAGTGTAAATTTTGAAACTATTCATTTATTTGAATTTAAATAAAATAAAAACAGAGAATATATTCGAAAAAAATATTTAACAGGTTCCTAACATTTCATATTCTTATATAAAATTCTTGTAGAATATTAATTAGTTCATATAATATTTATTTTAATATTTTTAAAACCATTTATTTGATATTTCTCTTAATAAAATAATTACTAAATAATTTCCGTATAATTATTTAATATACTAATTTGTTGCATAAAAATTAAAAATGAAATATTATGATGAAGATAAATATAATATCTTTTATAAGAATACTTTTAATCTAATTTATCTTCTAAAAGACCCAACTTTTAAAATGTTGTGTTTATTAAATTATGAAGGTGACAACTTTGACATCATTTAAAATAAAGTTATATAAGTGTCATAATCGCTTTTATAAGTCTCCAAATGGTCAAAAATTAGACCTCTGGATTCTTATGGTTTATATTTACATGAACAATATGTTTTGGTCTGGTATTTGGTCCTTTTATGGGTATTATTAGTTTAATAAAAACTATATTATTGATTTTTCACTAAATAAATAATTTCTGCATCATTAATGTATAAGTTATTAAGGTAATTATATATTTTTTAAAAATTAAAAATAATTTACCATGATAAATGAAAATATTGTCTCTTTCAAATGTGTATTTATAATCGTATTAAAAATAATTTAATTACTAAATTTTGGCTGAGACATATTTCACTTTCATTTAAAAAAATAAATTCAAGGTCTTAATCACATACAAGCGGGTTCTAATAGATACCATTTCGACCCAAAAATATTTTAGTATCGAATATAATAATCCAATTTTTTTAGGCATGTTTTAGAGTAATTTTATAATATTATTTTTACCCTTAATTACCTAATTTACCTTTAACTATGGTAAATAAAATTTACCGTGGTTACTATTCATAATGGCCAAAAATAAAAGTTATTTATTTATCCAATTTTAACCTCCTGATTCCAAATATGGAATCCATTTTTACAAATTTGAAACACAGAACTTTCATTAATAAATTTAAAATTAATATCGTTGTCGAAAAAAATGGATTTTTATTTAAAACATTGCAAAATATTGAAATGATTTTACATACAAATTCAATGTAAAATTAATGCTAATGACATTAATTACATTAAATGGTAAAAATATCTTCTATTTATAATTTAAAACCATTCAACATTATAATTTAACCATAAAAATATTATCATGATGAAAACAGTTGTTTTTAATTAAAATTTAGCGTATTTTTACTATCCATCAAAATATGAATGTTATCAAAAAAATATAAAATCATTATCCAATGTAAATTTTTATATCCAAATTCAAAAGAAAAAGGTTATTTTGTTAAATTGAACTCATAAACCTGTAAAAAATAGATTTAAAATGGGTGTGTCATTAAAAGGTGACAAAACTACATTTTTAAAAAAATATTTCTTTTTTCCAAAAAATTGATTTTGTTCTCATGAATCATTCTAGAAAATGTGTAAGATGAATTATAATTTTATAAAATTCAAAATGCAGTTAATACTATTCAAAATGGCTAGTTCATAATAATATATCATTGTTTATTGAAACTCGATATTGCGTACAACACATGCTATTGAGGAAGGTTGCTCTTGTGTGTAATGCAAGCCAAGTCAGGATTGTGTGTAGTGGAAGCTTCCTTTTGTGTTGCATATAATATAATCAAAACATATTTCATTTATACATTGAAAAAAATATATACTCAATTTTGTATAGAATAATTTCTACCAAAAGATCATGAAATTGTGTATAAGACGACCCAAGAATATTTTTGCGTATACTGCAAACTAATACGATGTTCTATACAATTCAAGCTAATATTGGTGTAGCATACAATAGAAGATATCAAAGAAATTAAAAAATATATATCTCATAAAATCTCAAGGTGTTACATTCATTAATATGAATAATTATTTTTTAAAAGTAATTTATTATAGTGATTCTATTTGAAATTTTTTTGTGTTAGAAGCACCTAATTTAATGTTTTTAGCTTTTTGATCATATTGGGGCATTGTTCTATATGGTTTTAGGGTCCATAAATGAATTGTATAGATGGTAATGTAGTCACTATGCCTTATTAGGATGGGAATGTGTTGTTTTTTATGTTGTGGTAGTTGATATGTTATTAAACAATTTGTAAATTTTATTTTTTATAAATATGTGGTATGTAAATGTTTTTGAAGAAATCATTATGGGTTTTTAATGTACTCTTTGTGGTTTAGGAAATTACATGTTTTGTATTTTGTGGTTTTATTAAATATTTTAAATGGTAAATGATTTCAATTTTAATGAGGAATATATTAATGTGTATGGGTTCATCTTTAATAATATAGGAAATATTTTGATATTGTAATGATTCAAATTGTTGTGAAAATATTCTGTTTTAAATTTGTACCAGTTAATGAATTATATGAAATTCCATATAGAGAAATGATATCATTAATTGGGATTCATGAATGATTGTGTGGATTTTTTATGAAGGGTGTTACAGATAATTGTATAATAATATGATATGGTGGTAAATATATTGAGGTTATAGTATAATGGTCTTTATGGGTATTAAGAGTGTTTATTTTGTATGGTCCATTGGGGTGGGTTTGTGTGTAGATAAAAATATTTAATATTTTTATCTTATTTTTTATAAACCCCATAGAAGATGGATAACCTTACATATGCACAAATTTTTTATATTATTTATATATTATCCAATATCTAGGTTTTCATGGTAGTTGATTATTGATTTCTCCTTATTTTTATCTCTCCCTTCATGGAATAGTTTTGGCTAATGTTTTTATGCTAAATTTTATTGGTTTCGTTTCGTAGAGGTTAGAATACAAATTTTAATGATGTTCCATCATGATGATAGAAAAATGATCAAAATGGTATGACAATATCTATGGAATAATGATGATATTTAGAATATTATAAATGGTGGGGTGACTTTCATTGTTTGTACGGGCATGAGGTAGATGTTCTTTTTCTAAATTATACCATATGATGATGTTTTAATGATATATTTTCATGATAGGAGTTACATAAATCACAATATGTATCTCTATTTAGTTTTAAATATGTTTTGAATATGTTTTTAATATGTTTATGGGGTTATGGTTGTGATACACTATGTGGTTATATGGATGGGATGAGAGAACTATGGCATTTATTTTTGGGTTTAAGAGTTATAAAATAGGTTAGTCTTGTTTGAAAGGAATCTTATTGATATAATCTTTATTAATATATTATTATTCTGGAATGTGATATTTTTTGAGTAATATATAGTGAGGTTACAGTATTGTTTACATAATGTATGTTTTAGTTATTTATACTACAAATTATAGAGTCTATAATTTAGTTCTTCATAATTTCCATTAGAGGTATTGAGAAGGATCCTATTCAGTATATAATCATTATAATATAATTATATAGAAATTCATATTGATATTTCTAGGAGGGATTTAGTGATTAAGATATAAATAATTATCATGATATGTTTAGTTTTTATAGGTGTCAATACACCTAGAGTTTCTAATGATATTTTATTTTCAATAAATTTCTTATGTAATTAATTACATGTGTTATGGTATTTTTTGTATTGTTATGGAGTTTATTTGTTGATATATATCTATGTGTGTGTCTGTTTTAGGAATTATGTTGGAAATTTCTCCAATATGTTTCATTAATACCGGTTTTAGTAGTCAGCAAACCATGAATTATTCGAAGGATGATTCAAGGATTACTCTCACTGATATTGCAGACTTTCTGTGTGGATCAAAAAAATCAAAGTTAATGATAATTTTCCATGTGATTTTTGTTTCCCCCATATAATATTTAGATTTTAATGAAGATTTCATGATTTTTGAGGCATCAATTTTTTTCAATGATTTTAGTTTATGGATCCCATTTATAAATTTTCAAAATTTTAATGTGTTCTCAAGAATTTTCCATTGTTCTCATGTTTTTTATCATTTATAGATATTTATATTTTTTTTATTGCATTTATATGGTAATAAATGGGTTTTATGAGGGTAATTGGGTTTTTAGGTATTTTCAAATATTTTTATTATTATATTTTGTAATCTATGATTTTTTGTCCTATTAGAATTTAATTGGGATTCATGGATTTATATTCATCATTATGTATTTTATGAATTGTATGATAATTAATTATTTTTTTCTATGACTATGAGTAATTTTAGGGTTTTTGTCGATATTATATATTTTTCAGAAAATTCTATGGTTTAACAGTTCTTAAATGTTCTTATAGGTTTTCATTTGTTTTCTATTTTTAAGGGAATTGTGTGTTTTCTGTGATTTTCCTAAGGTTATAATTAATTTCTATTATATTTTTATATTTATTATATTTTCATGATTTATCTTACTTACACTATTTGTTTCATAGATATACATGTTTTTGGGAATTCATATAGGGTATTTCTAGGGTTTTCATGCCTTTTGGGTTTTTATGGATTTTCATGGTTTTTAGATTCTTGTAATATATTTGTCTTGGTGTTCATAGAATTTTATTGTTCTTGTAGTTTTCCACATCATTTATTATTTTACATTTATTTATTATTTTTCATTAATATTCATTGGTTTTTATTTTTTTTCTCTTCATGAGATTTGAATGTTTTTCTTATATTTATGATATTTTAAGTAATTGAAATGGGATAATTGGTATTTTTATTATTTTTCATGGGCATTTAGAAGGTTTTAAATTTTAATAGGTTTTTACCTTGTTGTAAATGTTTTATATATTTTCAACTTATTCCAAAGGCTTTTGGTGATATCAAATTTTCTTTAACGATTTCACAACCTTTTGAGGAATTAAATTTTTAAAGAATTTTTTGGTTTTTATAGTGTTTTATTAATTTTTTTTATCTTGGTTCATGGGTTTCTATCTATTACAATGAATTTATTTATTTGTTTATGTTTCTTGTGTATTTTAGTTTTATTACTATTATTTTTATATTTTTAATGTTATTTTAGTATTTTGTTTGATTTGAATAATTTTACTAGGTTTTGTATTTCATTTTAGTTATTTTCATGGATTTTTCTGTTTTGGGGGTTTCTTTAAATATCTTTAATCTTATATTTTTATTCAATATTTTCTATCAATTTTTAATATTTCCATTTTAATAATTATTTTATGAATTATTAAATCTATTTTAGTGTCTTCAAGGGATTTTTGTTGATTTAAGGGGTTTTATGGGTATTATTTTTTCCCCTACTATTTTCATGTGTTCATAAGATTTTCTATGAAATCATTTTATATTCCATGTTTTTTGGTGTTTTCATAGGGTTTACTATTCTTTTAATTGGAATCCAAGATTTTTCATGGGTTTTCTAGTTCTTAAAATGTTTTCTAGTGCTTTTTAGATATTCATAAATATTCTCAAGGTTTGGTGGGTTTTCATTATGATTCAATTACAGGATTGAGTTTTTAGTGTTTTTTAAGATTTGAAATTTTTTTCTATTATTTTGATGGATTTTTTCAAATGTCCACTCTTTGGGTAAATTTCTATGTTTTTTTATGTTTTAATGGGTTTTAATTGATTTAAATATTATTTAATGATTTCCAAGTTTTTAGTATTTCTCATGGTTTTCATTTTTATTCAATGATTTTACAACTCTTATCATGATTATATATGGTATGTATAGTGAATTAAATTTTTATGGTTCTTCAAGGGTTTCAATTTATTTTAAAATGTATATCATATTATATTTTTTCATTGTTTGGGGGTTTTACAATGCGTTTTCATGGTGTTTCTGTTATATATTTACATTATATCATATTCCATGTATTTTTTTTATTACACATTTCAATCTGGTAATTCTTGGGGTTATGTTATTTTCCAATGTTTTCAATGGTTTGACAAGAATTTAAATTTATTTTTTGAATCTTATTGTTTTTTTTTTGGATTTTGGTAAATTTTTTAAGTGGATTTCATGAATTTTGAACTATGGTCAATAATTTTAATGGTTTTTCATGGACCATACTTGGTTTTTGATGGGTTTTGTGTTTTTAATGTTATTTATGTTTTAATTTTTATTTTTCAAGGTTTTCTGTTATATTCTAGGGTTATTCTATTTTTTTGGGGGGTTTCATCAATTTTTTTGTTTTCTATAGAAATATGTGATTTTCCTCATTTTTAGTTTATTTTTAATTTATGATAGTTTTTCTATGGTTTACATAGGTTTTTAGTATGTTCAATTCATTCAATAGGGTTTATGTTCGATTATGTGATTTATTGTTTTCCATACAATCCATTTATTTTTAAATAAATTAATGTTATATCGTAGATTTTATGCTATTTTTAATTTTTACTGGTTTTGTATAATACATTGGGTCATTTGATGGTTAATTTTTTTTTAAAGTACTATATTATGTTTCAAGAGATTTTTATTTTATTTTAAAGGAGTTTATATTATCTTAAATATTTTTTATAATTTCCCAATCTTCATGGGAGATTATGGTTTTTTATAGTTTTTCGTGATTTCCATGATTTTCATAATTTTTTTAGGGATATCACCATTTTTATCTATTTTTTTGTTTTTCCATGGAAATATATCTTTTTATAGAGTGTTTTATTTTTTTTAGGGTTTTCTTTGTTTTTCTAGAAAAATTATGGTATTTTTGGGTTTTCAATGTTTTTTATAACACATTATTTTTTCACATGTATTTAGTGGTTTTATTAATTATCAAGGTGTTTTATAGTTTTTAGAATGAAATAATTTATTTCTAGGTGGTTTTATTGTTTTAAAATTTATTCCTTGTATTTAATAGTTTTTTGAGTTTTTTGAGTTCCCCTAGTTTATCATCATTTTAATGGGTTTTCTGAGATTTCTTATTTTCTATAGGGTTTTAAAAAAAATCATGTTTATTTTATGATTTTATATATTATTCATTTTTTTTATAATTTAATGGTATTTCCCATGTTTATTATGGTTCCAAATGACATTATAGGTTTTCAATGGTATTAAAGGTCTTTGATGGGTTTAATGGTGTTCCATTACTTTTCATGTGTTATTCTTGATTTTTTGGGATCTCTTAAAGGATTTTTTTTCTTTTAAGGGGTTTTAATTTTTTTCATGGTTTACCATGTATTTTTACCACCACCAATGGATTAATATGAGATTTTATAATTTTTATAGGTTTTATTAGATTATAAATAACTTTATTAGGGTCATAATGGGAACTAAATGGTTTTAGGAGATTAAATGGTGCTTGAAGATTTTCCATGATTTTTTAGGGATTAATATTGTTTTTATGGTTCTGCCTAGATTCCCATGGTCTTAATGTTTTTAAATATTTTTTCAAATCTAAACATTTTTTTCATGTGTTTTTGGTAATTTTATGGTTTTATAGGATTTTTTCATTTACATATATGTATTACGGTTTAGTATTTTTTTCAAACCATGCACGGGTTTCAATGATTTTTATATGAATTTCCCATGTCTTCATTGGTTAAACAATTTTTCCTTATATTTGGATACATTTCTATGTTTTATAAAAAAATCAATGAGTTTAGTGTTTTTTTGTGTTAATGGGTTATATTTTTTTATGGATAAATTGCTTACATCATTTTACATTGTTTTATATGGGATTATGTAGATTTTTATTGTTTTTAGTGTCTTATTTGTTTTTTGTGATTTTAATTTTTAGTATTTCTTATTTTATTTCATTGAATTTTATAGTGTTTAACATTTATAAAGTGTTTTCCTAGGATTTAATCAAATTCAACTCAATTGTATATTTTTGTACTATTTGATATGATTTTTATATTTTTCATAGTATTTTGTATATTTTTATCGGTTTATTCACATATTTAAATTATTTTCATATATTCTCTAAATTTTTCATGATTTATAGTTTTTATATTTTCCATTTTTTGTTGATTTTTCAGTCATATGAAGGGTTTTTAAAATTTTACATGTTTTCCAATCCTAAAATGGATTTTATTGATTTTATGATTTTAGGAATTTTCAATATAGATCATGGGGGTTCACTATTTTAATATTTTTATATAGTACTTATAAGTTTTTTGGGGTTTTCATTTTTTCTCAATTTTTAAATATTTTAAATGATCTATACGGTTATTTATTTTTTTAATGTGAAATTTCTAGTTTTTTCAGGGTGTTTATTTTATTATCATTGATTTTGTTTTTTATGTATTTCATGATTGTTAAGGTTATCAGAGGATTAATAGTGATTTGTAGACTTTTTCGGGGTGTTCAGGGATTTTCAGGATTTTCATGTTTTTTTATTACACCAGGGTGTTCTCACTCTTTTGAAGTGTTTTTAGGTCATTTTAGATTTGTTTTGGGTTTTTATAGAGCATTATATTTTTAAGGTACATTCCAAACAATTTCCAAGTGTTTCTTTTTTTCTAAAATTGTTTTCAAGTTCTTTCATGGTTTATCATTAATATTAAGTGATTTTATGTTTCCCTAAAGTTTTCATGGGGTTTTATGGTTTTCTGGGGCTCTATGGTGTTTCTCAAAAAAAATTATCTTTTTAAAAAAAATTGAGTGGTTTCTATATTATGGTACAAGTTTTTTGTTTATTTCATGCATTTTCATGGGTTTTCAAAATCCTTTTTTTGAATTCATTGTGTAATAAGTTTTTGGTTTTCTATATTGGTATTCAAAATTTTATATGAATTTTTAGTATTTTTCATCTATAATTGAATTTTTATGGTTTACATTGATTTTTATTTATATTAATGGTTTTAAAGGATTTATATTGTATTCAATTAAATTCTAATATTTTCTAGTGTTTATAAATGTTATCAATTATTATATATAGTTTTCAAGGATTTTTTGTGTTTCTTTATCATTTAGTTATTTTAAGGTTGTTTAATTTTTTTCATTTTAAGGGAACTGAATGAATGTAATAATTTTCTTGGTATTTGTTACGTTTTCATGATTTTTAGTGGATTTCATGATTTTTGTGTCATGCTATGACTTTTCACATTTTCAACTTTTTTTGATTTCTTATATTTTTCCAATTAATTCATGTCTGTGATAGTGTTTTTACATGTGATTAATAATTTTCAATCGGATTTCAAATATTTTAAATTATTATTAAATATTTTCAAGAAATAATGTTTTTGGTGTTTTGATGGATTTCCTTTTTTGGTCTTCTAATATTTTTATGATCATTCAACTATTTAAAAATTTACTATAGTTTTATATTTAAATCATGGTTTTAATAATTTCCAAGGTATATCCTTATTTTTTATGGTATGAGATTACTTTTCATAATTTATATGGGTTTCTGGTGGTGTCAATGATTTTAGGTAATATTATTGATTTCAATGGTTTTCAGGGATTTTTTTTATTTTCATGGGTTTTCTTGGATTTATGGATTTCCAAGGATTTGGATGGTTTATGGTTTACTAACATTTTTCAGAATCTTCTAGGTGTTGTTTTATTTTAATTTGGGTTTCTAGTGGGTGGTCAATTATTTTCCAATGTATTTCATAGTTTTCATAAGATTATCTCGATTTCTAATTTATTTGGGGTGGGTAATTATTTTTCATCTTATTTTACATATTTTAAAGGGATTTTTGAGGATTTTTATGGCTCCCTTATATTTTTAGGGGGTTTTCATAGTTTTTAAATTTTTAGAAATTTTTTCCATGGATGTTTTTTAGATTTCTAGGTCGTTCATATATTTTTATGGGTTAAATGTTTTTCATTTTATTTCACAATTGTATGAAGATGAAATGTTATCACATGTGTTTTTAGGAATATGAAATATTATCTAGGGATATTAATAATGTTTTAATGTTTTCATTAGATTGTAGAGGTTTTTAATGTTTTTAGAGGATTTCATCATTTTGAATAGACATATATAGTTTTTTGTGTAAAGAAATGTTCTTGTGCAATTTATCGGTCTATAATGGGAGTTTTATAGTTAATTAATTCTATTATAGTAATTTTAATGTATTTAATGTGTTTTAAAATGATTTTTAGGGTGATTCAATGACTTGTGATTTTGAAAATTTATTTACTATTTTTCTATTATTTTCGTGATTTTTTATGAACATACACAGTTCTCTATGTATACCAGGTAATTCGTCATTTTTATTAGTTTAATGGTGTTTTGTATGGGTTTTATAACTTTTCCAAGGATTTTATGGCATTATAAAAAAACATGAACACTTTTCTATGGATATACTTTTTTATTGGGGGTTATTCTATGTAAAGGACATTAAATTTTATACATTTTTTCCAATGTTTTTGAATTTTTATTGGTTTTTAGTTATTTTTTGTCTTTATTATTGTATGATTTGATTCGTATATTTTAAATCCCTAGTTATAGAATTACATGAATTTTTTTTATTTTGATTGGTTATATAGTGATCCATTTTATGGTATTTTAACGTATTTTAAGGTCTTTTTATTTTCCATTAATTTGCTTAGGATTTTTTTTTTGTTTCTTACATTTTAATGTGTTTTGTATTTTCATTTGTCGATTTATTACTTTTTATAGTATAATTTTTTTAGATGATATTTCAATTTTTATGGATTTTAATAAAACATATCATTATTTTAAAAACAACATAATTTATCAAGTTCATTCATGTCTACTTCAAGGATAACAATGGGGTTACCAAAGAGTTTTAGGGAATCCTACGATATTTCAACATGTCATTAAATAATCCATTAATTTTATAATTATTAAAACTTTTTTTATTAGTTTTATATATTTTTTATTTTTATCAGGGAATTGTAATGGTTTTATATTATTTTCTGGGTATTATATAGTTATTTAGTGGTTTATAAATCTTTTCATTTGTTTCTCTGATTTTATATGGTTTTTCAAAATTGACATTATATTTTTATTGTGTTTTTGAAGGATATCATTGGGATTCGTGGGTTTTTCTTATGGTTTCATGGTATCAATGGTTTTTTTTGGGTTTTCATGTGTTTTATTAGGATTTCATGGGGGTTTGAGTGTTTCCCAATGGTTTTTAAGTTTTTGTTAAATTTTCATCTGTTTTAAATTTTTTCTTTGCCATTCCTACAACTTCTCGAGTATTTAATAGTTTTTCATAGTCATTTGGCTATTTAATGTTTTTATTATGTTCTATATTTTCACTTAGATTCCTATGGTTCATCATGTTTTTGATATATTGGATGGGTATTCAAATATATTTAATGTGTATCCCATTTTATTATTAATTTCTCATGGTTTTTATTTCATTGGGGTGTTTTATGGTTTTCAATGTGTTGTTTTATGGTTTTAGCTTCATTAAATCCATTTTATCAGTTTTATGGTTTTTATGGGATTTTGGGTTTTCACGGTATCTCATTTATTACAAAAATTCTTATCTTTTTGGGGGTTTCTTAAGGTCATTAATTTTTTAAATTATTTACTGTGATTTATTATTTTCATTCCTTTTTCAGGTTTTTAATTCTAAGATTATTTTCATATGATTTCATGTGTTTGAAATTTTTTTACGGTTTTAAATGAGTTTTCATGTTTATCAAATTAATTTTAATAATTTCAAATGATTTTTTACTTTGTGTGGGGATTTGAAAAATTATGGTGTTCAGTTCTTTAGTGATATCCATGTATTTCCAAGGTTTTTTTAGATTTTAGTGGTTCCTTGTGGGTTTTAAATAATTTTAATGGTTGTCATTGTTTGATAATTTATTGATGGGTTCCTTGATTTTCTACATTTTCAAGTGAATATAGTGACATTTATTTAAATTCATTATAATTTTATGTCTATAATGTTTTTATATAGTTTTATATTTATTATCATATTTTTCCTGATTTTTTAGTTTTGGCATATTTTATATGTTTATTTAATTTTTTACAGTTTTTAAGGATATTATATGGAATTCTTGTTTATTGTTTTTTTGTGATTATTAATAGTTTTTCTAGTTATTAATGAATTTTAATGGGTTTTCATAAAATTTTTATGTTTTTAATTATTTTATTTCTCTTTCACTATATTTCAATTTTTTTATGAATTTCAGGGTGTTCGATGGTTTTGAGGTGATTTTATAGTTTCCTCTGTTTTTAATGGGTTTTAATGGTTTATATGAATTATAAAATTTCATAGGATTTATCATTTTTTATATTATATTATGGTATTTTTCGGAATTGTATTTATTTCATCTAGTTTTCAAGGGATTCTATAATTTTTTTTATTTTCCAGTTTAATTTAGTGATTTTCAATTTTTCGTAGATTTTTATGGTCACATGGGGTTTTAAAGGATTCTATGGGTTTTAGGGTTTTCATTTATATACTATTGGTTAACATCATTTTCGGTGTTTCCTTATTTTCATGTGAATTATAGGGTTATCAAGTGTTTTCCTCTTTCATTATGGGGTATTCAAGGATTTAGTATTTTGCTTTTTTTATACGTTTTTTAGTTTTTTAATACAATTTTATGTTTTTTGGGATTTCAAATTTTTTTAATAATTTTTACTAGGGTTTATATGGTTTCATGTGAATTTTATGGTTTTATATGGATTTTATTGTTTTCAGCTAATGTTTACGGTTTTTAAGGTTTCTGTTGAGTTTTTAGGGGTTTTCATGGTTTTAATTGTTTTAACACTCTTCTTAGTGTTTTGGATGCTTTTTAATATTTCTTTGGTAATTTATTATGGTGTCTATGATTCCCCATAGGTTTTCAAGGAATTATTATCTCCATTATTCTAATTCATTGGGTTTTAGAGGGTTGCATTTAATTATTGTTTTGACATATATATATTTAATAGATTTTCTAATGATTTATATTATTTTTAACATTTTTATTATGGTTTAAATTGTTTTAAGGGATTAGTGTTTTTATTATATGGTTTTATGAAATTTTTAAAAATTCCATTGATTTTTTTTTTGTTTTAAGGGTTTGGTAATGTTATTCATGCTTTTTTAGGGTTTTAATTTTTTTTCCAAAATTTCCTCAAATTATATCTTTATTTTATTATTTTAGATTCTCTTATATGGTATCCATACTTTTTAAATAGTTTCTAGGATTTTAATGGTTTGTTAAATATTTTTATGGTTTCCAAAAATAATTTATTGTTTTAAATAATTTTTCACATTCTTTCAATTTTTTTTACAAGTTATTTTTACATTATTTTATTTTATATTGTTATACATGGGTGTTATCATTTTTTAGGTATTTTCAGGGTAATTAATTTTTTTCTTATTTTTGTTATATTTCATAATATTTTTTTTGTTTTCAATGGTTTTTATATAATTCATGATTTCTTACGACTTTTTTATTTCTATGTATTATATATGATTATGAAATGATTTTCATGGTGTTTCATAGGTTTTTAAGTATTTAATATCAATGATTAGTTTTGTAGGGTAATTTATGGTATTTTTTGTCTAAATAGTTTAATGTTTTATCATTGATTTATATGGGTTGCCATGTTTGTTTTGGAATTCTAGATTTTTTGATTTACTTATTAGTTTTTAGAGGGTTTTTGTAGTCTTAAAAGTTATTTATATGTTATTAGTGTTTTCAGTGTTTCATACTGTTTTTTGTGTTTTTAGTTTTTTTCATGACATTACCTGCCTTTTCAATGGATTTGATAATTTTTATAGTTTTTAATTATTTATTATTCTTGATCAATTTTTATTTGTTTCCCTTTGGTTTTAATTTTTAATTGATTTCAATTTATTTTGTCTATTTTTGGTTTTAATAAATTAGGGTTTTATTGTATTCATAAAGTTTTTATTGTTTTTAATACTTTTTTGTATTTTACAAAAGTTTTGTGGTTTCATAAATTTCAGGTTTTTTATATTATTTTAGTTCATATTATTTATTCAAATGTTTTATCTATTTTATGGATATTCTTTCTTCTAAATTGAATTATAATTTTATTATTCATTTATCTAGTGGATAATAAAATTTTCATGCATTTTTTAATATGTTTTTAGGGATTTTCATGGTTTTTATGAATGATCATATTTTTATTTTTCTATTGATATTTTAAATGGTGTTCCTAGAAATTTTTATTCAATTCCAGATATTTTGATATATTTACTATGATTTCCAAATTTATTCGCATGGCTTATTTATTTTCTATTAACATTATTTATTTGTGGTTTTGGAAATGTTTTTCAGGATAATTCAATGATTTACTATGTTTTCATTGGTTTTTTTATTTTTTGGATTTTACTTTATATTTCTAGTATTTTCCAAGTTTTTCTGTGTATTTTTTTCATAGCATTTTTTGGGTTTTTAATTGATTTACTATATATGTTTTCAAATGATATTTAGGAGATTTGAGGGGTTTATGTGTTTTAATAGGTATTAAGAAAATATCAAGTCTCTTTATTTTTTCTCACGATTTTCATTAATTTAAGGTTTTTTATAGTGTTTGGGGGTTTTATATATTTTAATGGTTTTGTAGTGTTTCAATGTTTTTTAAATTTTTGATGTGGTTTCAACATTATTAATTTTTTTAATGTTTTTAATAGTTTTTTTGTGTCTTTATGGAATATTGTTGTATTCTATTATTTCTAAATTATTTTCATTATCTTCTTGGTTATTATGAGGTTTGAAAAAAATTTCATGCTATTTCGAAAGATTTTATATGGATTATGAATGATTGTTTTGGTTTTTATATGTTTCATGTATTTTAATATTTTTCAGTGGTTATAATGATTTTATATGGTTTTCATGGTTTTTAGGGATTTACCTTGTTTTATTTATATTTCAATGGTATTCTAGGGTTTTCATGTATTCATTTGTTGTTTTTAGGTTTTTCATGGATTATTTTAATGTTTTCCATATTTTTATAAGGTTTTAAAATACATATCATTATTTTATGATTATTATTAGATTTTATAAGGATTCACAGTTTATCATGATTTTTAAAAAATTTCCGGATTTTTAAGGATTTTACAATGATTTATTAAAAAATTAACTTTGTTGAATTTTATGACATTATATTATATTCTTATATTTTAATATTTAAAATGGAAATGTAGTTATTAACAATTATTCTTATAATTCATAATGTTTTCCACAATTTTGATTTATTTTCCATGGTTTTAATGTATTTGAGGATTATTCATTATCAATATGTTTTATAATTGTTTCTCATTATTTTTAGGAATTTATGTTTCTTTATAAATTTTCAATTATCAAAAGGGTGTTCAAAGGATATCTATGATTTATATTGTATTTCATTATTTTAGTTTTCTTATGTATAAAAAAATTAGGGTTTTATATATTTCGATGGTTTTTTCATGGGTCTATATGGATTTTCATGGTTTTCTAATGGTTTTAATGTTATATCATAATTTTATTGGGTTTTTTGGGGATTTCAATTTTTTTAACATTATAAATGGATTTAAAGTATTTCTATGGTATTGGATGGTTTTAATTATTTATCAATTTTAATTGGGTTTTCATGGGTTTTAAATGTGTTTTAGGGTTTTGTATTTGTTTTAATCATATTCAAGGGGTTTTCTTAGTTTTTAATCATTTCATGGGTTTTCAATGATTTTTTTTCTCTATCAATTCATAGTGGTTTTCGTGTTTTTAAACAATTTTCATATTATTTCAGTATTTTAGTTGGGTTTTTGGTGTTTATATATTTTAAGGAGGTATTTTCTAAAATTATTTCATAGTAATACTTCATTGTAAAGATTTTATACTCAAATATATTAAATATGAAATACATATGTTCATGGTTTGAAGGAAACTAAAATTTAATAATTTCTAGGTATATGAGATGTTTAAGAATACCATTTTGGTAATATATTCGTAATGGTTTATCAAATAAATAAAGGTGTTTAAGTCTATTGAAATAAAGAGAAGGTGTAGGGAACCTATTGTGAATCAATGGAATTTAACTCTATGGAACGAAAACTGTTTATATTTCATAAAACCATTTGTTTTCATAAAAAATAATTTCGTTCAATATATATATACATATAGTGATTACTATGTAGGATCTATTTTCTAATATTGAGTATTTATTTTGTCAAGTTGTAACATATTCAAATATCATTGAGAAAAGATATACATTAAGCTCTACTAGTTAGTAAACACCATAATCATCTCCCCGAACATATATTTCTACCAATACATCAAATTATACAAAACGACTACCATCCAGAGCTCATGTGTAGGGTAATTACTTTCATGAGGATTCAATAAAAACGACCCATGGGCTATGACTCGATCTCCATGCATCAACAATTATTTTAGACGCATTACATAAGAGTCATAATACACTATAACCTTTTCACCCAGCTCGAGTAGGATTGTTTTTTGTGTCAATGTTAATAGCTTCATTATCTCCCGGAAAGAATTATCCCATACTCCAGACCATTCCATAATTATGCCCATATTTTTCAATCCCGAAATTAGTGCCTAAAAATTGGATATGTCGATAATTATTATACTTTAGTATCTATAAAATCATAGAAATCATCGGATTTCAAATACATTATTTGGATGATCCCAAGAAACCATAGCCTAAACCTTTTCCTGGTCCAATGACACACCTACTTCCGAGATGATGTGACCCAGGAAGTGTACTTAGTCAATAAAAAATAACACATAGGTAGCATGGAATTTAGTGGATTATATTATAATGTACTATGGATGATGTCAAGGTGTTCGGAAAGATCATCATGAGTCATGTAGTACACCACACTGTTATCCACAAATACCACCAAAAATTAATCTAGGTATGAAGGGATAATTATATTCATTGAGGTCATACACACTATAGGATTGTTCTTTAACCCAAATAGTATTACGACGAACTCATATTTTCAATATGTTCTTATAAAAGCATTAATCAATATATCAGAATTGTGGACTATCAAATGATGATACCATGATCTAAATTCGACCATTGAGAACACAAAAGCTCCTATCAACTGATTAAAAAATCTTTGATATGTGTAATAGGAGAATGGTTATCTACATTCATTTGGATAAACTTCCAGAAAATAGTACATATGCAAAAAAAAGCGTCATCATTTTATTTAAAAATAATATGTGATCCCAAAGGAATCATACTCACAATGAGAAATCTCTTATCATTCAATTCCTCTACCAGAGTCATGTGTTCTTAATATTGTGTTTGTTCCATTCTATATAGCGGAATATACATAGGATTATCACATGACATGGGATCAATTGTCAATCACACATATATCTCAAGTGTAAATCTTGAGAATTATTTATGATATATTTACTGAAAAATATACCCTACAGTTAGAATACATTCATGCTCTTCTCCTTCATCATCCAATATTAATCTAGCAACCTATGTTGTGATTTTTCTCAGTTGATGTGTAACTGGGCCTTCTCGGCCATCTTGAATGTCCCGCGCTTTGTGAAATATATATTGGTCACCATTAGGATATGCGAAATTTAATCTCCTATGGTTAAAATCTATATTGTATCTATTTGAGACTAACTAGTAGATACACTTAATTTTGTCAAATCTATTCATATAAAAAATATTGACACCCTAAATAAATTTTTATTCCAAAACATCAGGAGAACATCCCTTTCCCAATATGATTTATTTAGACCATACTTCTAATCATGGATCTATAATCATTTCCCCACTCTAAGACTCCATAATCGTGCTCAAAAATTTCACTTTTTTCAGATATAAATGAATTAGAAGAACCATTTTCAAATAAGTAACTTTCCAAATTAGAAACAAATTTAATATTACCTCTCACATAAGATGGTCAAATATCTCTCACTATAAATTTTTGTTCCAATGAATGTAATAGTACTTATCCTATTCTATGTGATTCATTCTGACTCCCATTATATTCACCAATCACCAGACATGAGTGCTTCTACCCAGATGTTCGATGTCCACCTCCTCAACCACCTCTACCAGATCAACTCTAGTTGTTAGCCTAATATGTTATAGAAGATGATGTTCCAAAACCATAATTATAGCAGTATATACAATCACTAATTGTTTTCCATGACTTCATGTATAACTTATGTAGATGTCCTATAATGCAATATCATCTTCAAACCCCTAATGAATCGGGGAAATGCTTCTAGAAATTCCGTCATATACCACACTGGTATAATCATACATTTATAAGGTCTTGTGTATCAAACATTTTAGCATGGATACTCATCCTAACAATTATCTAGGGGAATTTTTCATAAGTATGTATACTTATCTTATAATTTTTACCAATAGATCATCCCAAACAAACAATGTTTCCTTAGCTGATAGAATTCATCAGGTTCTTTTTAGAGGTTACAGCCTGATTTACCACTTCTATAAACATATTTATCCTGGATATATTAACATTGGACTTAATTAAATACATAAGTGCATCCTAAAATTATTTTCCACGTGTATCTTCATCCAATACCAATACTGGAGAAAAATACTATAAATATGTTAAGCATCCAACATGGTACATCACAGACATATTTCGCTGAGTCAACAGAATTAATTCAGATGCTCTATCTTGGATTAGTGTCTCTCGGTAATATTTTTCCATAAACAACTCTTTAAATTCCTTAAATTTCATAGTTTCCAACCATTTATACAAACTATTGATATCACTCTAGTGATTCTCATGACCACATAACCTTTAGGCTTCCATCTTGACATTATTCCCAACAGGTTTCCCTATGAAGTTAATTGTTTTCTAGATAGACTCAATCATGGACTCCTCTCCCTCGGGGACACCCTCTCAAGATAATGTTAGGCGTTATGCAACTTAAACTCCCTATTTAGGTTAGATATTAACTTTTTAACCCAATGCAGATATCTTACAATGAATTACATAAAATAGTATATGTTCTCTCATAAATGATCCTCGATATCCTTAGATGGAACTCTCATTACATAACACTCCAATGCAGGTAAATAATCTCCAACCATATCCTCACATCACACTATCAACTAGAATAATCATAGATTCGTATTTATAAAATTCTAAACACATGAATTGTGAATCATTCCACAACCATATCACATTTTTAAATTTGGAATAAATACATCATGTTTTTCCCTAAATCACTCTACACGGTCAAAAGTGAGGTTCTATCACTTCCCTCAACCATACAACACCTAATTATTCATTATCAAGGGATAAAAAATTATTTAATTTCCTGTTTCTCATTTATAGAACCATGTATTTATATTGTGGAATCATTTTATAACTTAATGTTTCGTATCAGGAACCATTTTCCATCAAATGTCACAATTATAGATAAATAGATTATGTTCAACAACATACCCAAAACCCATTTTCCCATAAATTCTTAAAATTATGCATATATGAAAATGACCCTTTGTTCCTAAAATGAATCATAAAAACTAAACTCTCATTCCATTATGAGAAATGAGTCAGTCCTCATTAATTTTCATAAATATTAATCACAACTCACTACAAGTTTTTCACCTAGGGTTAAATAGTATTCAATTATATCAATGAACATAAAACCAAATATTCAACCCATGGGTACTCATATATTCCCATGTACATGGGTATTCATCTCCAATGAATGATATCATTACCAAAGGATGATTATTTATAGTCTTTGGTATACCTTCCCAAAAAAGAAACACAAAAGAAAAAGAATAAAAAATCAGGATCTAAAACCACTTTGTTACCTCACGGCCTTGGTTCCACATGCATGTGACCCATGTCGGACTGCCATATAACCACGAGCGAGCCGCTGCATACTCTAGAAGATTATGACTAATAATGAGGTCATGATAATCTAATGTTGTGGATACTATAACCTCATTTATCAGTGTACTACACTATTTGATATAAATGTTTAATATAGGACACAAATGTAACAATGAACCATTATAATATCTCAATAAGTAAAACATGAAATGAATTATCCAAAAAAATAAACATATTTAATGATAATTTACATTTCATGTTTCAATATAAAAAACCAATAAATAAATACTAATTTTTAAAAAACACAATCGGGACATAAACTATGTTTGGTCACCTCATCCATGATTCACACTAATCAGCAATATACATGGGGAATTTTTCCCATATCCTTCCCTTCATCCAAAAAAAATCTATTCTCAAACCGATCATGATGCCTGAATAGGGTATTAGTACAACTCAATAGGCTACTGATAATAGTGTCTGAAACAAATACCATCTATAATAACCATATTAAATTTTATAAATAAATAATTATAATGCATAAAGAAATTGTTAATACATTATCGATTAATATATATTTTACCACATTAACCCTATTGTTCACATTGTCACCCATAATTCAATACATACCTCGTACAGTTCTAGTGTCTCATCCATTTCTATGGTGTGTCACGTTTTTGATTATCTATGTTAACATTTATTATTTGAATTACTATTGAAATTTTCAAATACATAAAAATATATTTCTGGCATGCTAATGTGCAATATGGACACTGACCTTAGGGGTCAATTGTGAGTAAAAAATAATGAATATATGCTTCATATGGAAAATATAAATCTCTCACGATCTTTTCCCTCAAAAAATCACATTGAACTTTTTAAGACAAATATTATCTCACATTTTCTTCTTCCTCTAAATCTCACATGGTTCTATATAAAATAGTATTAGAAGATCTCTTAGTTTTCATTAGTAAATCCCCTTTTGTCACACATTTGACATCGCATATGGTACTAAATTTCATCACAATAACAATAAATATCCATTTCACCAATAATTCCAATAAATAATTCATAATTAATTACTTGTTTCCATATCCTTTAAATAATTCAACAATTAACTATTCATAACAAACCCTTCAATTATTTACTCCTTTAATTGGACAAGTCAACATTGTTAATTAATTAATGAATTAGGTTACCACATAAGGATCATTAATTAATTGTAAATATAATTAGTTATTTCACAATTTTATAATTAGCATACCAATTATTTATTCCCAATTTCCTTATTTAATAGCGGATTTTTAATCCACCAATTAATTATGAATATTTCACAATTTCCATTATTCCACTAAATACTCATTTTCATTAATTGGTGATACAATTAATAATATAAATATAAAACAATTAATTCAACAATTATTCATGTCACTAATTTAAATTAATATCAAATAATTAATGAAATAATTATATTTTCATCAAATTCCTTGATTTCACAATTCCATATTTAATTAATTCACAAAATTAATTAATTCCATAGGAAATTTAATTTATAAAAAATATTGAAATGTTACATCTATCATTTATGACTACCAAATCAAGAAAATGGGATTGAGAATAATAGACCACTTATCTTAACCACTCTATAATGAATTTCTCCATTATAATCCTAATAAATTGTGCAACACAATGACATAGATGTGACATACAAATCTAAAACCCATAGAATCAATAAATGATATATCTAGAGATATAGATATATAATCATGTGTATATACCTATTTTCACCCAATCAAGATTATGTTATTGAAGACCGTATAAAATTCTCACATAAAAAAATTGAAGGATAATAAGTGTGAGAGAAATGGAAATGAAATCTATATATTAGGAAGGTAAAGACCTTCGATCGAGGCTATGAATCACAATGAAAAGAAGTTATATGACCTTGGAAATCATCCAACAATATTTAATATCCTGATAAAATGAGTTTTTATACATTTTAGATGAAATGGGTGTGTTTTAGTCATTCAATATAATTTAAAACTAATTTTCACACCATTAAATATGTTCTTGATTTGTTGTATAGGGATGCATGGTTTTCCCGAACCATGTTACAACCAAGCACATTATGTCTTAGGGGTGAATATTTTACCATTTCAGGGTGAATATTTTTTCAAACCAAGTTCTAGAAATGATAAAACTAAATGTTTAGGGTTTCATGGTTTTCTCTTACTGTAAACTAACTAGGGACAATACCTTTTTTCTTCCATTTTTCTCAAAACTCAATCAAACAAAAAACAATTTAAAACCAAAACGAAATATACTCAAAACTCACATAGTCAGTACCTTTAAGAACACAGAAAAAATCCATAAATAGTTAGGTTATAGCATGGAAAGGGTTGACCATAGGGAGATGAGTTATGGATTGATTATATCTTTAAAATACATGAACACTTGCAGACTCCATCAAAGAAGAGAGTCATGTTGACTAATTATATGCTAAAAGTATCATAAATTCATTATTGGGATATTAAAAATATGACTAAACTGCAGAATTTTATTTTGTGGAAGGTATTATTGGAGAGGTTATTTGAGAAATTCTATCCGGATACACTTAGGTAGGAAATAGTAATTTAGTTCCTGATATTATCTTAAGAGAGTATGTCTTTAATAGAATATTCTAGATACTTTAAAAAATTTAAGATCATTTATCTAGATTTTTTTTGGATGAGGCTATTGTGTTAGAGAGGATTTAAGAAGAATGTATGTATGTAATTAAGTCCCATGTGAACATATTATTTCTGATATAGTTTTTAGAATATTTAAATCAAGATCTCATAATAGAGGTAAACAAGGAAAGGACTTCTAATCAATGATATATGTTTGTTGTTGGATAATGGGTAATTATGTCTTCTGAGAGTATGAAGTGTCATTTTAATTTAAATAGAAATATTAGTGGAAAAAGTGTTGTAAGGGAATTATTAATTTATCACATGACTATTATCATGTGATTTATCATGAGTTTGGTAAGCTATACAAGTCTCATAGACATTGTCCCTAACCACCAATGGAGTGTCGATCAAGCAACAAGATAGTAAATCTATAGAATTTCAATAGGAACGGACAACTGATTTCTAATGATGGATAATCTATATAAAATCATAGGGTAGAATGAGATCTAATACACAAAATCTGGTTGGCATTTGTACATATACTAGTCTTTGAAGTAGAAGTAGTGGAAACCGTATATCTAGGAAATTGTTCCCATAACAGCAATGTGGGTTAGCACATTGGAGTCATAGTGAATCAATTTGAATAGGTGAAGGGAAGTTACCTGTATTTCATCATGCACTTGTGGATAATGGGGTTGGACCATTGATATTAAGAAGTAATATTATTTTGTTTTATATATTTTCTAGTTCCTTTTTTATTATTGATTCTTTTATTGATTTATATGTTTAAAACATGTTAACAGTTTGATCCTAGTGGGGAGGATTTTTATTGTGGAAATTGTGATGGATACACTGTTGAGAGTATGGTCTAGGGATATCTTCATGCATAATGTATCTTCTCTCAAATTCGTGGATTATCATTATTTATGGGATTTCCACATCATATACATGTAAATATTAGACATAATTATAGGTATAGACAGACTAGTGACATGGAGACATCACATTGATTACTACCAGAGGTGAATAAATTTCTCATCTCATAAGGGTGAAATGTATCTTCTTCATGGTGAATAGGATATCATGGTAGTTCAATAATTCCCATTTACACAACACTTAGGATAACTCACACCATAGTTTTCAAGTCTATTTTTGGATTACAGTGGTGGAAATCATGATGATGTTCCATATATTGCGTAAATAATTCACGATGTTGTTCTAGATGATATAACATTGTTTCCACCTAATATAGTTGTGTAATTACAAATTAAATCATGCATGATTTGATAAAAAATTTATTACACTATATATAATGGCACTAAAAGAGCTTCAAGAGCACAATTCTCAGCTGGGAGAGCAGGAGTACAATAGATTTATGCATCTAAGTACATATCTTTAAGGATCACATGTGTTGATACTGGGAGATTTTGTTGTGTTTTAAGTATCTCAGATGTTGAGTCCACATGATTTTAATTCACCTATAGATGAACTAAATTTAGTTATAATGGTTTTTCCTTTAAAATTTTCAATAAATAAACTCTCACAGAAAAAACATTATTGTGATTGTTGACTATAATAGTTTGATTTACAAATTTTTTTGGAGGGATTTGAATCTTTTGTAGTGGATATATATAGAATATATGATGTTAATTAATATTGGGATATCATATACACCCATAAAGGGTGATTGTGCTGGTGATTACCTAATTAATATGTTTTGGAGTTAGGTTGTTAGTGGGTCTGGTGTTGAGTATAAGATGATGATTCTACTAGCTAAGATGAACATTGTGGTTCTAAAGTGTCGGGAGAGGATGAATCTAGTATCATTTTTAGTAGAGTCCACTTGTTTAAGATGGATTATTGATATGAAAAACGAGGATCTATAAGGAATGATTATAAGTTAATTAATTGAAGGTAGGGAGTCATCTTCGGACTGGAACATATAATAGGATGACAACATCTATGTCAAGAATTACTTTTTTGTGCCAACATGCATGCAAGAGAATATTATGCATGAAATTCATTCCTCAAACTGGATGGTGTATCTATGTGTGAGTAAAATGTAACATGACCTGTGATGAGAGGTTTTGTGGTAGAATATTAGAAATGAATTAGTAGGTTTCATGACACGATGCTAAACCTATCATCAGGAGAAGGAAGAGAATAAAAAACCAAGTGATTTTCTATAATTTTTATCTAATCATGAATGAAAGTTGATGATGTTACCATTTATTTAGTAATGGGTCTCTGAATAACCCCTCAAAATAATGATGTTTTCTTATTATCGTGGATTGATTGAAAAAGAGAGAAACTTTCATTACAATATAGGATAATTTCTTAGTGAAGTATATGGGATATTTTTATGTTCATGAGATCATCATTTTTCATGAGATTACCACATCTATAGTTTCATTCAATTATTCACATTTTACATCATACCTCTGATCATTCATAAATAAGGCATTGGGTATGTTGGTTTTCTTATGTACAAATTTTAACCCATAGAAATTTAGGAAATCTGATCTTATTGTACAAGTTCTTGAGGATACTCTGTGAGACTATGTGATAGACTTCAATGGGTCTTTTTAGAAGCACTAATATCTAGTAGAGTTTTCCTATAACAATTGTTATATTTAAACTATTCAAATGGAACCATTAAAGTATCTTTATTATAGGCTATATAGATAATGTCTATGTTGGATAGAAGTCGGTGAGTTAAAACAATTTTTTCCAACTGTCATGCATAAGACCTCAGAATTGGTATATATGATTTGGAAGTGTATGACTATGGAAATGAGTATATATATGTTGTCTAATGATAGACATTGACAACCCATATAGTTTACATAGTGTGATAGTAAATTCTGTTTGTTTTCTTCTACATTCTGTCAACACATGATATGGAGAATGGGTATTCTAACGCCTATGATCATTGGAAAATTCATGATTTTGGAGAGAATCAATCTGATGGTGTATTAGTTATATATTAAAAAAAATTACTACTCTGAATGATAATTTTCATGTTTTAAATCAATAGAAGTACCACCTCATCCCTTCTCATGGGATCAAGGTGATTGATGGTTAATAATATATAGATGCTTTCATTTAGGATCATCTAATATGCATGTGGGATTATAGTGAGATATTTTTAATTGAAATATCATATAGATTGTTGGTTTTTTATAAAATATGGTATAGTTCAGGAGGATACATGGGATAGGTAAGTGGGAATGAGTTCATTGTGGCTTAATATTTTTGACATGGAATCTTATATATTCTTATGAATATATCTCAAGGGTCAGCTATTATAAGGTGTTGATATTGAAAGATCCTTAATATTACTAGTCTTTACTAGAGATCTATTATTGGTACTATTTTTTCAATAATTGTTTAATAATCATTTGGGTTTTACCATGGGATATTTTTTATGTAATATTGAGAAAAATGGATGAAATGACACTTTACATGGTTGACACATTGTTTTCCCTAGTCATGATCTTCAACCAAGCAAACTTTGAAACCCAAAACGGATAGATTTTGCATAGCTGGCATAGGGTATTAATGAAATTTATACATATAATGAGTAACCATTTACTACTATAATAGAGATTCATGGGTCTTTCACTGTTAGGGGAAAACATGTGCCCCTTCCCATCAAATCGTGTGCATGAAATAATTAAGCCCAAAATTTAATTTTAAAATTCATCGAACCAATGAAACTAATCTATTTTGATCCCCAGTCAACCATATGATGTAATAAATTATTCTTGGTCTCTCTATATGAATTATATGCTCTCTTTATCTTTGTTCTTAATCAATAAAATCTCTAATTAAAGGTCATATCCTCTTGCAATAAGTGAATCGGATTTCAGTTCCTCTATCAATCTTTAACCATTCTTAAAACTATCTATCTATTATGTAATCTTATGTTTTAGCTAGTTATATATCTATTTAGTGCGATCAATATCTTCAAATTATTCATCAATAAAAATACTTATATGATCTTTATTTCTTCAATCTTGATTTATTTTTTTAATTAGATCTAGTTCAACATCACTGTGCCGCTAAATTTATAGGGAATTCCATTGGCGATCATTCATCATAAACATTTAGGAAGGTGGTCTATAAATCAAATTCTAGATTTATTTCTTGGAATATGAATTCTCATGTTTTAGAATTAAAAATTTTTATGAATTGAAAATATTAATTGAAATATTTAATGTGGTGAATTTATTAGTTGAGATAATTGTAATATTATTATATCTTGGGAATTCATGATTTAGATAATTAATTTGTAATGTGATATTACAATTTTTTAATTTGAAGAACTAATTATAGAATTAATTAAGGACAATGAGATCATGTATTGAATAATTAATTATAGTAATTAACTATATGGACATGTAATCAGAAAATCCAGATAATTAATAGATTAATTAATTATATTAAATTGATATTGATAGGTAAATTACTAATTGTTGAATTAATTATGGGTTATCTAGAGAGAATTATTAGATAATTTATTTTATAATTAATTGTGAGTATGGATTTGATTAATAAATCATAATATTAACTAATAGGAATTACAATAATTATTAATTGTTGAGTTAAATAATGAGAAAAGGATGATTTATTAACTGTTGTGTTAATCAACAATAATGAAAAGAGTAATACATTTTTCAGTTCATTAATGTGAATGGGAAGATTAATTAATTTTTTTCTTAATTAATGTGAGTTATAAGATAAATTAACTATTGATTTAATTAATTAAGAATGAGTATATTAATTAATTATGGAGTTAATTAATGAGAACATAACTTTTAATAATTTTTTACTAAATTATTGAAAATGAGAATATTAATTAATTATTATGTTAATTAATTATAATGACATGATTAAATAATTGTATAATTAATTAATGTGGTGATGAAAGGTAATAAGGGAATTAATTTAATAATTGAGATATAAAATTATAACTATGGAACTCTCTGATTTATTTGATATATAATTTTCAAAATGGAATTATAGAACATGAAATCCCTTAGGGATAGTTTGGACAACATCGAGGGAAGAAGTACGTAATGATATTTAGGTGTACCAAAACCCAAGGAGATGGGAATTTATGTAGTTAAATAAAAAAATTATTTTATAATGTGATAACTGTATATTTATGCATTGAGTTTATTTATTTTTTCTACTGTAATCACTATTAAATGACTTGATTTTTTTTAAACCATTAGTTATAGTCTACCACATTGTACTCACACCCTACTCGGGATGATTAATCTGTACTCAAATATATTTCATGGATAAAAGAAAATATAAGTGCAAAGGACCAGTGTTAGATGGATGAGTCAGGATGGATCATGGATGAGGGAACCAGACATCATTCGATACCCACTTGAGAGTTGTGAGTGTCATTATTTTAATATTTTATACACATGACACATAAATTAACATGCCATGTTTTCTACTTTAGTTTATATATTATATCTCTTGGTTTTGTTTTCTTGATATAATGGTATTTTGTATGGTTCTATACTCATACACTTTATTTATTTATTATGGTCTATTACTATGATAAAAGATGATATAGTCTCCCCATGAAAGACATATCCTACCCTTACTGCCAGTTGGAAAATCTTTCTTATGGAGAGGCGTGCTTGAGGTCATGTGACCGACCAGTTCAGGGAACCGGGGTGCGGTACCCAAGTAGGTATGTTACACTTAATAAATAGGAAAATAAAACCAAATTGTTAGATAAATTGTTATAATAATATTTCATAATCATCAATTATCACTCACCGTATAAGATATAAGATATAATATATATATATATAATGAATTTACATATTAAAGGAACAGCAAACCCACTTCCTGGCATATTTTTCATTCTTTTTTCCCATCTCCATAGTTATATTACCTTCCAAATATCAATAATTTTCATACGTTATTCGGTCATCGACCGTACATAACATATCTAGTGATGTATTCAATTAATATTGATTGAATTAGTATATATATATATATATATATATATATATTTTATCACCTCATCATATACCCCATGAAACCGTTGACCACATCATCATCATTATATTATCCATGTCCAAGCAGTATATATGAAATACACTACATCTATTATATCATGAATTATACATCAAACCATCCCAATCCATGAAATTACATAATTAAAAACCCATAGTCACTTCAATCATAGTAAAAGTACATACTATAAACACAATTCATGAAAACACAAACACACAGACAAATATATATATATATATATATAATATAAGAAACATTATATCATGTTTTTAATAGTATCATGTACAATGTAAAATTATAAAATTGATACACCCATATATTGTGTATTATCTGATGTCCTGGGGGGATACGAGAAGTCATCCATAGGTTAATTCAAAAACATATATGTTGGGGAAAATCCTAGTTCCAAATTAATTTAGGTGATAGTTTTTTAGTAGATTGTGGTTCTTGAGAAAATAAAATCATGAATTATTAGAGTATTTTACACACAAAAACATTATCTACCACAACATATCATTAAAATAAACTATAACTTCCACCCAACATGAATCCCAATTACCCCTACTGTGGTATATCTAATTAAATCAAAAAATAAATAAATTTTCTATATCTTATAAGAAACTATATAACATATTAATTTTTAAATTATAAATTATTCAGTTATAAACCAATAATAAAATAATATTTTTTAAATTATTCCATTACATTAAAGTAGGATTTCTTATTTAACCATTGCAGTCCTATATTTTTTTCATTAACCAGGCTGGGTCGTTATCCAACCCGGCGCCCGACCCGGTCCGTGACATGTCCCGAAGGGCGTTCCTGATCCCCACGGGCTGGTAACTAGTGTTGGGCACCATAGTGAGGCAGTTAGGAATGATTTAGCCCAGAAAAGACATATAAAAATTGACATATACTAAGCAAGGTAGTTAAATACTTGAAATTAAAAATAGAACAAGAATGTAAAGTTAAACATACCTCCAAGTGA
Organism: Viscum album; assembly: GCA_963277665.1. Classification (NCBI taxonomy): domain Eukaryota; kingdom Viridiplantae; phylum Streptophyta; class Magnoliopsida; order Santalales; family Viscaceae; genus Viscum; species Viscum album. The sequence continues at coordinate 529,983,985 of OY728137.1, forward strand.
CCCCATGGGTCACCAACAAACACATAAACATGCTTACTACAAGAGATATCCAAAACAAGAACCTGAAACTAAAAATATAAAGTAGGCATGAGCACTGAAATTCTTAGTAGGAAAGCCAAAATAAAATGACGCCCTATGCCACTGCCTTTAATAAGAAATCCAAATAATGGTAGTTTTAAAATAAGGCATAATTAAATAACTTTGTTCACTATTCTAATTCAAATAACAAGCCCTCATTTCCAAGAAAAATATTTCTCTTCCCTTTTCAAAAAATGTTTTGAGCATGCATTAACATTTCAAAATTTAAGAAGACCAATTTATATTCAATTATTGTTTTCACAAAAGAGGGAATAAGTATGAAACAATGGAATTTAAAATCGTATCACAAGCACCATGGGATGTACCTAAGAAGCTAGTGTTAGTTTGGGACCTTGGATCTTTGTGTCTTGGTGAAATGTGGCATAGAAGACCATGACCCTCAGTCATTCATATGTTTAGTTATTGTTGCAATCATCAAACATGCAATGAAATGGGGTCATGTCACCTCCAGAACTCTAGCCCACAAGTCCTAGTTCACCCACCTAGATATCCAGGTTTCCCATTGTGCTCTCTTTCATGTGGTGGTGAGTTTTCATTAAAATAATATACATGAACACATCTTTATCTTTTATCAAAAACACACCCACCCTCTCACCACTGATCTCCCCCTTGGGCTCATCCACCTTTTTCTATCTGTCACACAAAATTGCACAAGACTCTTTACTCGGCACATATCATAAACCAAACATAAACACATACATAAAATTTCTCAAACTAGGGGAATTTCTGAAGTGGGTTTTTCCATTTTCGCAAACCAGACTCAATGTCCCAAATGGGCCTCATCACTTTACAAGGATTATTCATCATTTTGGAACACATGAAGGAAGTGTGTTTTTAAAACAAACATAGAAAAACACTTACAATGAAGTAGTCATTTTTAGGAAATAAAATCAACTTTTAATCCTTTGTTCACACCGAAACCCATTTTAAAAATCACTTTATAATCCCTTCAAAAGTAAAACATGTCATTTCACTTTCATAACAAATTAAAAAAAAAGACCACACACATTTTCGAAATACCCATTCCATGTTCAAATACACAGGTGACAAATTTTAAATAACCATAACCATATATATGTATAGTGAATATGAATTTAATTTAAAACCAAAGAAATAATTCTAAATAAACATCAAGAAAAATTTGAAACACTAATTAAAGGTAAAGTCATAAGAAACCTACCACAAATCAGGCAGCTTCTAACAAAGGAATCCATAGGCCACTTTTCATACATGCATATACATTTTCATGCATATACATATATGCAGGCCTTTGTTACTGATGACTCAAACCTCCAAGGTTGGGGCCCCTCACTAAACATATAATTAAATAAAATTATTAAACACTTAAACATTTATAAAACATTGCAAAATAGCACATCAAAAGATTACACCCAAAACACACTCAAAACATCTTTTCTAAAACCAAACGCACTAAGATGCAACACCAAAACACCAACTGTAGCCTACACACATTTTAATAGAAGAACTTCATAGTTAAGAAACACTGATAAACAACTCATCATGTGTTTTTTCCACACAAAAATTTCATGTGCAATGCATAAAAACACTAATAGAAAATGAAAACACACCCAACCCTCAAGAAGAACTAGATTGCAGCATGAAAAATAATTAATAAATTATTCAAACAACTTATAAAGTATTTACAATAAACAAAAAAAAACTTTTCACATTCAAAATAACAAATTTTCACATCAAATACTCATCATTAAGTAATTTCACTTAAATCAAATTATTCTGAACATTACATGTGTATACGTAAAAGGAATATGTATATATATATATATATATATATTTCTTAGTGAAAATACACTCAAAACCCAAAAATCACTTCAAATATACTTCAATTTTCACATCAAATTGTGCAGAAAATTTAAATGACACATTAGCACATGAAAATAAATTAATGAACATGATAAATTAATTAAAAAATAAAATTAATTCATTAAACAACACTTATTTGCAGAAACACATACCTCTAGTATCGAAACATCGCAAACGCGGTGCACAATCTCCACCACATGACAACTGTAGCACATCAACATCATATTGAATGCTAAAACAAGACACTAAACTAAATTCATCACAATTGGACCCTAATAACATAAATCCATAAAATGTGATCCTACTAGAGGAAAAAAACAACCCATCAATGTGGAAAAAACCTACGGAAAGGGTTTTAGGAGGTTGGTCTAGTGTGACAAAGAGGGTTTCGTGATGGGGGTCATACGCACAAGGGGATTCTGGCTAGAGAGGCACCTCCAGACAGGAGTAGGAGAGGTGTGACTCATTGGGTTGGTACGACAGGTGGTCTGGCTGATAGGGAGGTGGTTCAAGGGAGGTCGTGTGTGTCGGTGGAGGCTAGCGGGGATGTGGTGCACCGGTTAGATGGTAGCTGGTCTAGCGAGGAGCAGCGAACGGTAGGGTCAGTCTGTGCCGGAGGATGTCGTGCCACGCCGGAGGACGTCGCATCATGTCGGAGGAGGCCGCACCGAAGGATGTCACGCTGGAGGAGGCCTACGCCGGAGGAAGTCAAGGGGAGGGGATTAGCGGCATGGGTAGGGTTAGGAGGGGAGAGTGGGGGTCTGCATGAGGAGGGTAGAAGCACAAGAGTGACAGAGAAGGGAAAAAAGAGAGGGATAGAAAAATGAAGGAGATAAAAAAATTTAAAAAAAATAAAAAAAAATTATAATAAACAAATAGAAAGGAAATAAAATAAGTATTAAAGAGGAGAAAAAAAGTAATAAAGAATAAAAATAACTAGAAATCATAATAAAAACAAGATAGTGATGTTAATAATTTTATAATAATGTTAATGATTTAATAAAAATTATAACCTAATTAAAATATTTACAAAAATAATAATAATAATAACCTATTTTGAAATATTAACTTAAATAATAATAATACTAATGATAAAACTAAAATTATAAAACCAATAAAAATGATAATATCTTTATTGATTGAGGTGAGACACCACACACAATCACGTGCATGGTCACACTTATGGTCACTCGCCCATATAAGATCTCAATTTCTTCCAAAATACAACTAGTTCAAACCACAGCTCTAAAAGTAAGACCCAAATTAATTAAATTAAAATTAGGCATCAGTCGGGGTGTGACAATTCTTCCCACAATGACACTTTCTGCCCCCAAAAAGTCCCAAAAGACATAACTAAGAAAATATTCAATGAAATACCACAAAGATAACTAAAATAAAACTCAATCACCTGAAGATCGGGCATTCAAAACACCCATGTCCTGAAACAAAAAAGACCCCAAAACCAGAATCACCAAGAAAAATGACCAATAGTAAGGAATTCACCGTGAAATAGAACTACAACATGGAACACCACAACCCCTAACTTAGGGATCACCGGGGCTGCTCAAGATCTCCATGAACACTGGTCAAGAGACCCACTATCCGAGCTAACAAATTAGAATGGATGAGGTTGGGTAGAGAAAAAGCAAGGGGTTTCCCCACCAAACCCACTTTTAAAATAGAGTCTTACTCAAGCTCAACCTATGTTGGTCTTCCCACTATATTAGGGTTCTCATCAAAAAAAAATTCTTCAAACCATAACAACTCACAACTCATACAACCTCTAACACTAGCTTGACCCTCAAAGTTCAATTTTATTAACCAACACAAGAGGGAACATCAGCTAGACCCACATAGGGTCTCCCCACCATTTTAAGATTTCCTAACACCACAAAACCTACGCGGGAATTCCCATTTTACTTTGAGAAACATTGATTGAACCCTAGATCACGAACCCCCCAACATGGGTCGTCCTGCATGGATGGTTCCTACCCTGGAAGATATTCCGCCACATGAGATAGTCTTGGTAGCGGAGACCCCTAACCAGGAGGCAAATTGGACAGGTGTGCATCAAATCCAAAAGACATGAGTATCTCCAAAATGAGTATCTCCAAGACATCCCCGTTCATAGAGAAACGATACGATCACCATTTATTGGTCTAGTACTGATCCTCCAAAAACACTCAAGACAACTTACACCCACACAACATTCAGTGTTCCTAAAAACCGAAGACTCTCCCAACTTCGCAATGCATCCAAAAATATCCAACCAACCTCGACATCCACAAAAATTTAACCCAACTGTGATAAACCCAATTCTGCCACTCCACTAGGAGTCTGGGTTGAGCCAAGAACTGAGAGACATTCTAGAAACCCATGGGACATTTCTGGGGGCATATCCGAACGAGAAACCCAAAACCAACCTTCCACAATATCAAACACCGCATAAAATAAAAATCCACACTTCACACACAAATCCAAAAGTTCAAACTTAAGAAATCAAAGCATTATCAAAGAAAAACACCCACTCCACATCAACCCAGAACTGAAATAAGACATTTTTAACACTAAAGCACCTGAATAGAGAACTAGTGGTCATGTCTAACTCGGCTACATGGTTTAGCATACCATGCCCTAGGAAATAACCAACCAATAAGAGGGTAAAACCTTACTCTCAGGCATCACATGGGTCACTACTCCATGTGAGACCTCACACAGTACCAGTTTACTCCTACTGTCATTTCCCATTCACATTGACCAAAGCTAAAAACATAAATCCTAGATTATCCCCGGTTACTCGAGGATCAGAACGAGTAAGAGTTCGCGACATTCTTCCTGCACCAACCACTCAAGTACTGACGATAAATATCCAATCTAAGTAACACCCGAAATAATAAGAAGAAAACCTCCTCTGATACCATTTTGTCACGAACCAGGTCGGGTCGTCATCCGACCTGATCTGCGACTTGGACCGAGGGGCGTTCCCAATACTCACGGGCTGGAAACTAGTTCGAGGAACCACAATGAAGAATTTGGGAACAATTTATCCCATAAAAGACATAAACAATCTGCATAAACTAGGAAAGTTAGTTAAATACTTGAAATTGAAAATAGAACAATAATGGAAAGTTAAACATACCTTCAAGTGACCTCATAGGTCACCACCAAACATAAAAATAAACTTACTGCAAGTGAGATCCAAAACAAGAACTTGAAACTAAAATTATAAAGTAGGCATGAGCAATGAGATGCTCAGTAGGTAATCCAAAATACAACAATTCCCTATGCCACTTCCTTTAATAAGAAATCCAAATCATGCTAGTTTGAAAATAAGGTATAATAAAATAACTTTGTTCACTCTTCAAATTCAAACAACAGGCTTGTATTTCCAAGAAAAACATTTCTCTTCCCTTTTCAAAATAGATTTTGAGCATCCATTAACATTTCAAAATTTAACGAGACCAATTTAGATTCAATTATGGTTTTCAAAAAAGAGGGAACAAGCATGAAACAATTGAATTTAGAATCATATCACAAGTATCATGGGAAGAACCTAAGCAGCTAGTGTTAGTTGGGGACCTAGGATCTTCGTTTCATCGTGAAACATGGCATAGAAGACCACAACCCTCAGTCATTCATATGTTTAGTTAGTGTTTCAATCGCCAAACTTGTAATCAAACCGGGTCAAGTTACCTTAGGAACACTAGCCCACAAGTCCTAGTTCACCCACCTAGATACTCAGGATTCCCATTGTGGTATTTTTCATGTGGTGGTGAGTTTTAATAAAACTAACATACATGAACATATCTTTCAATTTATTCCAAAACACTCCCACCCTCTAACCACCGATCTCCCACCTTGGGATCTTCCCCCTTTTTCTATCTGTCATACAAAAATGTAGAAGCCTCTTTCTAGGCACATATGACAAACCACACATGCACACTTACTTCACATTTCTCAATCTAGGGGAATGTCTCAAGTGGGGTTTTCTATTTTCACAAACCAAACTCAAAGTGCCAAATGGGCCTCATCATGTTACAAGGAGTATTCATCATTTTGTAACACATGAAGGCAGTGTATTATTAAAACAAACATAAAACCACACTTACAATGATGTAATCATTTTTAGGAAATCAAATCATCATTTAATCATGTGTCCACACCGAAACCCATTTTGAAAATCAGTTTGGAATCCCTTTGAAATTCAAAAATGTCGTTGAACTTGCATAAGAAATTCAAAAAAAAGACCAAACACCTTTTGTAAATACCCATTTAATGTTCAAATACACAGGAGACCACATTTTAATATGTCACGACCTGTCCTTGGGGCCCGTGTCATGACAACCCCAAGCCCACCTTCCATAGGGCAGGGGCTGGTGACTAGCACCAAAGGCATAAATCCCAAAAAAAGGGAAGGTATTTCCTTTTATGAAGTAACATACACAACAGAGTACGCAAGTGAAGTAAGCACTAAGTAAAATTGGGTACAAGGTAAGTGCTGAAAAGTAAATGGGCCAGTATACAAACCCAAATGAAAGTATAGCACAACTGAAAGGAAAGTACAACAGTAGTAAGTAAGACAGCAACATGAGTCGTCCTCCAGAAATCCCACCTGCAGGGTGGGTACAGATAGTCTCCTCAGCTCTTCGAGTCTGGCCATCTGCTCCGTGTACATCCTGCTAAGTGGTCCACCTCCGGGTACCGTCCAGCTCCATAAGCCTCCACCTCGATCAATGTTGTCTGTTGTCTCCATCCAACACAACGTAGTGCGGGCATAGCCCATGTAGGGGTGAGTAAACGATACTTAGTAGGGACCCAAAGACCCCTGAAGGTATCTCAGAATCCATGAAGGATAAACCACAATGGAAAGATACAATCACGAAGTATCAACCGAATATACTTAGATATATTCCCATACATATACCTAAGTCATCAATTGTAGTTCACCTCCAACTCTTGATCCCAAGCTCAACCAGACCACACAGGAAAACACAACCCAGTCCACACAGGAAAACACAACTCAGTCCACACAAGAAAACACAAATCAGTCCACATAGAAAAACACAACTCAGCCCATACAGAAAATCACAACCTAGTCCACTCAGGAAAGCACAACCCAGTCCACACATTATTGATGAAGATTGAAGTCAAGACTCAGCTCACACAGGTATACATCTTTCGTATAGTGTTAGGGATGATCAAATGTAGTCACTGATTCATCTAATTTGTTGGACCCACATAGGATACATGACTAGCTAAGCTGTCAGACCCACATAGGATACAAGACCAGCTACTCTGTCAGACCCGCTCAGGATACAAGTATAGAGGTCATACTGTCAGACCCACGTAGGATACAAGAACAGTAGTCATCACTATCGGACCCTACTAAGGATCCCAGTATAGTCATCATCACTATCAAAACCACAGAGGATCCAAGTACAGTCATCCTCACTGCCGAACCCACGGAGTATTGAAGTATAGTCGTCCTTTCTGCCGAACCCACAGAGGATCCAAGTACAGTCGTCCTCGCTGCCAAACCCACGGAGGATCCAAGTACAGTCGTCCTCGCTGCCTAACCCATGGAGGATCCAAGTATAGTCTTCCTCACTACCGAACCCATGTAGGATCCAAGTACATTTGTCCTCGTTGTCGAACCCATGGAGGACCCAAGTATAGTTGTCATCGTTATAGTCACAGCCATCTCTAGGGTTCCCGCACGCAGCACGCTCAATTCTGGGAGGGTCAGCTCCTCGAGCAAAGTTTCGATACATCAAATGTCATAAAGTATAGAGTTGATGTATCCCAAAGTTATGTCTCGTCAAAATAAATCCAACGCGACAGACAGCGCGTCAATCGGACACCCGGTCTGAGAGTTATTGGCTTTTCCGTCTCAGGGGCCTGGTTACTTTTTAAGCCAAAACCAAACTGGACACACTCCAACTGCATCCAAACCTCAACTGGAGTAATCCAAAAGAACTGTCTCAACAAAAGGATTTCAACGCATTTGACGTCACTTCAAAGAGACATCTGGTCCTTAAGATATAAGTGTTTCCGCTCCAAGGGCCCGGTTGGTTTCGGGTTCGAACCAACCCGGCCATACCCAAAATTTTATGAAACCTCAATTGTGATATAATAAAATGAATGTCTCGGTCCAAGGATTCCTATTCAACTGATAGTGCATCGATCAGAGTTCTATAGTTCATGTTATGGGAAAAATACCAAAAATGGTCCGAAGTGGGGGGCTGGGCCCGGTTCGACCCGGCACAACCCCCCCCCCCCTGGGTCGGCCAAAACCGGGTCGACCTAACCCAGGTCCGGGTCTGGCCTGGGCCGGCTGGGTGCAACCCGGTCCGCGCACCCCCCCCCCCCCCGGCCCGGCTGGTGGGGTGCGCTTGCTCGGCCAGCGAGCTGAGCGGGTGGTGCGGCCCCCGCTTTCCACGGACGTGGTGCTAGGGTGGCGCCGCAGCTTCACTGGATCCCGCGCAGCCATGGGATCCAGACCTCGCCACAGCGGCGGGCTTCTTCCAGCGGCGCGCCAGGGCGCCGCCCCCTCCAGGCGGCCGACCGGTGCCGCCGGCCTCCTCCAGCCACCGGGGGCTTCCGCGGGCCACCGGATTCATTCAGATGCTCTGATTTAACTCCCGTCTGCGCCTGCGGTTGTCTCAGGACCCGTATATCATTGATAAGTCCTCAAATTTCCATTTCAGTCCCGCTTCGTCATCTCCAATTATTTCGCACATCAATAACAAATTAGCGGTGGGTTTGGACTTGTTCATTAGTCTGCACCCACTGCGTTATTGGTTCTAAACATCAGCAAATAATTTTCACACCATGCCGAGGGTATAAAATCACATAATGAAATATATACAAATTTTCCCCTACCTCAAAAAATAAAGATGAACATCAACGTCGCAGTAGACGGCGTCGCGGGGAAAAGGGTTGGTGGCACGTCGTTGTTCTTCAAGGAACCAGCATTCTTCGTCGTTCTTCGCCGGAGGCCGGCGTTCTTCGTCGTTCTTCATCGGATACCGGTGTTCTTTCAAAACCTCAAGATCTCTCCCTCGATCTTCCTTTCGCACAACGAAGCTCTCTCCAAAATGAAATAATAGGCTCCTCCTATTATTTAATTACATGCGCAAAGAAACTCCCAGTATTAAATCACCACATTTAATAACGTGTTGACCATTGATTTAAAGGAAGGGAGAGGGAAGATCCCCATTAATTAAACGTGTTGGAAATTAAATGGGGGGTTTCCCAATTAAATGAGGGGTTTTTAATGATTTTGGTGGAAATTAAATGGTGGGGATCGTTTGAGCCCCACCTCTCTAACATCCACACTTGGATAGTTAAGTGGATGTGAGCCCCACCCTTAACTATCCATAGGAGGGAATAACGACCTTATAAAATAAAAATTGTTCTGACAATTTTTATTTACTTCTTAAAAAAAACCCAAAAATTATCTTCTTCTCCATTGCGAACACAACTATGGTAAAGATCGCGTTAAGAAATTACTGGCGTTGTGAGTTCATCGGTGCCCTCGGATTTTAATTCTGAGCACTGGTTCAAAAGATAGAAAAACCTGCTCGTTCGTTTACTGAACGTACCCGAGCTAAAATTCATAAATTGATTCTGGGCACACCGGGCCTCGGAATCAAGTGTCGTTAGATGCCCCGGACTTGTAAAATTTCAATGTATTTCAAAAAATGGAAATTTTCTTGAAATTTATGGGTCATTACATTACTCCTACCTCAGGACTTTGCATCCCTGTAAAGCTACAACATAAACTAGGGGAACAAATGAGGGTACTGAGCACGCATCTGAGCCTCCGGCTACCATGTTCTCTCCTGGAGGTTCTCATGCTGCCAACGATCGTGCACAAGAGGAATTGACCGCCCACGTAGGACCTGCTCCTATAGATCCTCGATCTCCACCGGGACCTCCATAAATGTCACCCCATTATCGATGTCCATCTCCCCGTGGTCGATGATATGCATCGGGTCATGCACATATCTCCTCAGCTGAGATACGTGGAATACATCGTGCACCCGGTGCAGCTGAGGTGGAAGGGCCAGGTGGTAAACCACCTCGCCTACTCTGGTGATGACCTAAAAAGGCCTGATGAAGTGCGGATATAACTTGCTGCCCCAGCCAAATCTCTGCAACCCACACCGAGGTGAGCCCGTAAGAAAACGTGGTCGTCGTCCTTGAACTCTAGTGGTCTCCGCCTCCTATATGCATAGGATTTCTGTCTGCTCTATGTATTCCTCATCTGCTCCTAGATGATCTGAACATTCTGTGTCATATCCTGAACCATCTCTTGTCCTACGAGTGCTGACTCCCCAGGATCGGTCCAGCACAGAGGTGATCTACATGGTCGGTCGTACGGTGCCTCATATGGTGGCATCCCAATGATTGAGTGGTAGCTATTGTTGTACGCAAACTTCACCAAGGGTAGGTGATCCTCCCAGCTGCGACCAAAGTCAAGGACACATGCACAGATCATGTCCTCGATTGTCTGAATGGTCCTCTTCATCTATCCATTCCTCTGAGGGTGAAAGGAAGTGCTCAGGCGTAGTTGTGTCCCAAAATCCTCCTACAACCCCTTCCAAAGCCTGGAAGTAAAGCGAGCGTCTCGATTGGAGATGATATAAGATGGCACACCATGAAGCCTTACGATCTGATGAACGTATAGGAATCCCAATCTCTCTACTAAGCCCTGATATCTTATCAGTAGGAAGTGGGCCGACTTGGTGAGTCGGTCTACGATCACCCAGATGGTGTCGTGTCCTCTGGAAGTACGTGGGAGTCCCGGAGGAATTCAAGTCATCACTGATCTCTAGGGTTCATTTCCTTCTGAGAGAAGATACACCTGAGACTATTGGGTTGGAAAGAACTGTAAACCGTTCGATCAATGAACAATAGGTGAGACTAGCCAATTGTAAGAACTCATCTCCACCCTTTGTTGTCTATGTTCTACCATAGAGCTGTTGAGATTTATCCTCTTCCGAAAAGGGAAATTTGGTCTCACCCCCCGGGATGAACCATGTTCTTTGCCTAATACAATCAAACCTGACATGAATGGTACAATTTCATGTCATAGACGATGTCGTAAGGCCTCGACGCTACTATTAAGAGATCTAACCATTACTCTCGCCTGCAAGGGTTGAGTCACACTGTCGGCATCAATGTGTGGTTACTGGGTATTCTCCAGTTGGAATCTCACAAGTGAGGGTCAAGTCAATGGTTTTAACCAGAACCTCTCAACATCAACCATACAAAAAGGATAGTAAATCAAATGTCACAAGAACAAGTGTATTTTATTGTTGTAGCTCAAAGTAAAAAGACACAAATCATCCACAACAACCACATTAACAAGCTATGAGCAACATGAATCAATGGTCTCCATGCCTGGAGCTAGTCTCGTTCCTGCCTGTCTGCTCCTAGAGCTTTATGGTTATAGGCCTCAGCTGCCTGGAGCTGAGCTCTCCCCTGTCCAGCTGTTCCCTGCAGTCAAGGTGGTTCTCCTAGTGGTGGTGGTGGTGGTGGGGCCTAGAAACGTCGTCCACCAACTACTGTTTGGCCAGACCCTCTGCCACGTTTGCCTGCTCCCAGCGGACCACCACGGTCGAACCACTGCTTGGGAGATCCCTCTACTTCCTGCTGCTCATCTTCAGGGCGGGTCGGGCAGTCTCAAGCCATGTGACCATTCCCGCCACATGCATATCACTGCCTACTCCTCGTATAGATGGCTCTGTGCCGTGTGCCCTACAAAGCCGAACCTGTATCTTGAGGTCGTTCATCTGATAGCCTGGTCGTATTGGACTTCTGCATCAACTATCTACTGCCGGCTGCAGAAGACTCTTCTACGTGTCGTCCTGCGGAGGGTCTCACCGCTGGTGACTGCTCAACGAGAAAACTCTCCACTAGAAGGGCTCTCTCCAGCACCCCCGCTTGCATCGGGATGTTGAGGGAGATCATCAAAGCCCTGATCTCATGTATGATTCCCTGCTCAAAGGTCCAGGCCCGGAAGAATGGGTCTCGTACCATGTCCATGGAGTAGCACGATAGGTTGGTAAACCTCATCGAGTACTGGGCTACTGTCATTTTGCTCTGTCGCAGCTGCAGTAACTCCTGAATGTGCACCGCACTGAGGGTGGCTGGAATGAACTCTGAGCAGAAGAGGCTATCAAAGTCCGTCCAAAGTAGATATGTCTCGTAATGCACCAAGAGCATCAGGCTCCACCATCTCCCTGGTGCTGCATGTAGGAGACTCGTGGAAAGGATCACCATAAGGTCCGCTGGTGTCCCTACCTATCTGAAGACTCTGACGATAGCCTCCAGCCAATCCTCGGCTGCCTAAGGATCCGTCTCTCCGTGGAACTTGGGCGGCCTTTGTCTCTAAAACTCATGCAGTGTGCTCAGGCGGCGTGCACTCTCTACCGCTAGGGCTGGTAGCATCGATGGCTCTGCAGGTAGTGGTACCGCTGGCGCCTCTACTGTAATAGAGCCCTGCACTGAGGCCTCGTCGCTCGGTGGGCTGCCATCCCACACGTAACTAGGAACCCTGGCTGGCTGCCTTTGTGGGGCCATCCTGAAAAGAAACATGTGTACCATGGTTAAACAGTATACCTGGTGAGCTAACACAAAGTAATCACAAAGAAAATTTTTGAAAGGAAACACACACACAATCAGTGTTTTTGTGCACTGAGTCAGAAATCAGAAGTCAGGGTCCTATTGTATGGATACGTCATCCGCCGCACCAACACTGGACTCCCTGGACCGAAAACCACACTCAATACTCTTAACACTATTTCTTCACATAAAGGAAATATCAGAGTCCTGCGTTCTGTGGTAGAACCAACTACTCTAATACCCATTTGTCACAACCCGTCCTCGGGGCCCGTGTCGTGACTACCCCAAGCCCGCCTTCCATAGGCCAGGGGCTAGCGACTAGCACCAAAGGCGTAAATCCCATAAGAAGGGAATGCATTTCATTTTATGAAGTAACATACACAACAGAGTACACAAGTGAAGTAAGAACTAAGTAAAACTCGGTACAAGTTAAGTGCTGAAAAGTAAATGGGCTAGTATAGAAACTCAACTGAAAGTACAACACAACTGAAAGGAAAGTAAAACAGCAGTAAGTAAGACAGCCACACGAGTCGTCCTCTAGAAATCCCACCTGAATGGTGGGTACAGATAGTCTCCTCAGCTCCTCGGGTCAGGCCGTCTGCTCCGGGTACGTCCCGCCAGGTGGTCCACCTCCGGGTACCATCCAGCTCCACAAGCCTCCACCTCGATCAGTGTTGTCCGTCGTCTACATCCAACACAACGTAGTGCAGGCATATCTCGTGCAGGGGTGAGTATACGGTACTCAGTAGGGACCCCGAGACCCCAAAAGGTCTCTCAGAATCCACGAAGGATAAACCACAAGGGAAAGATACAATCACGAAGTATCAGCCGACTCTACATAGGTATATTTCCATACATATACCTAAGTCATCAATTACAGTTCACCTCCAACTCTCGAGCCCAAGCTCAACCAGTCCACACAGGAAAACACAACCAAGTCCACACAAGAAAACACAACTCAATCCACATAGGAAAACACAACTCAGTCCACACAGAAAAACACAACTTAGTCCATATAAGAAATCAAAACCCAGTCCACACAGGAAAGCACAACCCAATCCACACATCGTATATGAAAATTGAAGTCAAGACTCAGCTCACATCGGTATACATCTTTCGTATAGCGTTAGGGATGGTGAGATGTATTCACTGATTCATCTAAGTTGTTGGACCCACATAGGATACATGACTAGCTAATCTGTCGGACCCACATAGGATACAAGACCAGCTACTCTACCGAACCCACTCAGGATACAAGTACAGAGGTCATACTGCCGGACCCACGTAGGATAGAAGAATACTAGTTATCATTGTCGGACCCTACGGAGGATCCCAGTATAGTCTTCATCGCTGTCGAACCCACAGAGGATCCATGTACAATCGTCCTCACTGCCAAACCCATGGAGGATCCTAGTACAGTCGTCCTCACTGCGGAACCCACGGAGGATCCAAGTACAGTCGTCCTCGCTGCCGAACCCACGGAGGATCCAAGTACATTCGTCCTCACTGCCAAACCCACGGAGGATCCAAGTACAGTATTCCTCGCTACCGAACCCATGGAGGATCCATGTACAGTTGTCCTCGCTGCCGAACCCCCGAAGTACCCAAGTATAGTCGTCATCGTCGTAGTCGCAGCCAGCTCTTGGGTTCCCGCACATAACACGCTCAATTCTGGGAGGGTCCGCTCCTCGATAAAAGGGTCGATACATCAACTATCAGGAAGTATATATTTGATGTATACCAATGTTCTGTCTCTTCAAAAGAAACCCAACGTGATAGACGGCGCGTCAATCGGACGCCCAGTGTGAGAGTTATTGGCTTTTCCGTCCTAGGGGCCCGGTTGGTTTGTAAGATAAAACCAACCTGGCCACACTCCAACTGCATCCAATCCTCAATTGGAGTAATACAAAAGAACCTTCTCAACAAAATTATTTCAACACAATTGACGACACATCAAACGGACGTCCGGTCCTTAAGATATAAGCGTTTACGCTCCAAGAGCCCGGTTGGTTTCGGGTTCGAACCAACCCGACCTTACCCAATCCTTTCCAAAACCTCACTTGGGATATACTAAAATGACCATCTCTGTCTAAGTATTCCTACGCAACTGACGGTGCATCGATCGGAGGTCCGTAGCTCAAGTTATGAGCAAAAGACCGAAAACGGTCCGAAGTGGGGGTCTGGGCCCGGTCTGACCCGGCCCAACCCCCCCCCCCCCCCCCCCCCCCCCCGGGTCAGCCCAAACCATGTCCGGGTCCTGCCTGGGTGGGCGCGTACCGGTCCGCATGACCCACCCCGGCCCGGCCGGATGGGTGGGTTGGCTCGGCCAGCGAGCCGAGCAGGGGGCGCGGCCCCCGCTTTCCGCAGAAGCGGCGCCAGGGTGGCATCGCGGCTTCCCTGGATCCCGTGTGGCCGCGGGATCCGGCCTTCGTTGCCATGCCTTCAGCCTCAGCGCGCCGGGGTGCTGCTCCCTCTAGGCGGCTGGCCGACATCGCCACGCCGGTGACCCACACCGCCGAGGGCTTCCGCGGGCCACCAGAGTCATTCTGGTGGTCCGATTTAGCTCCCGTCTGCGCCTACGGTCGTCTCTGGACCTTTACATCACTGCGAAGTCCTCCAATTTCCTTTTCGGTCCCACTTCATAGTCTCCAATTATTCCAAACATCAAGAAAAAATTAGAGGTGTGTTCGGACTTTTTCGTTAATCCGCACCCACCACGTTATTGGTTCTAAACATCACCAAACAATTTGCACGCCATGCCGAGGGTATAAAATCACATAATGAAATATATAATAATTTTACCCTACCTCATCAAATGAAGACAAACGTCAGCGTCACAGTAGACGGTGTCATGGTAGACGGCGTCACGGGGAGAAGGGTTGGTGGTGCGTCGTTGTTCATCGAGGAACCGGCGTTCTTCGTCGTTCTTCATCGAAGGCCGGTGTTCTTCATTGTACTTCATCAGAGACCGGCGTTCTTTCAAAAGCTCAAGAGATCTCCCCCGATATTCCTTTTGCACAACGAATCTCTCCCCAAAATTAAATAATAGGATCCTCCTATTATTTAATTACATACGTAAAGAAGCTCCCAGTATTAAATCACCACATTTAATAACGTGTTGACCATTGATTTAAAGGAAGGGTTAGGGAAGATCCCTATTAATTAAACATGTTGGCAATTAAATGGGGGGGTTCCAATTTAATGAGGGGTTGTTAATGGGTTTGGTGGAAATTAAATGGTGGGGCTCGTGTGGGCCACACCTCTCTAACATCCACTCTTGGGTAGTTAAGTGGTTGTGCCCCCCCCCCCCCCATTAACTACCCATGGGAGGGAATAAACACGTTATAAAATAAAAATTGTTTCAACAATTTTTATTTACTTCTTAAAAAAATCCCAAAAATTATCTTCTCCTCCATTGCGAACGCAACTATAGTAAGGATCGCGTTAAGTAATTACTGGCATTATGAGTTCATTTCTTCCCTCGTATTTTAATTCCAAGCGCCAGTTCAAAAGATAGAAAACTCTCTCGTTCGTTCACTGAATGTACCAGAGCTAAACTTTGAAAATTGATTCCGGGCACATAGGGCCTCGGAATCAAGTGTCGTCAGAATCCACAGACTCATAAAATTCCAATGTATTTTTAAAAAATGAAATTTCCTTGAAATTTCCGGGTCTTTACATAATAACCATAACCATATATATGTATAGTTCATATGAATTTCATATAAAACCCAAGAAATAATTCTAAAGAATCATCAAGAAAATTTGGAAACTCTAATTAAAGGTAAAGGTGTAGGGAACCTACCTCAAATCAGACAACTTCTAATAAAGGAATCTTGTGACCACTTCCCGTACATGCGTATATATTTTCATGCATATACATATATGCAGGTCTTTGTTACTGATGACTCAAACATCCAAGGCATGGGCCCCTCACTAAACAAATAATTAAATAAAATGATTAAACACTTAATCATTTAATAAAACAATTCTAAACATCACATCAAAAGTTTACACCCAAAACACACTCAAAACATCCTTTCTAAAACCAAACGCGCCAAGATGCAACACCAAAACACCAATAGTAGCCTACACACATTTTAATAGATGAACTGCATAGTAAAAAGACAACAATAAACAACTTAGCATGGGTTTCTTTCTATATAAAAGTTTCATGCGCAACACATAAGAACACTACTAGAAAAATAAAACACACCCAACTCTCAAGCAGAACTAGATTCACGGCATGGAAAATAATTAATAAATTATTCAAAAAACTTATAAACTATTTACAATAAACAAAAAAAATCTTTTCACATACAAAACAAAAAAAATTCACATGAAAGACTCATATTTAGGTAATTGAACACAATTCAAATTATTCTAAACATTACAAGTGTGTACATAAAAGGAATATATATATATATATATATATTTCTTAGTAAAACTAAACTCAAAACCAAAAAACTCACTTAAAATATTCTTCATTTTTCACATCAAATTGGGAATAAAATTTAAAGGACACATTAGCACAGGAAAATAAATAAAGGAACATGACAAATTAATTAAGAATGAAAATTAATTCGTCAAACAACACATATATGTAGAAACACAAAGCTTCGGTACCAAAACATTGAAAACGCGGTGTGCAAACTCCACCGCATGACAACTGAACCACAATAACCTCAGATTGAAAGAAAAAAACAAGACACCGAACCAAATTCATCACAATTGGACCCTAAAAACATAAATCCATAATTTTCAATTCTACTAGAGGAAGAAAACAACCCATCAAAGTGGAACACACCTACCGAAGGGGTTTTAGGAGGTTGGTCAAGTGCGACAAGGTGGGATCTATGCTGGGGGTCGCGCGCACTAGGGGATTCTGGCCGGAGAGTCACCTCCAAACAAGAGCAGGAGGGGTGCGACTCATTGGGTTGGTTCGCCGAGTGGTCTGGCTGAGAGGAAGGTGTCGCAAGGGAGACCATGCGTGTGGGTGGAGGCCGACGCGGCTGTGATGCACCGGTTAGATGTTAGCTGGTCTGGTGAGGTGGCGTGAACAGGAGGGGTGGTCTGCATCGGAGGACGTCGCACCACACCGGAGTTCGTCTTTCCACGCTGGAGGAGGTTGTGCCAGAGGAGGCTGTGCCGAAGGATGTCGTGCCGGAGGAGGCCTACGCTGAAGGAATGAAAGGGGATGGGTTTAGTAGAACGGGTAGGGTTCGGAGGGGAGAGTGGGGGGGTCCGTGCGGGGAGGGGAGAAGCGCCAGAGTGAGGGAGAGGGAAAAAAGAGAGGGAGAGAAAAATAAAGGAGAGGGGAAAAATAAAATAAAATAAAATAAACAAAATAATAATAAAAAAATAAAAAGGAAATAAAATAAGTATTAAATAGGAGAAAAAAAGAATAAAAAGAATAAAAATAACTTGAAATCATAATAAAAACAAGATATTGACATTAATAATTTTATAATAATGTTAATAATTTAATAAAAACTATAACCTAATTAAAATATTAACTAAAATAATAATAATAATAATAATAACCTATTATGAAATATTCACTTAAATAATAATAATGATAATGATAAAACTAAAATTATAAATCCAAAAAAATGATAATAAATTTATTTATTTAGGTGAGACACCGCACACGGTCGTGTGTGCGGGTGCGCGTACGATCGCGTGCCCGTATAAGATCTCAATTTATTCCAAAATACAACTGGTTCATACCACAGTTCCAAAAGTTAGACCCAAATTAATTAAATTAAAATTAATCATCAGTCATGGTGTAACAATTTCTACACCATATTCATTGTACAATACATATAAAATATCTCATTGGTTAAATTTAACAGTTTTTTCATTCATTATTAAATTGAACCTTTGAGTTTATTGTTCATTTCATTATAATTCTATAAATTTGAGTTCTAGAACTTAATATGAAATATCCATAAGAAAGAACACCATTGGTTGAGAAGAAAACAATAGTAGGTAGTAATAAATCACAATAAATAACCCTCAGTATACCAAGTTATATAAAATAACATAGAATTAAAGATAGGTTACCCAAATCTCACCTTATATCATCCAACCCATCAACTGGACTCACACAAAAACACATTAATTTTCAATCCCAACAATCAAAATGTTATATATATTATTTTACATTCATATCTAAAAATTCCATGTATATATATAAATACAAATCATAATAATAGAAGTAGAATCCTTGAATATTAATAATTTTTAAAAAAAATTATTTTCATCAAATAAATTTGAATGGAACCAAAATACATTAAACTCATTCATTTTAGCCTATAAAAATAGTTTTCATCAATCAAAATCTCCATTGATGTATGTTATTGAAAAAAAAACCATTATTAGTATCTATATTATATTAATAAATTCACTATGTATATGTTTTAGAAACATGAATCCTATCATCAACAACAACAAAAATCTTATGGTAAGTTTTAATCATGATTTATGTAATTTGTTCATACTCAACACATTTCAGGGAACGTTAATAATCGTATTCTCATGTGTCCTTATTAATCACATAAACATTAACACATTTATAATCATTAATAAATTTTATACAAATCAATCACATTATGGAATATGGAAACTAATTGAATATATATAACATAGATTATATAAATTATAAAAAGACATCATCAATAAACCATAACCACATGAAATGAAAAATTCTCTTTACCTTGTTATCAAATGACCATCTTCAAAATTATTATCTTCATTAGTTTTTTCTTTAATTTCCATAAAGAAGATATAGAATGATATTGTAAAATTTAGAAATAAATATGGATAGGTATAGGACATATTTCCTTTATTTTATGGATTATGGGTTTTTGAGGTTTAATGGAAGAATAAGAATAAATAAACGCCAAAATAAAAGGAAAATGGTATGGATTATAACCAAAATGAATAACATCAAATAATGATAATTTATGAAGGTAAACTAGAAAACACAAAAGATATTGACTTATATAAATTTAGTGGAAATGGAAGATGAAGAATATTGAAGAATATGGTTCCTTTAATTGATAATTTTTTTCTCCTGATAACAATTGAGGTTAAAAACTAGTTATAAAACATTAGAGAGTAGTGATAGAGACAACTAATTATTTGTTTTTGATGGGAAAAATAAAATGTCAAATTATGATTTCAAATACCCTATATATAATGGATGTTTGAAGAGAGTCCATTTTTTGTTTTATATTAAACCATGATAATTATTCACCCATGTTAGAAGATATTTGAGTTTCCAACAACATTAAATATAATCAACCAAAAAAACTGATTTTTTTGAAAAGAAAAACAAACACCTCAATGAAGAACCATACAATCTCCAAATCAAATATTATTATGTTTTGGTCCCCTATATTCTAATATGTATACTATAAACTATAAAGATGAAATCCCATATTTTTTTATCCTTCCACATATAATAATTTATTGGGGAGATACACATCTCACTATATCCATAATCCTTGTTAATATTGAGAAAACTACTTCCAAGAAGTGGAAAATCCTATATTTGTCCATGATATCTTCCCAATTTCCCATTTTTTATATTCCTTTAGAAACATTCACAACAAAAATATTCATTTTAGGGATCTCATTTATAACATGGGAACCCTAAGGAAGACATGTGATACCGAAACCTCTACTATGTGCCTAGAATAATCATAAATTATCATGTGGGGACATAATTTGAGTCACACATTCCAATATTACCATCCTAGTTGTTTCAACCTCCAAACTACACCCAAACCATCACATATAATTGGAAATTCATTTTTCCAAAGGGATACCAATATAATATTTTCATCCTTATGGAGAAACTCCAAAAACAGTTCACCACAACTAGTACAATGTATAAAACCATGGCATGATAATTCTCTATATGTATAAAATATAACAATATGCTCTATAAATCATTCATCACCTTCTAAAAACCTCTTAACCTAGGAATCATAATAATGGAGTATTCGTGGGTAATGTGGATATTATATCAAATGCATCTAAACAATGATATCATGACTAATTAAATAAATCCTTGAAATGGATATAGAATGACTGATCCAATCATTATCCCTATGAGATATGTCTCAAGGATATAACAATAGTAAAATAACACTAACTCATATGTATGTGAGAAAAAAGAAACATAATAAAATTATCCTGCTCAAAAAATATATCAATTTTATTATATTACATATCAAAAAACACTAATAACCAATGTACTTATATTATTTAGAATGAATCTATGATTCCCACTTATTATTTCTCTCTACTATGTTTTCATATCGTATTAGGTCACAAACCAATGTAATATCACGCCGCGGTATTACAATACCTCTATGGTCTTGGATCCCTATAGCTTTCTCCTCCATTATCACATCACCATCACCGTCTAAAAAATAGTAGTCAATGAAATTCAAATAATAATGATGCGGATAGGGAATCTATGACACATTTAATACATCATGAATCCAAATAATCAATGGTCGGTGGAATAATAACCGATTTTCAATAGATACAAAATTCTAGAACACTATATAAGTTCTAACATGTTAGGGAGATGGTTTACATTCATGATAAAACTGTTACTATAAATAATGAGGAGATATATGAAAGAATAAATTATCTTCAATATCATAATCCATAGGGATCATCCATGATCATCATTGGAATTATGATGGTCATGTCCATCCTTCATCTGCACACTAGTCCACTAAAAAATATCTTTTATTATCTACACTGATTCTATGTTATGAATTTACTACACCGTAACTATTCTTTAATATAAAAATGATTACAATTTCTAACAATACTACTATTTTAATCATAACTAGCCTATATAAGGGTTATTTAATTTTTTTATATGTGAACTCTTATATTGGTAGGTGAATCACCAAAAACATAATAAATCCTCACATCTTGAGTAAAATATGTATGGTAATATCTAGATAGTCTTTTATGGGTGAAATTATTTCTATGTATGAAAAGTGATACTAAAAAATATTTGTGAGAGAAAATTAAACCACGTTCCTCTCTAAATCCTCTAGGTAAAATATAGATCACGATATATTATGGTCATCTATGGAACCACATAAATCATCACAAATTACTCTAGATGTTTCCTCGATAAAATATCCATCAATATCATATCCCAAATCACTAGTAATTATGATGTATTCATTAACTAGTTTATGATCATGAGTATTAAAATATTTTGACATAATGTTTAATTAAATATAATGAATAAATTATTAAATTATTTCCTCTCACCTCAACTAGGAAATATCATGTGGTGAATAAAACCTGTTATTAATAAGTATCTCAACCTTCAAACTTTAGAAAATAAAAAATAGATATAAAAACTATATGAATGGTTATTTCATTCTATTCCACAAAAATTGATCACTAAAGTAAAAACACATCAAACCCACCAATTCATAGGCAATTATAGTACAAATTTTGAACACATTTAAATCCAAATAACTCATTTTGGAAGTTATTAATTTCCACTTAATAATAAATTTAGGATATTGGCCAACACATTACCAATCCTTATGTACATCACCATAAAAGCCAATCCTCAATATAGAATCACCTCATAATCACATTCCTGAACTCATACGCCTATTAAAAAAGGATGAATAAACCATCACATAATAATGAAACCCAATACTATAAAAATATCGCATTAGAAGGTGTATTATTTACAACTCAACTATTACTCTCTAAGCATAAAATTATTCAGACAGGTTATCTCCCCCTAAATTCTTACTCAATTAATCAACCACAAAAACCCACATTATTCATATATAAGAAGTCATGATATCAAAGTTTTTAAATATTCCAACCCACCACCACAGATATTAGTTAAAATCACAATATGATAATATATAACTAATTGTATCATGATATATAATGAAAAAATATCTCAAAAGTGTGAAGAGTCTCTAAAACATCATAAAAAATAAAACACGATTTATATAATGATCGAAGATGGATTAGATACATTAATAAGTTCTTAGAATCCTAAAATCATAAGAGTTAACATCAATCTGGTTTGTTGAAACATAACCCAATACATGATGTTAAATGTCAAAATAAACACATCATAAAATTTCATCCTATATAAAATTATGAACTACACATGTGAATAGTCTATCCATAATATACTTAAAAAAATTAAAGGATCTATCTCGTCCAGACATTAAACCTTACTTTTGATATGAAATATATCATAGAAAAAACAATCTATGAGAAATTTTGGAAAACCATAAGTTTTATACCATATGAAAATGGATACTGTAAACCTATATAGTAATCATACGGATATGTATTAGAAACAAACATAAATGTTGAAAATATCTATAGATAAACCAATATAAGACCTAAAATGTTCCATTAAACAAGCCTCATGGTTATATTACTCATCCAATGACATCATCCCAATTAGTGAATGATGTCATATAACATAAATAATAGAACTTAAATGCCCATCATTCTCCCCCGCCGACTCATAATAATAAAATATATTATAAATATGAACCACCTAAAATCAATACATATATTAATGTATAAAATGATTTATTAGCCACATGAACATGAATTGAGAATTTATAATAATTAATGGCATTATAATAAACTCCTAATTTTTAAAATGACAGCTGGATATAGTTTTTCAAATTACTCAACCCTAACACACATCATATAAGAATATATATTTACATGATAACCCATGTTGAATAATTCCATCTATAAAAACATACTAATTCATCAGATCATGTATCAAACTGAAAGAAATATCAACCTCCTACAATAGATAATCTGTCTTTTAATATATATAGGATCCATTATTCCTTCACCACTACTATAATTAGAGATATCATATTATCTTCCTTATATAATAAGTGTTATCGAAATCAAATATATGGTGTCTCCTAGTACATTATGTCTATCATCTTTAATATGAAACTGATGGGTAAACACACCTAGATCCATTCCCATAAAAGAACTATTTTTATGGAACCATTAACATGAAATATGTAAAATTTATGTTTTATTAGGTAACGCATGTTAAGACTAATTTCCATTTTCTTCTAAAATTAAAAACATTTTAGAAATGATTAATGAATTATAGTTACTTGTGCCTCTACGATACAATCATCATCATGCAAAAAAAATAAAATAAGTTTCAAATTCCAATCATCAGATCATTGATGTACCAAATATATTGTGTACATGTATCTTTCACTTTTTCATTGAACATAATAATTCAATTTAATAAAATGTCCATAAAAACATATAATCCCAACAAGTTATTATCCCTAATATTTATCATATCTCTCATACATTAGTTCTGATAAAATTATTTCTGAATATCCCCAATATTAGAGTTCCTCTTAGTAAAAAAATTAAGAGGATATTACCACTAATTTATAAGAATTATAAACATTCATTGGGATTATCTAACCAGTGGAATATTTGTGACTTTTTTGGGTCATCCCTATTATAATGGTTACCCATAACCAATACTGGTAGAGAGGATCCATAAATTTGGTCTTCCATAATATTAGTGCAAGCCTTCATATTCCTGTAGGTTTTCTCTGATGACTTTTTGATACCTATTTTATGACATAGGACATATATATGGAATTCATTTCTAGTTAACCTTTATATCATGTTGTGTATGATTCTATCTAGATTAATTTATTCAATTTAATGAATTTGTCTCACATATTGAATATTAAAGAATTTAGATCAATATATTTTTAATTGATGAAATATAATGTTGATATATTGAGTCACCATGGGGTTTTATGGAAGATCCACTATAGTCCTGATGCATTTGGAAACATTCATTTTTAGAGAAAATTGAAACAAACTTCATTCCAAAAAATAATTCTCATCATATGTATTCATATAAATAAGAATGTTCATATATATCCCAATATATTTAATTAAATGATATTTTGTCAACAAGAATTATTGATATTATAGGTTTACATTGAAAAAACCAAAAATCAATTCAGGTTTCCCCCAATATTATATATCATATTAATAGTGAAATGGTTCTATTGAAATCAGAGTATGAACAACCATGTCTATCTCTATTATGATTTATGAATGTTAAATATTTAGTTATTTTGAGATCAAGGTACCTAATAAAAAGATTATAAGGTGTAGGTATATCATATGTGGATAAATGTAGTGAATTATTATAAGAATACCTATATAAACCATGGGATGAGGCCTCTAGAGTTCAATATTGAATATAAGGTATTCTTCCTGGTATATATTCATTATAGGATTTAGAGATTCATTATTCTATGTAAAATATATAAAAAAATTGGTTCGTAAAAAGTTTGGAGTGCATTAAAGAAGATTATTATCCATTATCACTCCCACTACAGACAGGTCATATCGATGATGTTTCTCTTCCATTACGGATACATCAATATCCTCATCACTATAGGAAATGTATATTACTAAATTTTTTTCTTTATAAATTATGTTTTCAAAAAATGTTTATGAAGGTGATTTTATAGAAAATATTTTTGATATCAGTATTAATAAAAATGAATTCTAATCTATAAATAAAATGTGTATTGAATGAGGTTTTCGAAGATGGATATTTTTAAAATGTCATTGAAATAACATTACCACAAAAAGTTTCATGTCCAAAAAATATTGAAAATAATAATGATAATTTCATGTCATTTATTAATAATATTGATGTTTAAAGTGATATTATATATTTTTAAAAAAATATAAAAAATATATTCAACATCATTTTTCTATTAAAACTGACACTCAAAATCACTTTTGTTTTCTATTATTACACAAACATAAAGTTTTAAGTCCTACATGAATATACCATATGACATTTTTCTTATGTATAATTTCATAATTAATATCTAAATATATTTTCAATATGATTTTTCAGATAAAACCAACATTTAATAATCAACATGATAAATTAATGAGAAATTCAATATCTGATTATGTAATAATTGTTGATGTTGTTCCCATCAATTACACTAAACATAAGTTTTCTTCAAACAATATGGAATATATATTTACCAAAATGTTGGAGATTATTATGTCCACTAAAATAAAGAAAAATTTGAAAAAAATACATTATAGAATCACTGAAAATACCACAGAGTACATACCTGTAATAAAAAAATAATTTAGAAAACTAAAGTTAAGTATATAGTCATTCCATTTTGACCCATATTAGTTCATCGTGTCCATTAGAAGATATTTTTCTATGTGGAATATATGTATATAAAAATTGAATATCATTCCACTACTAGTCACAAGTATCAATTAATTAAATAATCAATTGTAATTAATTTTAGAGTACATAGACATCCCTATATTTGGGACATGTTTTTCATGAAAATCACATAAAATGTATTTCATTAATTAATTAATTGTAAGCTATATCATGAATTCATAGAGTAATGTAATTCAAATAAAAAATGAGGTAACACATTAAATATATTAATTCTATATAATATCTATTTGAATATCATTCCAAAAGATTATAATATAAACAACATATAACTTTTCTATATCGATAAAAAAAGTTATAACCACATAGTTACAAAATATATTAACATGAAAAAATAGTAAGTAAATATAAAATTAAAATTTTAGTTCTGAAATTATATATATACATATATATATATATATGTCTGTGTATTTGTATTTTCATTTCATTGACACAGTTCAATCTTTAACATATATTAGATCACAATATTAGTTTATAAATAATATATATGTTAATAAAAATATATAGCTAACATTATAATATATATATATATATTATCGATAATATAGGTATCATCGAAAAAAATATTAGTTCTATTATAAAATTTATATGAATGCTTATAGTTCATGTTAATAGGTAATAGTATTTTACAGTACAAATAAGATCTGGACTAAATCGCATTCTCTCAATAAGTAATATTACTGCAGAACTAAGATGAAAATTTATTTTTATATATGAAATAAAATATTATTTCTACTATTTATACTTATCAATATATATATATCTATATATATTGGTTTATATACATTACCACAAATATTGATAGAAAATATAGGTCAAACAGAAGAGGAATCAAGTCAAGAATATCCCTTTAATAATAACTATTAACTGGATGAACATTTTCTTAATGTAAATTGAAATATATATAGATGTATAAACTATCATTTATTACTACTCAATTCAAGATTAAAATAAATTAAGAACTAAAGAACAGAATTTTATTTTAGAGAGTGGATTCCACATAAAATTAAAATTTATAATTTATAATTCATTAATTTTTAATGAAATAAAAGTAATAAAAATTATACATTTTTAATGTTTCATCATCATCAATCCCATGAAAAAAATACCTAAATAGTTGTGATGGATGAACCATTGACCTTATAAGAATGATAAATGCATATAAACTATATTATTTTTACATAACAATAAGGTCCATTAATCATAGAAGTTAAATTTAATACATTCGATAAAAATCATGTTTCAATAATGGAAGATAACCAGTACTAAAACATGTGATTGATATCTTGAAGGATGAGAAGTATATTTATATAGATGAGGAAATTTTAATTTGATGAACACCACTTCGCTTAGTAGTCGACGATAAAAATGTAGTTATAAAACATTAACTAGAAAATATAAACCAACAGCCATTTATATATATATATATATATATGTTTGTGTGTGTGTGTGTCTGATAAAACATATATTATATAGCGTAAAATATATTTACCAAGAATTTCATGTAATTTAATTTATATTTCATTTATGTTGAAAATTGGTCATGTTTAATTCATTTCCATGAAATGAATTTTAATATATAAATTTTCAAAACACATATAAGAAAAAATAATTAAAAAAAGAAAATATAATAAATAATAGTTTGTAAAAATTTAGATTTTTACTAAATAATTTATGCAATAATCCTAAAACACAATATTATGAAGATGAATAACCTTGTAAAATCAAAAAACAATATACAAACTAATATTGTGAAAAAAATTATAAATATTTGGTTCATTCAAATTAATTAAAAAAACCCATAAATATCATATACCATTAAATAAATTGAATATATAAACATTAAAAATAAATGATTGTATGATTATTTATTTTTTAATATTTATATAAACATTAAATCATGAATAGTTTAAGGGATTTTATAATATTGATAATTATATATAAATAAATATCCTTTTATTGAGAAGATAACAAAACATAAAAAGTAGAATATAACAAATTACTAAAAAATGAATATCTTGATACTCATTTTAAATAATTTTATTAAAAATTTTATGCGGAATAATATAAATTATAATCCTACATAAAAAATAGTTTTAAAACAATCTATAAATATGGGAACTTTCATTATTTTGATATGAATCGATTTTATATAAAATCTAAAATAATAATCAATGTTATAAGATTGAAAATATAATATTTTGATATAAATAATAAAATAATTAATATAAATAACCATATCATATTCAGTGGATCACCAAATAGTGATTATTTAATACAATTATCATAAAAATATATAACCAAATTACCCAATTTAGGATAATGAGACTACGATTATAAAGAATAAATTGAAAATAAATTACAAAATTTACAAATATAACCAATTATTATCAAATATAATATATATTTTACAAATACATCCATCTATTCGATTGTATATATATGCATTATCATCAAGTGATCTTAAAAAAAATTGTTTAATTACTTTATATATATTTCATATAAATAATAATTTATAAACAAAAAATGATAACAAAATAATCAAAAATAATTAAATCATAATTTTATAAAATGTTTAAATGTTTTTTAACATCATCAAAAATTGTTAGAACGTATATAATATTTATTATTTTGGGAAGAATAAACCTAATATCTAATTAAATATATTATATAAAAATATCAAATGTAATCAGATAATAATGAATAAAATTTCATAACTGTTTTAGTGTTTTTACCAATCAAGGAGTATAAATAAACTACCACACACTTTCTATTTTTAATAATTTATTAGATGTATCTTAAACCCTATCATATGACATCAGATGTTTCATTGCATTTGAAATGAATTTAAGTTTCATATGACTTGAAAAAAAAAGTTCTCTAAATTTGAAAAAGAATTTTGGGCCAATACTTAATTATAAAATTAATACTATAAGTCACATGAAATAATTTTTATTTTAGTAAATAAAAAATTAAAAATAAATTTATATACATTGAAATCAACTTCAACATAGGCACACTAATATAATAGAAAATAAAAATATTAATAATATTTTTATGAACATTCCCAGTGGATATTATATTTACCATATATTATAATTCATACAAAACTCATTAATATTATCTAATGAAGAATAATCACATGATAGAGAATCTAGAGAATATAAAATCTCAAATGTATCAAATTTTATTTGTGTAAGAACATGTTCTTATTTTGGTACTAATTATTTAGATATTAGATACCACTATATAAATTAATTTGTATACAACATTATAAATAATTTTTAATCAAATGTAAATAATATTTTAAAAAAAGTAAATACCATTAATGACATATAAGGAATTTGGTTAGCTGTACAAGGTATAAAATAACCCCTAAAATCTCCAATTATGGAATCATTTTTAGTATGAAGTTTATATAGAACAGTTTCATTAATAATATCATCATCTGATATTCATTCTTGATCAAAATACTCTACAAGTTGATATAAAATATCAATAAAAATATATATAAATTTTTATGATATAATACACACATTGGTACCTCCTTCATACTACTCATAGTATATGGTCATGTCAAAATGAGGATGATATGGATCTGAGTAAGAAAGATAGATTGGCTATTCATTATATAAATGATGCACACACCATACGAGTTGCAAAGGATTTATTTGTTGTGTTAACTACAAATGATCTTATTGTGCCATCCATTGTTCATACATTACTATCACTTCATATTTAATTTTTTTATAAATAGTATTTTATATGTATTCAGCTCAAATTTTAGGGCATATATTTGTAGACCTTTTTAAATCATACTTTTATTTCAATAAACATTCCTAACACTCACAACCTCCTCAGATGCCCTTATGTAGTTAGGGTGTTCTAGCTTTCCCAAATAAGTTTCTCTTATGCCCATCAAACCCTATGGGATAACAGTACAATATTTTTCAATATCCTATTTTTTTGTACAATGAAATATTAAATTGAAATATTATTTTCTATAAAAATTATATAATAATTTATATAAAATAAAATAAAATTGGTAAAATTTTGACTATTACATAAATTGATTCCTCTATTAGAATAATTTAATATTTTTATCATTATTTTTTATATGTTTCATTATTTTTGGGAGATGTGAAGGAAAAATCATCAACCATTTTGATCCGTAAGTAGAATGATAGCAGAATAAATAAAATATTTTAGAAATAATTTTATCTTCTTATTAATCATACCCTCCATGTGAAAATGTATAAGGGAATTCGTTCTAAAAAAGGATCTCTAGAAGATATCACCTAGAGTATTATTACATAATAATATACTAATAATTAATTATTTAAAATATAATAAATTTATATCTATATATATATATTATCATACTATAAATACATAAGTATGTCGGTAATAGAAAAATATTATCCATGTATATGCATAAAAAATCCCAAACACGAGTCTTTTATTTTCATTTTATGAAGCCTAAAAACATATATTTCTGTCAATATTGATAAAAACTCTCTCCATCAAACTTTAAATAAATATAAAAATATTTTCTTAATTTTTATAATTTATTAATTCTTGAATTTCATCAATAAATAATTAAATTTTTTATTTGTCATTTAAAAATTATAATAATTAAAAAATGAAATAAATATAAATTAATTTATAAATAATAATGTTATGTACTCCTAAGGGTCCTCTTTAACCAAAACATTTAGAGAATTCCTATGAGGAAATAAAATAATAATACTGTAAAAAATTTGAATGATGATTTTCTTGGAAAATGTGTTTCATTTTTTCCAGTTGGGTTATTATTTTCCTCATAGATAATATAGAATCTATTGTATCTATTAGTAATTGATATTTTTTGTAAATGTGGAATCACTTTTTTACTATAACTATAAATATATTTATATTCATAAGAAAAATATTAAACTACTATAGTAGGCTAATAAATAGTCCTACAATTTATTTTTAAATTAGTACTTTTATGACATTTAATAATTATATTATTAAATATTTAATGATATTAAAAAAATACACCTCAAAATATTTTATTCTTCTTTGGTGACTTTCATTAATGTAGATAAATGTAATGATATTTTTCCTATGTTAACATTCTTGTAAAAAAATTTATTTAAAAAATATTTATAATAAGAACATTTATTTAGAATAAATAGTGTCACAAATGTATAGGTTTCAAATATCTTAGCTATATAAAAATTTTTCAAACTATTAAACTTTAAGAATATATAATGATTTATGTGGTGTTTTTAATAAAAAAATGGTTATGAATAGTTATTAGATATTAAATAAAACAAAAATATCATAAAACTTATAAATATATATATAATAAAACAACAACTCATTAATAAAAACAATGTATTTAATAAATGAATCCTTCAATAAAAAAATAATTAAATAAAAATTTGATAGTATAATTAAGTGACTAATTCATTTTTCTCTATATCCATTCATTAAGATCTTTTTATAAAACATGTATTATATATTTATTATACTCATTCATATCATCTAGAAACCATAAAATAGATGAATATTCCACTTATAAACTAATAGAAGCATCATCATCATCATCACCCAAATGAATTGCATTTTCTAAAAAACGATGAAACACTGATAATTCAAGGCAGAAATGATATATAATAATTTATTTTCATGTTTCACCTTGATAAAAAGAACCTATTTTGAACAAAATCTTTTAAAATCAACCATTTTAAACACATAATCCTTATGTTTCATACCAAATTTACATAAACTCATTTATACATAAACATTATGACATGAAATTTATTATAATTAATTTTTTATATATCCTTAGGAATTCAAATATATATTTTCGATGTGAAGTGAAATTTCAATATTTTTCACTTGAATTTTTTTTATAAATGACCAGTACACAACTATTTTTAATTTTCCTCTTATAATCTTAACTTTTTGAAGAATATGTGTACCCATTAATATCAAAAAAAGATCATGTGATCACATAAATAAATAGTTCCCTTAACAACCGTTATAATGCTTCAAATGTATATATATTTGTGATTTAATTCTATTTAAACATTGAAAAAAATTACTTTTATGATCAATGATCAACCAATTATCAGTTACAATCATGTTTTTTAATTAGTTCTGAAATATGTGATGAAATATAAATTCTAACCTCATATCTGTTTTGAAAAATCAATAAATTAGAATGGATCATTACATCAAGTTGTATGAATATTATATTTAATCCTGGAATACATATACCTTCCTGGTCAAATGTCTTCAGTTGATATATAGGGTCAATACTGTTATTCACATCAGAAAAATAACTTGTAAATCACCCGATCACCTCATAAGATATATATTTTCGAGTAATAGAGGCCTGAAGTTGGTAATTATTTTTAAAATATCCCTTCAATATATTTATTAAACATTAAAAGGTTTACATTTTACATAATTAATAATTCTTATATATTCTTATCTTAGAAAATCTATGAATGAAAAGTTAGACCATTTTATAAATGAAACATACGTGAGAAATACATTTCTTGATGAAAAATTATATGTAAAACATTATTATAAAAAATTTAACACCATTAGATCCTGAAATTTTCTAAAAATGGATATGATAAAAGTAAGTAAATTTATGATAATGATTCTGATATGTGTCTACAATATTCAACATAATGCGACTGGTATCCAATTTTCATTAACAAATGACAGAAAAAAATAATTAAAATATATTAATTTAAAAACAATAAATGAGACTAAATTTTTCATAATTTATGAATAAAAACATGTTACATTAATTTAATTATTACAATGAAAAAAATTATCTTCTCTCACGTGAATTATGTGTGAAATACCTAATGTAAATATATTATATTTCTTTTCATAGTGGGATATAATTCCCAATGTATTTCCATTATTATCAAGTACAATATAACATGAATTAACTCTTTTACAATTCCTTTTATGTATTTATATTTTCCAATCAAAATTTATCATATTTGTTTCTGAACACACATAATATCAATGTTATATATTTTTTCCATAAAATATCAATATTGTAGGCTAAAAAGGATAGTTTATTTCTACCCCATTTTTTATATGAATAAAATATTAATTTATTTAAAATGTTAAAACCATATTTCTAACCACTTATTAAAATTCATTAAATGAAAATTGGTTTTTTTGGACGATTATATTTTGTGAAACCATTAAACGGTTATTGAATTATTTGATAAAGATATTCAATTCAAAAAATTCTTCACACTACCACATAAACTATCATTATTTCATTATACTTATGATAATATTAAGTGTCTTATTCTCATATTTTACATGATTTATGTCCCTTAATATTTTATCATGATACTTTTCTATATTTATAGAAGTTATTTTTAATAAAAAATTATCTTATGAAGAAATATTAAAATATACTTTTTAGAACGCATAACAATTTGTAACAGTTTTCTTCCCTAAAAATTTAAAATAAAAAATAAATAGTGATAGATATATAAAAATAATTTCCCATATTTTTTTTTCTAGAAGTGATATATTTCAACTTAAAATTATTTTCATCGGACATATTCATGGGAAAAAATTATAAACTACTAACAAAATAGGGTATGAACTATGTTGACTAGGTATTCTCCATTTTATATTCATTCATTATGTGCATAGACCCATTATAATAATTATAACTAAAATTTAATAATTAGAAAATATTTTATCAAATATCACCCATAATTATGATTTATTAGAGTGATATATGTTTCACTCAAAGTTGAGCTCAAATTTATTCCATCTTATAATTTTTTTATCAATTGAATTTACAAAGATATACTTTAATTGAGGAATTGTTTTATGGTAATAAATTTAATAAGAGGGAGGTTATATTATGTTTCTTGAGAGTGAATCAAATCTTAATTATTGTATTTATTTCAAGTAATTATTTGAATAGATTATTTTAAGGTAAAATACTGATTTAGGATAATGTTCATTCTTAGTACTTGGAATTGATGATTAGTTGATTTTCTATCCCATTTTATAGTATGATGTCCCACATTTTAGAAATTTTGATAAATATTCATATTAAATCCTATAATATATAAAATAATTGGAGTATGAGTGTATATTTTTAAAACCCAATCCCATTAGGAATTATATTTTCTTTGTAACATAATTTGTATTTGGATGTATGATTCTATATGGAAGCATTACATTTAAATATTCAAGAAACCCTGATAAACTTTTATCATTCCACTCATTTATTACTATCAAGTTATCTAATTCTATAAATATCAAAAATATTATATATTTTGAGGAATATGAGAAAAAATTCAGTCATTATATTAATTAAATCATTAAATAATTATTTTTTCATGTTTTCAACACATTCATCATTATTTAATTCTTCAATATGATCCTCTACGTCATTATAAGTATTTTCATCAATAGAAATTTTTTGAATTTTATATTCTTTTTCCATTCCATATCAAAAATGTACAATTACATCTAATACCATACGATTTTAGATAATCATTGACATAAGTAAAATTTATGTCTCTTTTATTGGAACACCTTATGCATGGGAAGAAAATAAAATTATTCCTTGTATTTTCTTACAATATTCCAATAAATCATATACTCTGTTTCTATATTCATTAGTGGTTCTTGAAAATTTTATCCAATTAAGATTCATTAAATATCATAGATCACACTATTAAGGATGAATATATTGTAATATTAGAAAAATATAAAAATATAAATTTATAAATTTATTTAAAACATGAAAACATATAATCAAAATGAATGGGGATTAGGTTGGATATATCAATGATTACATGGAATAAAAAATATATAAATTACACTAGCATGTTATTTTATTTAATTAGTTAATTATGAGCATTGATTTATGATCATAACAAAGTAATAAATATTCTTTTATCATTCATTAATTATCTTTCTTAAATTCTACCAAACAATAAATATTTTTTTTCTTATACTCTTCAAGATACTAATAAATATTCCACTTTAGTTAACCTAAATGAATAATATGATTCAAAAAATCAAAATATACATTGTGAACCACACACATATATTATTTAGGGTAATAAATCACGGCTAATTGAACCAGTAGCTAAAATAATATGAAATTGAAAGAAAATTGTTTAAGGAAATACCAAAAGAAATTCTAATATGGTATGGGAAACATGTAAAAATCATTTTATTTATAAAAAAATGTAATAATTTAGAAAAAAATTTACACTTATAATAGGTTAAATAATAATTTTATCTGAATTATTTATAACATAAAATATATACTTGAAAACTATCACCAAAAGGTCATATGTACCAATATAAACATTTTATTTCAACAAGAATGATTCATTTAAGAATTATATAAAATAGCCCCCAATTTTTTGATTGCTTATTTCTTCCAAAAGCCACAAATATTGTAAGGTTATTTCTATTAATCACTAAAATAACATAATATTATAATGATTAAATAATAAAGTAGTTATCGTTATCATCCAAAATTGATTTCTCTTGAAATGAATGAAAAATAAAGTGATGTATTATTACTGTGATGGGTTTCTGTGTTCAGAGGTGGATGCCGGAGAAGCGGTCGACAATGTTGTGACGATGAGGGCGATGTATTGGTTGGTGTGAAGGCGTGATAGCAGTGATGGTGATGCAATGTCTGGCCGGTGATATGATAATGGCTCTGAGGTGCGGTTCGAGGTCCCCGTGATGTGGATTGAGGTGGGGAGCCTGTGGTTCATTGCTGATTTTAGCGGAATTTCTGTATTTTATTTTTGAAATTTGAATGTGGGCATCTTGAATTTTGAATGTGGTGTGCGGTGTGGATGGGGGATATGTGTGACTACGTGAACTGTGGCTTTCTTTTTGGTTCCCACTTTTCCAAAAGTGGCATTTAATAAATTAAAAAAATGGATTTTGTGAAAATATATACAATTTATATAGAATTTGAAATCAAAATTATCAAGAATACTATTTTCAACTGATTAAAATATATGGACATATCATTTTTTGATATAAATTTTGATAAATAAATAAAATTAAAAATTATAATATCTAAAAAATATAAAAAATAGTTTTTATAATAAAGTAAATCATAAAAAAATCATAAAAAATTATATTTATAACTAACGAATAATAATTTCATAATCAAAATTAAAAACTTTTCTTACAAAATTTGAAATTAAAAAATGAATAGTTTATCTCGAATATTGATATACTCCCATGATGTTGGTATTAGGGTGAACCCTACTTGATTGAAGAATTTCTTTTCAAAAAATATCAAAGAAAAAATAATAAACATATACTTTCAACCATGGTTTTTATTATGAAATTAGGTTATTCAAGTACAAAATATATTCATAGATCATGAAACAATGACAGAAGATTTGTGATTTATGATTAATAATGGTTTAGTGATTCTTATAATGAAATAAAATTGATGATGATGATCTTCAAGAAACAGACTATTTTTTCATATATCAAAATAGGTGTTTGAAAATTAGTTTTTCCAAATATCATGGAAAAAATTCATATCAGGTAGATAAACGATAAATGATAGTAAAGAATGTTATTAATGATTAATAATATGAATAAATTTGATATTATGGAATGATGGGTGTCCTCAGTGACTTCGAATTTTGGGATAAATTGTAATTTGGATAATAAAGATTACTAATTCTGGCTTGGTGGGGGATTAATTGTTTTTAACATTGTTTCTTAATAAAACATATGTTTAATGTTTTTTAATATGATTAAATATCTGGTTTGAAAAAAGAAAATACTTTATATTTTATATTCATTACATTAAACATCATTTGTAATATAACCTATATTAGAAGTTCATGTGTGTAAAATTTGAAAATAGTTTTATATAAAATAGTTATAATGGCTATATATATGTACACAAATTTAACAACAATTTCATTAAAAAAACATTTTTGTATTTCCCATAGTATTTTTATCGTTCAGATATAGAAAACTAAAATGATAACTAAAAAGGTAAATCTAATATTTCTACTAGTGCATGATGATTTAGATGTTAAAAAATTATGTTACTTTTGTGGTGAATATGAGATAATGTTTGGGGAATTCTGTAATGAGTTTCAATATCATTAATGGAAGGTGAAAATTATTCCTTATATGTTCTTTTTGTCTCACGAGGTCACATAGTGGAAGAGAATATTGTACTTGGTAACATGAGTCAAAATTTAATTCTCAATATGTTGTGTTTTTATTCATTGATTTTATTGATATAATACATTTGACCACTATTTATTTAAAAAATAATAATTGTCATTTTTGAATTTAATTATGATCATTTGATGAGTTGGTTGTACTGTTATTATAGAGATTCCTCTTAGAGGTATCTCATGGGGTGGAAATTTTTAACCCTTTGTATTTTTCATACCGTGTTATGATTTTCAATCATTGTAATATACTTTTTTAAGAGATATCAATTGTAGTGGATTTTAATTTCAAAGACCCTTTATTTTTCATTCAAGAATATTAACTGTGTTTTTAGAGTGATTTTGGTATTATTGAGGCTAAGTGATATAATATGTTTCCACAGTGGAGATTTCATTAAATAAATTATGTCGGAGTGTGAAAATAAGTGTCACAACAAGCCTTTTTTGTAGAGAGACAGTTTCCATAGAGAGAATGTTTCTTGGCATGTAGTATATGTCATAAAGATTAAGTGTTAATATTTTTCTATTTAAAAGTCTAATTATTGAATGAACGTAATTTATTACAGTTTTTGTGACATTAAGAATAATTTTTGAACTATATTAAAGAGGAATAAAGATATATATGGATTTATGTTTCTCATAAATTCTATTTTTCATTTTTATAGACATGTAATCAATGTTATGTCATTTTTTGATGGCCTATAATCTATATCCCTATATTTATCCATATTTTTTACCATTTAAATATTTTTATTTATACATAATTTGAAGCATTTATACTATTTAGTGGAATTGTGTTGGTGATAATGGTAGAAATCTTTGAATCATGGGGGTTTGAATGTTGGGGCATGGAAACTCTAACATTGTCTAGAACCCAAATGTATGTAATGAATAAATTTCTATTGATTAATAGAAAACATGGATCCTCATGGGGAAATCAAGTCAGTGTCTTTTGATATAGTGATTTTATACTTCAATGATCCATGTAGTTTTTAAACATGGAATTCATTATTTTTCAATAATTTAGAGTTGTTTCTTAAATTCTTCTAATTTCATTCATCATCTCTAAAACCCTATGTGTCTTCGAGATCATTATGGGCCATTGTAGGATTTTATGATCATTTTTTGGATTTTTTATACGATACTTATATTATTAATCTAATGTTTCTATCATTTTATATTTTATGTTCATGTTATTGTATCATTAAATATTTCCTTAAAATAAATAGTATTCTCTATCGGAATTTTAGTTTTCAGAAAAATGTTTTCCAGATAAATATTGATAGAATTTTTCATTAGGATCATGGGGTTTTCTATAAAAATTAATTTTTGTGTTCCATTGGACTCAAAATATTATTGTTCAATTGATGTTGAAGCCGTATATTAATGTGTAAGATTTAGTGAAATATCATTTTATTTAATAGGTGAATTTTTTTTTATTTTTAATGTGAAAATAGTATAATTGTGTTAATGAATATAAAAATCCAGAATTATTATATCAAATTAAATTATAAGGCTGGTGTGATTTTCATTAAGTTGTGACCTTATTCCTGATTTATTATAAATTTAAAATTAAATATAATTTGAATAATGATTATGTTTATTATTTCTACAACATAGAGTATTTTAGATGAACAAAATTTCTTTCAATATTTTAATGGTGGGTAAATTGGGAAAATTGGGAATGAACAATTCAATGAATTTTGACAATATGTAATATAATTTTTAACACATGATTATTAAATTATATAGTTTTCATGCTAGAAAATATAAAATATTTTCTATAGTTATTTTTACATTTCATTTTTTATTGAACAATCTCATAATGGATATTGGTCAAAAAAAATTAGACATTTTAATATATAATATTGTAATGTTTATAATGAAACCTCATTTATTTATAATTCATGTGCAGGTATGTAAAAAAATTATGAATATAGAAAATTTAGGTGTCATAATTTATATATATATTTTGTAGTTTTTAAATTTTCCTAGTTAGGGTGGATTATTTATTAGGGATTATTAAATATTTTTTTATTGTTTCAGCGGCATGTTGTGAATTTTAATCAGTTGGTGCTAATAATATACCAATGTTTTTATGATGACACCTAAATTATTATATTGATTTTGGGTCCTGTCTTATTTTTCTCATTGCTTCTTAACAACAACTGTGCTTATTTCATTCTTTCTAAAGAATTCTTATTTTATTCTTTGTATATATCTTAATTAGTATATAACATGATTAGTAATAGAATACATAAAATTATGAAATTATGAGAGTATAAATTATCAATTAATATATGATGAATATTTTATATAAATAAAAAAATTAAAATTACAATTGGAATTGGTAAACATACATAGATCATTATAATGAAATATAGAAGTTTAATGTTAAATAAAATCCCATTAGAATCAGGTTGTAAATATAGTGATCCAAAATTAATATTGGGATATTAGAACATGATTCTTAATTGAACCATATTAAATGAATATGGGTAGTAAATAAAACTGATATTTATTTTCATAGAATAATATTTTCATTATTTTAAATTATATTTATAATTTTGGTTCTCATGTTTTACATTATATATATTTTGAATCTTTGGTTTTATTATTTCTCATAGAATTGTTAGTTCTAATATTATTACTCTCAGGTAATTCTAGTGCTCCAAAATAAAATTTTTATAGGGATAAAGACAGCCATTTTTGGACTTATTTTGTCTTGAACTGTCCCCCAGGGCCCGTGTCGTTACAACCCCAAGCCCAACTCTCGAAGTCCAGCGGCTAGTGACTATCTCCAAAGGAATCAACCTATATGTGGGAGGCATTTTCCTGAGTACATGAATGCACACACATACCCAACCATGTAGCACACAATAAAATGAAAACAATTATCACTAAAACAAATATGAGTACAAGTACAACTAATATAATTGGGAATGAATAGAAACCCAATTAAAAGAACTAAATACAACAATATAAAAAAAATGAAACACTAATAGACATCTGCGAAAAAACCCACCTGATCATGAGAGTAGTGTTTCTACTAGAAGCCAAAGTATAAGGTCATGTCCTCCTGATTCTATTATGCCCTTTCTGGTCATAGGCCACCATGTCCTACATCGTAGCTTCTATCGGTCCCATCACCCTTAGAACCTATGGGTCCTAGTCCACCAAAGCCTCTGTCAAAACATCGATCGTCTACACAACACACAATATGTGCAGCGATTTCCATCTAGGGGTGAGTTACAAAATATTTAGTAGGGAATTCAAAACAAAAAGAATACACCACACAACAATCCTCAAGGTAAATCAAGAATCACAAGAAATCTCACACTAGGTATAAATTTAGGGTAGTGATAGAAGAATCGTCAGTAACATTATCGAACGACTCAGATGCTAGAGAACTCATCCTCTATCAAGTAATTTTTGGACTACCAAATCACACATATGTGCTTCCTAATAACCTTGTACTACTTAGGTACTCCTATTCATCCCATACTGTGGGTTTTCAATGTCACAGAGAGGCGCTTCCCACTAATCATGGCCAACTGAGGTACTCCTCCTCGTCGTGTACTGTGGGCCTGAAAAGTCACGCATATGTGCATTCCACTAATATTTTCCAACTAAGCTACTCCTCATCATGTACTATGGGCATGAAAAGTCACATGGAAGTGTATCCCACCATGGGTTTGCGAAGTCACATAGATGTGGTTTCTAGTGTTCCATAGTTGAGTCACACAGAGTTGAAAGTCAACAGTCATGAGGTCTCATCCAAATGTAGGGTTCCATAGGTAACGTGCCTAGGATAACTACTCCTCATGCCATTAGTCTCATCAAAACATCCATGAACCCCTCCTTAGGTCATGAAATAATATATGAATCATCCATAGGGTCCCAACACCACAAATGGATTGTCAATCTGACTCTAATTTGCATATTGTTATCATTTTAGTATACATGGGACTATTGTATTTGGGTATAGTCTAACCTAGTCGGACCAACCCAACAAACCCAGTAATCCACTCTTCATGCCACTAAAGGATATGAACCTTGGAGAGCGTACTCTTCAAAGAGAAGGTCTCAAACTTGCCTTTACATCGAATTGGAAAAAACACTCACAAAAAGACCACATGTGGAGGGCCTCAGTCCTTGTTTATATCATCACGTGCCCTCCACGTTTGATGTTATAATTATGGGGAGGCTCGGGGATTTTGTATTAATAAAACTAGAGATAAAATATTCCTACATAATAACTCCCAAATTTAAATTCACCCTCCCATATAAACACACAATTTGTGGATCAGCCTGTTTTTTCATTGATCTACATTCAACATTTCTATAATAAGAATGGGGATGAACCTATACAAATTAAACCCCTAACTCTTTGACATTAGTTTCTGTAGCATTACATTCTCATGGATTCAAGATTTCTACATTGTTTGTCACTTACAAATATGTTCTTTGAGGCTCTTCAAATATGCTCTACCTTCTTCAGAACAATTCATTCGTTGTCGGAGACTATTTTCATCGGTGGTTCATCAGATAATCCTTGTAGTTTAATTCCTTATTCCACCAACGCATAAACCAAAAATTAAAGGAAACCACGTTTCGGATTTTCTATTACCCTATGATGTCACATCATAATACTATTTCATTTATGAAACAACAATGTTGTCACACAACTTTAAAGAATCATAATGATATGATTTAACGAGCCATTAAGGAGCCTCATCAATATTCCTCGTTCCAAAACAACAGTGTCACTGTCATCTAATTAACGGATGAGAAAAGAAAAAAAATAACATTTTTATGATATTTCATTATTTTCAAAAATTTCTAAAAATTCACATTTCCATTCGGGCCTTGTTGTCCAATGTTATGTCCTTTCTAGGAGAATCCCTGCATTCAGAGTTCAATAGTGCCCTCATAATTTGATCTTAGAACATGTTCAAATGTTAGAAAAACCCACTCACCCATATGCTCAAGTGAACGAAAAAAAGTTTAAAATTACATTCCAAACACACCAGGCCTCAGAATCATGTTCCCTCAATGCATGTGGTCTTAGAATAATTACATATAATTAAATACAATTACACATAATTTTTGAGACATTACAATCTCCCAACCTTAGGGATTTATGTCCCTAAAATCCAAAAAAACTAATGAAATAGATGGGAGTTCTAAACACAAATCTAAACCTCTCCCTCCCATGTGATCTCCTGTAGATTCTCATGCTTCCACAAAACTCACACCAGAGGTATAAACTTCCCATGTAGGACTCACTCCTATCGATCCTCTATCATCACTAGGAGCTCCACAAACATCACCCAATCATCAATGTATAGGTCAACCTATTGATGAGTTGTGGTGGATCAAGGATGTACCTTCTCAACTACGACACATGGAAAAAAACATTCTCCCAGTGAATCTATGTGGGAAGAGCTACATGGTACACCATATCACCAACTCATCTTAGGATATGAAAAGGTTCAATGAACCTTGTAGATAGCTTTCCACCCTGACCAAAT
This sequence comes from Viscum album, assembly GCA_963277665.1. Taxonomy (NCBI): domain Eukaryota; kingdom Viridiplantae; phylum Streptophyta; class Magnoliopsida; order Santalales; family Viscaceae; genus Viscum; species Viscum album. Next base: position 530,026,674 of record OY728137.1, read on the forward strand.
CCTCACAGTCCTCACTGGGGTGAGACCCAAAGGAATACATTATCGCCCTCCTCAAACTACAAGGGTAACTATATATGGTTGGAAAAAGAAATATTCCTACTCTATGAAGTCGTCATCCTCTCCTAGATGATTTAATCATTCTTGTTGGCTTCTCGTACCAACTCTACACCCATGAGTGCCACCTCCCAAGGGTCTGTCAAGCATAGAGGTGATCTGCAAGGCTGCCTATACAAGACCTAAAATATTACCATTATAATGTTGGAGTGACAGTTGTTGTTATATGAAATCTCTACCCATGGAAGTTGGTCCTCCCAAATACGAACAAAATCCATGATGCAATCACATAGCATGTCCTCTAAGGTCTGAATAGTTTGCTCAGTCTGGTGATCCATTTGGGGGTAAAATGTTGTGCTCAAGTACAGCTGCATCCCGAATGCCTCATGTAATCCCCTCCATAGCTGGGATGTAAATAGAGTATCACAATATGAGATGATCATCATATGTTCCCCATAATACTGCACTATCTTCTAGACATAGAGGCGTCTCATGCCCTCTAATGGTCCCTACTCCAAGATGGGTAGTATTTGAGCCGACTTGGTGAGTCATTCAAAGATCACCCACATAGATAATTGGACCCGTGATGTGCGTGGTAACCCTGTTACAATGTTAATCATGATATTATATTATTTCCACTCTGGTACCATGAGTGGTTGGGCCTAGTCTGCTTGAACCTGATTCTCAACCTTTACTTGTGATCAACTGAGGCATCATGAAACGAACTTGGCCACCACTTTCATCATCCCCGGCCACCTGTAATGATGTCAGTGGTCTAGGTACATCTTCACCACTCTAGGATATAACACGAAGTGGGATGTATGGAACTCCCTCAACACTTCCTCCAACAATGTCACTGGCACTACAGTGCGCCCTCTGAAAAGGATAATGTGCTCCCTACCTATCAAAAATCCATTAGGAGCCCGTCCTAAGGATAGATGAGCACATCGGGCCTCACATTCATCATCCACCAACTATGCCTCCCTAACATGATATATGAGTGGGGGTGTAGCATTCATCAACTAAAGGTAAGAAGATCCACCATTATATACAAATGATATCTTCATCGTGGCTAACTAATTCGTCGCTTCACTCTGTAGCTACAAACCGGTCCTCCTGGTGATCCTATCATACACCACATTTCCCTTTCCAGAAGTATAGAATAAATCATGGTCATAGTCCTAGACAAACGGTGTCCATCGCCACTATCTCAGGTTCAGGTCTTTCTGCGATGAGATATACCAAGGAATCTTGTTGTCAGGGTAAACCATAAACCGTTCACCCTTCAAGTAGAACTGCCAAATATTCAAGGAAAATATCATTGATGCTAACTACAGGTCATGGGTCAAATAGTTCTGATCATGCTATCTCAACTATCATGAGTCATATGAGATCACTACTTGCTCCTGCATCAGGACACAACCCATACTGGTCCCTAATGCATCACATTAAACTACAATCCCAACACCCTCATCTGGTAGTCTCAAGATGGGGGAATTAGTCAGTCTCCGCCTCAGATCTTGGAAACACCACTGACATTTCTATATCCAAACAAAGGGTTTTCTCTTCTAGGACAAAGCCTATAAGGTTGATGCTACTCTATAAAATTAGGCACAAACCATGATAGTAATTGTACAACCCAAAGAAGTTATGAACCTCAGTCACGCTATGGGGAGCCTCCCAAGCATTAAATGCCTCTTCCTTCTCTGAATCCACATCAACTTTAGCCTTTGATATTACGTGTCCCAGGATGTGGACTTCCAAAATCAAAAACTAATACTTCAAGAGCATGCCATAAATCTAGTTCTTTAAAAATGTATGTAGGACTATGTGTAGTTGTGTAGTGTATTTCTCCTCTAACATCGAGTTCACCAATATTCCATCAATGAAGACTAAAAAAACGGTCATGTTAATGATGGAAGATCATATTCATGAGTCCCATGAAAACTAATTGGACATTGGTCATGCTAAAATGCATCAACAAGAATACATATTTGTCATACCGACACCTGATGTCTGTCTTAGGTGCATCCTCATCCCATACGCAAAGCTGGTGATAGCCTAATCTGAGGTCTATATTTGATAACCACATTCCCCCTTCATCTAGTCAAAGAGATCATCTATTTTTAGTAGTGGATACATATTCTTTCCAACCTCCTAGTTCATTCACCATAAGTCCATTCACAACCTCAAACTCCCATCTTCTTTCTTGGAAAAAAGCACTGGCATTTCCCATAAAGAAACGTTGTGCTTATAAAACCCTGTTCCTGTAAGTCCTCAAGTTATACCCTCATCTCATGAAGCTCCATGGTGGCCATATGATATCCGGATGTTGATATCGGTGTTATCCCGGGATATAGGTCAATGAAAAATACTCTCACCCTACAGTGTGGTATTCCTAGAACATCCTTAGAAAAACATCCTCATACTTTTCCACCACTATTGGAATGTTTGGACTCTTCTCACCAAATATACCGAGGGAGATTCTAGCCAACTGGTGAGTGATTAGCTACACTGTCATCTGAGAAAGTATGTCTCATGCTACGAGGGATTCTATATCTCTAGTAAAGGAAAACATAGTCCCATCTTCACAGACACACCACAATGTATGCATAAAAAAGTTGATCTGATCAGTGATTTTGGATAATAAGTCCATACCCAATATGACGACCTAAGTCCTCAACACCACTACTAGGAGATCCTAGTCTATACTATAGCATCCTAGAGCAAGCACAGACTTTCAGAACCAGTGTGTAATTGTCAAACCCCCTCTCGTATGAGTCTATAGATGTAAGGATCGATCCAACTACTCCGCCAAAATATTAGAACACCAAACAAGATCAATGTAAAGGAAGGAGTGTCTAGGACCTGTGTCTATAAGAACTACATCTAGGGTGGGGATGACAAATATCGTACCTCATATCATCTCTGGAGAGATGTGGTCTTAATCATCAACTTCCTAAAGTTGTGATTTCCTATATCTTCCTAATCTATGTGGTCGTGGTGGACCAGATGTGGGTGGTCGTAGAAACACATAAACCATCACCCACTATCCACTTCTCAGCCTGATCCCTTGACCCATTTGCCTACCTAAAAAACTCATCACTCAAACTGCAACCTATACCTCAACATCCCCTCGATAGTCTTCTAGGAATATGAATTGTGGATCTGGAAGTCACGTTCCATGTTTCTATTCACACTACACGAGATAAAATGCTGGTTTTTGCTGACTCCCTCTATTCTTGAAACCCCGCACTGTAGACCCTAGCCCCTATGTTCATCCTCTGAACGATCATTCCTGCTTGGACCCTAACGTCTGCTCTCTGTAGCCCATAGAATAAAGGGTATCATACCATAAATGTTGAGTAGTAAGACAGCTTGGTGAATCTAACAGAGTACTCATCCACTTTCATACTGCCCTACTATAGGAGAATTATCTCTTGAATGATTATAGAGATCATGGTTCTGGGGAAAAAATCCTCCATGAAAATCCACTTGAAGTCTTCCAAGGTGAGAGTTGCCTCATCCTGCATCTGGCTGTTCAAGATACACCATCTCACTGTCGATCCCTATAGAAGGCATGAAGATAAAATATCCATCGGGTCAAGTGGTTTCCACACTAAGAAGAAGACCCGTGTCACTACCTTGAACCAGTCCTCAGTGGCCTGAGGATCTGTCTCTCCCTTAAACCTGAGAGGTCTCTATCTTTGAAACTCATGCAGATCACTGAGTCCATGCACATCCTCTGATCTAACCAACAACAGTATATTCTTACCAACAAGTGGTGGTATAAATGATTCACCAACAATTGGGGCCATCTTTAGACTTTTTTCATAAACGGATGCCTCATTTCTATATAGGCTACCCTAAAAACCTCGTATTGGGATCCTGGTTGGCTGTCCATATGGAGGAATCTTGAAATAGATAAATATAGACCATGAACCAAAAAATATACCTAGTGAGCTTACTCATATTCAACATAAAATATGGAGACACTTATGCAACCAATGTTTTTATGTATTTAGTTTTAATGTATAATTAATGTTTTTGGTGTATGGATGCATCAGCTTCCACACAAACACTAGACTCCCAAAATATTAATGTCAAAAGTGAAACACATTAAACAATTTCACCAAAAGAAAACAACAGACTCATGATCTTTGTGGTAGGATTAACCGACCTCTCATACCACTTTTTCATGACTTGTACCTCATGTCCCATGTCGTGAGTACCCCGAGCCTTCCTCCCAAAGGCCAGGGGGATGAAACTAGCACTGAAGGCATCATGATGTAAGTGGGAGACATTTTCTTAAGTACCTGTACACACACACAAGCCCAACCAAGTCACACACGCTAAAAAGGAATGAAGTATCACTAAAATGATGTTTAGTAAATGTAAAACTTATATAAGTGTGAAATAATACAAACCGAATTGAATGAACTGAATATATAAAAGTTCAAAAAGTAAACTCTAATAGTCATCTGTGGAAATCCCACCAGATCATGAGAGTAGTGTAGATACTATAAGTTGAGTAGAACATTTAGTCCACATAATCATACTATGACACACCTTATCCTAGGACACCATGTCCACCATAATTGTGTATATCTTTCACATCTCCCTGATAACCTATAGGTCCTCAAAAACCAAAGTCTCTATCAAAATGTCGATCGTCTTCAACAGACACAACATCTGTGGGAAAAGCCTGTGTAGGGTTGAGTAACAAAATAATCAGAAGGGACCACAAAAAATTGAAATACAACACAAAAATCATCATATTAAAGTAAAGAGAACAATTCAACTCACATCAGGTATACATTAAGGTTAGTGATAGGAGAATCATCAATCACATCATCGAACACCTCAATTATTGGAGAACTCCTCCAGTATCGAGTACAGTGGTCCTACCACGTCACACAGAAGTGCTTCCCACTAACCCTAGAATACTTAGGTAAAGCATATCATCGTGCACCATGGTCCTTCAAATTAACATATATGTTCTTCCCACAAATCATGTCTAACTAGGATACTCCTCCTCAATGCATACCATGGGCCTGAAAATTCACACAGATGTGTTTCCCACAAATCTTAGCCAACGTAGGTACTTCTCCACATTGCATACCATGGGCCTTTAATGTACCATAGAAGTGCTTCCCACCGTGGACCTGTAATGTCACACATAAGTGCTTCCCATTAGTCTAGAGTCGAGTCAAATAGAGTTGAAATTCAGAAGTCTTCACATCTTGTCCATCTACAGGGTTATGTACGTAGTTTACCAGGGAGAACTTCTACTCAAGTCATTCCTCACATCTCAACATCCATGAAATCCTACTAAGGGAATGTCAAAAGATCATACCCATCGAGAGGGTACCAACACCATAAATGTATTCTCAATTGGATCCATGGTTTCCATGTTATTAGAGTTTTAGTAAATAGGGGTTGGTTGTGTATGGGTCTCGTCCAACCCGGTCTGACCAACATGACCCTCCCTTCCTGCGGGTCCCATATCCCACAGTTTAATTTGATTAAATCGACCTAACCTTGTTTGGGATTGTGTTGGTTCAGTGTGGCCTAGCCTGTGGGCCAGACCAAAGGGACATAGCTAGGACCAACCTAGTTTGGGTGAGGGTCTAGCCAGCACGGTCGCCTGGCGACCTGGTCTCATCCGGCACGACCTAAAGGGTTCGGGTCTAGCCTCCGAAAGAGGGTCTGGCCCACGTGGTATGAGTCTATCCCACCAGCACAAGTTTATTACACCAGCGTGGGTCTAGGACACTAGCAGGGGGTGTGGATCGCCATCACGAATCTCAACCTTCATGGTGTAGGTCGTCGTTGTGTCGTCTGGCCAAGATAATGTTGGATGTTGCATCCTCCCACCACTGGCCCCATAGATGTGGGGGGGGGCTCTTTCTATGGTCGACCAACTTCATCTCACCAAGAAACACTGACCTCTTAGACGTAGGTCTTCCCTCTATGTGGCACCAGACAGGCACTGCTTGTCCCCGCAGTCGCCGCGCCCCACCTAAGGCCGTTCCGCTCCACCATGCCATTGGTACAGCCGACGGCCTGCTGACCCACCAGCCAGAATGAGATCAGTGCCACCGCATGTCACCAGAATATTATTTGGTAGAAAATTGGATGCAATCTGGTGGTCTGTTCTTCATTCCACCTGTGCCTAAGTCCTCTGAGGAGAATCTTTTTCACAACGATGGCCTCAAGCCTGCAATGTTGTCAATTCGGAAAAACATTTCACAAAGAGCGCACATGCAGAAGGGCTAGAGTGTTTTTCATGTTAGATCATACCATTTATATTATATGTTATAATAATTGATAGGATCAAGGATTTTGGATAAATAAAACTAGATATAAAATAATCATAGATAATAACTCTGAAAAAAAAATCATCGTCCCGCATAAACACACGATTGTCGAATCAACCTGTTCATAGGTTGATTCGAGATCATTGTTTCCAGAATAAGAATGAGGTAGACCTTGAAAAAATTAAATCAAAACCAATATAACATCTGTTTCTATAGCATAACGTTATCAATGATTCTATAAATCAATGTTGTTCATCGATTCCAGCTCTGTTCTTCGAAGTGCGTTGAAGATGGTTGACGTTTGTCAACGTTTTTTGTTCTTCATTGCAGAGGAATCTCATCGGACGTTTGTCAGAGAATCATCGTAGATTAATTCCATATTCCACCAACACAATAATAAAAGGATAACACACCACAAATTTTCTATTACGCTCTGATTTCATGTCGTTATGTTGTTTCATTTAAGAAATAGTGTCATTGTTATGCTTCATTAATGCATCATTATGTTGCAAGTTAATGAGGCATTAATGGGTCTCATCAATTATCATCTTCATTGTACCGCATCTTCACCATCTTCTACTCAACGAATAAAAAAATAAATTTTTATGTTATTTTATTATTTTCAGAAATGTCTGAAAATTAACTTTTCAGTTCTGCCCTTTTTTACTGAAGTTATGTATTTTCTAGGCAAATCTTGGTGTTTTGAGTTCAACGATGCCCTCCGGTTTTTTATCCGATCACCAATTAAAAAGATTGAAAAACCCACTTTCACATTTACTAAAGTGAACTAGAAAATGTTTAAAATTCTTTTTCTGGTATCAATAGGCCTTGGAACCTCAAGTCGTTCAATCATGTAGCAGTAGAATCATTCCAAATAATTAAAAAAATTACACTGAATTTTTGAGACATTACATAGGTTCTAGTTGTCTTGAGAAAATATATTTTATAAAGGATTCATATGACTAGATGGTCCCCCAAATCCACAATCACTTATAGATGTATAATTTATGTATATAAATTTGAGAAAAGATGCATAACTGTAACATGATATGTTATCATATGGGATGTAACGGATCATAATTTCACATATACGTAAACATGGGTTGTGGTAAAATATGGTTATCTCATATACATGTATCAGGATATATCATAATAATGATATTATATCATTACCATGAAATGGAATTTGGTGTCTTATGGAATTAGACACAATTATATGGGCTATGATGGATATCGATTTTACTAGGTGACTATGGGGATGTGATGATAATCTAGTTTAGAAATGTTTTCATGGATACGAAGTATGAAAAGAGAATGTTGACATGATATATTTTAATATATGAGAATTATGTGTTTTTGAGGGGGTGTTTGTACCAGAATATAATAAATTATTGTTTAAGGAGACTAGTTAAATGGGAAAATGGAATGATGGTACATTTCATCAATTTTTATTTTAATACTTATATTCATTGTTTTTTTTTTGATATTTGGACTATTTAGAATGTGGATGAGAAATGCATTTGGTCTTTATATATTATTTTAAAATTATGTTACTAAATCATGTGTGATATTTGGTGAGATATACATGGTGCAGATAATAATATATTTACATTTATCTTTTTATTGAGAAGATTCCAGCGTGTCACACTAAGAAAGTAGATTAATTTTTCACCATTCTAATATTGGTTATTAGATACTTTCTACTGAGTACACCATAATTATCACCCCTTTATATATAAATATATAGATACTTATATGTATATATAAATCATTATTCTAAGTTAGTGAAAGTGAATTTTTTATTAAACTAGATATTATTATCTCATGGATTATGTTCATGAGTTGATGGTGTGCATAGTTGTTATTTTATGTGATGTCATTTCATTTTATATGTTTTATTATCTCTATATTTTAATTTTGGTGTTTTGATAACATTATTAATTATTATGGAGTTGATGGGGTCATAGTATACCCCCATGGATAGATTCCAAACAATTATTTATTAATGGTTATATTTTGAGGAATGTTTTGACTTCACAACTGTTCTAATACAGGTAACTAAATATGCAATCCATCATATTATTTGTGATTTCTTAGTTTTTTACCACTTTATATTATTTCAAAAAGATTCAAGGGATTTCAGGTTTATAAAACTATTCGATGTTTGATCAAGGTTTTTATGGGGAATTATGGTGATTTCAATGTTTCCTATGGTTTTATAATGATTACCACTGGTTGTTTGGGATATCTAATTTTTACCAAGGGATTTCATGTTGTTACACTTGTTTTCTGGATATTCTGTTTGTTTTATATTGTTTAATATATTTTTTAGGGAATGTTTATTATTTCAATGGTTTTATGGTATTTTAAATGTTTCCAATTATTTATATGTTTTGGAATAGTATTATAGTGTTTATCTGTATTTAGGGTTTGGAAATCTATTAATTTTTTCATGTGTTTTTAGAGGCATTTTAGGACTGACATGAGTTTCTATGGATTTATTACATCTTCCATGGTAATTATAGTCAATAAGTTTTCAATTATATTAAATTATTTTTGTAGTCCACCTGAGTTTTTCAGGTTTTTTTCATTGGATTTCATGAGTTTTCAATGTTTCATAGATATTTTCAAATTTTAAAGGATTTTAAATAGAAAATTTAATTATATAACAATTTTCCTGGTTTTCATGTTTTTTTTGTGTTTCCTATGTTTTGTAAAACATTTATGAGTTTTAAGATATTAATAATTTTTAGATTTTAAGGTATTTAGGGGGATCCAATTGAATTTTCAGGGTATTGAAAAAATTTCTATCAAATATTATGTATTTTAAAGTGTTTTATATTTTTTTGATTTCTTAGTTCCATTTATAAGTATATTTTATTTTTATTATTTCCATGTTTTATTAATAGATTTCATAATATTCTATGAAATTTCATTGGTTTTCAAATAATTTAAAATTTTTAATTACCTAATATTATTTGATATTTTTTTCAATGTTTTATAGGATTTCATGCGAATGTAAATTTTTTTTGGATTCCATATTTTATATGTGCCTTCTATGGGGTTTTATAGAATTATTGGTGTGGGAATGGTTTTTTTGGATTTAGTATGAATTTATTTGTTTCAAGGACTTTATGGATTCTTTGGTTTTTATGTTTCTTGTGATTTAATCAAAAATTTACATCTTTTTCATAGTTTTTTAGTATTTTAATGTTATTATTATTTTTAGTGATTTTCAATATTTTTAATTTTATTTTAATATATTTTGTTAATGTTAATTTTTTTAATAATTTTTTACATGGTTTTCCATGTTATTATGCTATTTATATTATTTTACAAAAAGTTTTTTGGGTAGTAAAGATATTATATGGTTCATTTTCCCTTTATATTATTCTCTTCTTTTCAAAATTATTTACATTGTTTTTTATGGGTTCATAAACTTTTTAAGATTATTCAATGTTTTTGGAGTATTTTATTATGGTTTTTTGAGTAATCCATTATCTTTTTAAGGGATTTTATTATTTTAATATCTAATAGGGTTTCTAATACTCATAATGTTTTTTATGTTTTTATAATGTTTTAATTATTTTATAATGTTTTAGTATTTTATAATGTTTACAATTAATTTTAAAAAAATTCATTAATTTTTTTAGTGTAGTGTCAAGCATCAATATTTATCATTTTATGGTTTTTAATAAAATCTCCAATTTCTATGGTATATAATGTATATTAAAGTATATTAGTATTTTCTAGAGGCTTTTGGGTTTGAAATGGTTATTATTAGTTTTACATTTTTTTCTTAGGTTTTACATGTTTAGGGTTTTATTATTATTACGTGTCTTTGAAATTTAATTTTAAGAGTTTTCATAGATATTTATCGTTTTGAAGGTCTTCATATTATTTTATAATCATCCATATTTTTTCTTAGATTTCATTATATTTTAAATTTATCGGGAAATATTGTTCAATTTTTATTTTTTTCAATGAGTATGTAGTATTTGTAACCAGTATTTAATATATTTAATGTAATTTCATAGTTATCAATCGGATTATAATGTTTTAAGGGTTTTTATGTTAATTTATTCATTAATTATTTGGGTTTTCATAGTATTATAGTGTTTAGGATTTTTATTATTTTATAATGTCTAATGATTTTTCTCTGAGATTTTAATTTCTTTTCGAGTTTGTATATGTTTTAGAAATTTTATAATATTTTTCATTTTATTCAATTAATTTTTATGGTTATTCATGAAATAGAATATTTTTTCTATTTTATTTTATTGCCCAATGTTTTTAGTTTTTTCATGGTTTTCAGGCACAATTAGTGTTTTATAAACCATTTGAGGTCTTTAAAATTAAGGATGTGTTCTCTAGTTTTCTGGGTACCCAATTATTTGTATAGATTGTCAATCCTATTCCACTATTTATAATAGTTTTCATGGGTATTCATAATTTTTAATGGTTTTGGAATGATTTTAACATTTTTCTAAGTTCTAAAGTTTTTCCATTATTTTTATATTGATTTTTATATGGTTTATTGATTTATTGGGTTCAAGTATAATCATTTTCTCCATAATTTTTTTTCAATGATATTAAAACTCTCTTTTTTACATAATATTTTTTATATTTATTTTAAATGGATTCACAAATTTTCCCAAGTTTTTTTGTTTTTAAGTTTATCTAAATTTCCATGGGTTTTTAGAATTTTTTTTCTAGAATTTCTTATGTTGTAAAATGATTTTTATTATTTTCTATGGTATTGTGCGGTTTTAGGTTTTTTCTTGGATTTCAAGTTTTGTTAATGGTATATATTTATTTTAATGGTTTTTATGGTCTTATAATACTTTCCAATTATTTCTGGGATCTTTTATGTTTTAGGGATTTAATCAGTTTTAAGGTTGTTTTATAGGTTTTTATATTTTAGTAGAAATATTTAGAGGGTTATGGAGTATATAGTGTATTGTCTTGGGTTTTACATGTTTTAACCATTTTTTCGGTTTATTGATTTTTTCAGTATCCATGGGGATCACATGATCATTAAATATTTTCTTTATTTTATTATGTTTTAAAAAAATTACATGGATTTTTATGTTTTTTATATTTTAGAAATATTAATTAATTACAATTTAAATGATATGATAGTTTTTATGGGTTACCTATAATATTTTAATTTTTACAATTCTTTTGAAATTATTTAAAAAAATTTTAATGTATTCAATATTTTCTAGGGGATTTCATATTTTTTAGGTTTATTAATGTTATCTTTGTTATTTTTATGTATATTTATGATACATTATGATTTTTATTATTTTAATAGTTTTCCTTGATTTTCATGATGTTTTTTGAGTTTACTAATATCTTTTGCTATATTTCATTTTATTTCCTATCATTTTCATTGACTTTACAGGTTCTTAGAGGACATTTAGTGTATTTTATAATGTTTCATAGATTTCAAATATATTTAATGGCTCCAATTGATAGATGGGTTTTAAATTATTTTTAATGTTTATCATATCTCATCATTGTTTATAATGTTTTTAATTACAATCAATACCATCATGGGGTATTTGTGGTATTATCATGGTTTTTGAATTGATTTATTATGGTTTTTAATATAATTCTTACATTTTCAATTATTTTATAGTGGATTAATTAGTTTCGAATGATTTGTAGATTTTTTATGGAAATGTATTGGTTTTCAATATTATTATGTTTTTACTTATTTTAAATGGGATCCAATATTTTCCTATAATTTTAATTTTTCATTGTTTTTCTTGGTTTTTTGTAGATATTTTTTTCATTTTGGGTTTTTTTTTGAGTTTGTATAGGTTTATTTATATGTTACATTGTTTTAATTTTTTTCATGATTTTAGTGTTATCCAATTAGATTATCAAATTTTCATTTTAAATGGGGTTTCATTGGTTAACATTTTTTTAATGGGGCTTAAAGGATTTATATCAAACAAATGGGCCCCACTAACAGCATAGGCTCACCAACATAAAATGTGTTGAGATGGTATGTGAGTATGATATACTCTATAATACAAAATATAGGATCAAAATAATAGAGATGTTGTATAAAGTATCTAATGATACTCAATATACAATAGGGTTGAATTGTATATTTTAAAAATTCATTTGGAACTTTTAAATATGGTTATGTTTAACAAGGTTAAACAAGGTATTTCACAAAGCCTCTAGTTCTACACACTTACTTGAATCTGGAAATATGATTCCGAGAAAGTGATTCAAGAAAGATGGTTCTGGAAAGTGAAACATAATGAAAATTTACAACAATAAATATTCTAGCTTAAATCGTATAGAATCTTACAAAATCAGAGTGCAAATATAAGGAATCATAAGATAGTTATACTTTCCTCAACAATACAAATGTAGTATAAAACTTGTAACAAAACTAGTAATAAGTACTAAATCATTTAACCCAAAGAGAAGGGTATCCAACAACCTTGGATAAAGGTCCCTTGATTTAAAATTTCAAGAAAGTCTGTCTTACCCACACTAGTTTAATCCCTTGATAAAAATATCAGAGTCTATCTTACTATCCCTGAAAGCCTTCAACTTCAAGGTAGTTGGCACCTCTGTCTTCCTATCCCCGAAATCCCTCAATTGTACACAGCGACAATCGGAGTAGAACAAAGAAAAAATGAACCAGAAGTTCATTATTCCCCATGAAATGAGAGTCTCTCTCTAGAAATTACTTCAGCGACATGTAATCTCTAGAGTCATAGAACTGTTCATAAACGTTGTGAGCTCTTTCAAATGATCTTTTATTTATAGTCACAGCTTCAACGGTCATCTCCCTCCTCCAACGGTCATATATTTCCTTAAATTTCAGAGGGACCTGTACACGTGTCACTCAAACAATGGTTAGTTAGTAACTGAATGCACGACATCGTTTTATAAAAAAACAAGTGTTAGAAAAAATATAATTACATAACTAAAATCCAATATTCAGAATGTAATCAAGTGAAAGTTCGGAGTCTAACCAAAAATGAATTCGGAGTCTATAATACAAGGATATTCGGATTCTGTTTTCTATGAATTCGAAACATAAACTCTATAGAATTCAACAGTCTGAATTTCAAGGAAATTCAGAATCTGGATTCACAAGAATTTGGAACCAGAACATAAAAAGTTCAGAGTCAGAGTTCATGATAATTCAGAGTCAGAACTCATAAGAGTTAGGAGTCTGTATTCAGAGAAATCATAGTTAGAACATAGAGAATTTTGTTACCAGAATTCGTATTTGGAATTTAGAGAATTCGGATCCTAAAATAGAATTCTTCATATCTAGGTAATTATTGAATTCCAAGGTTTTGGTTTCAAACCAAATTTTACACTTAGAAAAATTATGATATGAACAATGATCGTGGTAAGGATAAATTTCCTTAGGGAAGGAAATTTTTCATTAAAGATGTAAAACATTGGGTAAAAACAATTTTTCCTTGAGATAAGGTGTTTGTGATTTTCAAAACAAGAAGGAATGGTAAAGTCATATCGAAACCTTATTGACTTAACAATATCTCCCAAGTATGAAGGAATGAAAAAGTCATAAGGAAAACCTTATTGACTCAACAAAATGGTCTTCAGGTCCAGACTCTCTAGGTACCACCAATTTCACTATAGATATGTGGTCCTCACCCTAGGGCCCACCCAATTTCTCAAATGGGTCTTGACTCAACAGATGTTCTTTCCAGTTTTTTTTTTCCACAATTATAGGAAATATGGAAAAAATTCCAAAAGGTCATCCATCCTAGTCACTACTCCATGAAAAGTTTATTTAACATTGGAGTTATAATCCAGTTGGCTCCCAAAAATATTGGTTTGACTTTTGGACATGAGTTATATCATTTAGTCATTTCAAAATGTATCATTTTTTGGTTTTATATTCAACCCCCACCCTTGGAGCACAACAGCCTCATTGTGGACCCTACATCTCAACCTTGGTAGTACCACCACACTTAAGGATTCATTGAAGAAAAATGTAACAAATGGGCTCTGTGGAAAGTAAATACAATTCGCATTAACTTGTTTATCATATCATGAACCCCCAGGATCCACCAGTTTCCACATAGAAATGTGGTCCCCATCCTTGGTCCCACCCATATGCCTGAATTAGTCATTGACTAATTACATTCCCCACATTGTCATCTGACTAATGATTTTCACCTTAGGCCGACACATTTTCATTCTAGTATTCCTTTTTATCACTCAAACGTATAGTGTGAAATATTATATATGGTCACCCTTCCTGATCACTACTTCACGGCCATAACGCTTAACTATGGGCTTCTAATTAGGTAGGATTCCAACAGGAATGGTGTCGTATGGTGAAAATGGCATATCACTTAGCTATTTTACCATTTATAATTTTGGGTTATTAAATTATATGATTTTTCATGGATTTTAATAGTTTTTAAGGGTTATTCAGGGGTTTTCAAGAATTCTATCCTATTATAAGTTTTATTTAAATACATATATTACCTCGGTTTTTGATTTTTTGGGGATTTTATATATTTTCATTACATTTTCCATTATTACTATAGGATGTCATGGGTTTTATAGGTATTAAATGCTTATAGTGTTTTTAGTTTTTTATTATGTTTCATTGAATTATAACTATTTAAATTTCGTTCAATGAATTACACGGGTTTTATTTTCATTTTAATGGATTTTTTTTCATGGATTGATGATTTAGTTGTCATTTAACGGTTTTATAGTGTTTATTATATGTTTTCATTATTGTTTAGGGTTTTATATGATTTCATTGTTTCTAGGTTTTTCCATAATTATTAATGGTTTTATAGTGTTTCCACATGGTTTATGACTTTTTTGAAGAAAAACTGTGTCATAATTTATTTTAGTGTCTTCATGTTCTTCCCACCCTTTATTTTCCATGTGTTTTAAGGGATTTTATTAATTTGTCATGGTTTTATAATTTTTTTTCATTGTTTTCAATTTTTTGGATATTTTATGTTATATAAATATTTTTCATGGTTTTATATGGTGGATTATATTTTTCTATGAGTATCATGATTTTTTAGGGATTGAATTATTATTTTTGCATCTATTATGATTTATATGGTAATAGAATTTTGAATTGATTTATTAGGTTTTTAGGTATTCCCACCATTATTTTTTTTATTATATTCTATTCATTTTCAAATGTTTTTATTGATTTGATTTATTTATTTTTATGGGCTTTTTCAATTTGGTATAGTTTTGATTGGGTTTTTAGGAACTCAAAATTTTTCCATCATTATCAATTTTTTTCAAATGCTTTTCATGTGTCTTAATGATTATTATTTTTAATTATTTTAATCAATGATAATTCAATGTATTATATAAGATTTCATAAAATATCATGGATTTCCATGATTCATAGTTAATTTTTATTTTCTTTAATGGTTCTCATGGTATTTTAGTGTTTCCATGTGATTTATAGATATATCTGGGGTTTTTAATCCTTTCATGATTTTAATAGTTATTATTTTTTTCAATAGTATTTTATGAATATTTTAATTTTATGTACCTTAATCGCATGAAATAAAGTTAGTTTTTTGGAGAAAAAGTTACTAAGAATTGATTTTTAGAAAATATTCGGGAGTTAGATCTAAAATATCATATAGGGCGCATCATGTTTTATATTTATGTTCTTAATTGGTAGGGGATTTTATTTAGTGTTAGAGTTTTTACTTCATAGTTCTTAAAGGATGTCAGTTTTTGGTGTCTCTACCCATTTTGGAATTATTATTTACTATAGTGGGATAACACATAGAGACTGGGGGATGGTGTTTTTGGTGGTCCTATTAATCAATTGTGAGTTTCAACATGAAAGTATATTGTTGCACATTGGTATTGTATATGTTCTTATTCAGTTCTATCTAAATTTATTATAGTGTGGTGATTTAAATATATAAATGTTGTCTCTATAGTGTTTTTAAGAAAATTTAAGCATTTCATATTTGTTAAACTATTCGGATCAAAAAACATTGTACAAAAATATTGAAAATATGATATTATAAATTTTTACATTCCATAATTATACACAACTATGAACATAAAGTCAATGTATATTTTGATATAAGAACCATAATCATCTTATTAGATGAAATAACCTCAAAATTTCCAAAATATTATTCTAACAATTCCATCTTCTCAATCATAACTTACTTAATATCCATTTTCATAATCTATGGAATGGAAATATAATAAAATATGAATGGAGATGATCATTTTGGGTAATCATGGGAGATATGAATCAATGACCATATGTGGCCATAAATTAAGTAACAATTTATATAAATCGTATGTTTAAAAATGTATACTCAATAATTTATAAATAGTTCAAATGAATAATTAAATAATTGTTATTTATATTATATGATATGATTAAAATAGAATCAATTACCATGATGCTTGACTATATGATATTAGCATAATAATAGGACTATATAGAGTCTCATTATATGTTACATAATCATAAGAAGAAGGGCCCTTAGTCATGTCTACCCACCATGATAGTTATCACTTAATAGGTATCATCTTACCGCCAGTATAACTACATCAGTCCTGGGATAGCCTCTCATATACCCTCTTCTGGGCATGAGATAACCTCTTTCGCACCAACTATTCATTTTGTGATAACCTACTCTGTAATATTTGTGCTAATAAAACATGAATTCAAATCCAATTAATTATAGTGCTATAATAGAATCAATATTCACATGATAATAATCAATTCATATGTTTTTTATAAGATCATGAAATCATTTATCATTTAATAATAAATGAACCCATAGAAGAGAATGTGATAATACTGAATATAACACTATCATAATCAGAAACCATCTTCAGAAAGAACAAAGAGGGTATAATTAGACCATATAACTAGTTAATAAAAAGTTTTATCAATTAATTTTTTATAAATTTATATATCTTTAAAATATAATTATAATATTTTCATAATGAAAATACATGTTAAATTTTAAAATCACTTATTTGAAATAAAAAAATTTCAAAATAATAATGGAATACATTTTATTTTAAATAAAATCATGGACTTCAATAATGAAATACTAGTTATTAATATAATAAATAAAGGTGATATTTTTTATTCAAATGGTATGTGAGAAAAAATATACCTTTCAATATTTCATTAAGAAGTAAAAAATTCAACATTTGGAAAATTACATGAAGATTAATTTTAATTAAATTAATATAAATATTAATGTGGTTAAAAATATATTTATAAAATTATTTTATAATGTAAAATAAATTTATGAATACAATATAAATATAATCTAAATACATATATAATATATTTTTTTGACCATGTAGAGAAATACAATCAGTTTTCCTTATAAACATTCATTCTTTCCCATGAGTAGAGAAAGAGTGGAAATTTATATGATAAATTTTATTCTCTACATATAACCAGAGATGAGGAAATAAATAAAATAATTGATATTTCTATTTTATAATAATATGTTCAATAATTTATTCACAATCAGTCCAACTATAATTTTAAAGGGTAACATAAAACCCTTACATCATGTTTGACATTCATTATAAGTGATCCAATATCATATATAATAAATTATAATTTATTAAAATTATTAATTATATAAACATTAAAACATTTAATTATATATATTCTGCACCTATAACATTTTAACAGATATTTATTACTTATTTATTATTAAAATTATAATTAATAAGTGATAAAAGTCATATTTCCCATGAAAGATATCTTTTAGAAGTTTTGGTCCATGCACATTGTTCATGTTTCCATAATTTCTATAATAATAATAATCTATTAATAATATTAATTATTATTTATATTCAAATTTATAACAATTCATATAAATTGTTGATGAAAAATATTTATCACTACTTTATGGAGAGAGTAGCATATTTGAAAACAAGATTGATGATTACTAATTCTTAATGTATAGAAATAAATAATGCTAAATTGTAAATTAAAATTTCATATTATTTATTAAATAAAAAATATAATATAGAAAAATTAAATCAATCAAAATTTCCAACCATAATAGTTGTAAGTGGATAATGAAAGATATCACTCTGTGGAGGAGGTATTCCACATGTGTTCACAAAAAATAATTTTATTTTCAATTTGACTGAGAATATGTGGTAGATGATTGTTAAATTAGTATAATAATATATATTTATATTTATGTCATTTTAATATTCATATTTTATGGATAAAATATATTTAGATAATTTTTAATAAGAAATAAAATTGAACTATCTAGGTTAATATTTATACATCTTCTATCAGATTCCTTTTTTGGATTATACCAGAAGCATTGATATATTCTTAATAGTAAAAGACAATGTGATCATGGATTAATAGAATAATTCATGGATGGTTTTTATAAAGAAACATATTGATATATAAATATTCATTTTTTTAATATTAGGGAGGGGAGGATGTATAATTTTCTATGTGAGGTGAGATGCACATGTTCAAGTAGATAAATCCTATAAATAATATAATATAAAATTCATGATGAAGTGGTATATAATATATAGTTATTAAACTATAATTTAATATAATTTATTAATTAAATTAAACAATAATAATTTTACATGTTCATGTGGCATTGTAACTATTTTCCCTTTGTTCGCCCAAAATTATACTATTTTAACTATAATCATAGAGTTATATTTTTACTATTTATACTATATTATATGAAATTATAAATTATTTAATTAATATTATTTTATCTAATAATTTATTTATAATAATATTAAATTAATTTTACTAGATTCAGTTTCTTTTAGTGGTATAAATTTTTTTATATAAGTACACAAAATGAATAGAATAAATGTATTTAGAAAAATCTAGTTTCAACATAAAATAGAATTTACGTCAACTCCATAAGATGAAATTACTGAAAAAAATTAATGATATAATATTTAATAAAATAGATGATATATAAATTAATAAAATATAATTAATCAATAAAGATTAATTTAATTTATAAATATAAAAAACATTCTCTACGTAGAATTATTTTTCAAAAAAAATGAGTTCATATTCCCAACAATGAGATTATAAAAAATTAATGGTATATGTTGATTATAATATAATAATTTAAATGGTATATGAATAAAAGAATAATTTTATTACATTATTTATTAATTGAAATCATTAATGGACATTTATTATATATGATTTTATGTTTGTAAATTATATTTTTACAAATATTGGTACTTCTCAATGTTCAATAAAACAAAAACCTCTTTAAAAAGTTCCCATGATTCTAATATAACATAATGTTATAATTATAACATATAAGTTTATTATCATTCACTAATAAAAAATTTATAAAAAAATAGGAAATTTATTACAATTTATAAGAAAAAATATCAATTAAAATCATTTTCAATGACATCATATCTGCAATGAATAAAAATTAGTTGACTTAAAATTGAATACATATTTATTAAGAATGAATCATTATAACTTAATTATTGGAAAACATTAAAAATAATTTATTATAATGAGGTTTTTACTATTCATCACTGCTAATTTAACAGTTTATTAATATATGATATCTATATCATTGTTTATTTATTCTCAAGGTTTTTTATAATGTAATATATTGAATTCCATATCATTATTTTAGTGGGAAATATATAATATCTTGGGTTGTTACATTATATACAACAAAATTAATGTATCCCTTAGAATTGCATCACATTTATATTGAATAATTCAAATATTTCAACTTCAACACATCTTTAGACTCCCATATTGCTTCCTCAAATTATGTTTTTCTTCCTATTATCTGTAATTTGGTGAGTAATATGTTATTTTATAAAATTTTGTCAATGTTCTGAGATTTCTATTGGTTTTCATTTATAATAATTATCTTGTGATATATTGTACAAAATATGAGTTCATTATATGTGATGTATTAGTTATTTAGTTTTATAAATGTGATATATAAATCACACAATAAACATGGAATATGATATGTAGATTAAATATGGGATAATTTATAGTCCATAATTGAAATTGAATCTCAACTGGGCTGATATACTTAAGGCTCAACATTATATTATTTAAGATTATAATAACATTCTTCCCAAAAAAATTTAATATGAATAATTTCTTACCAACATTGAGATCATGATCTCGATGATTATTTTCAATATTTATATTATATAAACATTGAGGTTACTTTATGTTTTGTTCAATATAACTAAATTACAATTTTATTTCCTCAGCTAGACCAGGATCTAATTGATTTATTTCTCCATCATAATTAGAACACATTAGTGTTTATCACTTCATTCAATAAATGGCTTCATAAAGACCCATATGAATTCTCAAAATAATTGAATTTTTATAAAAAAACAAAACTATATGAATATGATGATCAAAAATATAATTAAAATATATATAACTTGATATCAATATATATTCTTCTATTTGAATTGTCATATCAAACTAATCACATATTTTTTGATGATTAATAGTAATAAATAAATAATATCATGTGAATTTAGAAGATGTTTCCATATCATTAATGTAATCCTACTAATTATTCTTATACTAAGGAGTATGGATATTCACACAACAATAATATTTTATTAATATATATCTTGGGGTTTTAGTCATGAGAGAAATAATCACCAGAATCAATTAAATGTAAAATATTCATAAGGTGATCAGAAATAACCACAATAGAATTATGGAGTAATATGTTTAGTAGAGTATGTTGATGAAATTTATGGTGATTATTTTAGATTAATATTCGGGTATAGTTAATAGTTGTTGTATCAACATTAGACCATTCTCAATTAGCCATAACATTCTTACATAACATTAACTTGATAATAATAACAAAATATTTTTTATCATGTTTTCTTTCCTGAAGTAATCTCACCACTCAATATATATATATATATATATATATATATATATTAAAACTTATTAGATGAGTAGATAATGATGATAATGGATATTATTCTAATTTATAATAATTCTAGTCTTTTATTGAGAATAAAAACACTTAGTATCAATACCTTATCATACAATTAAAATATATGTCTACCAAAAAACATTTCTACACTTCATTTACATCTCCAAATCCCCTACAAGGATTCTTTATTCTCAACATTGATACTTAATTAAAGCCACAGTTGATAATGATTTAATGTCCCACATTCTAATATTATTTAATGGATTATCTATTTAAAAGCCAAAAATATTTGATATTTTTTATTCTCGCGATAATCAACCTAGATTGATCCTTTCAACTCATATGATAAGATACCTTTTTAATTTTCACAATGTGTGAACTTATTGAGAAGTCGTGATATTTTATTCATTTATAATGATTATATTCTTTTAATCTTCTTATAATTTTATATATCTTTAACTTCACCAAGTTGATAATACATACAAATCAATAAAAAATGTTCATAATTAAAATTACAAAATCATATGTTAGGTAATTTTTTAATTGAACAATCAATCGACATGATATATAAGATATGAAAATATCATTTTGAGATAAATAAATTACAAATAGTTCATTGATTCACCACTATAAATCACAAAACCATTAATATTTAAGGATAATGTTTACAAAAGTTAACAAATCATACATAACATCAATCCCTTGAAATATTATTCACACTAAGCAATTATAAGGTAAATTATTCTTTTCCAGGATAACCTCATGAGTGGATTATAGAAACCTCATCAATTCTTTATAAAACGGTTTTTTTCCATCAAATATATGAATACTACAAAACCTATTCAAGGTGGATTTTTTGGGGTAATGCTTAATATCATAATTCATTTCTGGATCTACTATTACACCCATAAATTAGATTACATGACCCACATATAAAACATTTAGAGGCCAAAATTTTTCTTGGTAAATTATTCATTCAACTACTCCATCAATAAGTTATTTAGTACAATCCTAAATAGATTTTAATTATATAAAAATGTCATATAATATAGAATAATATAATCTATAAGTACAATGAAATCTAGATCAATTTAATCAATAAATTCTTTATTCAATAAATCTAAGAATTTAATGGGGGAATTATTAAAGACAAATAGTATCATTATAAATTCAAATTCTACTGACCTAAAAATAATGTCTATCATGGAAATGTATTCACTTTTTATCCTCAAATAAAAGTAACTGAATAATAATCAGCAATGTAATGTTATTAATATTCCATTAATATATTAAATAAATCATCAAAATGTTTTAGAGGATCCATATTCTTGATTTTGATCTTATTATCTTCCTAATAATCATTTCCAAGTCATATTGACAAGTGATTATTCATAACAAAAAATATGTGTAAGCCATTGAAATTCACATAGTAAATCAATCCTTTATTAATATTATCCTAGATATTTTTATTTAATTCCATAAATAAAATTCATGCTATTCCAAATAGTGTCTTAGAAATAAATTTATCATCGAATATGAGTTCTATTGAAAATTAAAATTGAATATATGGATGATGAATATATAAAACGTATAGGAATAAATATTAAATCTCTCCTAAAATTGTAATATATTATATTTTGAGTTTACACACAACCATCAAGTATATATAACCAATTTAAATTAGAATCAAAACCCTTGAAATGGGTTTATTTTACATTAGAAGTTCATATTTATCTTCCAATTGATATAAAATCCATCATTGGATCATAATACAAATTTTTGAATGCTTTCCTCTAAAATTTATTATGAATTAATATAATGAAATACAATAAAAGAAAGCAATAACATCAAATTCATCAGGTGTGTAAATGGAATTATTTTCATTGATCCCATTCCCAGAAATATCAATCAAAGAATAATCATATAAATTAGATGTTATTTTCATACTATTAGGGGTTGTTTATTCATATTTAACATTAATCCATTTAATTGTAAATTTCATCCATATATAAAAATATTTATATATAAATTAATGGATATATATAATAAAAAATATGATAATAGTATTTCTATAACAGATTGTATGTCAACCATTTATTGATTCTTTTTCAAACACCACATCAAAAATAATGATTTCGTGATATTTCTATTTTCTTATGATATTCATAGGCTACTAACATTGATTATTTTTATTTACCCTCATATTATATCATTGGTTGCCATAATAAAAATATCTCTTTATGTGAATCATTACTATATGT
Organism: Viscum album; assembly: GCA_963277665.1. Classification (NCBI taxonomy): domain Eukaryota; kingdom Viridiplantae; phylum Streptophyta; class Magnoliopsida; order Santalales; family Viscaceae; genus Viscum; species Viscum album. Next base: position 530,050,290 of record OY728137.1, read on the forward strand.
GAGTTTCTTCATTTAGTGAATTCTACTAATTCAATCATTTATATATCTTCTTCCCATCATCCTAGAAATTAATTTTTTGAAGACTTTATGTTATACTAATAACAAATTTTATACTCAAATTAATACAATTTTCAACATGTTTAGTTTAATACATATTGAATTATGTATGATACATATTATTCAATACATGGTTTCTTATAATTTATTTAGAAATCTATATTTTTTTCATAACAATACTATGAGACTTATGGGTGTGTTGAATCATCATTACCACATTGATATAACATTCAATGATTAATTCATAGATAAAACATTTTCATGGGGATAAAAAAATTCATATACTTTTTTAATGATACTTAAGAATTGACTAATATTTTATACTCATATAGTAATATCAACAGAATAATTGCAGATAAGTCATATCAAATTTTTTATTGAGGTACTAATGAATTGACCATCCTTTATCATTTTATAAAAAATTATTCTCAATATTCATTCAAATAATATAGGTAATGTAATTGAAAAAATTATAAATTTCAAATGCACACCACACCTCTGACTCAAATTGAACCAACTTCCTCATATTCTTTATTTGAGTCTACTATTGAACCTCTTATCCTTCAAAAAATAAAGAAAATAACATTGTCTTGATATTGATGATATTGATGATGAATATGAAGACATTAAAATCATCAGATATGAAGATGATGATGAAGGTGAACATTGACCCTATTTTCGAGTGACGTCCATATATTCAATTCGATCCACACAAATGGAGGAATTGTAACCTATGTATTTTAGTTAGATTTAATTAATTTATTTATATACTAATTGTTTGATTATTTATTCTTTTTTTACAATTTTTAACTTGTAGCTGTTAGACAGGGGAGCGCTATTTGTGCAATTATTTTTCTCATCCATGGATCACATGGGAACATATTCCTGTTGATGTGAAACTTGGAATGTTCAATCATTGGATGGTACATAAATAAATATTATTTATTTTGAAATTTATTTCATAAATAATAAGATATTATATATTATTTATAGGGTTTATGGTATCCCATCGATGATAACATGAGTGACACTATCCACGAGGCATTAGAGGTGTCAATGCGTGAGTATTTTAGTCATTTTTTTCACAATTTGAGGATAACCATTAAGAAAGTAGGAGTGACATTATTTGATGATTCATGTAGATCCCACCAACTAGAGTACATTTCATCTCATGTTTGGTATGGATTATATTAACACTAGTTGAGTGGTGGATTTTGGAGGATATCATCATTGGGATGGCAAAACCAAGGGCGACATGAGGTGACATATCAAGCTGGTAGTCATACATTTACTACGCATAGAGAGCATATGGTTAGTATAATTTTAAAAAAAAATAACATTAAACATAAATAGTTTATTTTATATTCATATAGGATTTGAGCATCCAGATATTACGGAGAACATCTTTTATCGGAGGATATATAGTGTTCTATCCTCTAAAGATATTATTGGTGATTTCCAGCAACAGATTGTGGTCAGTATTATTTCTTTTTTATCTTGAAAATTAACTTCATATAATATTTTCACTATTTTAGTTTCAAATTGAAATTAATGGAGTCATATGAGGCCACGAAATCTTAAAAACGGGTTGTGTTTCAGGCCAAAACAGTTTATCAGACTAGTGCCCCCCATTTCAATGAGGCTTCATGGATGCAGTTGACCTAGTATGCCTTAGAGAAGGGTTGAGTTGTTAGTATCAGCTCTCATTTGACTCCAGGGACTCAATATGGTACTGCTGCGATTTCAGCATCTAGCTCAAGAGGATCTCATGTAGAGGCGTCATCTTCTGGATGACAGTATTAGGAGTAGTTTTCACCTCAGAAAGAGCTTATATATAGTTTGTAGAAGAATCATAAAGAGATGATTTAGCAGCAACAGCAAATGGAGGAAGAGATGTGTCAGCAGTAGCTGTATGAGGAGAATATGTGTCAATGGCAGCTGTAGTAGCAACAGTAGTATGAGGAAAAGTTGAATCGATGGTAGCAGCAGCACAAGCAGATGGAGTACATTGAATTTCTAACTCACAGATTAAGGATGGAGTTTCCTCCATCATCTCCTCCAGCTCATCCTACTCCTCCGGAAGACTATCCCTCAGTTATTTTTTTCCAGTTTAAAAACATTTGAATTCTACATTTTTTATAATATGAACTATTTTATTTTATTTTTATATTGGTGCGAATATTAAATAATTTAAATTTTTTATATGTATTATTATGAATATTTTATTATTTTTTTGTTTATTATTAGTATTATATTATTTAATGCTTGTTTTTTTTTTACTAATAAAAAAATTTGATTTTTTTATATTTTTTGAGAATATTGATAATTTTAATATTATTTTTTTTATTTTAATAATACTAATATTATTTTTTCATTAATCATAATTTTATTAATTTATTTATTTTATAAGTATTTTTTATTGGGTCATTTGCGATAAGAACCCATCACAAAAATATTACATGCATATATATATTTTAAAACTTCTTTGTGACAGGTTCTTGTACCGTCACAAATAAGTTTTTTGGGATGGGACCATCGCAAAATATTTTTTTATATATAACATATATAAACATTGAACTATTTGTGATGGGATGAAAATCCCATTGAAAGTACTTTTCGTGATGATCTCAGTGCAATAGGTTTTTATATATATAATATATTTAATCAGAGACATATTTATGACAGGAAGAATTCCCATCCCATGTAGATTTTTTTTCGACGGGCATGTCACAAAAAATACTACTTCCAACGCCATTTTTTGCAACGGGCTATTTTCACAAGGACCCCTCACAAAATAGTTTTTTCCATGGGATCCCTTCACAAATATCCCGTTGAAAATAGTCGAAATTCTAGTAGTTAGTGTTGATCCTTCATATAGTAGTTCATAGTGGTAGTGTTTTTGGAATCATTGGAATACATTCCCCTACATAGTAGTTATATCTAGATTGGATTTGTAGTGTCCCCTAGTGGTTCTAGGCATGAACCCCTATTTTTGTATCATAGTTTTCTTAGAAGAGTGTGTTCTCATTGGGCGGGCCCCAAAATGAGCTAGACCTCTTTGTCAAATGTATCGAATAATATCATTGATTGAGGAGTGAGTAAATCTGAAACGATTTCTCATGGAGGAGAATATTGTGGAATGTAGTTGTTTACTTCCACATTAATGAGGGTTTTCTCCCCAAAGTATATTTGGGTCCTCCTTTTTCCTCTTGTATTAATAAATATTTTCTTCATCTTACTATACATAGTTCTTTGCATTGAGATTTTTCTTGTTGTCTTACTAACTATTGTTATATTCACACTTGCAAAGGGTTTTATAACACATGTAATTTGTTTTATAGACCATGGCCCTTTTAACGGTGTCATAGGAGGACCACGATCGGGTGGATCATAGCTGGATTTGGTAATATTGAGGATTTTACTAGGAGCCTACCGTTGACGTATTCCTGTCATGTGGATAAATTTTTACCCATTATACATTTAATTGGACTTGTGCACAGACTCATTGAGGTGGTCTATTATTTTTCCTCGTTTACTTTTCTTTTACTTCCTCACATAATATGGTTATGGAATCTTAGTTTTATGCTTTCATTATTTCAGTTTTATTACATTTCATAATTGCATGTCTTTTGAATGTGTGTGTATGTATTTGTACTTTATGATAATGACTACAATTTATTGGAAATTCTTACTCAGTGCTTGTAACATCCTAGGTAAATAAATAATATTAGAATCTAATTTTTATCAATATTTTTGATTAAATGTTAATACTACTTTAAAGGGAATTCTATGCTCGATGGCATACCCAATACGCAACAACGTGTTTATTTGAAATCTTACGTTGCACACTAATAATATAATAATATTATAATAGTTAACGCCTAGCCATTGTAATGGCGGGAATGAACAGAAATAACTAAAAAATGATTACATATTTTTGTTAAATATTTTTACATTTATCCAATAAATTTTAGAGGCTTAAAATGCATATGAATCCAATTTTAAGCATAAATCTTATAATATTCTTTAAAAGGTCGATTAACCACCTTTTGATGGAGATCCCTTTTTAAATATACTTTTTACAATTTTATATGTTTTATTTGACAAAATAAAATCCTTCTTTAGAATCTGGACATCAAAATTTACTTTGTGTAAATTTTTGTTATTTTTCCGATAAAGATCATTTTTAGTGAAAATGATGCATTTTAATTCAAAACCACCTTTTAATCTGATTTATTTATATGGATAGATTATATTTTTAATTTATATTAAAGTGTATTTAGAATATATTTTTACTATTTAATCCAATGGTGTTCATTGGAATTAATTTCACTTTGAAATTGGACTTAAACTAGTGTCAATATTTTAGTAGATATTGTTTCTTAAAAACAAGCTATTTGTTTTGACTGTGGGAATGAATTATTAAATTTTATAATGCAACTTATATATTTTTAATTTTTTAAAATAGACATCATTTTTGAATTCGGAATATCAAATATAGCTTAGTGTGAATTTTTTGTATTTTTTTGAAAAACTTCAATATTTGATGAATAGTGAAACCACTAAGTGGTAGTTAAAGAAACTGATTTTTGGCTTAAATGAAACATTACCACTTCTGTGATTTGATTTTAAAAAATCTGACATACATGGTTTTCATTAATAAGTAAAATGTGGTTCAATGAGATTAAAATAATTTTTTGGTGAATAGTAACTTTTAAGTTTTATTAATCGCGATTAGAGGTAATTAGTGTAATTCAAGGTAAAGATAATGTTATAATAATATGAAATGGCCTTGACACATGTCCTACCCTTATTGGATGAGTCATGGACGACCAGGAAAATCCATGGATCAACTTGGGGACCCCATAGGGCCACTTTGGTTGGAAAATGTCATTAATAACTTTTTATTTAAAGTTAAAATTAAAATGTCACAAACATGTATTGTTTTATTAAAACAATTTTTACATGGGGTTATACAAGTCATATTTTTTACTATGAAAATTCATTAGAAATATAAACATATTTCCTACATCATGATATTTTTTTTATAATTTTTAGACATTAAATAAATTATTTTATTTATCACACCGTGATGATGGAGTGATTACCTTATAAATGAACGATTTAAATAAAATGAGAAGATAAGGTGAAATTTAAGTCTTAAACTTGTCACAAACCTATTGTATGGGTGGATTTAGAAACCGTATCACCTTATCCTCTAAATATATCTTATTAGGACCTTTAAAATTCGAAAATCATTTTATAATAAAGTAATATTTTATAACTTTCCAAGAGTGCCCCTCCTCTTCTCTTATAAAAGTCCCCCACCTATACCACCTTACCCACACCTCTAAAGCCTTTGTCTCATCCAACCCCTGACCATTTCATCTCTCCACATCCCTTTCTTCATCATTGAATCCTCACCTTTGGCAGAATGCTCTTCAAGAAACCCTTTTGGTTCAAACCAAGAGGAGTTACCCGATTTAAAGGTAATGTCTTCACTTGTGTTATTTTGTTTTATTTTTCTTCTCCAAACCCATAAAATCTTTTTATTACTTTATTTTGTAAAAACACCAGTATCTTAAATATACTAGGATGTTGTTATGTGAAGGATTCAATCTACACTTACACACACCTCCGTCTAATGGTTAAAGAACATATTGTTTCTGTGGATGGCGAATTACTGCCTCACGAAATGATGATTGTTCAATCTTCTCTTAACACCTTTCATGGTGTACATTATGATATCACTGTATTTTATATATTATATATATGTTATTTATTTTCTCTATATGATTCTTTATTTTATATTTAAGACATACCTTTATTCTTTTCATGTTGTGCAAATGCAATAATTTCATTCGAGGAAGTGTGGACTACCGCCCCCTCAAGTGATGTGACTCATTCATGGAATACATGGAATGTATAAAGAATGAAATTAATGAACTTATGTGAACAATAAAACATATATATTATACTGTAATTATAATATATATTTCTCTCAATTATTTTTAATTCCATTAATATGTCAAAGAAATGAAAGTAGCGTTCATGCGTACGTACAGCCTACTGTCTTCATGAACGGTGAATTTCATTTCTTTTTATCTCCAAATGTTATGGAATAGTATAAAATGAATATATACTGGATATATATGATATTTAAATCATTAATACTATTCTGGATATGATTTACTTACAACTACATGGACAATCATTTTCAAACAAGTTCATTTTTGACTCATGTACCAAACATCGACCGAAACGTCTAATATGAACTCACATTATTAACCAATTCTTATAACATTATAATATGTGATATTAAATGAATAATAATATTTAAAGGAGTACCTTAAGAAATTATAAATTTACCAAAGTTTATTATTCATTAATATAAACAAACGAACAAGACAAGTCGGACTTGAGGTAAGGGGTCCTACCTCTCTCTTTCTTTTTAAGTACTCTATTTTATGTCATTTCTTTTAAGCTCATCCTTATTATGCTTGGGGATGTTATTTTATATTAATAATACTTTAATAATTATTTTTATATTATGAGATACCCTATTTGATCTCATAAATCCATTTTTGGAAGTTTTAAGCGGCGTCGTTAGGCTGTCGAGTTTTCGTAAGGGATTTTTCGTCTCACTTTTATTCCCGTGAGATTTATGCTACATTTTCCACCATTTCCTTTGAGTGGTGTATGTACTTCCCATTATTATACACTTTGCGTAATACAATTTAATTTATGGGTATTTAAATCTTCATTGTATGACCCTTCTTCCATGGGATTTACGTTTCGAAAATTACCCAAATCGGTAAGGGGACCTTTCACCCTCCTCTTTTTAAAAGACTTCTTTTGTTATGTATTTTAATTTACATATTATTATGTAGTGATGTGTTCTTATAAATCCTTATGTATGTAAAATTTATTTCCAAGTGATGAGATACCCTTTTTGTCTCATCAACTCATTTTATGAATTTTAAAGTGATGTCGTTAGGCTGTTGAAATTTTACAAGGGAACTTCTTAACCCAATTTCGATTTCTTTGGGTTCAACTTGTAGTTATTGAATATTTCATCCTATGAATATGGGTGAATGACCTCTGATTGTTTTACACATAATATCCACTTATATTTTTTGTATTTATATTTGTCACACATAAGTATGAGATTGATTTATCCTTAATTTAAGGATACCTTCTTTAAAAGGGATTTTATCTCATTTTGCATTTCTATTGAGACTTTATTGTTGTTATGCAGCAATTAACTCTTATATGTTTTATATACTTTCCTTTTACATATTATATCATGAATCCTTTTATTCTCATGATACTATAAAGTTCTGAATAAATGTTATTCCTCAATTATTTTTTTCAAGTGTCTCTCATTTTGTTAAAAACCCTTTAACTAAAATATCATTTAAAATGTTTTAATGATTTATTCTTATAAATATTTCTCATCAATATCCATGTTTTCAATATGGTTTTAAGGATTTGTTTATATGGATATTAATGGTTTAAAATTTTAATAGCATCATAGTGGTATGGGACACTTTGATTCAAAAATATCTTTATTTAATGTTTTAAATGGTTTTGAAAATGGGTTTTAGAATGGATTAATTATTTCAATATCTTAAAATGTTGTATTGTTATAGAAATGTTGGAATTTTATCTGTCCTTGGTGCTTAAGTTATGTTCTATGATTATGTTATGGTTCTTGGGCATTGTTTATGAAGACTGGTGGTTCCATGATAAACTATGGGTGGGTGAGCCCGATATAGCTCCCCAATGCATTGGGTAACGCGAAGGGGTTAAACGCTAAGGTTTCTCTGAAGATATTTAGGGAATATACTGTGATGGGTATTCCAAACGTAACCATGAGGGTTACTCCCTATGTAATAATGTTATGAATGCCTCAAGTTACCTTTATGTCTTATAATTTCTATGAGTTATTCGTAAATCTTATGATTTCATGAGGTATGTTAAATTGATTATGTTTTATTAGTGAAGTATGATTTCATTGACTATTATCTATACATGGACTAATGTTTTCTTTCCGTATTGTTATAACCCTTACTGGGCTTTTTATTCTCATCCCAAGTTTTTTTGAAATGTTTTTCACAGGACATAAAGTTGAATACGGTCAAGGATGGGATCAAGGAGATGTCAGGCTATCTAAAACAAGGAACTAGACATGACCCTTTTGTTTAAGAGTTTTTATTTTTGTGCAAAAAAATGGAAGCTGAGTAGATGTGTCTAATTTGTAATCTTTGAGATGTAATAGTTATGTCCTAATTCTCTTAAACTCAAAACCTGAAAAGATCCTCAATGTGAATTATTCATTTAATTCAATAATAAGTAATGTTTAAGGCCAGGTCCTTATAGTTGGTATCAAAGGATGGTTTAGATAACTTTATAGGTTACAGTGTTAAGTGACAAGTTGTGTATAACCACAATGGTTATTATATTAGATAGAGTCATTGTTATTTTTGAAGGTTGGAATGAGTTTGAGATAACTTGTATAAGTATATCTTAGTGTTTATCTTCCTCTTTAGTGCATAATGATTTTTTTGATATACTCACAATGACATTTCTGGTTGTAGTAAATGGATGGATCTAGTAGGCACCAAAGTGACAATGGGTTTGAAGGAAACTGTGGTGGTTCTCTGATTAAGAGACTGGATGAAATGGGGGATTCAATGAGAAACCTCATGGTTATTCTAAACCAACTATCAGGAGTCATGATCAACCACTTGAACCTTGGTGTGTTCTCTAATGCATCATGTACGAGAGAACCAACTCGACATGGAAGTTCAGGTAATAATTATAAAGGTAACCATTAGGGTTTATATGATCCTTACTTTTGAAGTAATTATGGGTTACTATAATTTATGATGGAATATGAACGACATGAGATAAACTTGAGGTTAAATTATGTTATGGATATTTTTGAAGATTTTGTCTCATTTTAGTGAATGTTTTAAGAATTATATTGTTTTGGAAATAGGAAAACATGCAGACCGTGTGACAACCCATCGCGTCAGACAAAGCTGTGGGAATCGAACCCACAACCAAAGTGTGGCTGGTATTTATCGCCTACCACTGGACTACGTGAAGTCCTTAGTTAGTTTGACTAATTATTTTTAGTTAGATGATTTTATGAATCAAGAGTAAGTATATTTTGGGTTATCTATGGAAATTATTAACCTATCATAGAGGATATGTGATTAGGTTTATTACTTTTCAGTATGAGACTTTAAGAGAAACTGATGTTATTTGGAGATAAATGTTAATTTGTACCTTAGGAGACTATGTGATTAAATCCTTAAAATATTTGGTTTTCAATATTAGTTGGGTTTACATTGAATAATTTTATGGACAAATTGTTTATTGATTGGTCTTCGTTGAACTTTGGGTTTTGTTTGAAAACTTTGGAGGTTAGGAGTAGTTTTTCTTTTTGTAAAAAAAGAAATATCCTTTTTGGGTATTATATGATCTAATACTAAACTTTTTGGTTTGGTTTTGGTTGAGATATAAAGACATGGGAAATATATAGTTCTCTTTTGTGGATTAGGTGATTCTCATGAATTTTATTATAGTACTCTTAATGCGAACAAGTCTTCCTAAATACTCCTCTTTTGGAGAAAATATGAGTTTGAATAAGGAATCTAGTAAAAGTTGAAAGTCTACGTGACAAGTAAGTATGTTTCATTGTGATTTAGTTAAGCTCAAAAATAAATTCCTCAATTAAGATTAACTTAAAACAAAAATGTTGTCTGTTAACTTTTCCAACTGGGGAATCGAATACCATTTAACCCATCACAAGTTGTGATTTTCTTGTGGTGAACTTTCTCCAAGACATGTTTACTATCACTCTCCATCAGAACCTGACCCTTTGTTTTCTCCTCCATATCTATATTTTCATACTTGGAATCCTAGTATGGGTTAACTTAGGTGACCTTTGTACTTCTCTCCCTTTCTTTTAAAGTGATAGTTTTATTGACTCTTGTTCCGATATGGGACTTTCAATGAAGTTTCCAAGCACAATTTTGAAATTGCGAGGATGCAATTACCAAAAGGGGGGAAGGATGTAACATCCAAGGTAAATAAATAATATTACAATATAATGTTTATCAATATTTGTGATTAAATGTTAATACTACTTTAAAGGGAATGTTATGCTCGATGGCATACCCAATACGCAACAACGAGTTTCTTTGAAATCTTATGTTGCACACTAATAATATTATAATATTATAATAGTTAACGCCTAGTCGTTGTAATGGCGGGAATGAACAGAAATAACTAAATAATTATTACATATGTTTGTTAAATAATTTTACATGTATCCAATAAATGTTAGAGGCTTAAAATGCAAATGAATCCAATTTTAAGCATAAATCTTCTAATATTCTTTAAAAGGTCGATTAACCGCCTTTTGATGGAGAACCCTTTTTAAATATACTTTTGAAAATTTAATATGTTTTATTTGAAAATATAAAATCCTTCTTTAGAATCTGGACATCAAAATTTACTTTGTGTAAATTTTGTTATTTTTCCGATAAAGATTATTTTTAGTGAAAATGTTGCATTTTAATTCAATACATCCTTTTAATATGATTTATTTATATGGATAGATTATATTTTTAATTAATATTAAAGTTTATTTAGAATATATTTTTACCATTTAATCCAATGGTGGTCATTGGAATTATTTTCACTTAGAAATTGGACTTAAACTAGTGTCAATCTTTTAATAGATATTGTTTCTTAAAAACACGCTATTTGTTTTGACTGCAGGAATGAATTATTAAATTTACTAATGCAACTTATATTTTTTAATTTTTTAAAATATACATCATTTTCTAATTTATAATATCAAATATAGCTTAGGTTTAATTTCTGGTATTTTTCTGAAAAACTTCATTTTTTGAGGAATAGTGAAACCACTAAGTGGTAGTTAAAGAAACTGATTTTTCATTTAAATGAAACTTTACCACTTCTGTGATTTGATTTTTAAAAATCTGACATACATAGTTGTCATTAGGAAGTAAAATTTGGTTCAATGAGATTAAAATAATTTTTTTTTTTTGAATAGTAACTTTTAAGTTTTATTAATCACGATTAGAGGTAATTAGTGTAATTTAAGGTTAAGATAATGTTATAATAATATGAAATGACTTTGACACATGTACTACCCTAATTGGATGAGTCATGGCCGACCAAGACAATCCATGGGTCAACTTGGGGACCCCATGGAGCCACTTTGGTTGGAAAATGACATTAATAACTTTTTATTTAAAGTTAAAATTAAAATGTCACAAACATGTATTGTTTTACTAAAAAAAATTACATGGGGTTATAAAAGTCATATATTTTACTATAAATATTCATTAAAAATATAAAAATATTTAATACATCATGATATTTGTTTTATAATTTTTATGCATTAAATAAATTATTTTATTTATGACACTGTGATGATGCAGTGATTACCTCATAAATTGAAAATTTAAATAAAATGAGAAGATAGAGTATAATATAAGTCTTAAACTTGTCACAAACCTACTGGATGGGTGTATTTCGAAAACTTATCACCTTATCCTAGAAATATATCCTTTTGGGACCTTTAAAATCCGAAAATCATTTTATAATAAAGTAATATTTTATAACCTTCCAAGAGTGCACATCCTCTTCTCTTATAAAAGGCCCCCACCTCTACCACTTTACCCACACCTATAAAGCATTTTTAATGGACAAAACCTGCCCATTTCATCTCTCCACATCCCTCTCTTCATTATTGAAGCCTCACCTTTTGCATAATTCTCTTCAAGAAACCCTTTTGGTTCAAACCAAGAGGAGTTACCCGATTTAAAGGTAATGTCTTCACTTGTGTTATTTTGTTTTATTTTGCTTCTACAAACCCCTAAAATCTTTTTATTACTTTCTTTTAAAACAACAAAATAATCTTCAATATACTAGGATTTTTTTTATTTGAAGGATTCGAGCTACACTTACACACACCTCTATCTAATGGTTAAAGAACATACTGTTTCTGTGGATAGTGAATTACTGCCTCACAAAACGATGATTGTTCAATCTTCTCTTAACACCTTCCATGGTGGCCATTATGATGTCAATGTATTTTATATATTATATATATGGTATTTATTTTTTCCATATGATTCTGTATTTTATATTTAAAACATACCTTAATGCTTTGCATGTTGTGAAAATGCAATAATTTCATACGAGGAAGTGTGGACTACCGCCCCCCTCAAGTGATGTGACTCATTCATGCAATACATGGAATGTATAAATAATGAAATTAATGAACTTATGTGACCTATAAAACATATATATTATACTGGAATTATAATATATATCTCTATCAATTATTTTTAATTCCATTAATATGTCAAAGAAATGAAAGTAGCGTTCATGCGTACGTATGGCCTACCGTCTCCATGAACGGTGCATTTCATTTCTTTTTATCTCCAAATGTTATGGAAAAGTATAAAATGAATATTTACTTGATATATATGATATTTAAGTCATTAATAATATTCTGGAGATTATTTACTTATAACTACATGGATAATCATTTTCAAACAAGTTCATTTTTGACTCATGTACCAAACATCGACAAAAACGTCTGATATGAACTCTCATTATTAACCAATTATTATAACATTATAATATGTGATATGAACTGAATAATAATCTTTAAATGAGGACCTTAATAAATTTTAAATTGAAAAAATTTTATTATTCAGTAATATAAAGAAACGAACAAGACAAGTCGGACTTGAGGTAAGGGATCCTACCTCTCTCTTTCTTTTTAAGTACTCTCTTTTATGTCATTTCTTTTAAGCTCATCCTTATTATGTTTGGGGATGTTATTTTATATTCCCCATAATATAATTTTTATTTTTATATTATGAGAGACCCTATTTGATCTCATAAATCCATTTTTTTATGTTTTAAATGGTGTTGTTAGGCTGCCGAGTTTTCGTAAGGGAATTTTCATCTCAGTTTTATTCCTGTGAGATTTATGCTACATTTGCCACCATTTCCTTTGAGTGGTGTATGTACTTCACATTATTATAATCTTTGTGTAATACAATTTCAATTATGGGTATTTACATATTCATTGTATGACCCTTCTTCCATGGGTTATACGTTTTGAAAGTTACCCAAATCAGTAAGGGGAACTTTCACCCTCCTCTTTTTAAAAGACTTCTTTTGTTATGGATTTAAATTTACATATTATTGTGTAGGGATATGTTCTTACATATCCTTATGGATGTAAAATTAATTTCCAAGTTATGATATACCATTTTTTCTCATCAACTCATTTTCTGAATTTTAAAGTGACATCGTTAGGCTGTCGAAATTTTACAAGGGAACTTTTTAACCCAATTTCGATTTCTTTGTGTTCAACTTGTAGTTATTGAATATTTCATCCTATGAATATGGGTTAATGACCTCTGATTGTTTTACACTTAATATCCACTTATATTTGGTTTATTTATATTTTTCACACATAATTATGAGATTAATTTATCCTTAATTTAAAGATACCTTCTTTATAAGGAATTTTATCTCATTTTGCATTTCTATTGAGACTTCATTGTTGTAATGCACCAAATCACTCTTATATTGTGTATATACTATCATTTGACATATTATATCATGAATCCTTTTATTCTCATGATATTATAAATTTCTGAATAAATGTTATTCCTCAATTATTTGTTTTCAAGTGTCTCTCATTTTGTTAAAAACCCTTTAACTAAAATATCATTTTAAATGTTTTAATGATTTATTCTTATAAATATTTCTCATTAATATCCATGTTTTCAATATGGTTTTAAGTATTTATCTACATGGATATTAATGTTTTAAAATGTTAAAATTTTCGAAGTGGTATGGGACACTTTGATTCAAAAATCTCTTTATTTAATGTTTTCAATGGTTTTAAAAATGGTTTTTAGAATGGATTCATTATTTCAATATCTTAAAATGTTGTATTGTTATTGAAATGTGGGAATGTTATCTTTCCTTGGTTCTTAAGTTATGTTCTATGATTATGTTATAGTTCTTGGGCATTGTTTATGAATACGGGTGGTTCCGTGATAAATTAAGGGCGGGTGAGCCCGATATAGCTCTCTAATGCATTGGGTAATGCGAAGGGGTTAAACGCTAAGGTTTATCCGAAGAGATTTAGGGAATATATTGTGATGGGTATTCCAAACGTAACCATGAGGGTTACTCCCTATGTAAGAATTTTATGAATGCCTCAAGTTACCTTTATGTCTTATGATTTCTATGAGTTATTCGTAAATCTTATGATTTCATGAGGTATGTTAAATTGCTTATGTTTTATGAGTAAAGTATTATTTCATTGATTCTTATGTATACATGGACTAATGTTTTCTTTCCGTATTGTTATCACCCTTACTAAGCTTGTTATGATCATCCCAAGTTTTTTTGAAATGTTTTTCACAAGACATAAAGTTGAATAGGGTCAAGGATGGGATCAAGGAAATGTCCGGATGTCTAAAACAAGGAACTAGACATGACTATTTTGTTCAAGAGTTTTTATTTTTGTGAAAAAAATGGAAGCTAAGTAGATGTGTCTACTTTTTAATCTTTTAGATATAATAGTTATGTCCTAATTCTCTAAAAATCTAAACCTGAAAAGATCCTCAATGTGAATTATTCATTTAATTCAATAATATGTAATGTTTAAGGTCGGGTCCTTATAGTTCTAGTCACTAAAAATTGGGTTATAAGAGGTGAACAAGGGTTAGTAATGAATTAGGTCCCTCTAGGATGGGTCATGATAAAGTTGGATCAGTGGTAGTTGGTTCATCATCTGGACTTGGAGTATTTGAGGTTGGTTTTGGGAAACAATGTTAAATTTTTTTAGTCCAGCACTCATTCTAGGTAATTTATTATTGTTTCGACAACTGACATATCAATAAAATGGGATTCTAAGCACCTTTTTTGGGTGTAGTACATGAAAAATTGGCTGGAGGAAAATAATTGTACATTCATTATATTGGAATGGTTATGGATTCCATTTCTTTATTGATTTATCTCACCCGATATATTCTATTGGTAGTGGTACATCTATTTTTTTCGGGATTCCTCAATGTAGATAGATAGCTAGGATTCCATCCCATTATCATGAGGATGATCCACATTTGGATGAGACATTAGTACTTGGTCCTCTACTAGAGATAGCACCACCATGTGGTTTAATATTTATACCACCACCCATCGCGTATCAACTACTACCATCACTATTAGCTGAGGATGCATATAGGATTAGTGAATTGAATGAGATGAAAAGGCCTATAAATCCCTAGTTTTTTTGGGAAACAGAACCCCATATGATAGTGTATTAGCCAGATGTCGTCACCTATGTTTTTTTATTCTAAGGATGCATTCCAAACAAATGGACTACATTTCAACAATTCTTCTTTAGGGATCTGCAAGGCTATGGTGAATCTTAGTGACTCAGTTCAAAGATGAGATAATTCTATACTATATCGATATTGAGCTTCTCGTGAGATATGTGTTCAATCCAACCATGTTGCAATAGGTATATATACTTTGATTATTCATTTATACAATGGTAGTATGACTGTGGATGAGTATTCAATAAAGATTACTGATCTTTTGTGATACACCATGGATATTTTACGAGACCAATTCTTTAGGGATCAAACCTTCATGTAGGGATTATGCTGGGACATCATGTCATATATATTCTCCCTCATAATTTTTACCTATATAGAGGTACTTGAGTGATCCATGTTACAGGAATGTTTTCTGGCAGAGAAGACACCAGTAGTGGGATCTAGCAGTAGGCACCCAATAGCTGAGAATTCACTAGAAGGTATCCAAAGTTAGTCACATGGATGCAATTGAATCAGGAACATCATCAGGATTTCCCAGGACATATGGTTAGGGGAGCATGTCTCCCAGGATGTCTCGAATCATTCAAGAGACAATAGGTGTTTAGCATGTGACAATATAAGAAATATTTCTTCAGATTTCCTGACTATTCAAACAGCTGATCGGGAAATGGTCAAGGGACCAATTAAACAGATACATAGGGAGGAACATGGGATCTATAGGGTGGAAAAAATGGTATATGGTAATGTTTGGTATCAATAGGTGGTTGGTGGTTTAACCTATTTCTAGCACCACCCCCCAAATGGTCCATGCTAGGATCATGGAGCTGTTTGATGGGAATGAGGTCAGATGTAGTCTATAGAGCTTTATGAACTTGATTCTCCATGTATTATATGATGTATGTATTGTTTATATTCTACCTTACCATGAGTATTGATAGACATAAGTTCTAGTCATTCTTTTCACTCCACAAATCTTGTTCGATGCTCAGATATTGTTATTGAACAATTAACTCAACTGATACTCATCGAGACTATTATTGTAAAAGACTCAATGATCACACACTAGTGCCGAGAGTGTAACCTGATAGTTGGATGTTATTTTTTCAGGTGGGATCTCTTGGAAATGGCTCCATGGCCTTACCACATGATTTTACATATAGAATTTTTATCCTGTGTTCTTACCCAGATTGAATGTTTTAGGTGACGAGTTTAGTGTTTCCATAGTAATTGGTCAGTTTTTTCTATTGTTGGTTAAATGAAAATATAGTATTCACAATATGGGCTCATGTATAGGATGTTACAACTTGATTACCCATCAGTTGACTAGTTTCACTCTCAGTGTAGTAGATGATATGGGCTCTCATTTTTCATGCAGAATTTTCATAGTATGTGGACGTCATTTCTAAATAGTTTCTAGGTTTACCTCCCCACAGTGAGATAGAAATCGATATTGATATACAATCCTATATGATAATGATATCTAAACCTTCATATTTCATGGATTTTTTAGAGCTTTTTGATGTGAGGATATAGTGGGAGGACATCTAGATGAAATGATTCTTGAGACCTAGTGATTCATCCTTTATATCGCAAGTTTTTTTTTTTGCAATGATGGATGATAGTAGCATGAGTATATTTGTGAATTTATAGTTCTAGAACCATGTTAAAAGGAATAAAAATATCCACTACTGCAGATCAATGCCCACTTTGATCCATTAAATGGAGCACAATGGATTTCGAAGATCGACCTCATAGAAGGATATCACTTAATATGAATGTGTGAGTAGGATATACTGAGGATGAACATCAGATATAATTATGGTCACTATGAGTACTAGGTTATTCAATTTGGCATGATGAATTCCCCAAAAGCGTTCATGTGACTCATGGACACGGTCATTAAAGCATACCTAGACCAGTTCATGGTGGTCTTCATCGATGACTTCCTAGTGTATTCAGCTTCTGAGGAGGAGAATTTGAGACCCTTGATGATAGTTATGGACTCCAAATGGGAGGACCAATATTAAGAAAGATCACTTCATGTTTTAGATCTTATTTTATAGGTTAATTTTCAAGGACATATCATGTCAAAGGAAAAAATAGTAGTGGATCTAGTGAAGGTTGAGGAAATTCATTCTTGGTGGCCACACAAGAGTGTTACCAATGTGTGTTTCTTACTTGGATTTGAATGGTAATATAAAATATTTGAAAAAACTTCCCCAGAGTGGTAGGACCCTTGAAATATTTGACATTGAAACGGAAACCATTTGTGTGGATAGAAAAGTTCTAGTAGTACATTCAATAGTTGAGGTGGAGGTTGACGAGCGCTCCTTTCATGAGCTTACCATAGGAAGGTGTTAAGTAAATGGTATTCAAAAATTCCTCAGGAATTGTTCTTGGTTTTTTACGTATGCAAATCCAAGTATTAATTTACTATAGTTTAGAATAGTTGATACTATATGAGAATAACTATGGGATGCACGATCTTCAGTTGGCAGTAGTAGTCTTATCTTTGAAAATGTGGAAACACTACAATTTTCGAAAGAATATTATCATATAATTTGATCATAAGTGTTTCATTTATATCTTCTCTAAAAATTATTTTAACTTTAGATATAGACTATGTTTATAGGTACTCATATACTATGGTAATGATATTGTATATACTCATGTAAAGGGGAACATGGTATAACATGGTCTTAGTAGAAGATCTAGTTCATAGTTACTGAATGAGGAATCCATTTGGTTAGCATCATTGCAATTATCCTGTGTGGAGTGTGATATAGATGATTACCTCCAATAAATGGTTTTCAGCGCTCCACTCTTCTAGTTATTAAGGGAGGAACATCTTGGGGATAACGACTGCGAGAACCTATATTATTAGACTCTACATGGAATTATCATAATATATAATCAAAAGATGGTGACAATGGAATTATCCATAGAAGATGCACAGTAGTACTTGTGCAATCATAGGATGAGGTTCTGAGTAGGTTTCGTACACCCCCTTTGGTGGTAAATATAGTAATGGAAAAAATCTACCAAGACCTCCAAGATCAATTTTTTTACCCATGAATGAAAAAGTGAGATACATAGTTTGTTTCATAATGACATACTTTCCAGTAAGTAAAGGATTAACACTACATTCTAGTGGGTTTTCTCAACCACATTATGTGCTAGAGTCGATGTGGGATGTGATAACTTTGGACACCGTTATGAGATTACCATGTAGTTATAGGGGACATGATGCCATATGGATCATCATTGAACGAATCACCAAGTCCTCCAACATCCTAGAAATCAGGGAGATGAGTTCGGTAGAGAGCATGGGAATCTACTACGTTAAGAAGATAATTCAATACCATGGTGTTCCATTAAAAATTATTTTAGATCGTGATGATAATTTAACACACCAGTTGTGGAATGGATTAGAGAATGAATTAGGGACCCAGCTATGCATGAGAACATCATTTCACTAATAAACCTACTGCTAGACTAAGCATACTATTTAGGATCTGGAGGATGTGCAATGGGATATCATTTTAAACATTGGATGTAGTTGGAAGGATCACCTACCACTATTGGATTTTTCATACAATAATATAAATCATTCTACCATTACCATGGAACCAATCAAGTATTTTTTTTGAGAGACCATTGTTGTCAATGATTTGATGGACTGACTCAGGAGAGTCAGAACTCATGGGCCTAGAGATGGTGCAAGCCACTATAGAGAAGGTGCAGTTCTTCTAAGAGTGGATGAAGACTAAAAAAAGTAGTGATATTTCTTATACTGATAGGTGATAGAGGCCATTGTATTATAAGGAAGTATAATATGTGTTCTTTTATTATTATCCTCTACATGCATTATTTAGATTTTGAAAAAGAGAAAATCTTTCTCTATGGTTCATCAACCCATTCATGATACTCTTTAGAGTTTTAAAGGTGGAGTACAACATAGATCAACCTCTTTTGTTAGATCGAGTACACAACACCATCCACCTATCACTTATGAGGAGGTATGTGCATGACCAATCGCACAATATCGATTGGGGAGAGATTGAAATCGAGGATTTAGAATCCCTTTCTAAGTACCCAATGGAGATCGAAGATTGGCAGAAGGGGATCCTTTGTGGGTGATATAATCTTTTAGTGCATATTCAGTGGTATCATATGAATCTTCGTGAGAGAACATGGTAGTGGGAGCATTATATTTTTTCTCTCCACTTCTATCTATTTGAGATACTCTTGTATTTTATTTTCAATTATGTTAAGCACCATGTTGTGGAGAATGTAACATCTCATATTTTCCCTGTATTTTTTTAAAATTATATTGATTACTTTATAGACCATTTGATAATACATCATGAGATTCTAAGGCCTAGTGTTCCTAGAATAATTTTTTGAAAAATAAAATATATTTAATAGCACAAGTACAATGTTTTTCAAAAGATTTTAAAAATATACTAAATGTTTGTTCAGGTCAGTAATATGATGAAATTACTGGTTTCAGAATAGAGACTTTACCATAGGAATGACTTAAAATTATCCAGAATGAATCATTTATAAAAATATTTTCATGGACATAAAAGATAATGGTGACAAATTGTTTTTAAATTAGTGATCAATGATCGGTGCAAGATAGGATCGAGGGATCTTTCCAACGAACATGATACATATTCATTCTTTATCAATGATCGATCCAAACCAACTTAGTTTATTTTGTTTATTAAATTATTTCATATTCCTAATATCACATTAATTCAGGACAACTCAATGAATAAAGACTGATCCACACATCCTTAGTCGATTTTAATTTGATAGAATTCATTATTTCAAGTTCATTTATTATCCCTCTTCGATTATCCTTATACGATAATGAATTTTGGTCAATCAAACAACATTTGAGGTTCATTCGTCACTTTTTTGGATTGTGTATTTCCACCACCATTTACTGAATTTATTATCATAGGATCCCTATAGTCTCTCCATGACATTGATTGGTGGTTTTGTACTCAGTCGAACCTGTAGATTTCCAGCGAATCATCAAATGAGGTTTAATTAGTGTAGATTAAGACCAAAAGAGTGGGGATCTATGATGGTTTCAATTTTTAGCCATTGGAGGAGGTGTAGTGTTCCATGGATGGATTCATCGATGTGTGGTAGTGGTGGTGCAGATTGATGCATGGAGGTGAACTACGTGAAGTTGTGGTTCCATGTGTGTTTGCGGTGGGGGAAATGTATTTTGGAGGAATCCAAGCGGACAGATGGGCGACAGTCATGGAAAGGCCATAGGATACTGCGATTACATGGTGTGGTGGGGATCGATTGCGGATGACACAATATGTTGTGATAGACAAAGAGTGGGCCGAGTAAGAAGGGATGGTCTATGTGGGAAGAGACAAGTCTATGGGCCCGACCTTGTCGATGTGATGGATCAGACAAAAAGGACATCAGTTAGAATAGAGTTAGATATGGTAAAACCATGTCAGAGACCCATTATGGTCAACATAGATGGTAGAACGTCAATCCATTATAGCTCAAGCTTCTATGGGTGAATTAATCATGCAACTGGACCATGAGACAGGATGGTACTCAGAGCTGGAATTTACAGTGTGTCGGTACATGGAGGAGACGGATGGGTGTTGATCGATTAGGAGGTGATCTGTACCTACCCTTCAGGTAGGAACCTCAGAGGATGACCCAATGTCTGTTTTTCAAATTTCATCAGTTGTACTTGTACTTTCATTTTCTTTTACTTTCCAGTTGGGCATGCATTCTATCCCATTTTATACATATTGTAATCACATGTCGGTTATTCAGTTTACTTTTGATCGTATCTGTTGTGTGTGTTTACAAGTTTTAAATGAAATTCATTCCCAGTTTTAAGGAATTATGCCTTTGGTGCTAGTCACCAGCCCCTGGCCTATGGAAGGCGGGCTTGGGGTAGTCACGACACGGGCTCCAGAGGATGGGTCATGAAAAATTGGTATTAGAGGTGTCAGTTCTACAGTAGAACATAGGACTCTGATATTTCTTTTCTATGAAGCAATAATTTTATGGGTTGTGAGTGTGGTTCTTAGTTCAGGGAGACCAAGGTTGGTGAAACAGCCGACGTATCCATACACCAGGACCCTGCCTTCTGATTTCTAACTCAATGCACTAAAACACTGATTGTGTGTGTGTTTTCATTGTGATTTCTTAATTCAGGTCACCAGGTTAGCTCATCAGGTGTAATATTTTGATCATGTCGCATCTGTTTCTTTCAGGATGCCTCCGCGCAGACAGCCCGTTAGAGTTCCGAGAGTTGTACGCACTGACAGCCCGCTGAGCGATGAGGCTCTGGTGTTAGGCCCTCTTACTATGTTATCTCCTTCAGGTGGTGTACCAGTAGCGCCTCCACCCATTGGGAACCAGATACCACCAGCCACAATGGTTTACGGTGCATGATGACAGAGCACGTTGCACGAGTTCCAGTAGTAGTGGCCTCTGATGTTTTGAGGCGAGACAGATTCCCACATAGATAAGGGCTGGCTGGAGGTGATTTCTAGAGTTTACCGTCTCGTTAAGACACCAGTAGAGTAGACGGTTATCTTAGATACTAGTCTTTTTCAGTGAGTGTCCATGAGGATAGTCCACTTAGTGACTAAGCTTTGGTACGTGGACCATTTCCCAAGATAGTACCTTCGGGTAGTGTTCCACCTATATCACTACCCGTTGGTCAGTAGTTACAACCGGCGGTACCGGTAGAGGACACATGTAGGCTTAGTGATTTACACATGTTTCAGCATCAGATACCCCTCAGGTTCCGAGGCAAGCCCGAACCATAGGCGGCTAAGGACTGGCTCGAGGAGGTGGCTGAGAGTTCTCTAGAACTTCTACAGCTTTGGTAGGATGACATGTCGGTAGCTGAGTATTCATCGAGGCATACCTATCCTTTATGGTACTCGATGAATACAATACAACCAGTTCTTCAGGGCTAGAACTTCCAATCAAGGTGTTTTTAAAGTAAATCTGAGCCAGCACTATTCCTCTATACATTCCCACTTATATTAGGGTGCTATAGAGAACCTTTGTGGTTGAATGTTCTTTGGATGAACAGATACAGCCAGTGAATGTTAGTAGTGGGAAAGTAGGGAACTAGAACCAGTCTCAAAGACTTGGGCATGTAAAATGTTTCAATAAAAGGATGTTTTAGGGACAAATTAATTTTAAGGGTAGAAGACATGGAAGTAGTGCTAGGAGAGCAGCATGTGGTGGTGTACTTTTCGACATGTTACAACCTCCCCCATTTTGTGGACCCCACCAGGCTCAAGGAGCTGGAGGGAAGGGGAAGAATTTGTTGCATGCGGTCAAGGAATGACACCCAAGTTCTCTAATAATGATTCAAGGTATGGTCTATGTCTACTACTAGCTGTCTTATCAATAGAAATAGGTACCAATCATTCCTTCCTTACGTGCATCTTGTCCAGGACCTAGAGTTTCCGGTTAAACCATTGACTTGGCCCTCGCTTCTGGAGATACCTTTGGGAGGAGACTCGATAATCGCACTTACGCCGACTGTGTGATATGACCCTTGAGGTGAGAGTTTCGTTTGGAACCTCTTTGTGGCAGCATCGAGGCCTTATGACATTAGTTTGGGTTTAGACTTGACATCCACAGTTCACACTTAGATTAACTATATTAGGAAAAGAGGTTGTCGTTTATCTACAATGTTGGGATGGGGTTTTCCTTGGTCGGAGAAAAATGAAACCCTAGAAGCATAGGATAAACTCATGCATAGGAGGTTTCATCCAATCACTTGTGAGTCATCCAACCTCACCCTCGTCACAGTAGAAGTCTACTTTGAGATAGTCTGTACTCCTGGGAAGGGGAACATGGCAGCAGACGCACTCAGCAGGAGTTCTGGCTAGTATCTACTGAGTGAGGCGACAGAGAAGCTAGTCGCTTTGTAGATATCTTTTGTGGATCAAGAAGGAGAATAT